>OY821517.1:134372216-135572216 GCA_963682025.1 Cordilura impudica
TTTTTAATTTTTAATTTTTAATTTTTAATTTTTAATTTTTAATTTTTAATTTTTAATTTTTAATTTTTAATTTTTAATTTTTAAATTTTAAATTTTAATTTTAATTTTTAATTTTTAATTTTTAATTTTTAATTTTTTATTTTTATTTTTATTTTTTAATTTTTAATTTTTAATTTTTAATTTTTAATTTTTAATTTTTAATTTTTAATTTTTAATTTTTAATTTTTAATTTTTAATTTTTAATTTTTAATTTTTAATTTTTAATTTTTAATTTTTAATTTTTAATTTTTAATTTTTAATTTTTAATTTTTAATTTTTAATTTTTAATTTTTAATTTTTAATTTTTAATTTTTAATTTTTAATTTTTAATTTTTAATTTTTAATTTTTAATTTTTAATTTTTAATTTTTAATTTTTAATTTTTAATTTTTAATTTTTAATTTTTAATTTTTAATTTTTAATTTTTAATTTTTAATTTTTAATTTTTAATTTTTAATTTTTAATTTTTAATTTTTAATTTTTAATTTTTAATTTTTAATTTTTAATTTTTAATTTTTAATTTTTAATTTTTAATTTTTAATTTTTAATTTTTAATTTTTAATTTTTAATTTTTAATTTTTGATTTTTAATTTTTAATTTTAAATTTTTAATTTTTAATTTTCAATTTTTAATTTTTAATATTTAATTTTTAATTTTTAATTTTTAATTTTTAATTTTTAATTTTTAATTTTTAATTTTTAATTTTTAATTTTTAATTTTTAATTTTTAATTTTTAATTTTTAATTTTTAATTTTTAATTTTTAATTTTTTAATTTTTAATTTTTAATTTTTAATTTTTAATTTTTAATTTTTACTTTATTTTAATTTTTAATTTTTAATTTTTAATTTTTAATTTTCAATTTTTAATTTTTAATTTTTAATTTTTAATTTTTAATTTTTAATTTTTAATTTTTAATTTTTAATTTTCAATTTTTAATTTTTAATTTTTAATTTTTAATTTCTAATTTTTAATTTTTAATTTTTAATTTTTAATTTTTAATTTTTAATTTTTAATTTTTAATTTTTAATTTTTAAATTTTAATTTTTAATTTTTAACTTTTAATTTTTAATTTTTTATTTTTAATTTTTAATTTTTAATTTTTAACTTTTAATTTTTAATTTTTAATTTTTAATTTTTAATTTTTAATTTTTAATTTTTAATTTTTAATTTTTAATTTTTAATTTTTAATTTTTAATTTTTAATTTTTAATTTTTACTTTTTAATTTTTAATTTTTAATTTTTAATTTTTAATTTTTAATTTTTAATTTTTAATTTTAATTTTCAATTTTTAATTTTTAATTTTTAATTTTTAATTTTTAATTTTTAATTTTTAATTTTTAATTTTTAATTTTTAATTTTTAATATTTAATTTTTAATTTTTTAATTTTTAATTTTTAATTTTTAATTTTTAATTTTTAATTTTTAATTTTTAATTTTTAATTTTTAATTTTTAATTTTTAATTTTTAATTTTTAATTTTTAATTTTTAATTTTTAATTTTTAATTTTTAATTTTTAATTTTTAATTTTTAATTTTTAATTTTTAATTTTTAATTTTTAATTTTTAATTTTTAATTTTTAATTTTTAATTTTTAATTTTAAATTTTTAATTTTTAATTTTTAATTTTTAATTTTTAATTCTTAATTTTAATTTTTAATTTTTAATTTTTAATTTTGTATTTTGAATTTTGAATTTTGAATTTTTAATTTTTAATTTTTAATTTTTAATTTTTAATTTTTAATTTTTAATTTTTAATTTATAATTTTTAATTTTTAATTTTTAAATTTTAATTTTTAATTTTTAAATTTTAATTTTTAATTTTTAATTTTTAACTTTTAATTTTTAATTTTTTATTTTTAATTTTTAATTTTTAATTTTTAATTTTTAATTTTTAATTTTTAATTTTTAATTTTTAATTTTTAATTTTTTCATGGTATTGCGTTTGTTGATATGATTGCATCATATTTTTTGGCTTTTTTTGAACTGTGAATGGTTGTTGTGCAACTATTATGTTCAATAACTAATGTATTACAACAAACACACTGGGTTTTTTTAAAAACTCTTATTTTCGATCGATATTCATTTTAATGATTGAGTTAGAAATAAATTAGTCTCAAGATCAATAAAGCAGAAACCATTAACACATTTATTTCAAAAATTGATCTATATTCTGCATGACAGATTATACAATTGTTTCGGAAAAGTCGCCAACCCTCAGCAGTAACCAAAAGCAGTAGATAGTTTGTTTGGTAGAAAGTAAATTCATATATCTTTGCTGTGAGACCAATGCAATGAGAATCGAAGCAAAGAGTTATACTGCTAAACATTCCCCACTATAACAAACAAATGTGTTATTGTATACTCGTATGTGTACACTTTACATACTACAATATACTTGTTGCTTTTTACTTGAAAACAACCATTTGTTTTTGCTAAATATATATTTAGCGTTAACGGCGTGCCCTCCGTATATTTTTCCAGAAAACTCTTATTTTCGATCTATATCATTAATGATATATTGGTTTTTTTTAGATATGCCTACATATTTTTGCTCGTACCTAGGCACAATGATGCCCGTTTTACCCCATTTTGAATACCAATCTGTTGGGAGTAATGGCAAATGTTATTATCGCAACCTTACTCAGGTAAATGGTTTATTTTCTGAATAAGCGTGATTTCAACAGACAGTCAGACAGACGGACATCACTATATTGACTCGAGCTGTAGGGTCTGAAATTAGTTTTTCGATGTGTTGCAAATGGTAATAATATAAAAACATAAGGTAAAACATTGAGGTAATAATATAAATGTTTCAATTACACAATACAAGCCTCTTAGAAAAAATTGATTATGAAAATATACGGGTCAATAATTCTCGGTACGTCGTAGCGAAACACGACAGGGCATATTAGTTTTAAATATGCGAACATTTCATTATTTTAAAAATGTCTAATAATAATTTCAAAAACAATTATCCGCAATTTTAATAACAAGCTATTTTTACAATCAGTTCCTGGCATACTTTACATATGCCACTTATCATTCATTATATTTTATATAGATAGACATTTTTGTTGCTAATAACTTGGTCATAGTGTTAATTTAAACTCACCTGGTATTGGACCGCATACTCTGGGTATTATTTCCAAAATTGCTGAACATGAAGGATCCTCAAAGCATAATTGACGTGCTAATATACAATTTAAAATAGCCGAAGCAACTTTTATATTCGAACCTGGAAAAAGCAAATAAAATTTTTTTTCTTTATTTATTTTTTTAATTAAAAAATTAAGAAAGAACTAACAAGTTTAGAATTATTTGATTTAAAAATTTAAGTTAAATTCACAAAACCCTGTAGAAACGAATACACTATGTTATGTCGATAAACAGTTAATTCCATTTGATATGTAAATTCATAATCCCACCATCCCTACAATGTTGCTTAACAGTGTAAATTATGAATGCCCTAAAGTAGACTACAAATTTTTTAGATTTATCAATTTTATGTGTAATATCATTTATAGCAAACAGCTGTGATCTGATTTAGAACAACTCTGGTTTTGTGCTTCTTACAAACAGCTGTGTTTGTAGTGAGAAATTCCATTAAAAAAATAGAGAAAAATTTGGCAATAGTGTTAAAAAAAAAAAAAGATTTTGAAATTGTGTACGAATTTTTGTATATCCACATTAAAAAAAAATGGAATTAGATCCAGACATTGTTAAAGAATTTGAACAATTAGAAGTTTCGAAGGTGAAGCCTTCAGAAGACGAACTAAATCAATTCGATGAAAGTGAACCTCTTAAAGTCTTAAACAACGCTGTTAGTGACAAACCACCACTTGTTAGCCATCCAACGTTTGCAACAATTCCCAAATTTTTTCATCCGCCTCCAGCAGCTAATGATACTTTAAGACAAAATTTACGAAAAGAAGCCCATTCATTGTTTCTGCAGAAAAAATCGCAAGAACTGTTGGATAATGAAGAACTGAACTTATTATGGTCCACTTTAGAAAAGCATTGCACCCAGGTGACACCACTGGGACAACAATTGATTGGTTATGATGATTATTTGAAAGTAATGCAGGCTGTTAGCCCAAAATCTCGTAAATATCTGACGGCACGACTATTTGCCAAACTGCAATGTCACTCTGGCTATCCGGGAAAAGTTGAAATTGTCTCGGTTTTCAATTATACCATGCGAAAGGTGTGGCTGACCCAAGGACGTATCGGTCTGTCGTTCTATGATGATGTCGGCCAGGGATATTTACGTGAAATAGACATGGAAAATTATATTATCGACATCATTCCTACTCTGGCTCAAATTAGCAGTTGTGTTCAACCTTCATTCCAAAGTTTTTACGTTTGTACGGTGGTAAAGAAATTCTTTTTCTTTTTGGATCCTCTTCACACTGGACGCATACGAATACGAGATATCTTAGCATCTGGTTTGCTTACAGAGTTACTGGAGTTACGTGATGAAGACACCTCAAAAGAATCTCAAGAACATAATTGGTTTTCTATGCCTTCAGTGCTGGCCGTGTATGGGAATTACTTGAATCTAGATAAAGATCACAACGGCATGTTGAGTAAACAAGAGTTGGCCGATTATGGTTCGGGCACTCTTACATCTGTATTCTTAGATCGTGTATTTGATGAATGTCGTACCTTTGATGGTGAAATGGATTATAAGACATTCCTTGATTTTGTTTTAGCGCTCGACAATCGCCATGAACCACAGTCGTTACATTATCTGTTTCGTATTTTGGATGTTCAACACAAGGGTTATTTAACCGCTCAAACACTGCATTATTTTTTCAAAGGCATACAAGAGCAGATACGTGCAGTTAATGCTGAGTCTGTAAATTTTGAGGATTTAAAAGATGAAATATTTGATATGGTTAAATCAAAAAATCCTTGTCAGATAACATTGCAGGATTTAATTAATTGGTAAGTAAAATTTATGCAATATCATTTATTACTTTGAAGCTTAAATCAATCTTTTCTCGTTCACTTTACTAATACTTGGCATTTCATAATTCATTATAACGCATGTATTTAACTAAAAGTTTGCAATTTGAAATATTTGAAAATATGCACTTTTTCGTAGAATCTAAATTTTGATAAATTCTTTGTCAAATGACACACTTTATAGTGAATGCATTCGCACGTTGTTTCGCCTTAGTCTACATTAGTAAATAGTTTTTGGTGTGGATTTAACATATTCCAACGATATAATATTAGTAATATGTATATGGTCTTTAGATAAATTATGTTCTATATTTTATTTGTATTGGATGCGCTTTGCCTACTAATGCGATACCACACATTTTTGGTTCGACTCTGTACAGTTAGAACATTTATAACTACAGAACTCACTCAAAGTTGTTCTAGATATGTGAGGTTGGTGCCAATTCAACTAATATCATTGGATCCAAATTAAAAATAATAAAAAAATCTTATCAGCAACAGCATCAGTGATTTTATATAAGTCCAAAGAAAAAATCAACATTTATATTGAATTTGTAAATTAGATTTTTTTAAGCCACAAAGACTTGGTATTGATTAATTTAACATGAAATGAAAAAGTTTAGTTATTTTACAAATTCAATCAGTAGAATCTGAATAGCGAATATCGATTATATCAAACTTTTGTTATTGTGAACAATTTCATCGATCCCAATGCATTTCCTTATATACACTGGTTAAAGCGATTTTTTTTTATAACGAACAAATTTTTTAAACCATTCACTGAAATTCCACGCAATTTATAACATTTATTGATAAACCCTAAAAAATTAAGAATATTACACCGAACAAAATTTGAAAAAATGGGGTCGAATCGTGGCATACGTTATCGAAATCTTTCGATCGAAATTATTTTTTTATTTTTCAAATTAATATACTAATAGTGCGTTTACATCTAAAGAAAATCTAGTAGATTTTAGTTGAAATCTATTTCAAAATCTACACCAGAAGTAACAAAAATATTCAAAAAAATAGGAAAAATGGAAATATGGATTTTACTATTATATTATGCATCAAGAATGAAAAAAGCACAAGCCTGTTGGAACAACAAAAACAAATGCATATGTATAAGTATAAAAAATTCTAACTTTTCAATTACTAAATATTTTTATATTATAGACTCGTCATTTTACTCTTTCTTTCAACTCATACTCCCTGTCTGTCTGTCGTGGGGCAACCCCATTGCCCCTTATCCAATTGATCTGAAACTTGGCCCATAGTCTTGTTGTGACTACAGATTAGTTTTGGAATAGTCAGGCTTATAGTCACTTATAGTCACACACAGTCACGGAGTGATTTAAAACCCATTTCCCCTTATCTGATCGATCTGTAACTTGGTCGATAGACTTGCTGTGAAAAAAGATTAACTTCGACATAGTCACGCACAGTCACGCATAGTCACGCACAGTCACGGAGAGATTAAAACCTCATTTCCCCTCATCCGATTGATCTGAAACTTTGTCCATAGACTTGTTGTGGCCAAATATTAATTTTAAGATATTCACACACAGTCACGCACAGTCACGGAGAGATTCACAACTCATATGTATAAGAAAAGAATGAGTTTTAATAAAAACTTTGTTTTTATGGGTTAGATTATTATTAATAATTAATATTTTATTTCCTTTTTATTCAACTTGTTTGCTGTTGTTTTTGTTTTTAAATGTCAATTTTTCAGTTACTGCGTTGTAATTTTCTACTACAATGTTAAGAAAAAACAAGTAAGAAAATTATAGTCGGTCTAGACCGACTATATGATACCCTATACCATGCGTTTAGAGACGCTATATCATAGGCCCGACTAACTGGCTGAAGATATGAAAAAGTTCATATCGGATGCTATATCTATATGGGGACTAGGCCCAAAAGTGGACTGATCCTGACTATGTTTGGTAAAGTCTCTTGTAGTTTGCAAAAATATATACAAACAAAATTTGAGAAGAATCGGTCCAATATTTTTGTTATACCCTATACCACTATGTGGTTTGGGTATAATGACTTTGTGCTGCTGTTTGTAACAACCAAAAATATTTGACCTAGACCCATCTTTAATTATACCGATCGAATCAGAATCACTTTTTGAGTTGATTTAACAATGTCCGTCCGTCCGTCCGTCCGTCTGTGTGTCCATGTAAACCTTGTAATCAAACTGTAGGTCGCAAATATGAATATATTTTGATGAAGTTTGGTATATAAGCTTTTATCGGCAATAGGATGAACGCTATTGAAATTGGTGGGAATCGGTCCATGTTCAGACCTAGCCCCCATACAAATGACCCCTATGAAATCGACATAAATTGCCATAAGATCCAAATTGTCATATAGATCTTACTCAAATTGGGTTTGTATGCGTTCATTACATCCATTAATGAGTAGTCCAAAAATGATCCCTATGGGGCAACTCTAAGTCATAGGCCCCATATAGAGCTGCTTCCAAATCTTCACTTAAATCTATCAAAAAACAAAAATATTGCACAGATTCTTCTCAAATTTTGTTTGTATATATTTTTGCAAAACACAAGAGACCTTACCAAACATGGTCTGGATCGGTCGATTTTTGGGCCTAGTCCCCATATAGATATAGCATCCGATATGAACTTTTTCATATCTGCAGCCAAAAAAATTAATAAAAATCCCACTCAAATTTGGTTTATGCTTATTTTCTATGTCCAGTTAGTTGGGCCTAAGAGATAGGGTTTCTAAACGCATGGTATAGGGTATCGTATAGTCGGTCTAGACAGACTATAATTTTCTTACTTGTTTTTTGATAGTTTTAACTGAAGATCGGGAAGCAGCTCTATATGAGGCCTTTGACTAAGAGTTGTCCCAAGGGGATCATTTTTGGACTACTCATTAATGGATGTAATAAACGCATACAAACCCAATTTGAGTAAGATCTATATGACAATTTGGATCTTATGGCAATTTATGTCGATTTCATAGGGGTCATTTGTATGGGGGCTAGGTCTGAACTTGGACCGATTCCCACCAATTTCAATAGCGTTCATCCTATGGCCGATAAAAGCTTATATACCAAATTTCATCAAAATATATTCTTATTTGCGACCTGCAGTTTGATTACAAGGTTTACATGGACACACAGACGGACGGACATCGTTAAATCGAATCAGTTAGTGATTCTAGTTAGTATAGGGTATAAAAAATTATGTGAGTCCGATCACAGGAGAGATGTGTAAACATCTAGTAATTAAAGATTTTTTATGCCATTTTTTAAAATCAAACAGAAAGCGTCATCTATGTATCACTTATAGCATAAACTGTTTCAGCTAATTCAACAACCCTTTGCTGTAAAACGTTAAAAATATCCCAAATATAAACGTATATAAGTGATACATAAATGACGCTTTTAAAAAAGTGGCATAAAAAACAATTTTATATCATAATTTTTTCACCAATACAATCATAAGTCACACACCGATTTGTGTTACAGCTCTCACCGATTTGTGTTACGCTGTTTTTGTGATTGTATTGTGAAATAGCAATTACCCTCCTGAGCGTATAGATGTTTACACATAAAAAAAACACCAGTATCATATGGCAGTGCCCAAGTTTGACAAGATTTTGTGAGATTTTTCTAAAATCTAGTAACGAGCTAGATTTATTTGTGTATGGGAAATCTAGTAAAATACTTTTTTGGTAACAAAACGAACTTTTCCAAAAAGGTAAGAATGTTTTTAAATATATTTTTCACCAAAATTAAAATATTTTTAGAAAATAACTTTTTCAAAAAAAAAAAAAAAAAAAAAAAAATAAATAAATTAATATATATAATATATAAATATCTACTTAATAAACGAACAGTTTGCAAAAAATTATCAACAAAAAGAAAACCTTACAAAAAAAATATAAAGTGTAAATTTAAAAAAAGTACAATTAAAAAACCATTTAACCTTCGTGTTCGAAGTTTCAGAAATAAGTGGTTTACGGTTGTTTATTAATCGGAATTTTGAAACAGATTTGTATAAAGAAAAATTTTCTAATCATTATAAAAGGTGTCCCCGGTCGAAAAAGACAGTTTGACATCTGACAGTTAAAGTCTTGTTGAAACCACATGGTCGTACACATCAAAATCATCCAATTTAGGCAGAAAGAAATTTGTATGTCGCGATACGGAGCATCACAAACGTTCACTGCTTGGCCAACCTCAAATGATGCCTTTAGCTCAGTGACACGTTGCGTATGCATTTGTTTTTAAACAAACACGTATGGGTACTCTGAATGCCAATGCGGTAATTCTGACCATTAACGATGTTTAAGAATCCATGCAACGAACTATCTTCGCTATGCATGGTCATTTGGCTGCAGTTCTTGTGTCAATTGAACTTTATAAGCTGCAGAGAGCTTCTTTAAATTTGTCCACGACACCGAGTTGATGTTCATAGACTTTCACCAACAATCTTATGCTCTGTTTCGATAATTTAATTTTAATGGATTGTTTTTTTCAAGACCATTGTGTTTAGCATCACCAATTGATGCAGTCTGCTTGAATTTTTCAACTGCAACTGGCGAAGTTAAATCAATTTTCCAGTTAAATTAAAAAAAAAATTTTTTTCTAACTGTAGTCGTCAAACTTGCAATAATTTTGAAATATTGTTAAACAACGAAAATGCGATGTTCTAAATTTGAGTGCTGGATTTTTACTAACACTAAGCTGTCAGCTGTCAAGCTGTCTACCTTTTGATTGTCAACACTATATTGCACAAAAGGCGGCAAATTCAAATATTGCATATATTTTGGGACACTTTATGTTTAGATTGTTTCGTTTAGAATATTTAACCTTATTCGGTTTTTATACCCTATACCACTTTGTGGTTTGGATATAATGACTTTGTGCTGCTGTTTGTAACAACCAAAAATATTTGACCTAGACCCATCTTTAATTATACCGATCGAATCAGAATCATTTTCTGAGTTGATTTAACAATGTCCGTCCGTCCGTCCGTCCGTCCGTCCGTACGTCTGTGTGTCCATGTAAAGCTTGTAATCAAACTGCAGGTCGCAAATATGAATATATTTTGATGAAATTTGGTATATAAGCTTTTATCGGCCATGGGATGAACGCTATTGAAATTGGTGAGAATTGGTCTATGTTCACACATAGCCCCCATACAAATTACCCATATGAAATCGACATAAATTGCCATAAGATCCAAATTGTCATATAGATCTTACTCAAATTGGGTTTGTATGCGTTCATTACATCCACTAATGAGTAGTCCAAAAATGATCCCTTTGACCCCATATAGAGCTGCTTCCCGATCTTCACTTAAATCTATTAAAAAACTAAAATATTGCACTGATTCTTCTCAAATTTTGTTTGTATATATTTTTGCAAAATACAAGAGACTTTACCAAACATGATCAGGATCGGTCCATTTTTGGACCTAGTCCCTTTATAGATATAGCATCCGATATGAACTTTTTCATATATGCAGCCAAAAAAATTAATAAAAATCCCACTCAAATTTGGTTTTTCCTTATTTTCAATGTCCAGTTAGTTGGGCCTAAGAGATAGGGCTTCTAAACGCATGATATAGCGTATCGTATAGTCGGTCTAGACCGACTATAATTTTCTTACTTGTTATTGTTGTGCCATGATATAATATCCTGCCTTACTAAAACTACTTTCGTAATACTTTCATAATACCCTATACCACTATGTTGTTTGGGTATAATGACTTTGTGCTGCTGTTTGTAGCCACCAAAAATATTTAACCTAGACCCATCTCTTATTATACCGATCGAATCGGAATCACTTTCTGAGTCGATTTAGCGATGTCCGTCCTTCCGTCTGTCCGCCTGTGTGTCCATGTAAACTTTGTAATCAAACTACAGGTCGCAAATATGAATATATTTTAATGAAATTTGGTATATAAGTTTTTATCGGCCATAGGATGAACGCTATTGAAATTTGTGAAATTCGTTCAATGTCAGACCTAGTCCCCATACAAATGACCCCTATGAAATCGACATAAATTGCCATAAGATCCAAATTATCATATAGATCTCAGTCAAATTGCTTTTCTATGTGTTTATTATATCCATTAATCAGTATAAAAAATCCCTATTGGACAATTCTTAGTCATAGGCCCCATATAGAGCTGCTTCCCGATCTTCACTTAAACCCTTCAAAAAACAAAAATATTGCACAGATATTTCTCAAATTTGGTTCGTATACATTTTTTCTAAATATAAGTGACTTTAACAAATATGGTCAGGATCGGTCCATTTTTCGACCTAGTATCCATATAAATATAGCATCCGATATGAACTTTTTCATATCTGCAGCCAAAAAAATTAAATAACTTAAGTTTGGTTTATGCTTATTTTCTATATCGAATTAGTTGGACCGAAAGATAGGGTGTCTAAGCCATGGTATGGGGTATCGTATAGTCTAGACCGACTATAATTTTCTTACTTGTTTTATACTAGGAATTTTTTAAATTTAAATTATTTTCAATTCACTACGGAATTTTTTTTAAATCTGTGATAATTACATTAATAATTGCTTAATTTATTCTCCTCGTAACGTCATTCATAAAAAAAATCATAATGTTCACAACTGTTCTATATAAGACTATGTCCAAATGAAAAGGTGACTTTTCAATTTATACTTGACAGGTTTATCGATTTAGGGCATGTTTATTGTTTTAAACATCTGTGGCAAATTTTATGTTGTCCCATTAGATTTTGTTTGCGAAATAAAATTTCTACAGCAGCAACGTTAAAGATGTTAAGGAACAAAGAAGTTCCATTAAATTTTGTTTGAGGAATGAAATTTCCGTTAATGAGGCACTAATGACTTTGCAGAAGGCTTTCGACGACCAGTTTATGCCAGAAAAATGCTTATATTTAAAACAATGAGGGACCCCGCCAAAAAAAAAAAAAAAAAAAAAATACATCAACTGATGAACAACACGTCGAGAGAGTCTCGTTTTAGTGCTTAAAAATACTGAATGGTTAATTTGAAATATTGATATTTTGAAAGGATGCGTTAAAACCATTTTTAATGGTATGTTTGGTAACACGCACCAAATCTCGCTTGGTTCCAAAATCACCATTTTTTTTAAAGAAAAATCTTTGCATTTGTATCCCTGAAACAGTAATTTCTTACGCCTGGCCAAACTTTTAAAAATGAATATTATTTGAGTGTTATAAGTCTTTTTCTTGAAGCTATTCGAAATAAAAAGAGGCCAGAATTATGGGTTTTCGAGATCATTTTCCCCAAAATTCGATCACGGTATTCGCCCGTGCGACCACGGGCTATTCAAATTATTTCAAAAAAGCGATTCGGCGTCACCGATTTGAATCGCATGAGGAGATGAAAGCTAAATTACTCTGCGTCTTGAAGGCCATCCGAAAATTCAACTTAACTTTTTCGAGGATTGGAAAAAATATATTGATTAGGAAAATTAAATAAAGATTTTCTATTTTATTACAAATGCCATTTTTTCATTTCAACGCAGTAGAATACAGGGGTCTAATTGCCGCATTCGATCTCAAATAAAATATATCTAACTCCCATATTTTGGTTTATTATTTAAAGAAGACAGATAAACGTTTGACCTCGTTTCCCTTTTCACAGTTAACCAGAGACTATTAGTATTTTATATTGGAAAATAAATAATTTCGATAACGATTATTAGATAGACCCCAGCGTTTAGTAAAGGGGGAAGAATTATGATTTTTATATCCTATGTGGTGAGGGTATAATGAGTTTGTGCTGATGTTTGTAACAAAAATATTTGAGCTAGACCCACCTTTTATAACCAATATTCCGACCATATTTATCTTCAACATGATTTGGATTCGTTTCACTCATAATGTATTTTAAATGTAATGGAGCTGAATCTGAAAAAGTGCAAATATATGCGTTTTGTTCGAAAAGACCAATATCTATTTATAGTATGTATTGGGCGGCGTTCAACTGGAAAAAGTTCATAACATCTTAGATCTTGGAGTTTTTTTGAGATTCAAAGCTTAGTTTCATTCATCATATTAAAATTACGGTAATAAAACGTTGGTCTAAAGAGTTTAATGATCCGTATGTAACAAAACCACACGTCACTTGTGATACCGATTTTGGAACCCTATCTATCTAATTAATATGGATAGCATTGAATCGGTGCAAAAACAATTCCTATTATTCTCTCTTTGCAGTTTAAACTTTAACCTATTAAATTTTCCGTCGCATAACAGCAGATTCCCCAATCTTAAAAAGCCGCAGATCTATGCTAAACGTTTCGTTTATTTTGAACATAATTAATGGCGATATTTGTTCTAGTTTCCTGATCAACAATATTTCATTTAACATCCCTCGTTTCTTCTCACCTTTGTCCCTCCAGTTTAATAGATCAAATTATGCGAACGGTGATCCACTTAGACGAATGTGCATTAAATTTAATAAGCCGAATAGCTTTATTGATTTTTCTTCACATACAAATGTCATAAAGATAAAATAATAGTTTTTCTGAACAAATAATTATCTATGAAATTTTTTCATGTTCTCCTATTTTTTAAATGT
This sequence comes from Cordilura impudica, assembly GCA_963682025.1. NCBI lineage: Eukaryota > Metazoa > Arthropoda > Insecta > Diptera > Scathophagidae > Cordilura > Cordilura impudica. Next base: position 134,385,825 of record OY821517.1, read on the forward strand.
TTTTGTAAATAGTCTGTAATAATAAATTCCATTAATAACACCGATCAACTCAGAACAACTGTAAGTCCTATAAGTCCTATAATCAAATATATTTTAATGAAATTTAGTATATACACTAGGGTTGCCCTTCATTATATGGAGGAAAAAAAGTGTTCGATTAAAAGTCTCACTCCCCTAGAAATATGCAAATAGCAAAAAAGCTGAGAAATACAAAGTTTTGGGTCAATAAAAAAAAAAAAAAAAAAAACTAGAGGTGCCTTAACGCGACTGAAAATTTAAAGTATGTTTATATGGGGAAAATATGACTTTTTTCAGATTTTACGAAAATTTCGTTTTATATTATAATTTTTCCGACAAGTTTTTCTATCAATTATCTCTTTAAAAAGCTATATAATTTCACAATTGAATAAAAACTCGCCAAGAAATAGCAAATGGCCCATACCACTTTTGTGTTAAAAAAAACTAGGTCGTGAAATTTGATGGAAATTTTTGCAACTTTAAGAAATGATTAAAGCCATTATTTTTTCTTGGTCTCTATACCCATGAGCACTCAGACATGAAGTATTGTTTTATTAGCACGTTCTTAACCTATTGCGCTATGAGACCAAAGATGGAAATTTTTTTTTTTATAAAATTTTGAAAACTCCTTTTTTAAGTTTTGAAAAATTTCCTTAAACAAAATTTCAAAAAGTGGATCTGGCGCCTTAAAGTTTAATTGAATATATGCTAGAGATTAACTGTGTGAATTTTAAAGTAAATTCCTGTGCCAGAATTTGTTTACAAGGTTTTGCGGATTTCGAGAAAAATGGATTTTTTTGTGAAATATTCAGTAAATGTACTCTTTCTAAATACTTTGTGTCAAAAATGTATCTTTTTTCTACTTCTAAATGTTATATTTTATCTTAGTAGCCTAGGGATTCGGAAAAGAATTATATCACTCCAATATTCCTTTTGGACCTGGGGTCACATATGACCCCAAGCTAATAAAAGACAATTTATTAAAAAAATTCAAATATTTTGTAAGTGCTGTTGAATTTTTAGATGTAACGCTTAAAATATAATAACCACATGTACAAGTCTTTTATGCCAAAAATTTGGAATAAATCGAACAGTTAACCCATTAATTGCCGAGGCCAAACTATGAATTTTGGCATATTTAAAAAAATTAATTGTTCTAGTAAATTAGATAAAACCCTTACTATGGGTTGGGAAATAAAATAGTGTTATATTTTAACGATATGTATGGTTTGATGATTATGATGATTTTATAATTTGACTCCATTAACCCATTTAGACTTGGCGCCCCATTTCATCCCAAGCTAGTATTGGACGATTAAGTCAAAAATTCAAATACTTTGCAAATACTGCTGAATTTTGGATCATTTTAACCCTGGGAACACATAAGCGTAAGTTTTCGTAAAATATAGCACAATTGTATTTCCCAACCCATAGTAAGGGTTTTATCTAGTTTACTAGAACAATTCATTTTTTTTAATATGCCAAAATTCATAGTTTGGCCTCGGTAAGTAATGGGTTAACGGAAGACTCGCACATTTGGTTATTATATTTTAAGCGTCACATCTAAAAATTCAACAGCACTTACAAAATATATGATTTTTTTTTTTTGAATAAATTGTCTTTCATTAGCTTGGGATCATATGCGACCCCAAGTCCAAAAGGGCTAATGGGGTCATATTATTCTTTTCAGAAACCCTAAGCTATTAAGATAAAATATATATATAAAGTAGAAAACTGATAAATTTTTGATACAATGTATTTTGAAAGAGTACATTTACTGAATATTTCACAATAAACTCATTTTTCTCCAAATCCGCAAAAAAAAAAAAAAAAATTCTTTGTAAAAAAAATTCTGACACAGGAATTTACTTAGAAATTCACACAGTTAATCTCTAACATATATTTAACAAAACTTTAAAGTGCCTGATCCATTTTTTTAAATTTTGTTTAAGAAAATTTTTTCAAACTTAAAAAAGAGTTTTCAAAATATTATCAAAAAATTTTCCATTTTTGGTCTCATTTCGCAATAGGTTAACAACGTCTTAATAAAACAATACTTTATGTCTGAGTGCTCATAGGTATAGAGACCAAAAAAAAAAACAAGTAAGAAAATTATAGTCGGTCTAGACCAACTATATGATACCCTATACCATGCGTTTAGAGACCCCATTTCATAGGCCCAACTAACTGGACATAGAAAATAAGAATAAACCAAATTTGAGTGGGATTTTTATTAATTTTTTTGGCTGCAGATATGAAAAAGTTCATATCGGATGCTATATCTATATGGGGACTAGGCCCAAAAATGGACCGATGCTGACTATGTTTGGTTAAGTCTCTTGTGTTTTGCAAAAATATATACAAACACAATTTGAGAAGAATCAGTGCAATATTTTTGTTTTTTGATAGATTTAAGTGAAGATCGGGAAGGAGCTCTATATGGGGCCTATGACTAAGAGTTGTCCCATAGAGACCATTTTTGGACTACTGATTAATGGATGTAATAAACACATACAAACCCAATTTGAATAAGATTTATATGATAATTTGTATCTTATGGCAATTTAAGTCGATTTCATAGGGGTCATTTGTATGGGGGCTAGGTCTGAACATGGACCGATTCCCACAGATTTCAATAGCGTTCATCCCATGGCCGATAAAAGCTTATATACCAAATTTCGTCAAAAATATATTCATATTTGCGACCTGCAGTTTGATTACAAGCTTTACATGTACACACAGACGGACGGACGGACATCGTTAAATCGAATCAGATAGTGATTCTGATTCGATCGGTATAATAAAAGATGGGTCTAGGTCAAATATTTTTGGTAGTTACAAACAGCAGCACAAAGTCATTATACCCAAACCACATAGTGGTATAGGGTATTAATAATGGCTTTAATTAATTTCTTGAAAAATTTCCGTCAAATTTCACGACCTAGTTTTTTTGCCACAAAAGTGGTCTGGGCCTTTTTAAAGAGATAATTTAGTTATGAAATCGATTCATATAACTTGTCGAAAAAATTAAAATATTAAACAAATTTTCGTAAAATCTGAAAAAAGTCTCATTTTCCCCATATAAACACTCTTGAAATTTTCAGTCGCGGTGAGGCACCTCTAAATTTTTTTTTCATTGACCCAAAACTTTGTATTTCTCAGTTTTTTTTTGCTATTCGCATATATATAGGGGGTGAGACCGAGAGTTTGAACACCTTTTTCATATTAAGGGCCACCCTAATATACACTACTGAATTGGTGAAAATCGGTTCATGTTCATATCTAGCCCCTATACAAATAACCACCCGCAATATCCAGATTATCATATATATATATATATATATATATATATATATATATATATATATGATAATCTGGATATTGCGGGTGGTTATTTGTATATATATATATATATATATGATAAAATTTGGTATATGTGTTCCTATTATTCCCACTAATCCAAAAATAAATTCTTAAGGAACAATTTTGGTCATTGTCCCTATATAATGATGAATCCCGATTTTCACTTAAATCAATAAAAAAAAAAAAACAAAAATGTTGCACAGATTTTTCTTTAATTCGGCATGATTCTTTAATTTCGCATTGTATAATCGGTATAAACCGATTATATTTTGTTTAGTAGTTTTTTACTCGTTTATTCAAAGAATCTCAGTGGTAGTGGACAAACAACAACTTTATCTCACAACTACTTAATATAAAAATTCTGTCAACTTAGAAATGCCTGCTTTGTACAATTTTATTAGAATGAAACTAATTTCCCAGAACATTTGGTTGGGCTAGAAATATATAATTGTATATTGTCCCATAGGTTTTTTTTAAAATAAAATAGTAATGGTGGTATTTCTGTTTTGCAATTGCTTAGAGTTATTCTAATGACATTTATATCATAAGTTTTATAGTCGAAGGCCAAATGCAAACAAAGTATTTGTCGATATTATATCAAGTTGTATAACTTGGATTGTGCATTTAAATAATCTTCTTATAATATTGTATGAAAGTTATGTAAATATTTAAGTATTTAGTATTTGCATTGCTTACCTAATATCTAATACGGTATTATTAATCAATAATATCTTTAATAAATAAATGTAATTTTCTTACGATTTTGTTTAAACTCATTTTCTAGATTTAAATTTGATTCACTTATACCTTTATATACATATACAAGTATTTATATATATCTGTAAATATGTATTTAATATTTACATATTGACCTAATTTATGTTTTCATATTTATATTTTTAAACAAACGAAAAACACTATGTTGCTTAACTTTTAACCAATTTTGTACAGCTTACTAATATCGGTAAAATTTCTTGGTTCATTTTTATCAATAAACAAATCTGAAAAACTTATATATGAACAGGTTATTGCGTTGCAAATTGTTATCGATCATAATTGTTTTTGTTTGGTTTTTTGTCTGAGGATTTCATGCAGACTTTATGGGTTAATATGTTTTAAATTCACCCTATATAAATATTTTCTGTATATACTTTAACATTATTACTATTATAAACGTAACCACGTCACAACTTATGAACATTTTTAACGACTATTACATACATATGTATGTATGAATGTATGTTTGTGTGTACCTACACATACTCACATACAGCTTGATTACTAACATTCTTATAAATCAGTGAATATATGTTTGGACTTATATACTAAGTATAAAACTTGAAAAACGTAGTTGTATTAAAATATAAAATGAGTAATGTAACATTTTTCGCTATCCTTTTCGCTGCATGCAAAAATACCAATGTGCATATGAAGAGGTCATGTGCATGTTTTATTCTTTAACATTGGATTGGGGTAAAAAGTAATTTCGAGTGAAGAATCTTAATCGTAGCTAGAAATATTATCAGAATTCAATTGCGATCCCTTTTTTTATAAATTTCAATTTTCTCCAAAATATATCACTATATTTTATATTTTTTTTAAACGAAATTTGTTTCGAACTTGGAAGTTTTAATCTGATATGTCGATTATGTGATGATGGTTCATGGCCAGAGGTCAGAAAAAACACGCACTGAATAAAAAACTTGTATATATATGTAAAACATAGCTTAGACCAACAAACACATATTTTTATTTTCATATCAATTATGTGTGTTTCTAAATTTTGTACGGTGCCCAACACAATCATGATTATGTTTCGTTTTAATATTTCGTTATCTACACGAACATTTTTCTAACACGCATTTTTTTGTTTCGAACACACATAAACTACTCAGATTCGAGTGTAGCTTTATTTTAAGTTCGTTTTCTTGTACGTGTACTGCTAAAAAAATGGAATATGTTCTTCAACGCGTACATCTAAAAACTAAAACATTATCCACTCGCGATCGGAAAAATCTAAAATACCCATATAATAACGACAACAATTGTTTCAACCAAATTTATTAAAAAAATCTAAAATAATTCAATAGCAGTTATAAAAAAATAAAAATAAAAAGATAGTAATAAAATAGAGAACAGAGAAATTTTATATGTTGTATATGTTGTATGTTTTATATGCGAATGGGTAGTGTTTTAATTTTTAGATGTACGCGTTGAAGAACATGTTCTGCTTTTTTAGCAGTACACGTGCAAGAAAACGAACTTAAAATCAAGCTACACTCGAATCTGTGTGGTTTATGTGTGTTCGAAACAAAAAATACGTGATTGAAAAATGTTCGTGTATATAACGATATATTAAAAATATATATACAGTCATGATTGTGTTGGGTACCGCACAAAATTTAGAAACACACATAATTGATATGAAAAGAATAATATGTGTTGGCTGCTTTAGAACAGAACATTGTATGTTTTATGTGTGTATTTTCTGAACCTTGTTCATGGGCCAACACAAAGAAGAAGCTAGAGATCATTACATATGTTTTGATATTTGATAATTCGCTTTCACTGGCAGTTTTTTCACTCAGATTTCTTTTTTTTTATTGAAAATTGATTTTAGAAATTTTGTTGAGAAGTATGCTTTCAGATATTCTATTACGCTTTACAGAAAATTTTTCAAATTTCTTTTAGTCTAATTCAAAAACTTTTACTGCTGAATTATTCGGAGATAGCGACTGCTTAAATATGCATTCAAGATTTTTGGTTTGTATACTAATAGTGGCTCCAAAGGACAGTTAATGTATTCAATAAAGATCTTATGTGCCCAAGACCATTTTTTTTTTAAATTCGAGTTGGCATCAATAGTCTTAGGCCGAGTTTATGAGGTAAACTTACTTTAGTTTAACTATGATTTTATAACACTTTTAACTTCCAAACAATTTGGCTTAAGCGCTAAAAATCGCTAGTTTAACTAAACTAAGTTTTATTGATATCCAATAAACTCTATAAGGCCAAAAACTCGCTTTTACTGTTCTGATGTTTGTAACACCAAAAATATTTGACCTAGATCATCTTTTATTGTACCGATCGACTCAAAATCACTTTCGACATAGCGATGTCCGTTCGTCCGCCAAACTACAGGTCGGAATTATGAAAATATTTTGATCAAATTTGGTATTTATTTATCGACTATAGGACCAACGCTATTTAAATTGGTCAAAATCCATACAAATAACCACTATCAGACCGACTAAGATGGTCGTAAGGCCCGGATTATCATAAAAATGGTATACATGTGTGCATTATACCCACTAATTAGTAGTCCAAAATAAACCCTGCAGTCCTCATATAAAGCTGATTCCCGATCTTCACATATATATATATTGATTCCTATGGTTCCAAGTTGGAACAAAGGGCCGTAACGAAATTCTTCCATTGGGATCTGTCCTGTGCGATTATTCTGATCTCACGCCAAGTTCTTCTTGTTTCGCTAATTTCGGAATCTAGCTGCCTTCTCCAGGTGTTAGCTGGTCTACCTCTTCTTCTGCTGCCATGAGGGTTCCAGTCAATTGCCATCTTTGATATGTCATCATGGGGTCTTCTCAAAATATGACCAACCCAGCTCCATTTCCTCTTTGCAATTTCTATGCGAATTGGTGTTTCACCTGTTCTTTGCCAGAGGTCTCTGTTGGAAACTACGTTCGGCCAAAATATTCGCAAAATTTTTCGCAAGCAACGATTAACAAATACTTGCAGGGATTGAATGTCGCTTGCAGTAGAGTTTCAGGATAGAGCGAACATTAGAGGAGAAAAGGCGAAGCTTAGTTTTTATATGTATTTGTGGTGACTTCCATACTCTTTGTAATGCACCAAAAGACTGTTTTGCTTTCCTTATGCGATATGCAATATCATCACGTGAGCCGCCTGTTGTTGATATGATACATCCTAAGTAGCAAAACGATTGGACGTCCTCGAGTTCTATGTTGTTTACTCGGAACTTGGAGAGATTAGTCGAATTGATACGTAGAACCTTAGTTTTGTCGAAGTTAATGTGAAGACCGACACCAGATGCTAGCTGATGTATCTGATCCAATTTGGCTGACATGTCGGTAAAGTTATGTGCGAGCAGGCAAATATCATCAGCATAGTCAAGGTCTTCCAATCGACCATTCATACCCCATGTAATGTCTCTTCTTATTCGGGTTGCTTGCTGCATAATTGAATCCAATACAATATTGAATAACAGCGGAGATAGGATACATCCTTGTCGTACCCCAGTGCTTATACCAATCGGATTGCTTAACGTGCGTTCATGTAGTACTCGACTTGTTGAGTTGCTATACAAAGCTTTGATTAAGTCGATTAGCACAGGTGGAACTCCCTTGCATCGAAGTGCGTGCCAAATTGCCTGATGGTGGATCGTATCGAATGCTTTGGCGAAGTCGATAAATATCAAGTATAATGGAGATCTCCATTCCACCGACTGTTCCACTATGATCCTTAGACTATTTATATGATCGGTGCACGATCGGTGTGGTCTGAAACCAGCTTGCTCGATTCGAAGATCTGCTGAAATTGATGATGCCAGTCTAGCATGGATTATATTCGCTAACACCTTATTAATCATGGTTAAAAGAGTTATACCCCGCCAATTTTTACACTCTGTTAAGTCTCCTTTCTTGGGTAGTTTTATTATCACTCCTTCGCTTAGTTCAGCAGGAAGAGAGTGTGATGTCCAAAAGTCTCTGATAATAGGGTAGATTATTTTAGCGCTAAGAGTCGGATCAGCCTTAAGCAGTTCAGGGTTAATGTTGTCTACGCCTGGTGCCTTGCCATTCTTCAGTGCACGTATTGCAATGACGGTCTCAGTTTCGTCTGGACAAATTGTATTTATGTCGGATCTGATTTGGTGTGAAGTACAGTGACATTGCCAGACTGTTGTGGGTTGCGGAATTGACAGTATGCCGGCATAATAGTCGGACCATATTGCCAGTTGCCGCTCCACGGACGAGGCAGTTCCTCCCAACGGATCTTTAAGGGGATATGTGGTTCAACGGTAGTTCCCTGATATTTGCTTTGCAATTTTGTACAAATCTCTACTTCGATGTGTATCGGCAGCTGACTGTGCTTCTATGGCCATATTTTCCACCCAAACCCGCTTGTCTCGTCGCGCACTTCGTTTTACCTGGCGATCTAGACTGGTATACTGTGCCTGTAGGATAAATTTAGAAGCTCTTGTTCGGGCAACGTTAATGGAGCCTTTAAGTTGTCTTCTATCTTCAATAAGTTGCCAGGTAGCGTCTGAGATCCATACTTTACGCTTAGGTTGAGGATGACCAAGATGTTGCTTCGCACTGTCTATGAAAATGCTTTTTATAGCATTCCATTGGCCTCTATTGCTGTTCGGGATACCTTCATAGCGAGTCGTTAGGGAGACTACGTAACTTTCGAGAGTATTTGAGGATTTTAATTTGGATACATCGTATCGTCTTGGCAAAGACTGTGTTGTTTGTCGTCGGATTGCACATATCCTTAATCGTATCTCTCCTATAACTAAATGGTGGTCTGACGCTCCATCTGCCCCACGTCTATTGCGCACATCTAGTAATGAACCCCGCCACTTCTTGCTTATCGCAATGTGGTCAATCTGTGTTTCTGTTCTGTGGTCGGGGGAAACCCAAGTTACTTTATGCACGTCCCTGTGAGGGAAAATAGTGCCACCGATTGTAAGACCACTGCTTGCACATATTCCGGTAAATAATTCGCCGTTCTCGTTCATTTGCCCCAGTCCATGAGTTCCCATAACGGACTCAATATTCGTGTTAACTGAGCCCACTTGAGCGTTGAAATCACCGGTAAGAAGTAAAATATCACCACTAGGTGTGTCTTTTATTACTTTTTCCAGGAGGCTGTAGAAGTCTTCTTTGTCATTGGGGTCTGAGATTTCAGTGGGGGCGTAGCATTGAATGCATGTGATGTTACGAGCACGGGTGTGCAGACGGATGGATATAATCCTATCAGAATGTGGTTTCCATGCCATTAGGGCGCTCTTGGCCTCTCTAGAAAGAAGGAATCCTACGCCGCTCGATCGAGGGAGTCCACTTGGCTTGCCAGAATATAAAAAGGTTATGTCACCGTCGGTTGTTATTGTGCCATTATCAGGCCACCTTGTTTCACATAAACCAAGGAAGAGAAGGTTGTAGTTCTTGAATTCCTTGCAAATTTGGGCCAATCTTGATGGTTCCAGAAGCGTTCTAATATTCCATGTTCCGAATCGTGTCCTTGATTTAAAGCTAAAAGTCGTCAACAGTTGGGGATCATTTTGGTTTCCATTCGTTGTGGTTTCTGTAATCAGTAGAGTTTAAGATGAACCGATGATTAGCCGATCGCATCCGATTCTGGTACCGGGATTGCCGATTGTAGCATCCAGAAATGCTGTTCTTTTTTTTTTTTTTTTCAACGAGTTGTTGAGATTGGCTATTGAGTGGCGCCAATTACTCGCCACGTCGTTCCAAGGATCATTGGCAACTCGGGTATTTACAGGTGCTCTAAACGAGACCCCCCGAGACTCTCCCCTTGAGACCGCTGAGTTGTCCGCGACTGCTTATTTTATTCGCAGCATCCCAACATATCTGCTGGGGTTTCCACTATCCGCAACCCGTGGACGCGTCTGATAGCATTCAGCTATGCTTCCCGAGGCAGTAAGTACCATGTAGTATGTAATTTTACACATTACATGCTACTTATCCACCACTTGGCAGACGATCTTCACATAAATCTACCAAAAACAAAAATTTTGCATAAATTTTTTCAATGTGGCATATACGAGTATGTATGATGGACATGCTCGGTCCATCTTTTGATCTAGCCACCATATAAAAATAACAACGGATATGATTTTTTTCACATCTGCATACCACAAATTAATAACAATAGCACTAATATTTGGTTTATGCTTATTTTCTATATCCAGCTATTGCCTCAGCATAGTTTGATCCAAGACCCTCTCTCGAAACGCATGGTATAGGATATTGTATAGTCGGTCTAGACTATACTTGTTTCTCTTAAAAAATGAAGAGAGAAAAATTTTGGCTTTAATGCCAAAATGTGCTTTAAGGTGTATCATCTACTGGAACAGCATATCTGCATATAATATATATATAGAAAGCTCATGTCATCCTCTACAATCGTTGAATACATTTCTTCTTTCTGATATCAACAATTGTGAAGATACGATTTTCATAAGCTAAATTATGGATTTTGATCAATGAGTCGCTCACTCTGGGACTTTTCCTAATATCTTACTTTAAGAAATATTGGCTTAAATTGTGATAAAAAAATCCCTAAATTAAATTTTCTTCAAAACGGCTCTAAATACAGGAGATTATAAGCTTTCTCTTGATACATATTTTATGCTAAGACAATCTCTAATTAAAAAAAAGATAAAAAATCCTGGCTCAAAATAATTAAATTTTAGATTACAAACACATACTATAAATTAAAGAAAGCTGTAAAGTTCTTAAAAGTGAAAAAAATGTCCAAAATGTTATATCAACTTTTTTGTGGAAATATTCTTCTACATTTCCCTAGATGCCGAATCGTAGGTTTTATGCTCTTTTGGAATTGTAGTAGGAGCCTATTCGTTTACTTAATCTCAAAACTTTAGAATCCACTACGAAATTACTTTTTGCTTCACTCAATAACATTATCAACACTCATTCTTTCACTCATGTACATAAATTTAATTTACCAGATATTAATTAAAATTGTATTTACAAAAAAAAAAGTCAGCTTAATATGCATCATCACAATATTTCTGCATTTTATTTTGACACAATTCCATACAAAAAAAGAAAAAAAAATGCTGCTATTATATCTTTCATTTTTATTTATAGCGGCCAAGCAGAAACAGTTGTCTCCATATTAATTGAATTTCACAAATTCTGGGCATATGAAAACCGTGAAGAAGGTTCACATAATGTTTAATTTTATTTGAAACTTACTTTTTTAATATTCATTTTATTTATTTTCTTTTTTTTTAAATTTATAAAATGTACGACTGTTTTGCAAATACTCAAGGTGAACGTTTGCAAGAAGAACAAGAACATTTGTGAAAAATTTTACTTTCATATCAGATTTAAAGTTTAACTCAATTGTATGTGACGTTTGGCACATGGCTAATTTTTAGTTATTTAATTATAATTATGCCATTATGTTAATACTTTATTATAATAAATTGTTTTAAGTATTTGTCTTCTAATTTAAGTTGTTTTATTTATAAATTAAGTTTTTACTGTGTATTGTACAGTTTTAAACAGTCTTTAGAATATGTAAGTCTTTGAAATATTCAGTTAAATTTAAGATGAACAATAAATATTTTCTGTTAGCAGATAATCACAAAAAGTAGTTTTTTTTTTCTCTCACAAATATGAAATTGCGCTGAACTCTAATCGACCTCTAAATGACTTTTTATGTAATTTCGTTTAAAAAGCTCTTGAATCCATCCTTAGATCATAACAGACGGACTTATTAATTTAATTATTATTATTTTAGACTAAGAAAGCTAAGAGATCCATACATTTTCTTGTTGTCCAAAGCTTATTTTTCTCTGTATACCCTATACCATTATGTGGTAAGGAAGGGTAATGAGTTTGTGCTGATGTTTGTTTGTAACTACCAAAAATATTTGACCTAGACCCATCGACTCTGAATCATTTTCTGAGTCCATTTAGCGATGCGCGTCTGTCTGTGGGTCCCTGTAAACCTTGATGCAATTTTGTATATAAGCTCTTGTCGACAATAGGATGGACGATATCGATTTTGATGAAAATCGGTGAATGTTCAAACCTAACCCCCATACAAATAACCATTATCAGACCGACTTAAATGGTCGTAAGATCCAGATTATCAATATATCGGTACAACTTGGGGTATGTGTGTCTATTATACCCACTAATCAACAGTCCAAAATAAACCCTGTATGACCGTTTTTAGTCGCAGTCCCCCATATAAATCTGATTCTTGATCTTCACTTATATCTATTAACCCTCCGATGAGTGACAGTTCTGAACTTCACGGCCGTGTGAAAAGGTCCCTACGGACCTTTTTTGTAAATCATGTTTTTTTTCATATAAAAAATTTTTTTTTGATTATTTTTTTGTTTTTATTGTTTATAACTAAATTCTACATACAAAAATAATTTTTTCAATTTTGTAATTTTTTTTTTTGCTTGAATTTTCTTAAGACTATTATAAAAAAGTTTAAAAATTATTGTTGTTGAGCGTGTACTTCTTGTCCCCCGCCCTGTGCGCAAGTGTTGCAGCGATGTAAAAGTGTGCTATGTTCTCCGCAAACAGCGTTGCCACAGCCGAAGCAGTATGCCCGCGTTTTCCGCTGCCGCCCGTACTCAGAACGGCAAAGGCGACATGACGGTCTACTTGACCTAGCCGCAAACGACGGTGCATTGCCTTCCATCGGTCTTGGTAATACCTGAAATGAAAACAAAAATAAAAAACAAATAAATATATATTCCATTCTTGAATTTGAAGATGTTTTTCTTACCCTGTCATCGAATGCTTCCATCGCATTGCGTATCCTTGGATATGAGGTTATATGGTTGTTCAGGACACGTTCTTCGATATTTGGTGTGGCCAATTGTTTCGTTAGCAGTAACAAGAACGACCGCCGTCACTCCTTTTTATAGGCTTCATTTCGTTGTAAATCGTAAAAGCAGCCAATGCAGCGACGTCCAGCATATTATAAAACATGGCCAACGGCCATCGTTGTGTTGCTCTTTTGCAGCTGTAAGTGCCTAGCATTTGATCCATGGTATCAACGCCGCATTTGTTGGCGTTGTTATCTAATATGACATAGGGCTTCCGCTTCTCGGTTTGCTCGTCAACGAGGCAGGTGTAGTGCATTGTGGAGAGCACGTTCACCACTTTATTTTTTTCGGCACGTATGAGCATAACGCTATATCCCCTTCGTTGAACCCAAATAATGTAGTATTGATGGTGCGCTTCGGGTTCTTCTTGAACTCCTGTGGAATGAATGTTTTGTTGTAGCGCACTGTACCAACATATGCGGTCTTCCTCCTCAACAAAATACGCGCCAAGTCAAGACTGGTAAAGAAATTATCCGCGTATATAGTACGGCCAGCATCTAAATATTTTTCCACAAGATCCAGCACTACGTTCTGCCCTTGGTTTATCTCCCGTTGTTGGTTTAGCAGTTTTCCAGAATATATCATTCCCTTCACAGGATAATAACTCTGTGAGTCTCATAACCACCATACTTTCAAACCATACTTAGCTGGCTTTGACGGAATGTATTGTGTGAAGCGGGTCCGGCCTCTGTAAGGGAACAACTGCTCATCAACTGTTAGTGCTTCATGAGGACTGTAAGCTGCTGCCAAGTTATGTTGCAACATTTGCCAAATATCGTCAATAGCTGCAGTTTTGCTGTTGATGAGTCGCTGTTGTCGAGTATTTCCATTGTCGAATCGAATAAATTGCTTTATACACATGAAGCGATCGTACGACAACGCAGCTTTGTATATTGGGCAACGCGTCGCGCCCCATAATTCCATAGCTGGTTCATGGTTTGATCTTGTGAGTCCAGCATACAAAAGAATAGCTACAAAGGCGTCAAACTCTTTCACTGTCACTGGCTTCCACTCCTTTTTCTTCGTGGGATTCGCCAAATTCCATGCAGCTATATTATTTCCTCTGTCATGATTGAACGCATTATTGTATAGGGGTCGTGTATATTTCCTGTTGGTGCTGGTTTCTTTCTTGTGAAGTCGACCACGTTATGATTACGACTGCGTGATGTTGATGGTGCTTTTTTACTCCATTGGGTGCCATCTTTACCAATATAGTAACTTTCATTCGTTTCCTGTCCATCATTTTCTTCCTCTTCATCATCGTCGTCATCAGTATCTTCATTTAGCTCGACGTATCCTTCAGTTTCGGCATCTGACTCTTCAGCAGGTTGGTATGTGCGATCTTCATCATCCTCAACTTTATAATTATCAATTGCAGCAATATCAATTTCTTCGTCCATAAAATCAGCAAATCTACTATCAGCTGCACGCCTTTCATCCGCAGTCATTTGCTCTTAACGTGTACTACGGCGTACAACAATTTCAGCAACGTCCAAATTACTTGCATCTGCCATATTTATATTTTTTTTTCTATCACACACGATTTTACTCTTCGCTGTCTAAACTTTGACTGATTTGGTTTATGAAACTACAACTTCTTTTATACTCTTTCGTACGTCTACCTAAACTCAAAGACATTAGGGATGATGATAAAAACAAAAAATTCTAAGAAAAAATTCTAAGAACAAAAATACTAAGAACAAAAAATACTAAGAACAAAATACTAAGAACAAAAAATTCGAAGAACAAAATACTAAGAACAAAAAATTCTAAGAACTGGTTTATTGCTAGTAGTATAAAATTAGAATATTCTGCCTTTCCTTGAAAGCAATAAAGTTCATGTCTTCGAATTTTTCTTAGAATTTTTTGTTTTTATCATCATCCCTAATGTCTTTGAGTTTAGGTCTTTGTGTTCACAACAAGTAAATTATGTGTTGAAACAATAAAAAAATTATAATGATGCCCAAAAACATGCATTTATTAGTGAAATTCAGTACACACGTCCGCGTACTATTCTCACTAAAACCGCAATAACTCCTAAAGTAATGATCCGATCGGCTTGATTTTTTTTTCCAAAAGATGCGCAACAAAATACTCTTGGAATACAAAGTAGTGGCCGAAGTAGGAGTAATTTCAGTTTGAAAAGGCAAAAAGGTCCCTAGGGACCTTCTCACTCATCGGAGGGTTAAAAAAACAAAAATATTGCATAGATTTTTTTTTTTAATTTATACATGTTTGAGAAAGCCAGTGACTACTAAATAAGGTGATGATCGGTCCATTTTTTAATCTAGTCCCTTTATAAAAATAACATCAGATGTGAAATTTTTCATATCTATACGCCACAAATTGATAATAATAGTATTAAAATTTCGTTTCTGCTTAATTTCTATATCCAGTTATTACCTCATCAAAGTTGGCCCAAGACTCTCTCTCGAAACGCATGGTATAGGATATTGTATTTGCTTAGTTGTTCTTTTAAACCTAATTGTTGAAATTTTAAATTTCTAATTTTAATGGCAAGCGCGATCAATAATTTTGTGACTTTTAAGCTCCACTAATTCTCTAATGTGACGATCTTTTTCTAATAATACGAGTAAGATGTGTGGAGGTCCTAAAAATAGACGTATGAAGATATGCCAGAGTTCATATGTTCTGTCTAACAGCCCTGTTCTTGAAACGTTGTTATTTGAATAAGAATGAATTTAAAATAACATGAAATTGCAATTTTGTGTTCTTAGAAAACACAAATTTTGTATTTTCGAAATATTTTTCGAAATAGTTTTTTTTATTGTCAAATGATATGAAACATATGGTTTAAGGTGCTATTACATGATGTGTTTTTTACATATGTACTGTCAAATTTTCCCACAACAAAAGTTGTACACATCGTGTGATACATATGAAACATTGTTTATGTACAATACATGAGGAAAGTCACATGTACATTTTTCAATTAGAACAGGTTCTATTTTTGCATGACAAACAAATGAAAATACAACACTGCTTGTGGCGAAAGAAAAACAGAGTACATTTTCAAGATTAATATTGAAAGAAAAATAAATTGTTTAGTATTAATTAACAATTAAAAAATACATAACCTTTTTTTAACAACAAATTTTTGTAAATTCACAAATTAAATCAGCTGTTGTTTACATTTAGAGGTTATGTCATACGGAAATACATACGCACGTGTGATAGCAAAAATTATGAATCGTATGTAAAAGACAATTTTGACAGACATGAAGAATTTCATATGGATAAAAAAAGTGACAGTACATATGTAAAAAACACTTCGTGTAATAGCACCTTTAGCTTCAGCATAAGTTTATAAAAAAAGTAAAAAAAAATATATATATATCCTTTTAAAATAACATTTTACTTGTTCATTTAAATGTTTTTGTTCTTCAATTTCATTCAATTAAGAATGATCTCTATTTTTGAAATAAGTAAGGCATCACCAAAGATAATTCGACATTCAAATAAATTGGATTTGACTGGCATCACTACTGTTTCGACCATAAACAAAGTTGTGGCAGTCATATGCAACAAAAAAATAAAATAAATGAAAATATGTGATTTGAGTGAAATATTATTTTAAATTCCTTTATTTGTAATAATTAGTGCATAAGGAATCTATGTTATGTTATAATTGAAAAAATTATAATGAAAAATATATTTTGCAAATAAAATGTTGCAGTTATAGTTATAGAACATCATCTCTAAAAGTGTGTTTTATTAACAACGGCCAGCGATTACGAGCTTTTAAATCAGCGGAAAATGTAGACGTTTTTAAAATCGTTTTTTTTTTATAAAACCAATGTCTAATATTTTAAAATAATGACAATGATCAATAAAAAACATGTTATAGTTTTATTATCAATTGTTTTTTTTTTTTATTTCTTAAGACCTGTTTAGTAGAAAAAAGGGCATTTGTTTTGATTTCACAAAGCCTTTTCTCTGTGAAATACGAGGGCGGATCAATAAGTCCGTGACTTTTCGAACTTCCCTCGTAGTTATATGAAATTCAACACTGCTCGCATCAAGTATCACCTGTTAATAGACTGAACAAGTTCCGTCATTTACTTAGCATTTAACAGCTGTTCAAAACATACAACCTCGTGTTTTTATACCCTATACCACTATGTGGTTTGGGTATAATGACTTTGTGCTGCTGTTTGTAACAACCAAAAATATTTGACCTAGACCCATCTTTAATTATACCGATCGAATCAGAATCACTTTCTGAGTTGATTTAACAATGTCCGTCCGTCCGTCCGTCCGTCCGTCCGTCCGTCCGTCCGTCCGTCCGTCCGTCCGTCCGTCCGTCCGTCCGTCTGTGTGTCCATGTAAAGCTTGTAATCAAACTGCAGGTCGCAAATATGAATATATTTTGATGAAATTTGGTATATAAGCTTTTATCGGCCATGGGATGAACGCTATTGAAATTGGTGAGAATCGGTCCATGTTCAGACCTAGCCCCCATTCAAATTACCCATATGAAATCGACATAAATTGCCATAAGATCCAAATTGTCATATAGATCTTACTCAAATTGGGTTTATATGCATTCATTACATCCACTAATGAGTAGTCCAAAAATGATCCCTTTGACCCCATATAGAACTGCTTCCCGATCTTCACTTAAATCTATTAAAAAACAAAAATATTGCACTGATTCTTCTCAAATTTTGTTTGTACATATTTTTGCAAAATACAAGAGACTTTACCAAACATGATCAGGATCGGTCCATTTTTAGACCTAGTCCCTTTATAGATATAGCATCCGATATGAACTTTTTCATATCTGCAGCCAAAAAAATTAATAAAAATCCCACTCAAATTTGGTTTTTGCTTATTTTCAATGTCCAGTTAGTTGGGCCTAAGAGATAGGGTTTCTAAACGCATGGTATAGGGTATCGTATAGTCGGTCTAGACCGACTATAATTCTCTTACTTGTTTTTTATGAAAAAAAGTGAATTTCGAGTGCTCATTAAACATTATTTTTTTGCGAAAAAAGCCGTCAATCAAACCAAGGAAAAGCTTGATAAATACTATGGGGACTTTGCACCATCGATTTCAATGGTAAAAAAGTGGTTTACTGACTTTCGTTGTGGTCGCCACAAATACAAATGACGCTGAACGTTCTGGGTGGTCAATTGAGGTCAATACACCCGAAAATGTCGAAAAATTCACGATATGGTGTTGAACGATCGAAGAGTAAAAGTGCGTGAGATTGCTGATGCCATAGGCATTTCATATGGCAGTGTGGTTTCGATTTTAAATGATCAGTTGGGTTTAAGAAAGCTGTCCCGTTTGCTCTCAATTGACCATAAACGTAATCGTGTGACAACTTAAAAGGATTGTTTGAAGTTGTTGAACCGCAATTCGAATGAGTTTGTGTCACTGTGGATGAAACATGGATCCATTACAACACTCCGGAGACCAAGCAGCAGTCTAAACAATGGGTTTCTCCAGGTGAACTGGCTTCGAAGAAGGCCAAGGTAAGTTTGTCGGCCAATAAGGTGATGGCAACAGTTTTTTGGGATGCACGCGGGATAATTCACATCGATTACCTTCAAAAGGGAAAAACAATAAACGGCGAATATTATGAAAACTTATTGGACCGATTTAACAAGGATTTAAAACGACCCCATATGGCCAAGACAAAAGTTCTCTTTCATCAAGATAATGCACGGGTGCACACGTGCAGTGTCAATGGCAAAATTCCATGAATTGGGCTATGATTAGGTACCTCATCTGCCATATTGTCCGGATTTAGCCCCCAGTGACTATTTCCTATTTCCAAACCTAAAGAAATGTCTCGGTGGAAAGAGATTTAGATCCAACGATGAAATTATTGATCAAACAAATGCCTATTTTATGGACCTCGAAATTCCTATTTTTTGGAAGGGATACAAAAATTGGAAACGTTGGACTAAGTGTATTGAGCTAAAAGGAGATTATGTTGAAAAATATTTCTTTTTTTGCAAAAAAAATTGTGTTTCATTCTAAAAGTCACGGACTTATTGATCCGCCCTCGAAAAACAAATAAAAAAGTCTGAATGAAATCAAAGAACACCATAAAACTCGTAAATTTAAGAATGAACAAATTTGGATCCAACATTCTTGAAATGCATCATTACGGGCGACGACCCGTTGCCATGCAAACTAGACATGTTAACAGTTTTTTTCGATTACCAAAAAAATAAATCTTGAATTAATGTTATTACAAATTTTAAGAGATTTATTGCTAAAAGCTCAGATTTTGGGAGAATAATTTTTGGCTTTTGCATCACGATTAGGCTCCAATGCTCAAATCGATACTAGTATCTCAACAAATATCATCCAACAAGAGCCCTGCCGGATATGGCCACCTAACAGCTTTGCCTTGTTCTAAAACTAAAGTTATCATTGCGTGAAATGCATTTAGGTGCAGTAACAACTCTAAAAATAAATTTGCTGAAATAACTTGTTTTTCGATAAATTTTTTTCCTTCAAATGGTAAAGGTGACAAAATAATTGTTTATGATTTAATGAATATCTTGAGTTTTCGCCACTCAGCGCTCATTAACGGTTCCCTATTTGCCAACAATCAGCCCTGTTCTTGCAACGTTGAAATTTTGGGTTTCTTGAAAGCACTTTTTTTTTACTTATTTAATGGAAACATATGTTTGAGTTAAGAACCATATGTTTGAGTTAAGAACATATGTTATCTAGAAACCGAGGTGCCATATGGTTCTTTATTCAGTTTCACAAAAAAATTTTAAGTATTTTGTGCATTTTTTTTCTTAAGTTTGTAGAAAAAGTATAAAGAAAAATATTTTCTTTTAAAATAACAACTTATTTGTTCATTTAATTGTTTTTGTTCTTCAATTTCATCCAATTAAAAATGACTTTTCTATTTTTAAAAAGTTAGGCATCACCAAAAAAAATTTCGATATTCAAATAAATTGGATTTGACTGGCATCACTACTGTTTCGAACATATGCAAAAAAATAAAAATAAGTCATTTGATGAAAAAATTTTTTTAATTCCTTTATTTGCAATAATTAGTGCATAAAGAATCTATGTTATAATTGAAAAAATTATAATGGAAAATAGATTGTATAACTAAAAAGTTTTTATTATAGTTATAGAACAGCATCATCCCAAAAGTGTGTTTTATTAACATCGACCACTTATTACGAGTTTTTTTTTTTTAAATCAGCGCAAAATGTAGACGTTTTGTAAAATCGTTTTTTTTTTAATAAAATTAATGTCTAATTTTTTAAAATAATGACAAGGTTCAATAAAAAACATGTTAGAGTGTTAATATCAATTAGATTTTTTTATCTCTTAAGACCTGCTTAGTAGAAAAAAGGGCATTTGTTTTGATTTCACAAAGCCTTTTCTATGTGAATTAAAACGAGAAAAAATATTCTTATTGAAATTAGAGAACAGCAAAAAACTCATTTACGAGTTTTTTTTGTGATAGTGGTTTCAGAACAGGGGTGAATAACTTTTAATCTTAAAAACTGCAACCAACTTCAATTGGAAAATATCATCAAGCGTGATTTAAATAATATAAATCTTTAAATTAAAACTCCATTTAAAGGCATTTTAATTCAAAAAATTAAAATGAACCTAACACATAAAGTTTATTTTAAAATCGTAACTTAAAGTTAGAAAAGTATCTTTTTTTCTAACCCTAAATGATTAAATAAAGTTTATATACATATGTATATAAATTACGAATGTATGAAATACTTAAATGAAACATAAAATTTCTAGAAATATATAAAAACGCTGTTAGTTACAAACATACATCTAAACCTATTTTACGGTTAAAATTGTGAATTAAAAAAAAATACACTAACCCTAGTATAACTTAATACATGTACAGTCCCCGACAACAGGATAGCCCCACTTAAAAAAGTGTAAATTTTTTATGTTGGGGGGTGTATTTCGATGATTTTTTTCTTTATTGTACTTTTGTGTTTCTGAATCTCATCTGGCAAAAATGAAATAAAGATGAAACAGTTTAAAATGGAAAATTAATTTTTTGCTTTTTTGGACATTTTCCTATATCCTCATCCATAAACTAGTTTACACCGAAAATGTACATTTGATGAGACGTGATATTCCTTATGTATTTGCTCCCGCTGAATTCGAAAATCAAGATTACATTTTTTTATGGAACAGTTTTTGAGATATTGTCATTTTTTAATTTTTTCGACCTTTTTTGATTTGACAAATCATATCTCGAGCTAGAAATGTCCGATTGGGTCGTTCTTGGTACCCAAATGCAAGGTATTGAGATGACGTACAAATATATATAATCGGATCTTTAATTGGTAAAGCGGTTCTAAATATATCGATAAAAATGGGGCACATTTTCACCGCTTTAGCGGTGTCCGTCCGCCCGTCTGACCGTCTGTCCGTCTGTGTGTCCATGTAAACCTTGTAATTAAATACAGGTCACAAATATATTTTATATATTTTGATGAAATTTGGTGTATAAGCTTTATCGGCCATAGGATGCAAACTATTGAAATTGATGAAATTCTGTCGATGTTCAGACCTAGTCCCCATACAAATGACAAATGATAAGATCAAATTATCATATGAATCTCAGTCAAATTGGATTTGTATGTGTTTATTATATCCATTAATCAGTAGTCCAAAAATAATCCCTATAGAACAATTCTTCGTCATAGGCCCCATATAGAGCTGCTTCCCGATATTCACTTAAATCTATCAAAAAACAAATATTGCACAGATTTTTCTCAAATTTTGTTTGTATCTATTTTTTCAAAATATAAGTGACTACCAAATATGGTCAGGATCGGTCCATATTTCGACCTAGTCCCCATATAAAAATAACATCCGATATGAACTTTTTCATATCTGCAGTCGGTCTAGACCGACTATAATTTTCTTACTTATTTGTTTTATATTACAAGCAAATGCAGCAGAATTCATTGCTTCGTGAAAAAATAGACCTGCTTGTTGCTTGTTTTGTGCAACGTTTTTCGTTTTTTTTTTCCATAATTTTCTAGATCATTCAGATACTTGCTGAATGATTATTCTCGGTTGGAATAATTTTGTTTTTAAAATGCAAGAATTTTACCAATATCCCCGACCAATTTTTTCAAATAAATTTTTTTTTTGTTATCACCGACAAGTCAATAGTTTTTATTTCAATGGTCATTATAAATCTATGCAAAATCAGTTAAATTCTTTTTTCTGTTAAATAAACGATTAAAGAAAATAAAACGAAGGTCTTAGAAATGATTACTACGCCCGATTTTAGAAAACATTTCTAAAATCAAATGGATGGCGATAACCTCATGTAGCAGTTCAAAAAATTAAATTTATTTATAAGATTTAGAAACACAAAAGAATATTAATAACATAACCATAATATGACATTTTCTAAATGAGGATATCTTTTTGTCGGTGACTGTAAATTGAATTTGAAAATAAATTATATATAAAAACACAAGTTACCCCATTAAATTCAAAGTTTATTTATCCATTCCCTATCTCTTTCCAACCCGTAAATAAGCATTGAAAATGTACGATTATGAATATGATATATTAACTGCCTATTTTATAAATAAGGAACTAAATTTTCCCATACACATTTATTTCTTATTGGAATATTAAAAAATTACAGTTTTTAATGGACAATATAAATCTATAAAAGAATATTGTCCTTAAAAGTTTCAGCTACCGCTATAATATTTAGGTCTGTTGATTTGGGGACCAATTCATAAGTTTTATGTTTCGAACAACAAATCACTATTTTACAGTTCTTCCAGTTTGAATCGAAGCATTATCGTTTTGTTTGGTCCATTCCATAGGGCCAAATAAATTGTTAATTTGTGGAAATTCTCCTCTCAATATTCTTTTGTAACAAGCTCCAGTTATTCCTGCTGATTAGAAAATTAAACTGATAAACCCTTAGTAGGATATGGCACCCCATATTATAACTCAGTTTCTTTGCTGTGGCTGATTTGTTAAAAGATTTCTTCCTTTCTTAAGCCATGGATATAGTAATTATAGCCATCTGGTCCATTAATATTGCAATTTTTTTGTCGGAGGAAACATTTTTTAACCACTTGACCGACCACAGCTAATTGGAGACGTTGTGACTTAGGATTTTCATTAAGAGAGTTTTTTTTATAGTCTTCGTCGTACGCTAGCTATTTTTTTAAATGTCGTATATATCTACGAGAGGTCTTGAAAGGATTGATTTTGTTTTTTTGAACTATGCTCCTTTCAATATAAATTGTAGTTTTATGGGTTCCTTGTTTTGTGTGTGATATTTCTTATCAAATACACATAAACGAATTACATTGTACAACCATATTTCGAGATGACTACCATTCTGTAGAGGATATTTTTGTTCATGGAGCTGGTATATGCACGTTGTGTCATCTCTTATGTCGGTATGAAAATATGGAATAACTTAGAAAAAACCGATTTGCATACTCGAAATTCGAGTGCAATTTCTAGGCAGCTTCATTTTTCAACTTAGCCAATTCACAAACCAACATTTTATGGTTTATTATTATTGTGAATGAAGATAACCAACTCATTAACAAATATATTAACAAATTTAATAAAATAATACAAATAGCATATGTATAATTTTATGTATGTGTTAGTAGCAACTTTGAATGCAATTTACTCAAAATAAAGGAAAAAATGTAAAAATCTGCAAAACGGCATAAAAGAAATACCTTTTAAATAATATAGTTTCGTCAAAATCGGGATAAAATGGTAGAACAAAACATCGGTCACAAGAAATCGCTTAACCTATTAATATTATAACAATAGATACCATATAAATATAGATACCACTATGTGGTCAGGGTATAATAACTTCCTGCTGATGTTTGTAACTACCAAAAATATTTGACCTAGATCCACCTTTTATTATACCGATCGCCTCAGAATCACTTTCTGAGTCGATTTAACGATGTCTGTCCGTCCGTCCGTCCGTCTGTCCGTCTGTGCGTCGCAAATGTGAACAAATGTGATGAAATTTGGTATGTGAGCTTCTATCAGCCATAGCATGAGCGCTATTGAAATTGGTGCATGTTCAGACATATTCCCCAAACAAATGACACTTATGAAATCGACTTAAATTGCCATATGATCCAAATTATCATATAGATCTCGGTCAAATTGGGTTTTGTGTGTTTATTACATCCATTAATCAGTAGTCCAAAAATAAACCCTATATGACAATTGTTAGTCATAGTCCCCATATAAAGCTGCTTCCCGATCTTCAGTTAAATCTACAAAAAAAACAAAAATATTTCACAGATTTTTCTCAAATTTGGTTTGTATATGTTTTTGCAAGAATTAAGTGACCTTACCAAATATAGCCAGGATCGGTCCATTTTTCGACGTAGTCCCCATATAAATATAGCATCCGATATGAACTTTTTCATATTCGAAGAAAAAAAAATAATAACAATGCCACTCAAATTTGGTTTAAGTTTATTTTCTCTATCCAATTAGTTGGTGCTAAGAGATAGGGTCTCTAAACGCATAGTATATATATCGTATAGTCGGTCTAAGTCGACTATAATTTTCTTACTTGTTTTATTTAACTTTCTCCTTTCCTATTAATTTAGAGTACCTTTTCAATACAACATCCATCAAATGCCCGTCTCTATTAACCACTTCAAAATATGCCATTTTTGCTGCATTTTTCATAACTTTTTCGTACATCTCAGGCGATATGGCTATGATTTCGGCACGAATGTTTGCCTTGTATTTGCGTACACTTTGCTTTTCAAACAATTCCACAAAATGTGGTCTAAAGGGTCAGATCTGGAGATCTGGGTGGCCAGTAAATGTTGCCTTTCTGAAAAAAATGCTTCTTTTGCCGCAAATGCCGGCCGAAACAGTCACTTTTTGGTCCTGCAATGGTATTTTCTGGATTTCGTGTGGATATACTGTTCCCCAGATGCGCCAATTTAGCTTGTTTGGTGGTATTGTAAACGCCGCAAATTGGTTCCACTGTAGCCAAAATGCTGAGAGCGCTGACTATACGATTCATTTGGATTCTCGGCAAAACTCTCTTACTGCTTCATCCAGTTCATTGGAATGTCTTGGGCGTTGATGAACGGCATGTGGACGATATCTCACTGTCCCGTGCTAGAAAGTGCTTCTTGGCCACGATATTTCTGACCATATGTACGTTGAGTTAACACAACTGAACGACTATTTGCAATGTACAACGTCACTATTTCGGCGCTTTATCTTGGCGTTAAGCGATGCTTGGTAAAATTATACTGAATTTTCTTATGGAAATTTTCCATTAGGAATTTTATAGTGGTTTCTGTCATATTTGAAATGTTCCACATTTTGGTGGACCTTTGTTGTGTTCTTCAACTCCCTTCTCACAAGAACCCAATATCTTACCACTGCCCTAAGCTCCGGACAGTTTCGAGGATTTGGCTCCCTTGGTACAAAAACTAAGTTATTGTTTTTGTACCCCTTAAGAGCTTTCTTACCGTAGTGACGGGATGCCAAATCGGGCCAAAAATATGTGGACACATTGTGCTTTTATTGCAAAAGCACATTAATATATATCTTGATATTTGTAGAGCCCGTTGCATATTTTTTGAAATTTCGTATGCTTTTGGGTCCTAAACTTATCCTCACATTTCTTCGACATTAATAATAAATCCGAAAGGTAGCGAACTTTATAAATGCTTAACAAAGACTAATTACTCAGCTTTATCGACTGGTACACCGACGTATTGGCCTAGTGATCCACAAAAAATTCCAGACTTATTAGATTTTATTGTCTACAATGGTATACCTAGCTATAAATTGGAAAATAAAAGTACTTCCGATCTGGGTTCAGATCACACACCAGTTTTAGTTAATCTTAACGTTCCAGTCAACATGAAAACTCCTACATACCAAATTTTGTCACCAAACACAAACATACCCCTGTTTCAACAATATTTGGATGAAAATGTAAATCTTAATATAAGCCTTAAAACCAAATTAGAACTAGATGATGCAGTAGAATATTTACAAATGAAATACATAAAGCTGCGCATTTCTCAACACCCATATTAGACGAATCAGCTCAACAACATTTCTGCAATTTTAACATTTCTCTCTAAATTCGTCAACTACTTACAGAAAAGATGGCAAATATTTAAGTAGGAACATATTTGATAAACGTTTATTCAATAAAGTTTGCAAGGACCTCAAAGACTTGTTGGTTGAACATAAAAATGAAAAAACCTCACAATTTCTTGAGAATATAAATAATTCAAAATACGAAGAACATCTCCTATGGAAAGCTACAAAATTTCTTAAAAGACCAACTGAAAGGAATATCATCTTAAAAAGTTTGAATAATTCATGGTGTAGAACTGATAAAGCTACATCGCCGGATGCATTTGCTATTCATTTAAAAAACACATTTGTGCCGTTTTCTTTTAACACAGCAACACAACATGAAGAAGTTTCAGTTTTTTTGGACTGCCCTTTGCAAATGGACCTTCCAAATAAATATTTTACACCTAGCAGTGTTAAAGCGGAAATAAAAAATTTAAATAAAAAAACGGCTCCGGGATATGACCTAATTGATGCGAAAGTTGTTAGTAAGTTAACGAATAAATGCGTCGTGTTTTTAACTATGATTTCAACACAATATTAAGGCTTGATCATTTTCCATCACAGTGGAAATGTGCGGAGAACATAATGATACCAAAACCAAACAAACCACAAAATTTGGCAACATCATTCAGACCAATTAGTTTATTTGTCATTTTTTTTTTAAATATTTGAAAAAATTTTCCTTCGGCGATTGTCACCTATTTTAAAATCCAGAAGTATTATTCCGGAACATTAGTTTGGTTTCAGACACAATCATGGTACTGCAGAGCAGATTTATGAAATTGTCAATGTTATAACTGACACACTAGAGAAAAAAGATATTGTTCTGCAGTGTTCTTCGACATTCAGCAAGCTTTCGACAGAGTCTGGCATCTGGGTGTACTCTACAAAATTAAAAAGTTTTTTCTATTTTAAACTCTTTCTTTTAACTCATACTCTCTGTCTGTATGTCTGTCTGTCGTGGGACAACCCCATTTCCCCTTATCCAATTTATCTGAAACTTGGCCCATAGTATTGTTGTAACTATAGATTAACTTTGGGGTAGTCAAGCATAGTCACGCATAGTCACGCACATTCACGGAGTGATTTAAATGTCACTTCCCCTCATCCGATCGATCTGAAACTGGGTCCATACACTTGCTGTGAAAAAAAGATTAACTTCGACACAGTCACGCACAGTCACGGAGTGATTCAAACCCCATTTCTCCTCATCCGATTGTTCTGAAACTTTGTCCATAGGATTGTTGTGACCAAAGATTAATTCTAAAATAGTCACGCAAAGTCACGCACAGTCACGGAGAGATTAAAATCTCATATGCATAAGGAAAGAAAGAGTTTTAATAAAAACTTTGTTTTTATGGGTTAGGTTATTAAAATTTATTTATCTGATAGACATTTTTATGTTAAAAACAATGATGAAGGATCAGAACTATACGAAATAAAAGCTGGAATACCCCAAGGTAGTGTACTGGGTTCAATTTTATATACTATTTATTCAGCTGATATGCCGATCCTCGATAATGTTATGGTGGCTATATACGCAGATGATATTGTAATTATTGCTACAAGCGACTGCCCTGTAGAAGCATCTTCGTTTGTCCAAAATGAGATCAACAAAGTGAATTCTCAAAAATCTCACCATACAAAGTTAACATTGAGACGAGATAATTGCCCATCTATCACTATAAATAGTGATTCAATTCCAACGAGTGAAAAAGTTAAATATTTGGAATGGTTCTTGATAGGCGACTCACCTGGTAAGCTCACATTAAAAATAAACAAGAACAACTCAAAATAACAACTAGAATAGTAATTCAATTCCAACGAGTGAAAAAGTCAAATATTTAGAAATGGTTCTTGACAGGCGACTCACCTGGTAGGCTCACATTAAAAACAAACAAGAACAACATAAAACTAAAACCAAAAATTTTTTTTGGCTTATAGGCCCAAAATCTCAGCTAAGCTTAAATAATAAATTAAGGATTTATAAAATTATATTAAAACCTATGTGGTCATACGGTATTCAATTATGGGGTACCGCCAGTAATTCGAATAGTGATATACTTGAAAGATTTCAGTCAAAAATATTAAGTCTAATCAAAAGAGATTTCAGTCAAAAACATTAAGTCTAATCAAAAGAGATCTTTCTATATCAATAGTTAAAGACGAAATAAGATCCAAAGTGAAAGATATCTGCAGAGACTAAGCAATTATGTTAATCCAGTAGCAATACACTGCGTTGCATAACTATAATTACAACATATTTTTTGCTATTTTTCTAAAATTACAAACATTGTTTGAAAACTTATAACAGTTTTTGAGAGAGTGATAAACTGCTCTCTTAGTGTGTAAAATTTAAGAGATTATTAATTTTATTTAAGAGATAAATCGTGTAATAATATTTTGTTAGTGTTCCATAACTATAATTATTTACATATAACGGTAAACAAAAAAGAATAGCAAATAAATAATAAAGTTAAGTTTTCGGGAAATTGCAAGAAAAATAAACCGCTCACATGTGGTTGTCACAAATTTTGCAAAGAATCTGAGTGCTTATGGTACAAAGAAGGCTGGCGGACCGAAAAAAAACCTTCTGATCGGGACCGGCGAAAAATAATCAATTGCGCCAGCAACACAATGAAGAGTCTCAATCAGATAATCAATGAATGTAAGATAAATGTGTCCAAATATACCATAAATAGGCTCTTAAAGGATTCCCAGAGAATTACTCGCCAAAAGATGATGTCTGTTCCAAGATTATAACCCCGCCACAAAATTGCCCGACTTGCATTCGCTAAAAGGAACTTACAAACCAACTGGAGAAAGGTAAGTCAATAATCGCTGTTGATGGTTGAACTTTCTATACATAAATTTATTCTATAGGTGATTTTTTCTGATGAGAAAAAGTTCAATCTTGATGGTCCAGATGGTTTTAGCAGTTATTGGAGAGATCTTCGTAAGGCACCACGTTATTTCTCAAAAAGAAATTTCGGAGGCGGTTCCTTAATGGTTTGGGGCGCTTTTTGTTTCGATGGTATGATTGATTTGGCATTTCCAAGCACCAGAATGAATTCTTCTGAGTACATTACTTTATTAGAAGAGAAATTGGTGCCATTTATTGAAAATAACAACGAAGAAGAATTAATATTCCAACAAGACAATGCACCAGTACATGTAAGTCGCCAGACGATGGAATGGCTATCTGATCAGAACCCTATCGAGAATATTTGGGGAATATTAACCCGTCGAGTTTATGCAGAAAACCGGCAATATGAAAGCGTTTTTCACCTTAACGAAGCAGTTATTGATGCGTGGAGATCATTAACGGAAGAACTACGAATAAATCTGGTGGACAGTATGTCTGATCGAATTTTCGAACTGATTCAAAAAAAGGGGGCCTTACACATTATTAAAACTACTACTTTAAAAAGTTTTTCTTAATTTTTTTTAAATATTTATGTTTTAAGTTAAGTGTATTTATAGTTATGAAACACTAATTAATTTTGTTATTCTTTTTCCTTCGGTTTTACATACATTCTGGTTATACTCTTAAATTTTTTTTTTTAAATACGAAATTTTGTAAAATGAATGTGTAATTATAGTCTTGCAACGCAGTGTATCTTTATTAGATAGCACAGACGAAATCAAAAGACTTAAACGCAATCATATACTAGATTTACCATATCGTAAATAATCATTATTCAATATGTAAAAACAAATGAAAATAACATTGTAAATATTATTAAATTGTATTAATTAATGTTTGTGTGCATCTCATTTGAGATACATAATATATGAATAACTAAACAAATCTCTTCTTGGATAGATTGTAAATAAAGAAATCTTATATATTAAAAGAATTTATGAATAAACTTTGCATTCAAGATTTTTTTCAATATTTTTCTTCTCTCAAACCTCTATAACTAGAGTTCTAATTAACGTAGGCTGTTGACATAGGTCTAAGAACACTCAGTGGATCAAGCTCCTTCTTTTGAGCTATGCTTAAATTCGTTGGGTTTGAGGAAAGTTATGCGTGGACAATCAACTTTACTTTTACTGTACGTTAACTTCTCTTGGCATATTTTGGCATTACTGTACGTTACTTCTCTTGGCAAATTTTGGTATTATATTATAAAAATTAATATAATATAATATAATATAATATAATGCTGCGGAGCAGCAGGGGTCCTCTAGTATTAATAAAAAAAATTGTTAGTTTTAATTTAACATTCCAATAAATCAAAAAAAAAAAAAAAAAAAAAAACGAGAGTTTAACACATAATAAACTGAAATGATGAAAATGCAGTTTTTTTTTTGTTTTGTCGGGGCTTTTAGAAATTGATTTTTTTTTTGTATGAACAACACTTACATAAAATAGTTAAACATCATTTACACTCTCGAAGCCTGTTTCTCAGAAATAAATATAGTTTAATTATAACTTGTTTGATTCAGAACATTTATACATATATTCCTTTTGTAATTAATAAT
Organism: Cordilura impudica; assembly: GCA_963682025.1. Taxonomy (NCBI): domain Eukaryota; kingdom Metazoa; phylum Arthropoda; class Insecta; order Diptera; family Scathophagidae; genus Cordilura; species Cordilura impudica. The sequence continues at coordinate 134,416,498 of OY821517.1, forward strand.
GCATTTAAATTGTATGTATGTGTGAAATTTGTTATTGATTTGTATTTCATGTATAATCTTTTTTGTTAGTTGTAACCAATAAATGTCAAAGTTTTAATAATTGTTTCGAATTCTACTTATGAAAAAAGTTTTTTATTTGATTTTTTTTTTTTTTTATTCTTATTCCAATCACAACTATAGTTTTCATTCACTTTTCATTGTACTATCATTTAAGAGTTTGCAAATATTTGTTGGTTGTTATCATTGAATTTTATTGTTATCGTAGAATTTTATAGTTTTCACTTCTTTTTTTTTCAAAGAAAAGTTGACCGTTTCCATTTTACAAAATGCAATTTTCTCAGGGTTATATTGTCGTCATCATAATGATGATGGCCAATACAGTTTTATTTTTAAATTTGCTAAAGTTAATGTAGTTTTTTTTAAAAAGGGTTGTTAGTTGTTAGAAAATTTGAATAAACATGTTAATAAAAATTTTATGTTGGAATTCCTTCTCGCATATATATGTAATGACTTTCTCTAATTTACTTAAGGATATTGTGATATTTCATCAGGTTTGGACCCAGGACATAGTCACTGGGGTCTAAATCCAGAGAGTAAACACGATGAGGTTTCCTCGCCAAAAAAAAAAATAATAACAATGCCAATCAAATTTGGTTTATGCTCTAAACCATGGTATAGGGTATCGTATAGTCGGTCTAGACCGACTATAATATTCTTACTTGTGTATGAGGTAATTTCATTGTTTGCCAAACGTTATGACTTTATAGCGCATTACTTTTATCTCTTAGTCCGCTTATATTATTGTAAAAAAACTGAAAAAAAAAAATAAACCTTGCAGCGTATATTCCTTAAAATGTGCACACGACGTGTTTTTTTCATATCACTTTACATGTCCCTTTTTATCCATATGTAATTCCGTATGTCTGTCAAAATTGTCGTTTTGCATACGATTCATAATTTTGGCCATCACACTTGCATATGAATTTTCGTATGACATAACCTCTAAATGTAAACAACAGCTGGTTTTTTAATTTGTGAATTTACAAAATTAATTGTTAAAAATAAAGTTATATATTTTATATATTTTTTAATTGTTAATTAATATTAACAATTTATTTTCTTTTAATATTAATCTTATTCATTTGCTTGGTTTTTCTTTCGCCACAAGCAGTGTTGTATTTTCATATGATTTGTCATGTCAAAATAGAACCTGATCTAATTGAAAAATTTACATTTGACTTTACACATGTATTGTACATATGCAATGTTACATATGTATCACACAACTTTTGCAGTGGGAAAATTTGGCTGTACATATCTAAGAAACACGCCGCACATTGGACCATTTCACGGGAAGGCGGTAAAAAACCCATAACTTTTGATTGGATTGGAATTTTGATATGCGATTTTTCTTTGTTTGGTAGGAGGGACCTTAGCCCTTAATCTTTGCTATAAAACGTAAATATCGACCGATAATAAAATGTAATGGAGGGTTTAAAATTCATTTTTATTTTTAGTTGAATTTTAGTAAAAAGTGAAGAGTTTGAAGGTTAAAAGTTTTTTTTATATAATGTCTTATTTTTTCAGTTAATTTTACAACCAATACTTTTTTAAAATTTTGGAAGTTAAATTTTGTCAGAAAATGTCACACTTTGGCCCCCGTAAATTTTTTAGTCCTAATGTTCACAAGGGCCAGAGGTTCGCTGTTTTTTTTTTTTAAATTTACCTGATATTGGTTCAAGATATAGAAGTTTCAATAAAAATAACAACAACGTTAACTTTGCATACAAACCCAACCGAACACTGAGTGCAATATTTACAAACGTCAAGGCGCCAATAGAAAAGCAACAAAAGAACAACGTCGTGTATGAAATAGGATGTAAGGGAAATGACAAACAGAGATGTGATCTAATTTACATAGGAACAATAAAGAGAGCTCTAGCCACACGATTGTAAAACATCAAATGGATATCGCCAAAAGAAAAGAAGCAATAGCATTAGCACAACACATATTACAAACCGGCGACACAGCTGATTTCGAAAAAATCAGGATACTAGACAAGGAAAACATTGAAAGAAAAAGGTACACTAAAGAGGGCTTATATATTCAGCAAAATATTCAACGAACCATGAATTTGAAAGAGGACACCAGTAATATAAATACGAACTACAGAGTTGCCATTCAGTAACCTATGACATGTTAATGTCTGTTTAAAAGTTCTAATTTTATGTTCATATATGTTTTATGTTAAATGTATTAACTACATTTTAAATGTAAAAATATATTGTAAGTTTTATGAAATATTATTTGTAAAATATTATATGTGTATAATCTATAATATTAATAGGCTAAGCGATTTCTTGTGACTGATGTTTTGTTCTACCGTTTTATCCCGATTTTAACCAAACGCATATTATTTAAAAGGTATTTCTTTTTAGCCGATTTGCAGATTTACAGAATTTTAATTTTTTCCTTTGTTTTGAGTAAATTGCATTTAAAATTGCTACTAATACATACATAAAATTATACAATGATATGTGTGTGTTTATTGAATTTTTTAATGTGCTTGTAATAAAAATGAGTTTGTTGTTTGGGTTGATTTGTGAATTGGCTATAATTGATAAGCATACTTTTAGGGTCTTTAGTTAATGAAAAAATAAAATTTCCTAGAATATGCGCTCGAATTTCGAGGGCTGGAATCTGCTAGTTTTAATTAATAGACGATCTCCAGAAAATGTCGACAAAAAATCGACGAAACGTCAGGAAAAAACTGTAATCAACATTATTTTATTACATTTATAACTTAGGCCATATTAGCTTAATTTAAGGAAAAACACAAAAATTCAAATAAATTGGCCAAACAACAAAAATCAAAAAGTTGAATGTTTTTACTTTAGTTAAAAATTTTTTATTGTCTTTTTAAATTTTTCTATATTAATTTTTATTGTAAATTTATAAAATACATAAATTTTTAAATCAAGAAAATTTTTTAACTTTATAAAAAAGAATATAACTTATTGTTAGTGTACTGAAAAACTACTTTAAATCAAACAAGTTTTGTAGTAGTAGTAGTAGTAACTCTTAGTAACAATAGAATACTTAAAATAAAAAATGTTGACATAGTTGTAAGCCGGAAAATCGGTTTATAATAACAATAAAAGTGTTGTTTTAAATATATACATATATAAATTAAAGGCAAAATCTTCGATATTGTAAAGCATTTATAATATAATTGACTAAAATTTCCCAGTTAAAAACTCGTCATTTAAAATGTTGATAAAGTTTTCTTCCGATATTGTGGTTGATCTAAACAGTTGCAACCTGAAGCTATTAAAAATAGGGTATTTTTCTCTAGTATAATTTTGGTTTTTGTAAAATGTTTCTGTTTGGGAGGCTCTTTGTAAACGTTGCACAGTGGCGCCCGTAGAGCAAACGAGGTTGCAAAAATCAAAATTTTCATGTGCGCCGACGCAGTTTTGAATAAACCCATGTTATAGGAAACTTTTCAACGATTTCAGATATGCTACTGTTAATAATATCACGCGCTGCCTATTAAATATACAAAGGATAGTGAAAGAGTTAGGTCGCAGATTACAAAATCTGTTGCTGATGCAAGCCCACTGCGACTAAAAAGGATTAAGGGAAGCATTCCCACGCCCACAAACGCACACATTAAAAAGTATGGTTTCGAAGAAGTCTTGGCCTTGTTTATGGACTTACAACTTTCCAAAGAAAAATATGAGATACTACGGGCATCCTTGATGCGACACGGGGCTGACGTTTTACCAGGATACAAGCATATTACGCAAGCCAAAATAAATTCACGACCACTGCATACGGAGTTTACGGAAGTCTCTGTGAAAGCCAATCTGCAGGATCTCATGGGCCATACAGCAAAACGGTTGTTGGAGAGCCTTCCTGAAAATGAGGTGAAAATTCTTCCTGAGAAACTGACATTGATCAGCAAATGGGGCTGCGATGGATCATCCCGACAAAGCGTTTATAAGCAAAGGATATCTTCCGATGACGCTACAATATCGGACGGAAATATGTTTATGGCATCTGTTGTTCCTTTGCGGCTAAAATCTGATGTTTCCCTACACTGGAAAAATCCACGTCCGTCATCAGTGCATTATTGCCGACCAATAATGTTTCAGTTTGCAAGAGAATCGGCAGAACTCATAAGGACCACGGTGAAGGACATTGAAGAACAAATAAGCAAGATTAAGCCTACAAAGCTGCAAATTAGAGAAGGAAAATATACTGAATGCAATTACGAGCTCCACCTGACCATGGTTGATGGAAAAGTCGTAAAGGAACTGACAGGAACAACCTCAACATTGTCATGCCCGATCTGCAAAAAGAGTCAGAAGAACTTTGGTAATTTAAACGATTCTACAAACGAGGAGAATTACGAATATGGAATGTCACCATTGCACGCAAGGATAAGGTGTATGGAGTTCTTGCTAAAACTGGCGTATACCCTACCACAAGAGGAGGAAAACTTCGATGAAAATACATCAATAAAGGATAAGGAAAAGATCAAATAGAAGCAAATACAGGATGCTTTTTTTAAACAGTTGGACTAAAAGTAGACTGTCCCAAGCACGGATACGGTAACTCAAACGATGGAAACACTTCTAGGAGATTTTTTGCAAATGATGAGGCAGTAACTAGAATCACTGGAATTGACAATCAAATCGTGAAAAGATTGGGAACGTTCTTGAATGTTTTAAACTGCAAAGAAAATGTAAATTCTACAAAATATGGATAATATGCATCGAAAACTGCATCTCTTTTAGCAGAAATGTATTCACAGAAGAAGTTGACCCCGACCGTCCATAAAATATTGGGGCATGGCAAAGATATAATTGAGTACCAGTCTTTGCCAATTGGAGAGCTTTCTGAAGAAGCACAGGAGTCTCTTAACAAATTTTATAAAAAACTAACTGTTTTTACCCGGTCTTGCCTGGGATGAAAAGGCCTTTGACTTGAAAAATGGTTCACTATGCTTACCAGGCGCTGAGTACTTAGTCCCCAATTAACAAATTCCCCAATAAATTGAACTTTCTCCCCAAAAATTAGTATGGGCAGTAAATTCATTTTTTATTTCAATTAAAAAGTTTTTGGTTTTTTAATTTAGAAGTTTTTTATAAGACGCTGCAGCAAAAATGCTTCAAAAATAAGGTGCGAAACCGCTTTAAGTTTTTTTTTTCAGTTTATTTATAAACATCAAATATAACGGAATGGGCCGCAAATGAAAGGAATCAAAACTTTTAAAAATTGAATTAATTCATTCAATAAGTGATCATCATTGAGCAGAGATGTCAAATTCAAGTTTCAGAAATGAAAGACTAATGCGACGTTTAATATTGTGTCGCAAGGTTTCTTTAAGCTACTGCTTATAGTATATGTGTGGCCTATTTTAATGAACAGGTAATTATTTCACATACGTAGATAAAATTTATCATACGAGCGAGTCGCGTCCGCTTCCGCGCGTTTGGCAGCCAGACCCGTGCTGCCGCACAGTTGTTATCAACTTATTTTAATCGCCAAAATATATTTTTCAGATCATTGCGATATTTTTGGTAAGCTGTGTTCCGCGAGCGCGTCGCGTCCGCATCCGTCGCGTCCGCGCTCGCGCGCCTCGCGCCGCTTCCTTGCAGCTACTACCCGTGCTGCCGCTTAGTTCTCGTTAACTTATTTTAATTCCTAAAACATATTTTTTAGAGCATTGCGATATTTTAGCTGAGCTGTGTTCCGAGAGCGCGTCGCGTGCGCATCCGTCGCGTCCGAGTCAGCGGTCGCACGCCGCGCGTTTGGCAGCCACACCCGTGCTACCGCGCAGTTGCTGTCAACTTATTTTAATCGCCAAAATATATTTTTCAGATCATTGCGATATTTTAGCTGAGCTGTGTTCCGCGAGCGCGCCTCGCGCCGCTTCCTCGCAGCTACTACCCGTGCCTCCGCTTAGTTCTCGTTAACTTATTTTAATTCCTAAAACATATTTTTTAGAGCATTGCGATATTTTAGCTGAGCTGTGTTCCGAAAGCGCGTCGCGTGCGCATCCGTCGCGTCCGAGTCCGCGGCCGCACGCCGCGCGCCGCTTCCGCGCGTTTGGCAACCAAACCTGTGCTGCCGCGCAGCTGTTATCAACTTATTTTGAAAAGAATACTCATTTTAAATGCATTTATTGTTGGACATATATTGAGAGCAGTATGCAAATGTTTACTAAAATAAATATTTAACAAAATTCATTAAATAAAAATATGTAAAAATTTAAGAATGAATTTGGGGAGTAAGTTCATTTTTTATTTCGATTAAAAATAAATGGGGAATTTGTTCATTTCTTTTGGGTACCTTTTTTTAAGTTTGGGGAATTTGTTCACCGTGTAGTTATTTCCGTGTAACCCAAATTTCAGAGAAATCCATTGAAAAGTACAAATATGTATAGGGAAGAAATATACCAAAATATGAATGTTGTAAGAAAATTGGGCGCAAAAGTAGGCGTGGTCGGTAAAAATCATATAGCGACCTTCCCTGGAATATATACTAAATTTCGAAGAAAGCCATTGAAAAATAAAAGTTTTTATAGCAATCAAATAAAGAAACAAATAAAAGTAAAAAATAAGTTTTATATACATAGAAGTTGGCGCAAAGTAGGCGTGGCCTGTAAGAAGCATATGGTGACCTTCCCTGTAGTATAGAGATCGTGTGACAAAATTTTAGACATCCCTTGAAAAATAAAAATTTCTATAGTGAACAAATATACAAAAAACAGAAAATTAATTTTGTATAAAAAGCGGGCGTAGAAGTAGGCGTGACCGGCAAGAATCATATGGCGACCTCTCTGGAGTACAGAGATCGTGTGTAGCAAATTTCAGAGAAATCCGTTAAAAAAAAATTGTGTAGCGAACAAATGTACCAAAAAACAGAATATGAATTGTATACAAAAAGTGGGCGTAATAGTAGGCGTGACCGGTACGAAGAATATGTCGACCTTCCCTGGAGCAGAGAGAAATCGGTTGAAAAATAATTTGTATAGCGAACAAATATACCAAAAAACAAAATGAATTGTATACAAAAAGTGGGCGTTAAAGTAGGTGTGGCCGGTACGAAGCATATGGCGACCTTAGGTGGAGTACGGAGGTCGTGTGTACCAAATTTCAGAGAATTCCGTTGAAAAACAAAAATTTGTATTAACAAATATACCAAAAAACAGAAAAGGAATTGTATACAAAAAGTGGGCGTTAAAGTAGGCGTGGCTGGTACGAAGTATTTGGCGACCTTAGGTGGAGTACAGAGGTCGTGTGTACCAAATTTCAGAGAATTCCGTTGAAAAATAAAAATTTGTATACCGAACAAATATACCAAAATACAGAAAATGAATTGTATATAAAAAGTGGGCGTTAAAGTAGGCGTGGTCGATAAAAAGTATATGGCGACCTTAGCTGGAATACAGGGATCGTGTGTACCGAATTTCAGAGAAGTCTGTTAACAAATAAAAATTTGTATAGTGAACAAATATGAATACAGCAGAAAATGAATTTTACATAAAAAGTGGGCGTAAAAGTAGGCGTGGCCGGTAAAAAGTATATGGCGATCTTTCCTGGGGTATAGAGATCGTGTGCACAAAATTTCAGGAAAATCCGTTGAAAAATAAAAATTTGTATAGCGGTCAAACAAACAAACAAACAGAAAATGAATTTTATATATATAGATATAGATTGCAGAACACATTCAAAGCATCAAGGGTAAGGCAAAATGAGGACCTCTTCAACATGTTGGCAGCATCTTCCGATCCACTTATTTCTTCCCTGCGGCATGTGAGGTCACAAATAGAGTTAGAAAATAATTACAGTTTAGAAATGATTAGTCTTTTAGATATACGTACTCCTACGAATTGTGATGAATATTTTACAGAAAATTAAAATAATAAATTTAAAAAAGAAGTAATTTTTTTTAATTTGTTGGGTAATAATTTAAAACATAAAACCCTAAAGAAAAAAAAATAAAAACAATCTAAAAATGTAAAAATAATTTTTTTTAGTTACCATAAAATTGATTTTTCTACAAATTTTAACTTTGATAACCCATAAGTAGGCCCCTATAAAGCGTAGCACCCTTTCCAAACGCTCATTTCATAGGCTGAACAGTTGTCTATCATATGCTGTTTAAACTGTTCAATTATGTTATTCGGTTCAAAAGATATGATTTTTGCAACGAAAAAACTCAAATGGCGCCACTGTGCGTTGTTCATGATATTTTGTTGGTAGAGTTTCCAATTATTAATTTTGTTTGTTATTCCACTCTCTTTGCCAATCAATATGGTCATCCAGTTTATTAAAACTTTTTGCCCAAAATATTTGTTTTTCCAAAATTATCCTGCTGAGTTTATGTTGGAGTCTGGATTCAGAGTACTCAAACAGCGTTCTTCTCATGTAAATCAAATATAATTGAAGTGTGTAGAGATGACAGTCTTCCAAACCGGATTCTAGTATAAGAGCATAGTTGGGGGATAAGGTTTGGTAGTTTTAGTATGCGTTTGAGAAAATGTCTCTGTAGTTTGTCTACTTCTTCAAAGTGAGTATGTCCCCAAACTTGCGCTCCATATGACTGTATTGAACGACATACTGCTTTGAATAAGTTATATTTTGTTTCAGTCGTAATTTCATTCTTTTTTAGAAATGTATTCCAAATTAAGTAAATATTTCTTCTAAAAAGCCTTGATTTTCATCTTCGTCTAATTCCATAGAGGTAGTTTTCCATTTTTGTCAAATGTTGGACATATATGGAACTAAAGTGCACAACAAAATAGTGATAAGGTCTTCATTAGTGCAACATCTGGATATTTATCTTGTGTTGTGCTCGCAAAGAATCTGTAGTCTTTGTTCCTTTTTTCTTGCGCTTCTTCAGATAGATCTCCTATTGGTAGCATATTGTTTTGTATTATTTGTTCCTCATGGTACAAAATTTTATGAACTGTGGATGGCATATATCTCCAAGAGTATTTTTCGTTATAAAGTATAGCTGTTTTATTGGCGCACTCTCCAAATTTTTTTGCATTTATCTTTCTGCTGCATGCTAGAACTTGTAGTATGATTTTGAATCGTCTTATTTATTCATGATCTACAACTGTGATAGATGCTGCAGTTTCGCGATCGGAAAAAATCTTGCAGTATTTCGATCATTTGAGTTTCCTTCTCCTTGTTTTGGTTGGTCGATTATGGGATCTAGTTGTAGATATTTTTCTTGAATTCGTATTGTCTTGTGGTGGGGGTTGGCTTAATTGACTTTGTTTCAGTAAAAGCAATTTTTTCATCAATTATTGTGAGACATATTTTAAAATTTACTTCGATGTATTGGTCATCAAATTTAAATATTACTGGTGAAAGTTCTTTAACTTGATATTTTATTTTTTGAACTTTTTCACTTATGACATCTTTGGTTTCCTGTTTGAATGCAAATTTTATTGGTCTGCAATACTTTGTTGAAGAAGGAATTTAATTTTTCTATACATCAATTTCTGTTGCTCTACTAGTTGATGGCTCTAAGCCGCTATAAATTTTTGTTAATCACTATAAATTTTTGCCATCTCTACCGTTTCCTTTTTCTGTCAGTATAAAAAAAAAACAAATAAACTCACGCAAAAAGAAATACACCGGTACGACCAACTTTTGTATTCATAACACACAGACGGACGGACGGACATCGTTAAATGGGCTCAGAAAGTGATTTTGAGTGGGTCCGTATAATAAAAGATGTGTATAGGTCCAATATTTTTGGTAGTTACAAACATCAGGCCAGACGCATTATACCCTAACCACATAGTGGAAAACTGTTGTATTCATAAATTTTGCACAAAATATCTGACCTTGGGTCAGAAAAGCTGTTCTGGTGCACACGGGCGGAAACTGGCGGCTATACTACCTTAAAATCTGTAACCATAAAAAAATGTGTTTTGGCCACCTTCTCAAAATATGGTCCACAGTGCCCCGTGTAATAGCACCTTTATAGGGCCCATACACGACACCAGCATGCATACGCAATCAAGTGATTGCGCCAGTTGATTGACCTATGGTGCGATTGTGCCAGCCGATTGTGCAAAATCAAAATGAGTTTGATATTTTTGTAATTGCACAATCATGCTGGTGTCGTATATGGCATATTTCTCATTACACTATAATTTTTGAAGAGTAAACATTGCGCATGGATGTATTTTATGAACGAATTTTATGATGAACATAAAAAATTTATTTTTTAGACTTAATAAGTAATATTGTATAATTTAAATATATAATAATAAGATATGTATTTAGTTAATAAATGTAAAAAATAAAACAAAAATTTTTTTAAGGTCACTATCCGTATCGATGTTTTCAACAGGCTATTTGGAAAGAAATGATTATTGTACCAGCATGCTGGTGTAGTGTGTGCTTCGATCTTGATTGTACCATCACTTGATTGTGCCAGCATGCCGGTGTCGTGTATGGGCCCTATTAGTAAAGTAGAAGACATATATACGTATGAGTGATATTTTATTTTTAATATTAAATCAAACATACAGTCAGTATTTCTTATCTTCTTTATTACATGGATATATTAATAAAAATTATGTATTTATTTAAGCCTTTGCTACAATTTTGCTGTAGAATGAAATGAGAAATCGTAAATGGTTCTTGAGTTATAACTGCAAAACTAAGCACACAATCATTAACATACGGAAAAATATAAAAGGTCATAAAAAAGTTTGGCCTGTGAACGCCAAAGTCTTTTGGAGGTTTTACTGTACTGGCCAAGTACTTACAACCTGACTTCGAGTTTCTCACTCTCCAATGGCCCTGAAAATGTTCCCTGTGTTTTTTTTCATCAAAATATGGAGTTTTTATTCGCCTCCAGTGTTTTAGGTCTATAACGAATCTTTCATAACACTTTACTTGAAAGGAATTTGGATACCTTTACTTTTTTGTCATTAAATTTTTTACAAATAATAGAGACCAGTTAAATTAGCACAGAGACCAATGTCTCCTTAATGCTAACCAGCAGTTTGATTAAGCACAAATTATGAATATTGCCCCAATGGCACCTTGTACAACGTAGAAAGTTACTCAAGTTAAATTGAAAAAAAAACCAACAATAAAATGAATTGCATTAAATGCAAATTCTCCAAAGAGAGTAGACATCAAACTAAACTTTTATAAGAAGAAACGAAACATGAAATATTTGCATGAATATAAACAGAGTTGGAAAAAAAACTACAAAACTAAAGTATGCAAAAGAAGTTAAAGTTCTATACTCGTATATACATAGGTAGTTAGAGTATGTAATCAAGTCAAGGTTTCCGGCGGAAAAATACACGAATAAAACAACAACATTCAACTTAAGCCACACTTTAGCAATACCGACCAATCTGCTCTGCACCATAACTTGTGTATGCCATTTCACCTTTTTTACACTGGACTGATCTAACGAATGTTTCTTTTTATTTTTTACTCTTTCTTACCATTCATTTAGTCCGTCCCTCCCGCACTATTTCTTTTGACTCTGTGCAGCTCATTATCGTAATGACCATTTTCACATATAATCCACCAAACGTACGAGTACGTACCCAACCCAACCTATCATCATTACCAACAAATTTTTGTTTGCAAAAATCGGCTTGCTACGACTGGACTCTACTAGTAATGAAATATGCCAAATGTTAAACTACAAAATTGTATTTCTACTCGTCTTGGCAGGACAAAAAAAAAAAAAAAATTAGGTAAATGTAAAATACGTGCTTGTTTGTGCAAAATGTAAATTGAAAAACAGTGTTTATAAAGAGTTATATCATTCATTAATTTGCAAGCAAAATCTAAAATGGCACCTATAGAAAAAATGTATTATCGGCTAGTGATTGCAAATAAAAGTAGGAACAAAGGACACAGAGTTGGCCAGAGTTGTTGCAGTTTTGTGATGTGTTAAGCTGAATTCCGATTAGTTAAATTTTTTTTATACACTTACTAGAAAAAGTATCCGTACGCCAAAAATGAAAGCTGTCATATTACGAAAAAAATATGAGGAACGTAACTAAGCTCAATTATTTTTGTTTCTAAGAAATTATTAAGCTATTTATTCGATTTTTTATACCTACGGTGACCAGATTTATATGAAAAAAAAACGGGACATTTTCAAATAACAAATATATACCGTATACAAATACTCGACAAATAAAATCATTATCGATATTTCATTCTTTGTTCAATAGGAAAATAATTTAAGACAAAAAAATATCTATTGCAGCAAATAAAACACATTTATATTTTTTTAGTAGCTTTTATTTAAAAAAAAAAAAAATAAAAAAAGCAAGTTCATTGATAACAAACAGAAAAAGACTTCTGAATAACAGTTTCTCAATTAATATTTTTCACTTGAGTGAATTTTTCTTTCAGGACCAAGGTTCCGAAAATACACACATGAAACACACAATGTTGTGTTCAAAAGCAGCCAACACATATCTTTATTTTCATATCAATTATGTGCGTTTCTAAATTTTCTACGGTGCCCAACACAATCATGACTGTGTTCGTTTTAATATTTCGCTATTTACACGAACATTTTTCTATCACGTACTTTTTGTTTCGATCACACATAAACCACACATATCGAGTGTTGCTTTATTTGAAGTTCGTGTTCTGGTACGTGTACTGAAAAAAAAAACAGAACATGTACAATAAACAGGTTCGAGTTCAGTTATATTTTAAGTCATGTTCTGGCTCGTGTACTAAGATAAAACAGAACATGTACAATAAACAGGTTCGAGTTCAGTTATAATTTAAGTCGTGTTCTGGCTCGTGTACTAAGAAAAAATGGAACATGTACAGTAAACAGCTTCGAGTTCAGTTATATTTTAAGTCATGTTCTGGCTCGTGTACTAAGAAAAAATAGAACATGTACAATAAACAGGTTCGAGTTCAGTTATATTTTAAATTCGTGTTCTGGCTCGTGTACTGCGAAAAATTGAAACATCAATTCGCGATCTGATACACCCCGATAATTGTTTTTATTGACTGATTTTTATTTTAATTAAAGATGGTAATAAAATACTTAAGACACAAAAACTGCACACTGCACTTAAATCTTTCTTGCAGGTTTCAATCAGACATGTAAATTTTTTCGTTTCGCTATTAAAAGTTGCATATTTTTTATAGCAAAACTTATTTCTGTTATTGCTTTCCGATTTTTTTAATTTTCACAAAATATTTGCAATTTACACAATAACACAGTAGTACACTTATGGATCACGATCTAATGAAAACTGAACCACTTTTAATGAATAAATGACGCACGCACTCGCTATTTATTGCAAAATCAATTGCGTGAAATTGTAACACTTGCAAGCAATTGTAACGTAAGTCATAAAAAAGGGACAATAAAATATGAAAATATTTTTTTTGGGTTTTTTTATTGACACTCATTGTGTTTTTACGCAAAAAATCCCAAAAAATCATTGAGAAAAGTATTGTGCATTGACACTAATTGGTTCGCAAATTAAGGGTGGGTGATTGTGTTTTTTATGATGCAAAATTTGTTTGTGTCTAAAGTTATTTGTTACAAAAAAAAAAAATGTTTGCAAAAGATCCTAACAACCAACAAGTGTGTCTTTTATGCCGCAAAATTGGGTTTTTCGTCTATGACACTAATTGGTTGCGAAAATAGGGGTGGGTAATGCAAAAAAACCTAACAACCAATAAGTGTAACTTTTATGATGCTAAATAGTTTTTGTGTCTTAAAATTTTAAAATATTTGACAATTGTAAACAATATACAACGTAAGTCATAAAAAAGGGTCAATAAAATTTTAATAAATTTGGTTGAAACAATTGTCGTCGTTTTTATCGGGGTGTATCAGATCGCGAATTGATGTTTCAATTTTTCGCAGTACACGAGCCAGAACACGAATTTAAAATATAACTGAACTCGAACCTGTTTATTGTACATGTTCTGTTTTTTTTTTTCAGTACACGTACCAGAACACGAACTTCAAATAAAGCAACACTGGAATATGTGTGGTTTATGTGTGATCGAAACAAAAAGTACGTGATAGAAAAATGTTCGTGTAAATAACGAAATATTAAAACGAACACAAGTCATGATTGTGTTTGGCACCGAAGAAAATTTATGAAAATAAAAATATGTGTGTTTTTTATTCAGTGTGTGTTTTTTTCTGAACTGTGTTCAGGACATTATCATCAGATTGTATTAGTTCACTTAACTCCAAACAAGTTTTTTTGAAATTTATTTTAGTTAACAACATGGCTTTCAGGGTTTCAACTTTCAGCTGAGTTTTCTCCGCTGTCCATGTATTATTTATTATTGAAAATATTTGTTCCGTAGGAGCATTAGATGCCGGTAAACATAAGCTAAATTGAATAATTTTCAATATGTTTTTATAATTAATGTGGTTTTCATTAAAATGATTAAATATTTCAGCCCACTTTCTATCTGCTAATTCTTTAGAATTTTTTCCATTTTTCAATTTGTTGTGGAGTGGCAAAATTTTTAAGGAAAGGAAATTCATCAACAATTCACTCTCAGCGATGTTAAAATTTTCTCAAATTTTCTTTATGCAAAGTAATGAATTTTGTACATCCTTCCACAAAGGCACTTTCTTTAACAACATCCAGCTTAAGATTCCAATTTCTTTAAATGTTGAAATATATGATTGAATGTAATCAATACAAGTTGTATAAAAAATTGTAACATTATTTTTTAAATCAATATAAACATTTTCTCTAAGTCAAGAAAACAGGCTTGTATAGTTAAAGGAACGAACTCTTCATCTCCACGCATTTTTATTTTCATTTCCAATTCGTTTAAATGTAAAGAAACTTCGGTCATTGAAACGTCTTGGCTTTCAACCTTGAGAATATATTCATGAAATTTTGATGACTGGCTTTGAACAAATAATAACCATAATTCAGAAAGAGGATTTTTGAAAAAAGATTTCAAAATTGTTGGGCATTTTTCTTGCCCTAAAAATAAGTTTTTAGTGATTTAAATAAAGAAATAATTCTTTCCAAGGCAGGCTTAAGAGTTAACCATCTAGTTTTACTAAACCCTAACAGTCTTTGATATTAAACATCGACATGTTCACATATCCTTTTAAACTGCTCTATTCTTACGCTGTGAATATAAAAAAATTAATATACCGGGTGACCCAATTGAAGTGATGGTATTTAAAAACGCTGTAATTATTTTTGTTTATTGTTAAATTTTATTTGGATTGTTGCAAATGATAGTCTATAATACATAGTTAATTTAAAAATTATTCAAATGGTATGTGACCGCCTTTTGCCTTCACCACCAGCCGCAATCGCTTCTGAAACGATATACACGATGCCCGCACGATGTCTTGACTTAAACGGTTCCATTCACGCGTCAAATCTTTTTTCAAACTTTCCAAGTTTCTGTGTTTTGTTTTGCAAGCCTTCGCTTGTAACATTCCCCAAATTGAAAAATCCAACGGATTGAGATCTGGTGAATACGGAGGCCATTGTTGTGTCGAAATAAACTTCGGAACATTGATTTGTAACCATTCTTGAGTTTGTCGTGCTTTGTGTGAGGGTGCCGAGTCCTGTTGAAAGGTGAACGGGTTATTTTTGAAATGTTTCCTGGTCCATGGTATTAAAGCCTTATTTAAAATCTCCCTTTGATAAACGTCTGCATTGATTTTCGTGTTTGGTGGTAGAAAAACTAGCGGTGAATGACCATTTTCAGTGACAGCCGCCCAAACCATGACCTGTGCTGCACCTTGTTCTCGTGTGACTTTTAAATGGTCCGAATTATCATCGGAACGTCTCTTTAACCAAACACGATCATTATGTTTGTTGAGAAATTGTTCTATGCAGAAGGTTTTCTCATCCGAAAATACCAAATTTGGAAACTCTCCACTGGCGAGCATACGAAGTAACTCTTTTGATCTTTCTAACCTAACTTTTTTTTGATCAACAGTTAATTCTTGTCACTTTTGTTTTTTCAAAGGCTTTACTTTAAGCTGCTTTTTCAGGATTCGCTGAACACTTGCATTGCTTATTTTCAATTCATTAGCGATTTTTCTTGCACTTCGAACCGGATTACGATACAACCGATTACGCACTTTGTTAACGTTTTCTCGACTAGTTGCAGTACATTTTCTGCCAGTCTCGTTGAACCGTTTAATGGTACGATAGACCAAGAGGCTACTCAAATTCATGTTATTTAACTCCCTCCGAATTTCGATGTTTGATTTTCAAATGAAGTTCAACAATTGCATCCTGTTTAACTTCCATTAAAAAACACAAAAGAACGTGTCTTCTCACAATCAAAAAATATTTAATAAAGACGGACAAGATGGCAGTGCATAATTATGTCAAATTACAGTATTGCCAGATGAGCGCTTTACTTTGGATAGTGATTTGAATATGACCATCACTTCAATTGGGTCACCTGGTATTTTAACAATTATCACTTCAACATCTATCGGAAGACTCTCTACAGCAGTCTGTATACAGTTGTTGAGAACATGAGCGGCACAGTTAACTCCAATTATTTTAATTTTTCTTAAATTTTCGAGTTTTCGAAAAACCCCATTATGTCCTTTTCTGCCCGCGCCTCCAAAATTGGTGTTTGTGTTATCTGCACAAATGGCTGTTATTTGGCTGTTTATTTGGGATAGCAAATCGTTTTAGTGTTTCTAGGATATAATTTGATAATATATCGGACGTTTCGCCCGGCAGGGATTTTAGTTCCAAGAGCTTGACTTTAACTCCTGTGTTTGGTACAAAGTATCTTACCAAAATTCGATACATTTTTATGCTTCCGTGATTGCTACAGTCATAAGATATGGTTAGAAACTTAACGTCTGCTAAATCCTTTTCGATTTTAGCCATCACCTTTGCGAGTGAGTATATTAACCACGATCGCCTCACATTTTGTTCTCCCACAGCTATATTTTTCACTCAAAAATTGTTTAAAAAGTTTTGAAGTACAATCATTGGACCGGAAAGAAAAGTTGTGCTGGAATGTATGGCAAGTCCATGTTGCTTCCATAATTGCACGTTTTTTTCATTTGCATCAAAAACGCTATTTCGGACAAATTTTTCCAAGTTATTACTTGACGAAATATCAATATCGAATTTTTTGTGTTTTTGCGTTTTACAATGCTTGATAATGTCATTCTGCCGCCATGTGCAATTGCAAAAATTGCATGACATTTTTTGCTGAATGCAATTCTATGAAAGGAAAATTTTTAAAAGGAAGTATGGCAAAACCTGCGGAAATTTCAATTGAAAATCGTGACCATATTATTTCCTTACACAAAATTTTGAACAGCTATCAAGCAGTTGCAAAGGAGCTCAAAGCATTGCGTTGAACCGTCGACTATATTTTAAAAAAAAAAAAAAACGCAAAGATTGCGGTACGATTGCGAATAAAAATCGAAGTTTAGGCCCAGAGTAACAACATAACGTGAGGATGATGTAATAATAACGAGAAGTAAACTAAATTGTCGTCTAAAAGCTCCAGAAAAGCCGCCCACATAAACAGCAGCCGAACGAATGATGTAAGTGTGATTACAGTAAAACGATGCCTTATAGCTGCTGGCTTAAAGGGCAGAATCGCCATGAAGAGAACCAATCTTCACCCACAAAATAAAAGAAAAAAATTAGAGTGTGGTAAAAAATATGTATTTATCCAATTTGATCCACTATAGACTCAATAAATACCACTTGGTTGCTGTAGAAAACCAATCTATAATGTCACCTCCTTCGTATTTAACCTTTGGCAAAAGATTTTTTTTTTTTAAATATAGTTCCACTTTTCCACCAAACTATTTCCCTTTAATTCCGAAAATGTAAAACTAGCTTTCATCTGAAAATAAAATTAGTTTCTAAAATTCTGTAGCCTTCTTTACATGCTCATTTGAAGTTCTATTGTTATTGAGAATGAGCATGATAATCAGATTTTTTTAATAGTTTGCGAACGGTATCTCAATTTTAAAGCTAGTTGGGGGCACTTTTTTTGAGATTCTGTTTTCATGCTCAACTAGTTTTGAGGGGCAACCGGAATGAGGTTTTGACAAAATTGAATTGATGGGCTTGCAGCTTCGAACGATCTACTGAACTGATGAGTAGCTTCTACCTATAACTCCAGCTATTTAACAAAAATATTTACCCCCATAACTAAGCTATAGAATAATTTTTTTTCTCGTCAGCAGCGATTTTTTTTTGATTTCGGGGACTCGTTGCAAATATAGTTTTCAGAAGAAATGTCATTAAGTCAAGTCAACTCTATACATACAAGTTTGTCTTCTACTAAGATATAACAGACGAGTACGTGGTTGTATAACTCGTGGGATTTCCCTAATTGAAAATATACGAATATACGAATATCCCACATTCGTAATTCAAAATGTTTTATTACAATTTTTATTAAAATTTAAAATTTTCATGTTCAAGTGTACGAATACTTTTTCTAGCAAGTGTATCATATTAATAACCTCAGCCAATATGGATGGGTTCCGCACATTTTCGGGATAGGCTCACTCGATTATTCCACCAGTTCAATAAAAACAAATTTTCATTTAATTATTTTTTATGTTTCATAAGTTAAAATTGTTTCTTTAACAATGTCCGGGGATTTTACATTTAAAACCTTAATCCCGAAAGCTTGAATTTTTCCCCCTATTAAGAATGTTTTATTCCTTTAGAAGTCTGACTGGAAGTCAAAAATGGGATAGTCGAAAAGCAGCCAGCAAGAAAAGCCTCAACATTACCATGCAAAACAAGGGACAACAAAAAAATTATGTATATTGAAGCTCTGTGTGAGAACTACAACAGTATGGTGGATTTTGGCTTTTTAACTGAAAGCTGAAATGTGGTCATTCACACAACCTACTGGTGATGCCTGAAATGACTGACTGTCTCTCTATCCGACTGAGTGAGTGAGTGAATGAATAAGCTAAGTGACTTTACTATTGCTGGCCAGTAAGCAGCAGTCTGCATTACTGTCTATATATCTGTCTGTCTGTCTGACTTGACTGCGCTATGTTGTATATTGTTGACTGGATTCTTGTTGTGTGCTGCCGTGTTTTTTTTTTTTTTTTTTTGTTGCATGGACATGCAGGGAACACTTTAGTGTGGTCACAAAAATATATAAGTATTCATAGTCGCATGGTCGTATATTTTGCTATGAAGTTTGAAATTTTTATGCCATTTTTATTGTTGTTGATGTTTTTTTTTTTAATGGAAAAGTTTTTTGGTTTATATTTTCCTTTCCAAATAAGAGGCGGAAATGAAAATGCAACAAATAAATATATTGTTATGAAGTGGCAGTGCATTTCTGAGTATTTGTTCATTCATTTCAATACACAGCTCACGCTGGGTAAAGAATTCAAATATTTTTTGATGAGAAAATAAAGAAAATACAGGCAAACCGATTTTCATATTTTTCGTGTTTAAGAAACTTTTGTTAATTCATAGTATTACAAATTACCCGAAATATTTCCAGTATCTGGCAATTTTTTGGTCTAGATCCCCATTTAAAATATTCTTGATAATCAGCGGACTCACTTTTCCAAGTAAAATGCGCAACATAGTACTCCAAAAGGCGCTAAATTTGAATGAAGGCAAACGCGCCAAAATCCGCTAATTATATGTACTAGCAGATTCCAGCACTCGAAATTCGAGTGCAATTTCTAGGCAACTTTATTTTTCAACTTAGCCAATTCACAAACCAACACTTTTTTGATTTATTACTATTGTGAATGAAGATAATAAACTCATTAACAAACACATTAACAAATTTAATAAACACACACATATCATGTTTATAATTTTATGTATGTGTTAGTAGCAACTTTAAATGCAATTTACTCAAAATAAAGGAAAAAATTTTAAAATCTGTAAATCTGGTGAACAGTTTAAAACAAATACCTTTCAAATAATATAAGTTTGGTAAGTCGGGATAAAACGGTAGAACAAAAAATCGCCTAGCCTATTAATATTATAGATGTAAAAAAATAATATTATTTTTATTAAATAAATTATAAATAAATAAATTTAATCTTTACTTCTATTTAATATATATTAAAGAATTTACTGTTTTTGAAGTCAGTAGGTTCCTTAATTAATTTTTAAGAAACTCAATGCAATGAACTCTGTTTCGAATTCAGCGTTTGAGTATGGGGAATTCAATATATCTATAACGAATACAATTTTATACCTTTTACGCTAATATTATATTAACTTGGGACGTTCATTCAAACCTGTTCGAAAACTGTAATATGATCGAAAATATGAAATCTTTTGGTCTTACTCCCGTGAACACGAATATACCGACCACTTCACTACCACTAACAACTTATTACTCGATTTATTCTTCTGATGTATGACCAACTGTCTACACCTTGTTTTTCTAAGAACGACCTAATCTTTATAACTTATGATATTCCTTTACAAGTTCCCTGCAAAACAATAGAATTTAGACTTGTAGGAAGCGTGTTGCCAAATCGATTCGAACTCGATATGCTTTATGTAGCCGGTAGATGATCAGCTGTCCTTCTGGGAACACCATGTCTCAGCTTTATATAATATTATTGTTCCGATCAAAGTAAAGATAATAAGTAAGCGACAAACACCATGGTTTACAACGGAAACTAAAAAAACATAGAAAATCGTAATAAAGTCTTTTTCCGATGGAAGCTTTATAAAACAAATGCATTTCATGAATTTTATCGCACAACTAGAAAAATCGTTAATAAAAGCATAAGAAAAGCTACACAGAGAAAAAAAAAATCAACAACCGAATTTTTCTAAAGCCTAACAACTGTATTTTTGATCGCATCAACAGAAATTTTATACCACATAAACATTTTCTATTGTGATGAAATATTATCTGTTGAGACAACAGAACTGTGATCCCAATTAACTCAAAATTCGGTTATTTATATCATCGCAATTCAGTTGGCTATAAATTCGGTAGCCACAATGAATCTGTTTCCTGTGCGTAAGGCCACATACTATGCTGATGAGTTTTCAACATCAATTGATACAAAAAAAAAAAAAAAAAACAAAAAAAAAATGGGAAACTATTAGAGATATTGGGGTTGACAAGAGGAAGGGCGTAGAAGAAAATTTCATATTAAACCCTAATGAGATTATTGAGAATTTTGCTAATATTCCAATGCCTGAAGCCGATCTCACTCATGCTATGATAGCTAAACCCGTAATTATACCCCAGGCTACACTTAAGAGCTGTCAATCTATAAAGTCTAATGCAATCGAAATTGATGGTATTCACCCTACTTTTCTCAAAATCCTACTTTCCTTTTAATTGCCGTATTACACGCACAATTTTAACAAAATAATTCCAATGAGCGTTTTTCACCCAAGATGGAAATAAGCTAAGACATTATCTGTATCAAAGTCGGCAACTGAATAACGACCCATAGCTATATTACCATATCTGTCGAAGGCATTAGAACGGCTCCTTCATAATCGATAATAACCTGCTTACTGACCGTCAATCTGGTTTTCGTGCCAAACACAGCTGTAGTTATTTCAGCTCTAGCTGATGTAACAGAAGGTATAAGGAGAGAAATTGATGATGGCCATGTGGTAATGTTTAGTACTGTTAGACCATTCAAAAGCTTTCGATACGGTGAATCACACAGTTTTGCTACAAAAGCTTAAGAACATGATGCACTTTTCACCAACTTCTGTTGCACTTATGACCTCTTACCTAGTAAATCGTTCGCAATGCGTATAAACTAATAAAATTGCGTCGACGTTCCTTTGCGGTGTAAGAGTTGTTCCACAGGGTTCTATTCTTGGTCTCCTCCTTTTCTCATTTTATACCTCTGATCTACATAAACAGTTAATCGACTGCAATATAAGAATGTATGCTGATGACGTACAGTTATACATTAGTAGCAAAAAAGCAAATATCGAAGACTGCAGTAGAAAATTGAATGATGACTTGGAACGTGTTTCTCGTTGGGTAGCTGCAAACGAACTAAGTCTCAATCCACAAAAAACAAAGTATATTTTGGTGCGTAACAGATTAACAAGAATTTCAGACAATCTAAACATCTATAATATTAATAGGCTAGGCGATTTCTTGTGATCGATGTTTTGTTCTATCGTCTTATCCCGATTTTGACCAAACGTATATTATTTGAAAGGTATTTCTTTTTAGCCGTTTTGAATTACAGATTAATTAATTTAAATTTTGTCCTTTATTTAAGTAAATTGCATTTAAATTCGCTACTAACAGATACATACAATTATGCCTATGCTATGTGTGTTTTATTAAATTTGTTAATGTGTTTGTTGATGAGTTTGTTATCTTCATTCACATTCATAATAAACCATAAAAGTGTTGGTTTGTGAATTGGCTAAGTTGAATAATAAAGCTGCCTAGAAATTGCACTCGAATTTCGAGCGCTGGAATTTGCTAGTATATATAAATGATCAACAAATCGAAATCGTTGAAGGAGCAAAAAATTTGGGTGTTATCTTTAATAAAACATTGACGTGGTCAGACCATGTGCAGCTACCTGTGGTAAAACATATTCGAAGTTACGAACACGTTATCCTATCCGATATTGTACCCCAACTAATATACGCTTGCTACTTGTAAAAACATACTTAATACCAACCTTACTATATGCATGTGAAATATTTGCAAGTTGCGATGCCAAAAGTAAGTCCAGGCTAAATATAACGTTTAACAATATCGCAAGGTACGTTTATGGGCTCAGAAGGTTCGATCACATTACACCTTACTCAAAGCAAATTTACGGTGTCAATTTTGATGACTTATTAAAAATAAGATGTCTCATTTTTTTACACAAAATAATTAGTAACCAGAAACCAGAATATCTTTATAACCGATGGCGTTTTAGTAGGCTTCGGAGAAATAATTTAATTCAATTTCGGCACCATACTTTGGCATCTAAATGGCAGTTTTTCATATATGCAGCATGTTTTTGGTATAGTTTCCCTTCTGCAATTAAAAGAATCAGCAACGGCCCAAAATTTTTTTTCAACAATACAATTAAAAATTTTTTATTTTTTACATTAAATATCGCACCTTAAATATAAAAGTGACACAACTAAAAATTTTCCAAAATTGACTTTTTCCCATAAATTAATTCACAGTACACATATCCAACTACTGCAAAAATTTATTTCTCATAACTATCTTCTTTAACAGGAAAAATGCCGTTATATCTGGGGCACAACTTGAGATAATATCACTAGTCAAATGAAAAAATTTCAGTCAGAGAGTCATTACTCAAAATTATATTTTATTTCCACAAACAAAATATATTTAAAAAAAAGAATAGCAAAACTTTCCCCAAAATGGAGATTTTTCATTATAAAACTGCATTTTTTTAAATAATACAATAATTTTTACATATACAGTTTTTTGCCTCTCCTGAATATTTGAAAATTTTGAGTTGTATCACTTTTGTATTTAAGGTGCGATATATACTAACTTGCTGTTAACAAATATGTATTAAAATTTGTACCCTGCAGGAAATGTCAATAGTGAAACAGTACTGATTCACTGTTGACTTTGTCACCAGTACTACTGACCAACTATACCCCAGACAATGTAATTTTCTATAGACATTTAATTGCAAATCACTAGTGACATTGGTACTATTGATTAGGTAGTGACTAGGTAGTTCTTATGGGACCATATATAGACATTGGTACCAGAGATTCACTAGTGACTAATTAGTTCTCGTGAGACCATATGAAGACATTGGTACCAGAGATTCTTGTACAAATTTGATTGTTCTTTCACTTTTCTTTTATAACTTCGTTTACTCGTTATGTTTTTTTGCTTTGATACGAGTATATTATAAAATATATTTTTATTCATCTTTTATATTAAATTTTTCTATACCGAATTGTTGCTGAATTTCGAGCAGATTAGGATTGCAGTTCTGTTGTCCTAACATTAAATATTTTATCCTAATAGAAAATGGTCAGTGTTGAATCAGCTCTCAAACATTAAGGTTGGCGTTTTTTTATGTGTGTAACATATGAAATCATGTAGAACATATTGAAGAGTAGTATATGGAAAGATAAAACTATGAATCGAAAATAATTTCGGAATAGTATATTATGAAATAGATTTTATTTAATGCGCTTGTCAGTTACACTGGGGAGTGAGAAATTCCAAGTCAAGGTGAAAGTACAACGTCTTTATAATAAAACCTCCAAAGGGTTTTGCGTTCTCAGGCCAAACCTTTTATATTTTTTTCTTATCTTGATGCAATTGTGCAGCTCGAAAGCGGTTTTATTGCACAGGACCGATGACAAAACTTCGGCTGTCTTCTTCGAAACAAGAACTACGTGCTTCGTAGCTTCGTGCTTGAAAACATTTCTTATTGGAAAATAAATAATTTTATTTTTAAATTTCATTCGACAAAATTAATCCAACTTGATTGCTTACATGGACACATTAAGGTGAGAGCGGTTTGTATGAAATAAAATTTGTGGTCGGATTTGGAGGTGTGCTGGTCGGATTATTGTGACACTGGATCTACAACTTTAGTGCGCAAAATTTTAGCCAAATCGGGCAATGCTTTCTGGACGCGCATTGAGTTCAAAGTGTAAATATGAATTTATATGTAAAAATTATAAAAAAAAAAATCATTTTTCACAAAAATTTTGATACTAATAATTGCATTTCAATTAAATTAGTAAATAAACTATAATCTAGAGTAAATTATCGTTCTAATAAAACAACAAAATCTATTATCGGTTGAAAAACAGCCAAGTTATATCAATTTCCCAAGCAATAAATGCGTCGCAGACCACTTGATTAAGACAATCGAGCTCACATTTTTAAAGACATTGAAATAATTTACAACAACAACATTTTTGCATTCTCCTGATCTTAAAATGATCTCATGTAAAGTATTTTGCATGTCGTCTATTGTTATGCCGTTCTAAATTAATTTCAACGCGGTACGTGTTTTTTTTAGCACTATTTCAAAATCTCCAATTTTAGTTTTTCAAAAATTTTGTTGAAGAAATTTTCGTAAATCAACGATTGGACCTTAAGGTCTTATTAACAAAATATATGTGATGAAAAATGCCAAATATTGTAGGTATCCTGTTCTTAATTTGGCGAGGGCAGCATTTTTATTTCAGCGGATTTGAAGAAAAATGTGAATTTTCATGCTTTAGTTAGTTTTTTAGTTTAGTTTAGTTTAGTTTGAGTTTAGTTTTTCGTCCAACCACGTGTTTTCAAACAAAACTGCAGAAGTCAAGAAGAAGCATAACTCGAAACTTCTCTATGGAACATTTTTCTTTTGACAGATAAAGCAAAGTAAAAAGTGTAGACGATTAGTTGACAATGTCACTGTGACCCCAGGCTTCCTGCAGGGTATATACTTAATATTTGCTTTTTTAGTTCTTTATGCCATTTATAAATACTAGCAGATTCCAGCGCTCGAAATTCGAGTGCAATTTCTAGGCAACTTTATTTTTCAACTTAGCCAATTCACAAACCAACACTTTTTTGGTTTATTATTATTGTGAATGAAGATAACAAACTCATTAACAAACACATCAATAATTTACTCAAAATAAAGGAAAAATTTAAAAATCTGCAAATCTGGTGAACAGCTAGAAAGAAATACCTTTCAAATAATATACGTTTGGTCAAAATCGGGATAAAAGGGTAGAACAAAACATCGGTAACAAGAAATCGCCTAGCTTATTAATAATATAGATGTATTATTTTTATATAAATCAATATTGTTTTTAATATTTAATATTCAGCCCTGTTCTTGAAACGTTGTTATTTGAATAAGAATGAATTTGAAATAACACGAAATTGAAATTTTGGGTTTCTTGAAAACACAAATTTATATTTTCCAAGTATTTTTCGAAATCATATTTTTTATTATCAAATGACATGAAACACATGGTTTAGCTACAGAACCATATGTTATCTAGAAACCGAGGTGCCATATGGTTCTTTAGTCACTTTCACAAAAAAACCTTAAGTAACTTTTCATTGTTTTTCCTTCAGATTATAAAGGAAGTAAAAAAAAAATATTTTCTTTTAAAATAACAAATTACTTGTTCATTTAATTGTTTTTAATCTTCAATTTCATTCAACTAAGGATGACTTCTCTTTTTGAAATAAGTTAGGCATCACCAAAGAAAATTCGAAATTCAAATAAATTGGATTTGACTGGCATCACTACTGTTTCGAACATAAACAAAGTTGTGGCAATCATATGCAAAAAAAAAAAAATATATAAATATGTGATTTGAGTGAAATATTATTTTAAATTCCTTTATTCGTAATAATTTGTACATAACGAATCTATGTTATAATTGAAAAAATTATCAAGGAAAATAGATTGTGCAAATAAAAAGTTTTTATTATTGTTATAGAACAACATCATCTCCAAAAGTGTGTTTTATTAACATTGACTACTGATTGCGAGTTTTTTTTTTAAATCAGCGCAAGATGTAGACGGTTTTTAAAATCGTTTTTTTTTTTTCATAAAATTAATTTATAATTTTTTAAAATAATGACAAGGTTCAATAAAAAACATGTTAGAGTTTAAATATCAATTAGTTTTTTTTATCTCTTAAGACCTGCTCAGTAGAAAAAAAGGGCATTTGTTTTGATTTCACAAAGCCTTTTCTATGTGAATTAAAACGAGAAAAAATATTCTTATTGAAATTAGAGAACAGCAAAAAACTCGTAGATTTAAGAATTTTTTCATATACGAGTTTTTTTTTTTGTGGTAGTGGTTTCAAGAATAGGGGTGATTGTCACAGTAATTTAAGTAAGTTGTATTGTAAATTAAACTCCAAATAACATATTTAAACCTGTTCTATTTTCAAGATTTCATATCTTGTTGAACAGGATACCAAATTTAAATAAATAAATAAAAAAATTAAAAAATTTGACAATTTTAAAAACAGGAATTCGAAGATTTTATAATTCTTTTATAAACATTAAAAAATCTTCGATTTTAGAACTTTTTTAAATGTTGTAAAATTATATGGCAATTTAGCTCTTAGCTTCTATATAAGACATTTATAATAATGTTTGCCGGGATATGCCAGTCGAAGCCAGGATTAATAAAAACGATTTTAGTTTTTCTTTTTAATATCAAGATAATGATCTTTATTTAAAGAAAGGTTAAGATTTTTTCAGAGAACTAGCT
This sequence comes from Cordilura impudica, assembly GCA_963682025.1. Lineage (NCBI taxonomy): Eukaryota > Metazoa > Arthropoda > Insecta > Diptera > Scathophagidae > Cordilura > Cordilura impudica. The sequence continues at coordinate 134,443,733 of OY821517.1, forward strand.
TAAATTTCCCGTCTCAGTCACTATCGTTTTCCGGTTGCATCACTACTGCCCCGAGTTGTGTCTTGTCATGTCATTTTAAAAAAAGGGGGTTAGTGTATTAGTTAATACTAAGCCTGGGACCTATGGCCAGTAGTATCCCTGTGCACTAATACTACAGTGTCTGGGAACTATGGCTGTTACAAACCAGTAGTAACCCCGCTCACTACTACTACTACAGACTTGCACTAGCTGTCCGCACACGGTGACAAGTCGAACCCAACTGAAGTTGTATATAAATGGTATGTTGCTAAAAATGAAAGAGAATTAATTATCGTGTATGAGTGAGAGTTGGATTATAACTAATACATCTAACTTCTCGAAACCAATTGAAGTTGTAGTAGAATGTACACACATCTTAATGGTCTTCTACTAACATAGAAAGAGACTTTATCGTGTCTTGTATGAGTGAGAGTTGGATTCTATATTCTAACTAACACCGGATTATGGTGTGGATAAGTATGGGAAGGCTAAGAGACACTATTGCTCACTAATACAGTCCAATGTAAAAAGTGTGTGTGTGAGTCCAATTCTACCTAGGTTCTCTTATACTGAACTCTTATACATTCTACTCTTAAACTAACCAAATAGAACTTAGATTTAAAATTCAATAAAATTCAATATTAATTAACAAATAATAATTCCATTTCAAATTAATGTTTTGTATAATCTTGCAATTCACGATATTATACTGGTATATATAAATTAATCAATACTTTTCAATCAATCAATTCAATTCAGTTTACCTATTATTAAATTATGTAACGAAACTTCGTTACACATTTTGTGAACTAAATTAGGTTTTTTTTTTTTTTTTAGTTGTTTGTCCGATTCTTCAATAATATTGTTAAAACAAGCCTTTTCAAAACTATAACTTAAGCAAATTTCATTAAGTACAGGATCGATCTCAATTTTCAAATAACACAAGGGAACAAGGTTTTTGTTGATTAAGAACCGAATGTTGTTTTTGAAGTTATTTGGAACGCTGAATCCAAATCTGCACTTGGTTTTTTTTTTCTATAATTTAAGAAAATCTTATAAATGAAAAATTTTCGATGAGTTGTAATTACATTTATTTTTATTTTTCTTTAAAATCCTCTTTTATTGATAAATTGAAAAGTATAGTTGATGGAAAAAATCGGGATTAATATCAGAAATCAGTGGCCTAAAAGCAATTACTAAAACACACTTATTGCATAAATAGAACACACACATATCAAAAAATTGTATTTTTGTATGGAATTAGCGATTTTTATCAATTGAGTTTTCTCAGTAAATTGTGAACAAAATCAAAAGTTGTGCACCGACTACGATGAAATAAAGCTCATTTTATTCGAAATATGTTTAACTAATGCTTTTACATCAAACCTGTGATCTGTGTCGCATTTTTATTTTTTATGAATTTTGAAAGAACAACAAATTTTTTTTAATTTTTCTTAATTTTTTTTTTAATTTTTCTTAATTTTTTTTTTCAAAACTTTCACGATATCTCTGAACCTGCTGGGAAAATTTAAAACCAATGTAAGCACAGTTTATAGATAATATTGCTGGCGAGTTTTGGATTTTTTTTTAACTGAATGTGATGAACCGTTTTCAAGGTATTCCAATATATTTAGTGCAAGTCCCTTAATTTCAGACATAAAGGTATATCACAAAAAGTCGAGCTGATAGAAAAAACCAAGTGCAGATTTGAAATCGGCTACCTCAAATTAGTAAAAAATTGCAATAAAGTTCCAGTCAACACCAAAGAAGTTCAATTTTGTTCCATTGTGTAATCAAATTCACGTGTAGGTGCAGTTATCTTATTTGTTAAACTGTTAAATAACCGATATAAATCCCTAACAAGATTTGTGTGGTCTGCAATTTTACTTTGAATTACAGATTCACTATTTGTACTTTTGATAAAATTGAGCCAAGTACGTTATATAGCATTTTTTTTTGGGTATCATTCTCTAACACTGCTGTCTCAAATGATTTTTCATTAATGACATTGAAATGAGTTTTCATACAAAAAGGAAAAACGAAAAGCCCCTATTTAGCGTGTTTTTTAAAGGCATTAGATATAAACAATGCGCTATTTGGAAACTTAAAATGCGCTAAATTTAGCGTGGAGCATGCTTACTTGACATCGTTGTTGATAATATCATTTTAAGCTATTTGTTGAGGGCAATGCACAGTGGTCGAAATACCTAATCTAGCGGCGCTTTAGCGAAATTTTAAAATTCAGAATTCGGTAAATTTTTTTACTTTTTTTTTTAAATTTAAACCCTAACGGACTTTTTTCAGTTTTCCTTTTTGTTTTGTTCCTTATATTCGTACAGCTGTGAGCATTCAAACTTAACACATGTTTCAACAAGTCAATAACTATTTTTGAGATTTTTTCAAGTGCAATTTTGTTGACAGCAAAAAATTAAATATTTAATTTTTTAATAATATTTGCGATTTCATTTTAAATAAAAGGTATGTATTAAATAAAAAAAATAGTTTGTGATCTGTGATTGTATGTTTAGTGCTTAACAGTGGTAAAAGAAAATGTCCATTGTGAAAGTGCTTTTAGATATGAAATCCAATTTTGTGTGGAATAAAAATAGGGTGGATTCGACCGGATTCGATTAACTGTTTCCATAGTTTATTTAAATGGGTTGTAATGTATGTCAAGTTCAAAAATAGTCTGCTACTTTTTGCTAAGTTTTGATTTTTTTTCGTTTTTAAGATACAATGGCAGAATCTAAACAAACCCTTTTTTGTAATATGGCATAGTGAACCAGTGGCGACAAAAAAATTTTTAATGGTTGAAAATCATGTATTTTCCAATATCATTGATCGCTCGAAATATAGCGAAAAACAATACCAACAAATTCAAAAACAATTAAGAAATTTTATTAGCAAACTTGTACAAAAGTGGAAAGAGAGTCAAAGAATTTTGGCAGTGTTCGAAAAGCGAAATAAAATGTGGTTGGATGAAGACATTATTTTCCCTAAGCCAGCCGTTGTCCAACATAAAGAGAAAGCTTTTTCAGAGTGCACAAGCAAGACTAAAAAAAAAAATTGCTTCAATCGCCAATGAAACACCGAACCAAGAGTTAATGGTGGCGACGAGCGTGAGCCTTTACAAGGCTGGGAAAAGAAGCGCTTCAGAGGTTGTTTCAAAGTTATGCTCAGAATCTGAAATAGCTCCAAAAATGCTTAAATCTGTAAACTCTGAACCAAAACCCCTATTCCGTATTCACCTGAGGAAGCTTTAGCTCTTTATACTGATGGTGGATTCTCAAAAAGGTCATACAAACTGATGCAATCTGGCGCCAAAGAACGAAACTGCAATATTTATCCAAGCTACGATATTTTGGCTAAAACTAAAACAGAGTGTTACCCCAGTGACATACACGTAACTGAACGTTCAGCTGAAGTTGGTTTGCAAAGTCTCTTAGACCATACAGTTGCACGTATAATACAAGGCTTTTCAAACGCTTTTGAGGATCTCATGACTGTAGGCAATAATAACGATTGCATAAAAGCAATATTTAAATGGGGCTGTGACGGTAGCAGTGGGCACTCTACTTACCGTCAACGTTTCAGTGTTTCTGATACTGGAACAATTGATGAGCATTTATTTGCTGTATGTATTGTTCCATTACAAATTAAAAAAGGACCTGCAAAATAATCGGCCTTCTTCAACTCGGTTCTGCAGACCCATTAAAATAATATTTGAAAAAGAGTCAGCGGATTTAGTTAGAGCTGAGATAGAAAATGTAAATAGAAAAATTGCAAAAATTCTGCCGACAAAATTGAGTTTTTTTGAAGTAACACACGAATTTCATTTGACCATGATCGATGGAAAAGTGTTTAATACCATAGCGGAGTCATCATCTCTGGCTTGTGGAATATACCAAAATTGATGAACAATCTAAATTTAGTTCAACTGATGCAGCCACAAAACCACTTATACGAATATGGATTGTCGACACTTCATGCTTGGATACGGTGCTTCGAGTGTGTAATTCATATCGTCTACAGAATACCGATAAAAAATTGGCAAATTCGTGGAGAAAATAAAGAAATTGCTCAACAAACCAAAAGAAAAATTCAACTTGAGCTAAGAGAACAAATGGGTATATTGGTGGACATTCCAACAACAGGTTCGGGGAATACAAACACAGGAAATACAGCCAGAATATTTTTCGAACAGCCAACCTCGGCCTCTATAGTAACTGGCGTACAAGTGGAACTGATAAAAAGGTTTGGTTTAATATTGCGCACAATGGCATGTGGTTATGCAGTTAATGTAGAGGCTTTTCGCTTATATGCCTGGGAAACAGCAAAAATATTTGTTTCCGAATACCCTTGGTTTTATATGCCTCCATCTGTACATAAAATTTTAATACACGGAGCAGATATTATTGAAAAAGTTTCACTACCAATAGGAATGATGTCAGAAGAGGCACTTGAGGCAAGAAATAAAGATTTTCGCAGTTATAGGCTGAACCACACGCGAAAAGGCTCGAGATTGCACACAATGGAAGACTTAATTCACGCTCTATTGGTTTCGTCGGTTCCTTTTATTACTTCGAAATCTAAAAGCACCTCGAAATACGCCAAAAAACACATTGAAATAGATGATGAGGTCGAGCAGCTTCTTTTAAATAAAAATGACCTACCTGACAGCCTTAATTTTGAAAGCTCCGACTCTGAATAGTTTTTTTTATATATTTTCTTGTAAACTGTAAAAAAATACGAAGCAGAAACCTTTTTTTTTAATTTACTTGTGTAATGAAATTTTAAATTTTTTTGTATTTTACATATGGGTAAAAATTTATGTATGGAATTACCCATATACTTAAAAAAGCCAAACAAATTTTAAAATTTTATGAATGGGTTATATTTAAATATATATAAATTAAAAAAAAAAAAAAAATCATTCATAATTTTTTATGTTTTTGCAGTTATTAACAAAGCGCCGCTAGATTGGGTATTTCGGCCACTGTGCAATGGTATGGCTGATAGGAGGGGGGGGGGGGGGGGGGTATTATATTATAATACTAATTTTGATTCAAATTTTTAATTATGGCTTCATTATTTCTCCTTTGAATTATTATAAAAATTTTCCATTCGTTCAAGATTTGTTTTAAGGCACTTAAAAAATCGTATGCCAGTCATATTTATGACAATTTCTCAAACAATTATGTGTCTTCAATATTAACCTTATGATATTGAAATAAAATTACGATTTACATGTCCGTTTCAGTCAAAGGTGTACTAATGAAATTCCCAGACATCTTAAAATTTTAAGATTTTTGTTAATTTATGGTCTTAATAATGCCCAGACCCATAGTAAGTTTCACTATTCGTTGTCCGTTTATTCGTTAGGTTGTAGCTTATTTTTATTTTCACAAACCGTTAATATTATTGTTATAGTTGTAGCTGTTCTTGTTCTTGTTGTTGTTTTTTTGTTGTTGTTTTTTCAGTTTTTGTTATGGATTTTATGACTCTGGTTTACATATAAAGACTACACCGCAAATTGTTTGTGGTTACATAACTTTTTATTACTGTGGTTAACTTTACCAAGTTAAAAGTACTCCTCATAGTCGCTGTCGTTAGGTTACAATAATAGTTGCTAGTAGTTGTAGTTTCATCAGCGGTTGCAGTCCAGAGACAAACATTTGGTTGTTGAGTGGTTAAGTAACCAGGAAATGACTTAAAAAGATTTCTATCATTTTTTTATTTTTTACTTGTAACATTTTTATTTTGCATTTTGGCAACAGGAAATTTGTTGCTCCATATGTATTGTCCATAATAGCTTTATAAATAAAAAATTAACACAGCTTACCCTCATAAGCAACAGCAGGTTTATTTGTTGTATTAACAAGATTAGTCAGAAGAATTGTTTTTTTTTATACCTTATACCACTATGTGGTTTGGGTATAATGACTTTATGCTGCTGTTTGTAACAAGCAAAAATATTTGACCTACACCCACCTTTAATTATACCGATCGAATCAGAATCACTATCTGATTCGATTTAACGATGTCCGTCCGTCCGTCTGTGTGTCCATGTAAAGCTTGTAATCAAACTGCAGGTCGCAAATATGAATATATTTTGATGAAATTTGGTATTTAATCTTTTATCGGCCATGGGATGAACGCTATTGAAATTGGTGAGAATCGGTCCATGTTCAGACCTAGACCCATACAAATGACCCCTATGAAATCAACATATATTGCCATAAGATCCAAGTTATCATACAAATCTTAGTCAAATTCGGTTTGTATGTATATATTACATCCATTAATCAGTAGTCCAGAAATTATCCCTATTGGACAACTCTTAGTCATAGGCCCCATATAGAGCTTGTTCCCGATCTTCACTTAAATCTATCAAAAAACAAAAATATTGCACTGATTCTTCTCAAATTTTGTTTGTATATATTTTTAGAAAATACAAGAGACTTTACCAAACATGGTCAGGATCTGTCCATTTTTGGGCCTAGTCCCCATATAGATATAGCATCCGATATGAACTTTTTCATATCTGCAGCCAAAAAAATTAATAAAAATCCCACTCAAATTTGGTTTATGCTTATTTTCTATATCCAGTTAGTTGGGCCTGAGAGATAGGGTATATAAACGCATGATATAGGGTATCGTATAGTCGGTCTAGACCGACTATAATTTTCTTACTTGTTTTGTTAATAAAATTGTGTATTTATATGTTTTATGTTATATGAAAATTCTTTAAAAAAAACAAAATATATTTTTTTTCTTTTTAGGTGCTGTTTTTTTTCAAATGCATTAACTTAAGTCAATTTTTGAACTCAATAACTTAAATATTGAAAAGTGTAAATGTGTGTAAGTGTTTAAGTGTTTTTGCCGTTTTCAAGTAATTAAAAATGTGAACAACAACTACTTTTCAACACAAGAGCAAATTTTTGGTAAGTGCCAGTTATGTTATGTTTATATAAATTTATATTTGAACAATACTTAAAATTATTTAATTATTATTATTTAGTTATTTAAATTTAAATTAAATTTTGCAAAACCATTATTTTTATACAAAATACTTGCCATAAATATTTAATTTACTTTTTCATTCCCTGCGAAAGCATAAACTCAAGAGTGAAAATACACGTTACTTTTTATAATAAAATCCTACAAAAATATTTTTAATCAGTTTTCTTTTGGTAAACAAAAAAAAAAATTAATTTGGGCACCCTACATGTCTTTTTAGGCATTTAAAAAAAATATATTTTTTTTATATTTAAAAAAAAAATAAAAGAATATGAAAGTTACTTTTTTTAATGCCAAAATCTAAATAATAAGGGGCAATGTTGATTAAGGCCATATGGTGAAGTTTTACTCCTATCTGACATACTCATTTTTAGGTGTTCAATAAACATCAACTATCCAACAGCATTTTTGAAACATAATGGCGACCCTATAATTCTGAAAGGGAATATCGAGTAGATCTTTTTTGTAGAATAAACTTATAGTCCAGCTTGTCTGGGGTTTTATTTACAGTAGGCCAAAGTCTTCATTTTTTGGTCGAAGGTAGCATTATGTTAAATAAAAAAAAATTTGTAAGTTAATGTCTGAGAGAATTCTTGTTGTCAGAGTTATATCGTCGTATTTTATGAAGATTATTTTTGAAGGGTGAATATAGTTCGGCTTAAGGTCATCGGTTGTTAAAAGATTCTCTTTGTTATAAGAACATTTGAAGATTATTTTTGTATAAGGTTTTAACCCTTTAGCTCCTCTCTTTAAGGGTCAATTTGACCCTTTTTTGAGCAAACAAAAAAAAAATCCTTTCTAAAAGGACATTTAAGAATTAAAATATTCTACGAAAATTTTTGACGGAAAATTTCAGTAAGGGTTACCAAAGACACCAATGACACTAAAGTTGTAAATAAAGCTCTTTACGCTTAATTCAAAAATTACACGGCTAACTGCAAAATATTTGGAATTAATTATACTCAACTAAAATAACTGTAGCTGTAACTGTAAAAAAAATTAAAAAAAAAAAATCAATCATAATTGAGCTGAGACTAGCATGGCGGAGTCTATAATTATAACGAAATCTTAAATAAACATACATGATCTTAAAACAAATATTTATATATTTCAGTTTTTTTTATATTACTCTTTAGTTTATTTATGTAAACAGAAAGTTTTGTGTTTTCGGTCATACAAAATGACCGAAAAATCCTAATGTTTTGATTATCATCCTACACCGGTTGTACAAATAAGCCAACCTGGCATTACATGTTACAATTTTTTATACAATTTAGTTATGTTTTTCAAAAATTTCTTAATTTTTCCTGAAAGTGTACAAAGCTTTTTTAATGCTTAAACGAAAAATTCTTGTATTCTATCGTGTTATGTTTCAAACGCCTTCGAGTAAATTCCAATACACTTTAGAGTATCGAATATCAAAACCATAAATTGCGCACGTTCACTTATGCCTTAATTAGGCTGTAGAATTTTGCCCTATTATTAAGTTCTTTACTCCTTCTTCGCTCTCAATCTTTCTTTCATACCAATGAATTGAATTAAAACAAAAAATAAAACCTTAATTTGGTGGCACTAAAATAAATAAATAAAATAAATAAATTTTTTTTTTTACAAACATACATTCGGTTAAATTTCTTGAATGGTTGCTTAACTCCCTTTTTTGAAAAGCGTTTACAGATATCGCATTATATAGCATCACTTTTTGCTCAAATGCTTTAACGTGTATTTCACCTCTGTTAAATAACTTGGAAACTAACTTTTTTCTTTCCAAAATTATTATTACCTATACAATTCACTTTCTGATTCGATTTAGCTACCGTCCGTCCGTTCGTTAATCTGAGAATAATAATAAACCTTGTTTTCAAAGTAAAGGTTACCATAAAATATATTTTATTTTTTTTCGGACATACGAAGATAGCTATTGAATTTGGTGAAAAACGATACATGGTCAGGCGTAGTCCCCATGCAAGTGACACTCGCGAGTATGTATATAAGGACCCTAAAATCCTTAATATATTCATCATTTCAAAAATGAAACTGGGGTGCTTTTTTCACACAAATCTATAAAATAGACAATAAATTGCATAATTTTAATTAAGTTTGGTATTCGTAAAATTCACAGTAGGCTATGAGCCAAACTGCTAGAAAATAAATTATTACTTTTAAAGCGAAGTATTCAGAAACCTCCTGAAATTGTGTTTAGCTTACATTTTAACTGTTCTAATTGATTTGTTTTTTGATCGAAAAAAATCAATTATTTACAAATGGATGGCAAACTAAAACCGATCGAAACATTTCATTGTGAAAGTCTTTAAAATGGCAAGAAGGACTGTGGATTCTTTACTGGAACGCCATTTTGAAGTCATCTCTATGTATATCGAGCAAGACAGGAACAATAACAAAATATGAACCGCAAAATATGATTTAGAAAATAAAATTGCTGAAGTTTTTACCAAAAGCAGAGAGATATTGCAAAAAAAAAAAAAAAAATGCGGTGGGTATGTCAATATGATTCAGAGATGCAAGGGATGGGTGGGTCTAAAAACCCGAAGGAAAACAAAGGTGGTAAACGTCCCAGTAAAGCAAAAAAAAAGTCCTAAAAACTAACTCCAGACAGTTGCATGAACTTTTAGGAAAAAAATTGCTGCGTTGTTATTTGTGACGAAACGTACGTCAAAGCGTACTTCCTGCTATACAATAGTATACTACTTTTCAAGAAGAGATACTTTCAGAATATTAAATTTCTACTGGGACTAAAATCTTTAATCCGGAATATCGTGAAGTCACCTGCATTTATAACAACAGAAATAATAAATCACAATTGTATGAGGCCTAACCACTAGTAATTTTTAGAGTCCCAAGTTTATTGTTCTAATATCAACTATTTTTATATTTTTGAACAATACTTGTGCTGTTGATTTCGGAATCGAATTTGTTCAGAAACTGGTTTACCAAGTGCCATCGTTTAACAAGTAATCAAAATTTTAGTGAAACAACATGCAAAAGATTGCGTTTTTTGTTCTCTGACATTTCTTTATTCTTATATAACAAATTACAAATTAATAGTGCTCTTGCAGAGAAGAGGGCTTAGAGAAGAGATTAACTGCTTTTATACAAATCCATGATGTCTCCATTGTGGGATAATTTAGTTTCAGCTCATTGCGATGCAACAAAATTAAAATTACTGTGAGAAAATAATATTGCAAGCAGTGAGTGTAACAAAAATAATGAAAATATAACAAACAACAACCACAACAAAAATAAAAAAATCCCACCTATGAATATATTCGATGTGGAATCCAATGAACTCATTAATTTTATTAAAAAAGGTCTAAAAATAAATGACTTTAAAATAAGAGAGTTTAGAAATAAGAAAATATCTCTTTATGTCTCATCCATGGACGATTACAATAGAGTAAGAGCTTATTTACAAAAAAGAAACACAAAATTTTTTACTTTTACTCCTAAAAATATAAAAACAAAAACTTATTTATTAAAAGGCCTAAGTGCCAATATTGACCCAAACGAAATTTTCAACGAACTATCTAATTTACAAAATGAAAATTTAAAATTTACAAAGGTTAGTAAATTCACTACAAAAAAATCTGTTAGTGGTAGCTATGATCTTCCAATATACTTAGTCCAAATTAGTGGAGATAGTAAAGCTAATGAACTAAATGCAATAAAAGGTTTGCAGCATCGTTATATACGCTGGGAACCCTTAAGGAAACCCGAAATCACCCAATGTAGAAATTGTCAAAGTTTCCTACATAGTGCTGCAAATTGCTTCCTAGCTACGAGATGCGTCAAATGTAACGACAACCATAAAATTGGCGAATGTGCTCTGAATAACGTCGCTAACAATGAGAAGGAAAAACTGTTCTGCGTGCTGTGCGGTAAGTTCGGCCATCCTGCATCGTATAAAGGATGTGAAAAATATAAAGACCTTCAGAAGAAGATTCGTGCCAAAAAAGAAATCCTAAAGCAAAGGAGAACTTTTTTTTTTTTTAGCAAATAATATAAATCCCAACATAAGCTTTGCTGATGCTTTAAAAAACAACAATGTACAAAATGAATACCACACTAATCCAATACAACTTGTACTAGAAGAGTTTAAAAATTCTATGCAAAATCTTTCAAACCAAATTATAAACTTGCATAAGCAACTACAGCTACAAGCGTCCAGAATAGATTCTATTTTCACAATGTTAGAAAATTAAATTATCATCATGGCTGAAGAAATTACAAAAAGTCTAAATATAATTCAAATTAATGTTAATTCTTTAATAAAATTAAGTAGGAGATTTAATTTATCTAATTTCGTCAATAAATATAATCCGGACTTAGTATGTCTGAACGAAACAAAACTTAATAACAGACATAAAATTAACTTTAAAGATTATCATCTTATTCGCAAAGACAGAGTAAACTCTACAAGGGGAGGTGGAACGGCCATTTTAATAAAACAAGACATTAAATATAAGAACTTTACCAATAATACTATAAACTCTTTTAAAGTACTGGAAACATGTATATTAAAAATACCATTGCCTGCAAATAAAATTTTGTTTGTAATATCGGCATATTATCCTTCAGGTAATAATAATAATAACCTAAAACTTGAATTGCAACAACTCTTTCTATCCTTAAATTTACAAAACCCTAACAACTTCTACATACTCGCGGGGGACCTAAATTGCAAACATACAGATTGGGGAAACGACTCAAATAACGTAAAGGGCAATATGCTAAAAGAATGGTTATTTTGTAATGAAATCCGATTTAGATGTAATTTATACGCTTTGATTTTTCCTTCATACCCTCGTTGTGGTTCTTTTCTAGATCTGTGTATAGCTGACTCTCGCTTATGCATACAAAAAGAGAATAATACATTAAACTGCCTTAGAACTCTTGATTATGATAGCGATCATAACGCATTACAAATTATAGTACTAAGCGATGAAAATGATAATCCAATCACTCTATTTAAAGAAATTCAAGATTCTCAATTTAATTACAAAAGAACTAACTGGAAAAAGTTCAAAAACAATGCTATAAGCGAATATAAAAATAAAGAAACTATACCAAAAAGTAAAAACCTCACTAATTCAGAAATAGATCTTTATCTAACTCAATTAAATGACATAATAACAAATTCAATTCAAAAATCAGTTCCAAAATTTAAAAGCTATGATTCAACAGAAAAATTTACAAACTTAACTATTAGAAAACTACAATCAGAAAAAAGTAAAATTTTAACTCTTATCAAAAAACACAACAGATTTGAATGCTTATTAACACCAACGGAACTGAACTTGCTAAAAGGCAATCTTAAATTAATGAGGAAACTTATAAACGACAACTTTATAATAGCTGTCAATACACATTTTCAAAAAATTCTCTCAAATATTGATCATAAGAATCCCTCACATATGTTTTGCGAAATTAAAAAACATATTATATCATTCCAACCATTAAATATTAATAGTATACAAATACCTCAAAATGAAGAATTTTTGAAAAGAAATTCGGGAATAGCACCGGAAGATCTCGAAAGGAATGATGAAAATAATAATTTCATAATTAATGACCAAAACCAAATATTGAATACCATTGGTAGCTATCTCGAATCAATTCATTCTGTTAAAGAAATTAATCCGGAAAACAGCTTGCATGTTGAGGTTACTAGTTGTTTCAACAGATTTTTACAAACCAAAACTGAATATGAAAATAATCACTCCTCTTTTTCAATATTTTCAGAAAATAAAAAGGCAAATGAGATAAATGATTCGATGACTGAAAATTATTTCATAACAAAAGATTCATTGTTATACATATTCAAAAGCTTGAGAAAAGAAACTTTCTTCAGGCATAGATAATATCCCCAATATTATATTAAAAAATATTCCGGATGAATTGATTCTAGATTATTGTACTATCATCAACAACTTAACAACTCATACTTTCCTAATGCATGGAAAATAGCAAAAGTTGTTATCCTACCCAAAAAAGATAAAGACATAAGTAACCCAAAAAACCTTCGAGCTATTAGTTTACTTCCAAACATTAGTAAAGTGTTTGAAGTTTGCATAAACTATAACTTAGTAAATTTTTGTGAAAGAAATCGACTAATTAATGATAAGCAATTCGGATTTAAATACAAGCATTCTACAATTCATGCCACGCATTTACTTGTTTCAAATATTCATTGGAATCTGAATAAGTCCTTATGTACAGGTGCCTGCTTAATAGATTTAGAAAAAGCTTTCGATAGCATATGGATACCTGGCTTAATATATAAACTATTTTTATATAAAATCCCAATATACATATTTCATAATACTTATACACAACATGCTAAACAACAAATCGTTTATAGTATGCAATAGAAATAATATAAGTACAAATAAATTTAAAATTTTCAATGGACTCCAGCAAGGGACAGTTAATTCTCCTATTTTATTTAATTTATTTATATATGACCTTTTGACAAAAGTCGACAACATAATTGCATTTGCGGATGATATAATTATTTATCAGGCGGATAACAAAATAGAGAAAATTAATGACAAATTGCAAACATACTTTAATATTGTTGAAAAATATGCTATAGATTGGAAAATGAATATTAACTTCAACAAATGCGAAACCATTCTATTTCGCCCTCCAGTTGGGCGGTGTAACAATAACATTAAAACAAAATGGAGAGATTTTGGCATAAAATCGAATTCCAATATACAGATTCCCAATAAACAAGTCGTTAAATATCTTGGAATAAACCTCGATAAGTTCTTATATTTTAACAATCACATAAATCTGCAGATACCGAAAGCAAGAAACGCATTTTTCATTTACAAAAAACTATTTTACTCCCCTTACATCAAACCAAGGGTTAAAGTTCTATTGTACCAATCATTGGTTAGACCTATTTTAACGTATGGTTGCCAAATTTGGTTCAACATTTCTCCATCATTTATGGAAAAAATAAGAGTTTTTGAAAGAAAATGTCTGAGAGCATGTACTTCTCTTTATAGATCTCCAGATAGCAACTATATAAAATTTGTATCAAACAAAAAATTATACAATGCAGCAAAAATAGGGAGAATTCATAATTTTATTATACATCTCATTCGAAACTATATTGCAAAAAGCTGTAATTGCTATGACAACAATTTAATTATGGCCCCTTTTTATGTCAACGAGGAATATATAACTAAAACCTTGCAAAGTGGCTTTGTTCTTCCCGAAGCCTTTTTATACCTTGACCATAAAGGATTTATTCAAAACGAAATAGGCATTCCTATCTTCTATCATATGTATAGAAGAGCCAACGATAAAGCTATACATTGCAACCAACTCACAACTGAAAATAGTAGATTTGATAAAAACATTTACTCAGGAGATAATAACATATTTCCTAATATACATAAAAAAAAATATTGGTGGCTCACCTAAAAACTCCCCTTTTAAATTTTACTCTTAACTAAACTTTTTATTATACAAATATCAAAGTAATATGTTTTCCCATTTTTTTCATTACAAAAATTATATTGTCTGTACATATTTATGTGTCATTTATAATTATATTACATATTTCAAAAAAAAAAAAATTAATGAAAATCTATATATTAAATATACTTGAGAGCCCGAATATGGGACACTGTATTATATTAAGATACTCTTACTATTTGTTTATTTATAGTTTAAGAATATGAATTTTGTCTAAATAAACGCTTAAAAAAAAAAAAAATATTGCATTAATCAATCCATCAAACGTCTCTCAATATCGGCTTTTCACCTTTTTCTAAATGTCCTTCATTGAGCAGTAGGCAGTGCTATTTGCAATGCCAATATATATATAACATCATATTTGGTCCATGGCTTACTTTGAATTTTACGAATTTGAAACGAAACATTCCTTATATGTTATAAGAAATACAGGAAACTAGTATCAACGATGGCAGTTCCAAATCACCCAGACCTGATGTATAGATGGCGGCAGTAGTTTGAAAATAATTACTTTGGTGAAAAGTGGCAGCCTTGCAAAATATATGTTTTAAGTTTCTAGGGGCCTCTTTTAGATCCATCAAACGAACATAAACGATCTCAGTGAATTTGTAAACATGGCAGAAATTGGTCACCGTTACGAAATTCAATACTTTAATTTTAAAGGTCTCAGTCCAACCAAAGTTAAAGCAGTTCGAGTTGCCAAGACCAATTATGGTGGGCACGCCAGAAATGGTTAATAAAGTCCAGAAAATAGTAGATTATGATCGTCGCACAGTGTCGCCCGTAGAGCAAACGAGGTTGCAAAAATCAAAATTTTCATGTGCGCAGACGAAGTTTTGAATAAACCCATGTTATAGGAAACTTTTCAACGATTTCAAATATGCTACTCTTAATAATATCACATTTTTAGTTTAGAAGATATAACCGTTCAAAGTTGACCGACTTTCGGTTTTCAAAAAAAACGCACAATTTTTAGTCAATTTGTTACGATTTCAGGTGTAATATCACTTAAAATAGGTAACGAATCGCCTAATTTTTTGTTTGTATTGATTGATGTATTTATTAAATGTATAATGATAAAATAAAAATTAACTGTTTGCTTTGTGTTTCTCCTGGTAAATCACTATTTAAAAACTATCCATTTTTTCACTATTTTTCAACTTTGACGGAAAATAAAAAAAATCTATATTTTTCTATATTTGCCATATTTGCAAAACATGTTTTTTGATTATTTCTTTGCATAATTCAAAAGGTTTTATCTGCCCATACGTGCCCATTTGGCTTCTAGAGGTAAAAAAGGTTAAAAAGACATGGTTGCAGAAATTGTATGGCGTGCATCCCTTACATGTTTTGACTGACAGTAGTTTGATCTAATAGTTTGAAAATTGCATTTTAAGTCGGTTGTCTACCTGTGAGCCTCTGCCAAAGTCTACTCCCAATATTCTGTTACAGACACAGGATGCACAAAAAACTACTCATTGAAATTCGCAGGCACGCACCTCACTTAAAAATTACTTTGGAGTACAAATGGTCAAGAACAATATTGACTTATGGTCCCTCCAGGTAGGCACAAATCTTATTTAGACACGAGCATAATATCAAAATTGCATAATTCAGCCTAAGTCCATATGTGTGCAGGGAACAGGTAAATTTTTAGGCATGGTAGCATAAGCCTACATATTGCAAAATAAGCATAATGCCTGGATTAGTCTACGACTGAAAGTTGGCGCAACAAGTACTGAAACCGTGGCGTTAAACAATTTAAAATTATTTGAACTGTTTAGAAGGTCAACCACACCAAAGTTTTTCACGGAAGCTGCTTTAGAAGAACTTGATAGCTTATACGGAAATATTGAGAGAAGCGAAATTATAAAAAATAATTTTTATCTGATATATGCAAATATTAAGGCAAATGGGTGAAATCTAATCGAACCATTCAGAACTTCAAATCCAAATACGAGGACTGGCTTAATGAAGACACCATCCTGGATATATTGGCAGTAGATAAACCCACCACATCAACCAGAGGAGCAAAAGGAAGGCCAAAAAAAAGTATTGAGGAGTGTTCAATTTTCACAAGAAAGAGGAAACTTGCCGATGCCACCAATGACTTGACCACGAAGCATTTATCGGACCCGCTGTCTATTAAATATACAAAGGATAGTGAAAGAGTTAGGTCGCAGATTACAAAATCTGTTGCTGATGCAAGCCCACTGCGACTAAAAAGGATTAAGGAAAGCATTCCCACGCCCACAAACGCACACATTAAAAAGTATGGTTCCAAAGAAGCCTTGGCCTTGTTTATGGACTTACAACTTTCCAAAGAAAAATATGAGATACTACGGGCATCCTTGATGCGACACGGGGCCGACGTTTTACCAGGATACAAGCATATTACGCAAGCCAAAATAAATTCACGACCACTGCATACGGAGTTTACGGAAGTCTCTGTGAAAGCCAATCTGCACGATCTCATGGGCCATACAGCAAAACGGTTGTTGGAGAGTCTTCCTGAAAATGAGGTGAAAATTCTTCCTGAGAAACTAACATTGATCAGCAAATGGGGCTGCGATGGATCATCCGGACAAAGCGTTTATAAGCAAAGGATATCTTCCGATGACGCTACAATATCGGACGGCAATATGTTTATGGCATCTGTTGTTCCTTTGCGACTAAAATCTGATGTTTCCCTACACTGGAAAAATTCACGTCCGTCATCAGTGCATTATTGCCGACCAATAATGTTTCAGTTTGCAAGGGAATCGGCAGAACTCATAAGGACCACGGTGAAGGACATTCAAGAACGAATAAGCAAGATTAAGCCTACAAAGCTGCAAATTGGAGAAGGAAAATATATTGAATGCAATTACGAGTTCCACCTGACCATGGTTGACGGAAAAGTCGTAAACGAACTGACAGGAACAACCTCAACATTGTCATGCCCGATTTGCAAAAAGAGTCAGAAGAACTTTGGTAGTTTAAACGATTCTACAAACGAGGAGAATTACGAATATGGAATGTCACCATTGCACGCAAGGATAAGGTGTATGGAGTTCTTGCTAAAACTGGCGTAAACCCTACCACAAGAGGAGGAAAACTTCGATGAAAATACATCAATAAAGGATAAGGAAAAGATCAGAAAGAAGCAAATACAGGATGCTTTTTTTAAACAAGTTGGACTAAAAGTAGACTGTCCCAAGCACGGATACGGTAACTCAAACGATGGAAACACTTCTAGGAGATTTTTTGTAAATGATGAGGCAGTAACTAGAATCAAATCGTAAAAGATTGGGAACGATCTTGAATGTTTTAAACTGCAAAGAAAATGTCAATTCTACAAAATATGGAGAATATGCATCGAAAACTGCATCTCTTTTAGCAGAAATGTAAACACAGAAGAAGTTGACCCCGACCGTCCATAAAATATTGGCGCATGGCAAAGATGGTAAAGATAAAGATAATTGAGTACCAGTCTTTGCCAATTGGAGAGCTTTCTGAAGAAGCACAGGAGTCTCTTAACAAATTTTATAAAAAATATAGATTGCAGAACACATTCAAAGCATCAAGGGTAAGGCAAAATGAGGACCTCTTCAACATGTTGGCAGCATCTTCCGATCCACTTATTTCTTCCCTGCGGCATGTGAAGTCACGAATAGAGGTAGAAAATAATTATAGTTTAGAAATGATTAGTCTTTTAGACATACCTTCTCTTACGAATTGTGGTGAATAGTTTACAGAAAATTGAAAAAATTTATTTAAAAAAGAAGTAATTTTTTTTTTAATTTGTTGGGTAATAATTTAAAACATAAAACCCTAAAGAAAAAAAAAAATAAAAACAATCTAAAAATGTAAAAATAATTTTTTTTAGTTACCATAAAATTGATTTTTCTACAAATTTTAACTTTGATAACCCATAAGTAGGCCCCTACAAAGCGTAGCACCCTTTCCAAACGCTCATTTCATAGGCTGAACAGTTATCTATCATATTCTGTTTAAACTGTTCAATTATGTTATTCGGTTCAAAAGGTATGATTTTTGCAACGAAAAAACTCAAATGGCGCCACTGTGCGTCGGCTGAAGATGCGTGAGCTAGCAGAAATGATAGTTCTATACATCTCCTATTGACCGAAAATGAAAGATGAAAAAGTTGACCACAAGATGTATGTCGCGTTTGCACGAAATATATCGAAATCATCTTCGCGAAGACGTTTCAATAGAGTGTTTGGCGATGTCTCGCCGCAATGAAGCCTACTTTTTATCGATTCGTAATCATAGATGACACATGGGTACATTAATTTACACCTAAGTTAAAAGAACGATCAAAACAGTAGACTGAAATAGAAGAATCGTGTTCAAAGAAGGCGAAGACAGTTCCATCTGCAGGCAAGGTTATGACGTTTGTGTTTTGGGATAATTTTTATTGAATATCTACACAAAGGAAAAACAATCAATTATTGCAGCGTTTAAGTGATGAAATTAATGAAAAATGCTGCATTGGCGATAGTCAAAATTCATGACTTAATGTTCGAATGGTTTCATCCTTATTCGCCAGATTTAGCTCCCTCGGATTATTTTCTATTTCCAAACCTCAAAAAATTGCTCGGTGCATAGTGGCCGAAAATCCGTTTTCATTGGCCAAAATTCCATAACGTTTGTACCGATCAAAATATTTTAGTAATTTTTTTTTATGAATTTGAGTCAGTTTTAATTTCATTAAAATTGACTGAGTACTTTTTAAGGAATTCTTGGTCAAAGTTGAACTTTTAATTTTTTTAACTTTTAGCGTGAAAAAGGATTTTTTTATTATTTTTTTATTTATTAAAAAAAATGTCTTATTTGGATTTTAATAATAATTATAAGTATTTTTTTTTAATGGTTACACTCAAAAAAATTTTTAAATCAACGGGAAACTTTTTTATTACTACTGAAAAATTAAACATTTTTTGCTGTAAAATTTGCAAATTTGTTTACATTCAAAGAATATTTCCACTTAAAAGAACGTTAGTAATATTATCAAAAAGCCTTGCTTTTACTACAGAAAAACTTATAATTTTTGCTGTTAAATTTGTAAATTTTAGCAAAACAAATCTGTTGAACATTAAAAATAAAAACCGCAATAGATTTTAATACCATTTGTAACAATGGGAGGTTCTGTTTATTATTATTTTTATACCCTATACCACTATGTGGTTTGGGTATAATGACCTTGTGCTGCTGTTTGTAACTACCAAAAATATTTGACCTAGAAACATCTTTTAGTATACCGATCGACTCAAAATTACTTTCTGATTCGATTCGTCTGTCCATCCGTCTGTCCGTCCGTCCGTCTGTGTGTCCATGTAAACCTTGTAATCAAGTTATATAAGGTTTTATCGGCCATAGCATGAACGCTATTGAAAATTGGTGCATGTTCAGACCTAGCCCCAAACAAATGACCCCTATGAAATCGACATAAATTGCCATAAGATCCAAATTATCATATATATCTCAGTCAAATTGGGTTTGCAAGTGTTTATTATATCCAAAAAAAAAAAGTTAAAAAAAAATCCCTTTAGGACAATTCTTAGTCATTGGCCCCATATATAAAAAAAACTATTGCACAGATTTTCCTAAAATTTGGTTCGTATATATTTTTTTCAACATATAATGACTTTACCAAATATGGTCAGGATCGGTCCATTTTTCGATCTAGTCCCCTTACGATACAAACTCTTTCATATCTGCAGACAAAAAAATTAATAGCAATGCCACTCAAATTTGGTTTATTCTTATTTTCTATATCGAATTAGTTGAACCGAAGAAATATGGTCTCTAAACCATGGTATAGGGTATCGTATACTCGGTGTAGACCGTCTATAATTTCCTACTTGTGCAGTATTGTGTTAGAAGCAACTTTAAATGCAAATTTAAAAATCGGTGTTCTGCAAAACGGCTTAAAAGAAATACCTTACAAATAATATACTTTTGTTCAAAATCGGGATAAAGTGGTAGAACAAAACATCGGTCACAAAAAATCGCCTAGCCAATTAATATTATAGATTATTTATTGGATTCAAATATTGCTATTCTATATTTTGTTCCGCGTTGTTTTTGTTCTTTAGTAGTTTCTTGACTTCTTCATCTAAATCCCGATGTTCCACTTTTCACTGATTTCGAATATTGGAGATGAACGGATCTGACGTTGCCAATAATATATTAATTAGATCTTCATTTGTGGAATTTCGTGAAATTTTGCTAGTATTGTACATTCTATAAAATCTGTAATCCTTTTTTCTTTTTTCCTGAGTCTCCTCTAATAGATCTCCAAGTGGTACCATGTGATATTAAATGAAATTTTCTGCATGATAAAGATTCTGTGGGTACTTGGTTGTATATATATTTGCAGCTTCTCCAAATTTTCTAGAATCAATTTCTTCATTGCACGCAAGTACTGCTAGGATTATTTTAAATCTGAAAATAAGGTTTAGACCCACTCCTGCTATTTCAGATGCTATTTGTGGATCTGAAAAGAATCCTTGCAGTATTGCTATCATTATATAGGACTGTTTATTAGTGTAATTTAACAATTTTTTTGAGTAATTCCATTAAAATGAAAAAGAGTTTTACCCACGGGTCGTCACGGAAGCAAAAGTGTATATAGGGTTAAAGAGAATACTTTTACCTTTCTCCGGATACGTTTCTTGTTCTCTTCTGTTGCCTAGAAGTTCTATTCAACTAAAGTTGAAAATTGACTAAAAATATAGTAGTTTAATAAATATTTCGTAATGTCCCTAATATTCAACGGTAGGGCTGTGACCACTTACAACAACTACCAACCTTGTAAAAATGACCGCAGGTCATTATTGATGATAACTTGGGTGTAGTAGTAGTCATTTAATTTTTGATAAAAAAACACCTTTTTTAAACTCAAACTGTTGAGTTTAGCAGCATGTCACGCCCACAATTAGCAATAGTTTATCCCAATTTCTTGGCTACCTTAATCTGGTACAAAAAAAATTAGACTTTTGGTCAATGAAATCAAAATTTCAGCCACGGTGGTAAAAGATTTACCAGCAATGAAGAGGTGGAGTCTTGGGTTGATGGCTTTTTTGAGGAGCTAGACAGTTCTTATTATAAGCAGGGTGTCAAAGCTATTGAAGAGCTAAAAGGAGATTGTGTTGAGAAATAAAGTTTGTGGGACCACCTTCAAATATGGCCATGCCCCATATATCAAAATAGGCAACGAATTTATATCGCTACCACTCAAATTTAGTTTATGTTTTATTTCTATGTCCGTTTATTACTTCAGTATGTTTCGAATAGTATTGATTATAGCATGTGCCGGACCGGCTTACTTAACTCAATTTTTTATATGTATTACCATACAATCCTCAACTAAATAGTTGGTCCCTGAAATATTTCTTCGTTTATTTATTTTTTTTAATATTTTTTATAGCCTATACCACTATGTGGTTTGGGTATAATGACTTTGTGCTGCTGTTTGTAACAACCAAAAATACTTGACCTAGACCCATCTTTAATTATACCGATCGAATCAGAATCACTTTCTGAGTTGATTTAACAATGTCCGTCCGTCCGTCCGTCCGTCCGTCCGTCCGTCCGTCCGTCCGTCCGTCCGTCTGTGTGTCCATGTAAACCTTGTAATCAAACTGCAGGTCGCAAATATGAGTATATTTTGATGAAATTTGGTATATAAGCTTCTATCGGCCATGGGATGAACGCTATTGAAATTGGTGAGAATCGGTCCATGTTCAGACCTAGCCCCCATACAAATTACCCCTATGAAATCGACATAAATTGTCATAAGATCCAAATTGTCATATAGATCTTACTCAAATTGGGTTTATATGCGTTCATTACATCCATTAATGAGTAGTCCAAAAATGATCCCTTTGGCCCCATATAGAGCTGCTTCCCGATTTTCACTTAAATGTATTAAAAAACAAAAATATTGCACTGATTCTTCTCAAATTTTGTTTGTATATATTTTTGCAAAATACAAGAGACTTTACCAAACATGATCAGGATCGGTCCATTTTTGGACCTAGTCCCCATATAGATATAGCATCCGATATGAACTTTTTCATATCTGCAGCCAAAAAAATTAATAAAAATCCCACTCAAATTTGGTTTTTGCTTATTTTCTATGTCCAGTTAGTTGGGCCTAAGAGATAGAGTTTCTAAACGCATGGTATAGGGTATCGTATAGTCGGTCTAGACCGACTATAATTTTCTTACTTGTTATATTGTTATATTTATTTTTGATGTTACGAATGACAAATCATTCATTTTATTCTTGGTCCTAGTCGGCGCATTCAGTCTTGATTTTAATTTTCTACTTTATAGATATACTCGTAATCTTAATGAACAATCTATTATGATATTTCTATTAAAGTTTTCTATCGAGATAGAATTTGAATTCGCTTATTCGCCCAATACGATATTTTGTACTGTTACTGTAACGTATGATTAATATTTTATTTATTACAATATAACACATACGCCCCACAATCAGCCTGCTTATTAATTTAAAGTTTTGTTCAATTAAATGTTGTCGTTACCATGAAAGTTCCAATAAATTTTCTATTTAGTAATTTCAATTGTAAACCATCCATCTCCCAATAAAAACTAATCTGCACCAAGACTAAGATGATAGTGTTCGCACATAATTGATCATAATGCCTGCAGCAGGAAAAAAACATCAACTAGCCAAACGTTAGTAGGTTAAACAAGTAAATCCCTGACAACCTTGTAATTTTTGTGTGTTTTTTTTCCTTTTTTTTTGTTATTATTAGTGCTGGTGTACTTGTTCTTGTTATAAACCACTTGAACTTATCCACAAGTATTTGCCCACAAGCTATGAGATTGTTTGTGTTATTTGTAACGTGTCCCCAACTCAATGATGCTACTACGAGTACTTGTATTTTGTTACCCCCCACCTCAACATTCTGCTAAATCTCTGGTCGGTTCGTAGTCAATCGTTGTTGCCATAGTTTTGTATGGTTAAATTTTTAAAATGTCAATACATTTTCTTTTTTTCTTTCATTCATCTCAATTCATTCATTTAAGTGGTGAAGAAGATTTGCAGTGTAGATTCAATGAAATGGATAGAGATAAAAATAAAAAACAATTGACATGCCAGTTTCTGTTGACAAAGAAGTCACATTTCTATGTTGCAGTTGTTTTTTTTTTACCGCGTCATTTCGATTTTTGTTTTATTGAGTGCTTACGGAGTGGAAG
Organism: Cordilura impudica; assembly: GCA_963682025.1. Lineage (NCBI taxonomy): Eukaryota > Metazoa > Arthropoda > Insecta > Diptera > Scathophagidae > Cordilura > Cordilura impudica. The sequence continues at coordinate 134,467,520 of OY821517.1, forward strand.
TATCTTTCGCATGATACTTAATTGCACTTGTAGCTTGTCACGGCTATTGAAATGACGCTGACCATCCAATCATTTAAGCCCACAATTATCATGTATAGTTTTCGAGGCATAAATTATTTTGATGTTGCTTTGGATGCATGTTGTGGGGGTTTTTTTAATGCACGTTTTTAAAATAAAGAATGAGAAAACATTTTATTATTGGAATTAAATTAGACCAGTTAATTAAATTCGTAGAAATATTTATAAAGAGCTGTAGGATTCGAAAAATCTTTGCATATGGCCAATGTCTAAAGTCCTCGGTTCAATTTAAAGTTTTCTTTAAAAAAAATATCAAACTCCCTCTGATCCTATCACCTTGCCAGAAGATCGCTTACATCCAACTAGTGAGATTTGCTGTGTATTGCCTACTTTTGGAAAATCGAATAATCGTATTAATAAAGATAAAGTTTTTTGTTTTAAACAAACCAACTATAGCAAATTGATTGATCTAATTTCTAACACTAGCTGGAATGATTTTTTGTGCCATGCTTCTATTGATTTAATGGTGGAGATCTTTTATAGAAGGATTTATTCTTTTATGGATGAATGCATGCCAAAGTACTCTGTCTACAAACAAACTGGCCTGCCTTGGAACTCAAATCAACTGTCAAAATTAAAAAATTTTAAGAACAAGTATTATAGAAAGTATACAATTTTTGGTTCTCTTGTATTTTTTGAAAAAAAGTCTGTTCATCGTGCCGAATATAATATTCTTAACATTTATTTATACAAAAACTACACGAGTCTCTATACCATGCGTTTAGAGACTCTATCTCTCAGACCAAATTTGAGTGGGATTTTTCTTAATTTTTTTGGCTGCAGATATGAAAAAGTTCATATCGGATGCTATATCTATATGGGGACTAGGCCCAAAAATGGACCGATCCTGACCATGTTTGGTAAGGTCTCTTGTATTTTGCAAAAATATACATATATAAACAAAATTTGAGAAGAATCAGTGCAATATTTTTGTTTTTTGATAGATTTAAGTGAAGATCGGGAAGCAGCTCTATATGTGGCCTATGACTAAGAGTTGTCCCATATAGATCATTTTAGGACTACTGATTAATGGATGTAATAAACACATACAAACCCAATTTGAATACGATTTATATGATAATTTGTATATTATGGCTAGGTCTGAACATGGACCGATTCCCACCAATTTCAATAGCGTTCATCCCATGGCCCAGAAAAGCTTATATACCAAATTTCATCAGAATATATTCGTATTTGCGACCTGCAGTTTGATTACAAGCTTTACATGGGCACACAGACGGACGAATCTGATAGTGATTCTGATTCGATCTGTATAATAAAAAATGGGTCTAGGTCAAATATTTTTGGTAGTTACAAACAGCAGCACAAAGTCATTATACCCAAACCACATAGTGGTATAGGGTATAATGAAGGAAGATTTCAATCGTGATCTTAAAGCATTTGAAACTTTTTTAATTCAAAAAGAAAATCTACTGGTTATCCATCTGTAATGAAAAGTTACAAGTTTGCAAATTTTTTGGTAGTACATATTCTGTTGCTCAATACTGTTTCAATAGCTATTCATATCCATTGAACATAAATCAAGCGATATCATTTCCCCTAATTAATAAGGCAGAACTTGTTAATAGCCTTAAGAAACTTAAAATTTCATTTACTCATGGATCCGATGGAGTACCTAGTTCTATACTCAATTATTGTACTACTTCCTTGGCAACACCATTGACTCTTTTGTTTAATGCGTCAATAAAAACGGTTATTTTCCTAAATTTTGGAGAGCTTCTTACATCGTGCCATTATTAAAAACTGGAAATAGATCGGATGTTTCTAATTACCGTGGTATTGCTAAACTTAATGCAATCTCTAAGCTTTTCGAGAAATTTATTACAGATTTTTTTGGGCTATCACTCATCGTCAATTTTGTCACCATTTCAACATGGATTTCGGAAAGGATGCTCTATCGTTGCAAATGTGCTTAATTTACGACACCAAGGTTTTGTCAGGAAAACACAAACAGATGCAGTATACACCGATATTAGTAAGGCTTTCGATAAAGTAAATCATAACCTTCTATTGATCAAATTGAATTTATTAGGTTTAACACCATAAGCTTTTTTTTTTTTTAATGTTTATTAATTCGCAATATATAACAAACTTAAACTATAATAAACAATAGTGCACAATAATATTTTTGTTTTATGTATATACAAAGTCCCTTAATCGGGCTCTCTAGTATTATTAATATAATAGTTAGTTTTGTTTTTTAAATATTTTATAAATAAATAACGTTCTTACAAATGAAGAATATATAGCTAATTAATTTTTGTAATGAAAATTTTTTATAAAAACATTACCATTAATATAAGCAGAAATAAAAAAAGTGTCAAAAGGATAAAAGAAAAGGGTTATAAGAATTTATTGTGTAAGCCACCAAAACTTATTGTGTTTTGATCTTTGTAAGCTGTAAAGATCTCTATTTGCTACGCTTGTTTCATATCGAAAGTCATTATTTGTTATTGAATTGCAGTTTACAGCTTTAATGTTAGCATGTCTATACATATGATAAAAGATAGGAATGCAATGTTCATTTTGAATCATATTCATCTTATCGAGGTATAAAAAGGCCTCAGGTGGTACGAAGCCTTTTTGCAAAGCTACAGATATATACTCTTCATTTGTATAGTACGGGGCCATTATTAAATTGTTTTCTTTACATGATGTACATCTTAAAATATAATTTCTTATTAATTTTATTATAAAATTGTCTATTCTTATAACATTTGAGCTATTGTACAATTTTTTATTTGATATGTATTTTTTATAATTACTTTGTGGTGATCTATAAGTTGACATGCAAGCTCTTAAACATTTTCTCTCAAAAACACGAATCTTTTCCATGTAGGATGGTGAAATATTAAACCATATCGGGCATCCGTGAGTGATAATTGGTCTTATTAATGACTGATACATAGTAATTTTGGTTTTAGGTTTTAAATATTTTGAGTAAAATAATGCTTTAAACATGAAAAATGCATTTCTGGCTTTCAGTAAAATTTCATTAACATGGTTGTTAAAATAGAGAAATTTGTCTAAGTAAATACCTAAATATTTTACCATATCTTTATTTGGTATGTGAGTGTTATTCAAATTAGATTTAATATGAAAAGATTTCCAATTTTTTCTTATATTATTGTTACATTTACCGACAGGCGGTCTAAATAAAATTGTTTCACACTTTTGTGTGTTAATCTTCATATGCCAATCTATAGTAAAACTTTCAACCATATCAAAGGATCTTTGTAGATTATTATTGATTTTGTCAGCATGGTATATTATAATATCATCTGCATAAGAGATTATGTTATCTATTTTACATAATAGATCCAGTATAAATATATTAAAAAGAAGGGGTGAATTGACAGTGCCTTGCTGTAACCCGTTTATAATTCTGAATATTTTTCGACTCTCATGATTCTGATGAAAAATTTTAAACGTTTTATCGTTAATCATATTATATATAATTATAATTAGATACAATGGGAATTGATATTCCTTTAGTTTATATATTAAACCCGGTATCCAAACACTATCAGAAGCTTTTTCCATGTCGATCAGACAAGCCCCTGTACATAATTTCCCATTCCAATTCCAATTTATGTTAGATGTAAGTAATTGTATTGCATTAGTTGTTGAATGCTTGTATTTAAATCCAAATTGTTTCTCGCTTATTAAGTTTTTGTTTTTACAAAATTCAATTATATTATTGTTTATACAGATTTCAAATATTTTACTAATATTAGGTAGTAAACTTATCGCTCTTAGGTTCTTTGGATTACTTGAATCCTTATCCTTCTTTGGTAAAATAACAACTTTAGCTTTCTTCCACTCATTAGGAAAATAGGAATTATTCAGCATATTATTAAAAAGGCTACAATTATTACATTGGGAATATATTTCAAAACTATATTTGGTATTTTGTCAATACCCGACGATAGTTTACCTCTTAAATTAGAAAAAATATATAGTATTTTGTTTTTTGTTATGAAATAGTTTTCAGTCTGGTTTTCGTCAAGTTCATTTGATTTCTTATCATTGCCAAAATTGGTCAAAGTGGTATTATTACTCTCGAAAGAGGCTCTAGATTCCAGGAATCTACTAAAGAAGTTATTAACTCGGACATGTACACTGTTGGCAGAATCGATATTCTTATAGGAGTGAACTGACTCCAAAAAGGAACCAATAGTATCTAACATTTGTTCCTTATCATGTACTATGTAATTATTATAGTTATCCCATTCTAAGTTCCCTACGTCTATTCCTGCATTATCTAGCAAAAGTTCATTACCTTCAGGGATTTTTATATTGTGTAGATTAAGAGGTTTAAATTTTCTAAAATTCTTCTTTATTCCTTCAAACATATGCCTCGAATCTTTAGGATCTAGCCCAGTTAACTTCTCTTGAACAAATTGATTATAAACTACTTTAAAATTTTCATTAATGAGTTTCCTTATCATCTTCAACTTAACCTTCAACATATTAAGTATGGAATCAGTGAGAGTGTGTTCCAATCTGTTGTGTCTCTTTATCGCCGTAAGGATTTTACTTTTCTCCTGATGTAACTTTCTTATAGTTGAGTTGGTCGCTTTGGAAAATAAGTCAATTTTTTTATGTTTAGGTGTAATTTCCTCTATTGTACTTACAATGATATTATTAAGTCTATCTATATGAAAATCAATTTCTGAATTAGTAAGATTTCGATCATTTGGAGTTTGTGATTCGTAATCAACTTTTTGTTTTTTTAAAGTTATATTTAGATATTTGTGTTTCCTCTAAAAATGTAAATAGTTGTTGTTCGTTGTTCATAAAAGCATGAATCTGTATGGCGTTATGGTCACTATCATAATCAATAGTTTCGAGACAATTTAATGTGTTATTTTCCGTAAGAATGTATAGTCTACAATCCGAGATACATACATCTAAATATGACCCCGATCTAGGAAAAGAAGGGGAGCTCGAGGCAAAAAGTCTATAATCTGAAATTAATTTCATTATCTACTAACCATTCCTTAAGTTTATTTCCCTTTGTATTATCTGTAAGATTCCCCGAATCGGGATGTCTACAGTTTAAATCACCAGCCAGTATATAATAGTTATCATTATTTTGCAAATCTAAGGACTCAAAAAGTTTATGTAATTCGGTTTTAAAATTGGAATCGTTATTACCTGCAGGATAATATGCAGAAATTATGTACATTGTTTTATTGGCAAGCATTGGTATTTTGATTACACAAGTTTCAAGATATGTAAATAAATTAATTGTGTTGTTAAAATAATTGTTATATTTAAAATTATTTCGGATCAATATGGCGGTCCCACCACCTTTTTTTGAGCCATTCCTATCTTTTCTAATTATATTATATCCAATAAATTGAAGTTTATGTTTCGGGTTTAGTTTCGTTTCATTTAATAGAACGTTATCTGGATTGTGTTTGTAAAGAAATTGCTGAAGGTCATACCTTCTACTAATGGATATTAATGAATTTATAATTTTGAGATTTTTTGATATTGTATTTATCGGAGTATTAGCCATGTTTAAACACCTAGCATGGAAAAGATTTTATCTACACGTGCTGTTTGTAGAAGTAATTGTTTTTGCAAATTTGCCATTTGATTAGTAAGATTCATCATAATATTTTTTAATTCTAACAAAACTGAGTTGTTAGATGTTTCATTATAATCATTAGTGTTTATATTAGTATTTCCTCTAACTACGTTTGCAAAGCTTGTTTCGGGATTAGTGAAAAAGTTATTGTTATTTGTTCTATTTTCTATTAAAATTTTTTTTCTTATATCTTAGTTTTTGTTGCAGGTCTTTGTATTTTTCGCAACCTTTGTACGAAGCAGGGTGACCATACTTGTTGCATACAACGCAGTATAACTTTTCTTTTTCATTAGCTGACACCTCATTTATTGGACATTTTCCTTTTTCATGATCCGTATTGCATTTCACACATTTGGATTGAAGATAGCAGTTTGCAGCACTATGAAAGAATCCTTGACAGTTACGACACTGCGGAATATCTGGACGCCTTAATTGTTCCCATTTCACACATCGATGTAGAATAGCTTTGATTTTTTTTAATTGATTTATACTGCTATTTGGTGAAATTTGTACAAGAAATATTGGTAAACCATATTTTCCTTCAGTGTATTTTTTGGTAGAAAATTGGCTTACTTTGATGAACTGTAATTCATCACTTTGATATTTGGTTAATTCATTTAAAATATCATCTGAAGGTATTGTAGATTCGAGTCCTTTTAATAGGTACGATTTAGTTTTTATACCTTTAGGTGTAAATGTAAAAAATTTAGTTTTTGTTTTTTCTAAATACGCTCTCACTCTTAAAAAGTCATCTAAATTGTTCATAAATAAAAATTTTTTGTTTTTAAATTCTTTAATTTTGAATTCCTTTATTCTTAAAGCATTTTTTATAAATTCAATTAATTGTTTTGTTTCTATATCGAAGATGTTTATTGGGGGCACTTTTTTATTATCATTTTTTGTAATGTTAATCACTGTATTTGTTTCATTAGTTGATGAATTGTTTTTAGCTCTTTGCATATCATCCAATGCTGCAATAGCTGAATTTAGTTTTTGGGTTTTCTCATTACTCCCTTTCACATGTTTCTCAAATTTTTTTACAAGATCTTGATCACATTGTGTGTCATTATCAGTGTCTAGCACAGCATAATAATTGTTTTTATAATGTTTTGAATTATACAAGTCCATGTTGTTGTTTTTTCTTTTTCGTTTATTTTCAATATTAATATTATTGTTGTTTTGTATTACATTTTTATTTTTTTCTGAGTTTTGAGCATTTTGCTCACTCATTTAAGTGTTTTTATTTTTTTAATATTTTTGTTTGTTTTTTAGATTTTTTAGAAAAAAAAATAAATGAAACACAATTTTTACGTAATTAAAAAATGAAGCAACTGTTTGTTTTACCACTTATTTTAGTATCACACCAGTAAGAAAAAAATTCTTATTGTTCCGTAATGCGTCTGACATTCATCACGGTCACGATCGAAATGAACACCATTAAGCCTTAAATGGATAAAATCATCTCTATCTGGTAGAACAGAACGTGTAATGTATAATAATATGTCATCTAAAGACATTGCTGTGACTTCTGGTGTTCCTCGTGGCAGCCATCTTGGGCCAATTCTTTTTTCCCTTTTCATCATTGATCTTCCAAAAGTGATAGTTAATGTACGCTGATGATGTTCAAATTTTTTTAGTTACTGTCAACATATTGACATATTCATCTTCAATCAGATCTCAACAATTTCTTTTCATGGTGTAACCGTAACCTAGTGGAACTACACTTGAAAAAAAAAATGTAAATGCATGCGTTTTTCAATAAATAATGTTTTTCATGCTAACTACTCTTTGGGCGGATATCAGCTTAAACTTGTTGATACTTTTCTGGATTTAGGGATTCTACTTGATCCTAAATTAAACTTTGTATCTCTTACATCTCTTGTAAGACCTATTTTAGAATATGGTTCAATAATATGGGATCCCTACTATAACATTTATATTCAACGAATCGAGTCTGTACAAAAATAATTTCTACTCTTTTGCTTACGTGGCTTAACTTGGAATCCCGCAATTAATCTACCTTCATACGTTGATCGACTTAAATTAATTAAATTACCAAGTCTGGAAAGCCGTATGACTATGCTAAAAGTAACATTTATGATGAACCTAATTAATGGTGAAATCTGTTCTGACTTTCTTGTCAACAATATAACTTTTAATGTTCCTCTTTTTTAAATCTTTTAAAACCAACTATGCTCTAGCTGATCCTTTTAGAAGAATTTGTTGTGATTATAATAATTTTTATCAATAAATTGATTTTTCGTTGAACACTGATGTAATTAAACATAATATCATTATTTTCTTAAATTCCTAACTATTTGGTTTTATTTGTAAATCTATTTAATTGTTTCAATATATGTACATATGCAATTATATCATTTATACATGCCTGTAAGGATTTATTTCATTGACCTAATAAATAAGTAAAGAAAATAAAAAAAAAAATATCGCGTAGTGCCTTTGGCATCTACCAAATAGCGTGTATCAGATTTGTGATCTTTATGTTCAATCCATTTCATAGGCGTGGAAAATGTCAGCGCTCTAGTACCACCTTTGTACCAGGTCAATAGATCACTTTCGCAAGTAGTACATACGTTTTTTTAGTAACCAAGCTTCAGGTGAAAGTCGTATTCCAAAGAAAAGAAAATAGGTTTCTTCCATTGTATTTTATTTTACTTTAATTTTAATTTTAATAACAATCACACTTACGTCAGAGGTGACTAGACGAGAGAACTCCGTATGCAACCTACAGTTATTTTAGTTGAGCATAATTAAATACCAACAACTATTTTACAGTTATCTATCACTCCAAGCAAAATTTTTACAACGCCTCGTTTACATTTAACCGCCATATTTATTGATTATTTTGCGGAAAAAAATATATATTTACATTATAATATTTATACCCTTTGTGCTGATGTTTGTAACTACCAAAAATATTTTACCTAAACCAATTTTTATTATACCGATCGACTCAGATTCACTTTCTGACTCGATTTAGCGATATCAGTCTGTCCGTCCGTCTATGTGACCATGTACACCTTGTAATCAAACTACAGGCAGCAAATATGAATATATTTGATTAAATGTAGTATATGTACACTCCTTGCCACATGAATAGGACCCCCCTTTGTATTTTACAACTGCAATTCTCTTCGATATTTGCAATCAATTATCGGTGGTTTGTTATGTGTTTTAAATGTGTCTCTTGTTACTTGCTCTGAGAACAAATTTGTGTTCTGGAAAAGTCCCTTTATAATATTTTTTCATATTTTGTTTTGTGATTGACCAAAATTGACTGAATTTTTGGCGTCACTTTATTAACATTAGTTTTCTTAAGCAAGTGAACAAGTGCAGTAGAAAAAAAAAATTTTTTTAAATTAAAATTGAGTTATTTTAGTGAATTTGTTTTTTAAAAGTGTCGAGGAAAAGCATTAACAGAAGCTGAGAAAATTAAAATCAGAATTTATAAGGAATGTGGACAATCGATCCACAAAATTGCTGAACGAATCAAAAGAAGCCGAAATGTGGTATCTAAATTTTTACGGAATGAATTAAACTACGGTAAAAATATGAAAGGCCGTATCAGTACTTTCGGCAACTGATAAACGTGCTATTCTCAGAGCAGCATCAAATTCTCACGACTCATCGGCACAAATTAAAGGTAAAACTGGTGTTTCGGCAAGCTTAGGAACAGTGCATCATGTAATTTCGAAGGCCGAACATCTGAAGCGACTAAAACTTAAGAACAAACCAACACTTAACGATGCTCGCAAAAATATGCGCTTGGATTTTTTTAGAACTCACATGACGTGGAACGACGACTGGCACCGTGTAGTTTTTTCAGATGAAAAAAAATTAAATTTAGAAGGACCTGACGGCTTCAATTATTACTTTCACGATCTCCGAAAAGAGGAGCATCAATTGGATCGTTTGCATAGCAGAGTGGGAGGGGTTATGGTATGGGGGGCCATATCCTATTATGGTACCTGTGAGCTGAAATTTTTGTCTGTCACCATGAACGCTAGTTGCTATATTGGAGTGTTACAAGAAGCATTTCCTCACTTTCAGAACATTTTTGGAAGCTAACAGTGGACATTCCAGCACGACAATGCACCAATTCATACAGCCCGAGCGTAAACTCATGGATACGCGATCAAAATGTTAATGTGCTCGATTGGCCCCCTTACTCACCGGACCTTAACATCATTGAAAATGCGTGGGGATGGCTAGCGCGTAAAGTCTATGCTTCTGGAAAGCAATACGGTACCAAAGAAGAACTCATTGAAGGCTTAAAAGTGGCTTGGTCGACCATTTCGCTCGACTACATAAAATCATTATATGATTTTCTTCCCAGTCGAATTTGCGAAACAATCCTTACAAAAGGAGGCTCCACGCATTATTGAAAAGACTTTAAAATGTACAAATTTTCATAAAATATAAATAAAATTAAAAACTTTTGTTTTCAAACTATATATAAACTGTTTTTTTTTTTTATTGTATGGTCCTATTCCTATGACGCAAATTTAGAATGCATTATTTTTACTTGATTTACAAAATTTTTTATAAAAAAAAAAGATGTGCATATATTGAATACATTTTTGTAGTGTTCAATGCAAACTAGATAACCATTAAACAGAAATAAAAACTAAGAGTCTAACATTTTTTTTCGAAAAAATTTTGTTTGAGGGTCCTATTCATGTGGCAAGGAGTGTATAAGCTTTTATCGGCTATAGGAAGAAAGCTATTAAAATGGGTGAAAATCACTTCAAGTCCACTATGAGATCGACCTAATTTTCCATAATATCCAAATTATCATATATGTAGATCAAAGTGGGTCTGTTACATCAGTTTATGAGTAGTCCAAACATAAACCCTATAGAACAATTTTCAGTTATAGCCCACATACGAGTATGTAGCTGATTCCTGGTCTTCACTTAAATCAGTCAAAAACAAAAATATTGCACAGATTTTTCTCAAATTTAATTTGTATATGTTTTTGTAAGAAATAAGTGACCACACCAAGTATGGTCAGAATTGGTACATTTTTCGACCTAGTCCTTATATAGTTATAGCATTCGATATAAACTTTTTCATAACCGGAGGCAAACAAATTTATAAAAATTCCACTCAATTTTGGTTTATACTTATTTTCTATATCTAATAAGTTGGACATAAGAGATTGAGTATCGTATAGTCAGTTTATACCGACTACAATTTTTTTTTTTTTTTTTTTATTTAAAAAACTATCATCATTACAATTAAAATAATTTATACATATATTTATTTATGTTTCTTACTTGTTTTGTAAAGAGTAAAGAGAAAAGAGTTGTACAACTATGACGTCTTTGGTAACCCCCACAGAATATTTTAATGCTTAAATGTCATTTTTGTAAGCACTTTTTTAATTTTCTCGAAAATAGGGGTCAAATTGACCCATTATGAGAGGAGCTAGAGGGTTAATATCTTCCCCAAAAGTGATCGTCATAAAATTCTACACTATAATTCTGAAAATAAGAATTCTCTAAGGTATTAACTTACAATATTTATACCCTATACCACTATGTGGTTTGGGTATAATGACTTCGTGCTGCTGTTTGTAACAAACAAAAATATTTGACCTACACCCATCTTTAATTATACCGATCGAATCAGAATCACTATCTGATTCGATTTAACGATGTCCGTCCGTCCGTCCGTCCGTCTGTGTGTCCATGTAAAGCTTGTAATCAAACTGCAGGTCGCAAATATGAATATATTTTGATGAAATTTGGTATTTGATCTTTCATCGGCCATGGGATGAACGCTATTGAAATTGGTGAGAATCGGTCCATGTTCAGACCTAGCCCCCATACAAATGACCCTTATGAAACCAACATATATTGCCATAAGATTCAAATTATCATACAAATCTTAGTCAAATTGGGTTTGTATGTATATATTATATCCAATAATCAGTAGTCCAAAAATGATCCCTGTTGGACAACTCTTATTCATAGGCCCCATATAGAGCTGCTTCCCGATCTTCACTTAAATCTATCAAAAAAGAAAAATATTGTACTGATTCTTCTCAAATTTTGTTTGTATATATTTTTGCAAAATACAAGAGACTTTACCAAATATGGTGAGGATCGGTCCATTTTGGGCCAAGTCCCCATATAGATATAGCATCCGATATGAACTTCTTCATATCTGCAGCCGAAAAAATTAATAAAAATCCCACTCAAATTTGGTTTATGCTTATTTTCTATATCCAGTTAGTTGGGCCTGAGAGATAGGGTCTCTAAACGCATGGTATAGGGTATCGTATAGACGGTCTAGACCGACTATAATTTTCTTACTTGTTTTTCAGTTAGTATAATGCTCCCTTCGACCAAAAAATTAAAAATTTTTGACCCACTGTAAAAGAAACACAGTCCAGCTGGACTATAAGTTTATTCTACAATAATCATCTACTCAACATGTCCTTTCAGAATTATAGGGTGGCTATTTTGTTCCAAAAACGCTGTTGGACAGAGTAAATATAGGTTATATTATTCAGTGTTACTAAAGGTCATGTACTTGTTTCCGGAGACTGAATTTAGATGATCTGCAAAACGATTGTCGTTTTTAGAATTTTTATTGCCCATGATCATGATTTCTTTGGGTTTTTATTGTATAAAATTAAATCTCTTAAATTTGATTTTTCTTCAACTAAATGTATTTATCATATTGTACCGTTTATCCCAAATAATATATGTGTAAGTAGAATTTTTGTAAACAAACACATTAAAATCTTATCAATTATTGATACAAATTATTTTATTTACAAAATTTTTCAATTAAATTGTGCAATTTATTGTTGCAATTCTTTAGACGTTACCAACCATAGGATAAACTTCTTGAAAGCCTTTTTGCATAAAATATATCAAATTGATAAAAAAAAAATAAAATCAAAAACACAATAAAACAATTATCACCCATTTAAAAATTGTTTAGGGATACAATAAATTTGCATACCAATGTATTTGTTTGTATTTTATCACATAAGTTTGAGTTTTTTTGTTCATGATTTTTTTTTTTTAAACATAGAAAAAATGTTCATAAGAACAAGAAAAAATGTTACTTAAATAAAAGGAAAATGGGTTTCTGACTGGCAAATAACCGAAAAAAAAAAAATAAACATAACGACAAAAAAACAAATTTATTTGTGTCACATTCAGATACGCCAAGAAATTTGTGAACGAACAATTCTCCATGAATTATTTGTTATATACAACACAGCAGTGGCATAAACAGTTACTGAGTATACTTAGTATTTATTTTTCTTTGGAGCGATTGTTTTATTTTTTCTTTTATTTTTGGTTGATGTCTGGCAAATCGTTGTATTTAAAAAAATAATGTATATACATGTAAAAAATGTTGCCTTTTTGAAAAAGGGTGTTTGGAGGTTTTATTATTTGCATATCTACGTTCCGTTTCAATTGTTGTTTATGGTATGAATAAAATTTTCAAACAACGTACGGCCTTTTATAAATTATTGCTTTTGATAGTGAAAGAATGACTGGTACAAAATTCGTAAGCCTAAATGTTTTTATGAGACTTTATTTATACAATTATAATAATTTATTTTCAATGAAAAAAATAATAATTAATGTTTGGTCACATAACTCAAACTGCTGATGCTAAGATAAGATGCTGGTTCGAAACTTACGTTCATTGATTATACATACACATTTTCTTAGAAACAATCTCAAAGATTATTAAATATATTCCTTGGTGAAAACTTGATCCAAGAAAATGTTCTGATTGACCGAACTTGTCTAGAATATCCCCTTACACATAATATGGGCGTTAAAGTTGTTTTTGTTTTGTGGTGTCTGTGTTCCCTCTGTCTCTTAGTGGTTCTGTACCTGGATGTTGTGTTTAGCTTGAACTTCAACCACTAAATAGGTTCGACCTACCCATTCTCTGTGTATTTTACCGGTTTGTGTGAGTTAGTATCTTGGGTGTATGTAATTCACCCCCTCGTGTCTTGGTGAATGTAATTCACTACCATGTGTGGCTAATTTTCGTCCGAACTAAATTGGGTCCTCACACCTTTCCACTCGGAACTTTTTCATTATACGCTATACCACTATGCGGTCAGGGCATAATGACTTTGTGCTGTAGGTCGATTTAGCGATGTTCGTCCGTCCATCTGTCCGTTCGTCTGTGTGTCCATTTAACCTTGTAATCAAACTAAATGTCGCAAATATGCATATATTGTGATGAAATTTAGTATATAACAGGGGTGGGCACGTAAATGGCTTGTTGGGCCAAATTTGTAATTTCACCTACTAACGGTGGGCCTCACTAGTTTATTTCTGTACAAGTATTAATTTTTAAACAAAAAAGCAAAAAAAAAAAAAACAATTTTTAAACAAACATAAAATTTATTAATTCATTTCATACACATTACAAATAAATTTTATACTGAAATATTATTAGTATTTATAAAAATAATGTTATATTTTAAAATTTTTTGAGATCAAAGAATTTCATTGAAATAAAATAAAAAAAAGGAATTATAGAATAGAATAGAATAGAATAGAATAACTTTATTGAATATATTAAACAAATAAAGTATTAAGAGGCATTGACATTTTATCGTCAGCCTATATAATTACATATGTAATATTACAATTTGATTTTAGTTTTACATACTTATGAATTAAATTCTGTAAGCAAAAATTTTCTATATTTTAGACCATTAATTATAAACTTTGCTAGGTTTTTCCAGTTGCACCCATTAAATGTTCCGTTCAATATATTTATTATTGTATTTTCATCAATATAACTCTTCCCGATGTAACGAATCCTGAATTCTCTTAGTATTGGACATTTACCCATGAAGTGTAATAAGTTTTCATCTTCACCAAGATTACAGAGATTACAGGTTGTAGTAGTATTATTAAATACACATTTTCTTAATGGTAACGTGTCACATCTAGCTTTCAATATAGCTGATATATCATTTATTGTAAGGTTTTCCTCAGTCAGGTATGTAAAACCCATAGCCGGTGTTAAATGCCTGTATATCCGAGTGCTACTTGCGGAAGCCTGTTGTATCATTTTATTGTGTGTACTCGTCTTAATTTTCGATATAATATCTGAGCATTTTGTACGCCACTCATTCGCTGAAAGTTGCGAATTAAAACAGATATTAAACTGTTCTCCAATTTTATTTATCTCCTTTGCCCAGAAAATATTTTTTAGCAAAATAAGCTTTGACAATTTATTTGGTAGCCTTGAAGCATCATAAGTATACATAACTTTTTCCACATATTTAAGATGTAGACATAATGTGTATATATGGCTCTCCTCTGTTCCTGTTTCCAAGGCCAATGCGTAATTGGGTGTGAATTCTGGCAATTTCAGTATTCTTTTAAGGAAATATCTTTGTAGTTTGTTGACTGTATCAAAAGCTGTAAATCCCCAGACTTGTGCCCCATATGCTTGTACTGCTCTGCACACTGCTTGAAATATATTCCATTTTGAGCGTAACGATATATCAGGCTTATTTAAATAATGTTGCCATGTTGCATTAATACTGCTCTTAGAAGCATTGTTTCTACTTTCAACGTGTTTTTGAAAAGACAATCCTGGAGTAAAAATTACGCCAAGGTAGGTGAACTCCGATGTTATTTTAATTTCTTCTTGTTTGTAAAACCACTTTTCGTCCTTTGCCAACTTTCCTCCTTTTCTAAAAACCATCATTTCTGATTTATCCATATTCACTACCATATTCCATATTGTGCAATATATTTCGAGCTTATTTATCATTTCCTGCATTACCTTCTTGTCTTCTGATAAAATGACTATATCATCAGCATATAGAAGTATTCGTATGTTGAGTTCTTCAACTACCAATCCACCTTCTAGGTAATCGTGCAGATCATTTAAGTATAATGTGAATAACAACGGCGATAAAAGGCAACCTTGCTTAACACCTGACCGATTTTCAAAGTATGCTGATAACTCACATCCTGTCCAAATAGCAGAGATCGTGTTTTTATATATATCTTCTAGCAACCTTACAACCTTTGTAGATAATCCGATTTTGTTTAATTTAAATATTAATTGCTGTCTGGATATTTTGTCGAACGCAGCTCTAAAATCTACGAAGAAAGCATAAATTTTTTTCTTTTCAGCAAACTTAAGCTGGACTAATGACGCCAAATTGTATATATTATCTACTGTTGAATACTGCCTCCGGAATCCAGCTTGATACTCATTCAATACCTTATTATTTTCTATCCATGATGTAATACGTTCATTTAGAATTCCCATAAAAACTTTGGCTATACAATTCATGAATGATATGCCTCGGTAATTGCTAGGTAGATTCGGATTTCCTTTTTTAAAGATTGGGAAAATTATACTTTTGGCAAAGGTTTCATCGGTTCTTCCAGATTCAAATATTTTATTATAAGTTTTTGCAAGTTGTGTAATAAATTCCGTTGTAGCATTTTGTAAAAATTCGTATGTGACTCTATCTTCTCCAGGAGCTTTATTATTTTTCATCTTTTTTAGTATTAAATTTATTTCCACAGCTGTAATACTTCTATCCATTTCACTTTCCGAATACCACATAGGAGCGTAATATATATTATTAATTGTTTCTTGTGGATTTAAAAGGGCATCAAAATAGTTTTTGAGATTTTCAGCTGAAATTTCTACACCTACTTGGTGCCGGTTTCCCCTGATCTCTTTTGCGATTTGCCACCATGTTTTTGTGTCTTGGACATTGTTAATTTTTTCTTCAAGTTCTTTCTGATATTCTTGTCGTCGATATGCACATACATTTTTGTAATTTCGTTGAGACTTAAGATACTGTTGTTTATCTACAAGTTCATTTGAGTTTCTGTATACGCTTAGCATTCTAAATGATTCTTCTCTGGCTTGAAGGCATTTGTAGTTAAACCATTTTTGTTTAAAATTAGCAAAATTGTATGTTCGTTGGTTGTATGCAGACTTTTTGATAATCATAAGTAACTCTTGTAAACTTAAAATTTCTTCACTCATATGAGATCTTAAATGTTTGTTTAAATTTTTTTGGTATTCTGCCCTATATGGCTCTTTCCATATAAGTTTTGGCAATAGTTCCAGTCTCCGTACATCTTCTGTAGTATTAATCTTCAAATTTAACTTTATTGGCATATGATCTGACCATATTTGGCTCTCTACTTCGAAACTTTGAATTAATTCTAAACCTTCTTGTGAAACCGAACAGATGTCGTTTACTGAACTTCCGATATTGTTCATAAAGGTATAATTTCCATTTTCATCCCCAGCTGTTCTTCCATTTAGTATGATTAAACCGTAATCATTACAAAACTCCAGAAACTCTCTTCCAATACCATTCACAACAGTGTCTTTTGATTTTCTTTCTTTTTTTCCTGCTCGAAATTCAGACATATATACATCTTCTATATCTTGTTGCACACAACCAATTCTTACATTGATATCTCCCATTATTATCGGGACTATTTTATTGTTTGTCTTAAAAAACTCTTTAACTACATTAAACTCATAAGACCAATTTGCTCCTCGTATATATAACGGTATGAGCGTAAATACTGTTGTACCTGTTTGTATTTCTATAATGTCGACATCATGTTCACATCTGACAAAGTGCTTCAAACCTTTCATTTTTAAATCTTTTTTGATACCATACACGCTACCTCCACTTGCTCTTCCAAATCTACTACTTCTTACTGCATGTTTCCAATGTAGCTCAGTTTATTAAAATATTTATTCATCTTTAAGGTATTTTCCTCTGTAATATGGGTTTCTAATAGAATAAAGATATCACTATTACCAAGATATTCGAAAAATTCAGGGAACAATTTCTTATTTTCCAAACCATTTACATTAAAAGATATTAAATTTATACTGTGTATTTGATTTTTGCTTACAGAATCGACATTGACAACATTTACAATATTTGACACATTTTTGGTTATTAAGCTATTAGAATTTAAATTATTATTCAGTTTTTTGAAATAGATTTATTATGCAAATAATCATAATTAAAATTAATGTTCGAAATTTTTTCACCATAAATCTCCTTCATAATTGGTTCCGCATCTTTCTGATTGCATACCAGCCTTTTATTGGAATTCCACTTAAACCATTTATCGGTAATACGCATTTTATCATCTCTCACAACAATACGATGAAATTTACTGATTGTTAAAATCTCTTTTTTCAAACGTAACAGAATCTTTTTATCTTTCTGTCGATCCTCATTTAGATCTCTTTCAATATAAATTTTTGAACCAGTCAGTTTTTTAGTGTTTTTAAGAACTGTTGAAACGGTTTCTTCAGTATCCATTTCCACCAGAATAGTGACTAATCCATCCCGCTCAGTAAGTTTTCTGGTCGATTTTAGTATTAATGGGTCTGGGATTTTCAAAATCTCATTGCAAATTTTTTTAATTTCAGCTACTGATGACGTGTTTGCCGGTATACCTTTAAATATGAGATTTTTATTTTTAAATTTTTCTTCCAGCCGTGTAATTCTTTGTTTATCAGCATATTTTTCAGCTCTTAAGGTTTCCATTTCCTGCTTCAACATTTCATTTTGTTTTTTTAATTCTGATACATCTCCAGTTAAGTAATCTAATTTATCAAGCACCTCTCTATTTCCATCCCTTATTATCGATCTAAGATCATTCACACTCAGGTCCCCAACTTTTCGATTTGATGAACTTGCTTCTTGATCATCTGGGGAGGTTTCAACGAGCATTCTTTTAGATGGTGTTGTACTTACAAATTGCCTTTCATTTTCGGAAATTGTATTAAATATCTGTTTATTTGCCATTATTATCGAAATGACCTATTGTGCATTTACAGTTTGGATGTCACTGAATAAAACAAAAAACAATAACAGACTGTGTCACCCAGTTATTTAACTTGACAGCTCTCCAATAAATAACCAGTATTTCGTGCGAATACAACAGCTGATGACCACTTGTTGATTTCTTTATATTTTGGCTTTTAGTGCACAGTATTTTCTTTTTCTTGCATTTGAGTGTTTTTTGTTACGTGAAAATTGTATTTAAAATCAAATAATTTTGTGAAAATTGATTGCTGATTAAATCTCACCAAAGACGACAATGGGCTTATAAGTTATATTTTTTGGTGGACTGCACGAACCAATTTGCAGTTGACACACTTTTTCAGTAAGAAAGTCTATTTATTAAAAAAATATTCCAAAAATATTGGAGCGCAACTTAAACACGTCTTTTCTTCACAACACTCACTCAGCAAGGAATTATATAAAAATAAAATAAAAATATAGGTAACAAAAAATAGAAAAGAAATTAGGAAAAATTTTTGATTATTTCTTTAAAATCAGGTGTGTAGTTTGTCAAAGTTAACCGAATGAGTTCCGTAAGATGTTGATTTGTTAAACGTGACCGATTTTTGTTTTTAACATTTTTCATGGTGGAGTATAGAGATTCACAACAATACGTTGTGTCAAACATTGAAAATAAACGAGCAGCACTTTTTTTCAATTGTAGATATTAGGTTTTGTTAACAAGTTTCCAAAATCCAACTAGAGAAGTTGATTTGTGATGCATTTTCAATACAATATCATCCTTCATTTCTAACAACTCCAATTTTCCAACATCTGGTTTTGCAAGAATTATATCGGATAATAAAAATTCATCATTTAGGACATCACACAAAAATGGGTTAAAAAAAACTGAGAATGTTGCTTGAAGTTGTTTGAGATCCTCAAATCTACATTTAAAATTTTCATGAAATTGTTTTAAAATATTTATGTATTCTTCCAGCTTATCGTCTTGTATATTATTTACGTTCAATTTTAAAAAAGGAAAAAATTAAAATTTTTTACATTCGAAGTCTTTTATAAACAGAAGAGGTTTAGCTTCGAAGCCTAACAATGATCGTGACAAATCAAGAACTGTTTTGTCTTTGCATTGTATACTCAGATTATGCGATTTAAGATGGTTCATTGTGTCAGTAAAAATCTGAAATCCAAATTTCATTTTCCATATCTGGATATATTTTTCCTTTTTCTTTTATAAACCACTTTGTTGTGGGTAAAAGCTCAACAAATCGATCCAAAACATTAAAAACGGATAGCCATCGCACTATGGACCAAATCGTTACATCGCTTGATAACTCATTGTTTTCCTCAACTACTTGTAACTCCATAATAAAATTTTTAAACTGATGATGAGTTTTATCGTTTGTTCTGATAAAATTTACAATTTCTATCACAACTTTCCAAACGTTTTCATATTTAAAAAATTGTGAAACTAGATGCTGCCGATGAATAATACAGTAAATTGATAGCTAATGTGGGATATCTGGATCTTTATTTAAAAGACCAATCAAACCCTGATTTTTACCCACCATTGCAGGTGCTCCATCTGTGGCAACACTAATAAGTTTATCTCGTGGGAATTCAAATTTGTTAATTACTTCGAAAAGCGCATTTTTTACATCAATGCCTCGCGTTGTTTCAGAAAGAGCTACAAGGTCTAACATTTCTTCAGTGATATTAAATTCAACTGATACAGACCTAATGAAGATCGCCGACTGAGGAACGTCGCTAACATCTGTGCATTCATCAAGAGCAAAACTAAATGCTGCAGAATTTTGTAGATCGTTTTTTAAACTTGTTTCAATAAAAGTGCTGATATCTCCAATCCGACGCTCGCTTGTTCGCCGTGATAGAGAAAGTTGATCTATCGCTTTATGCAGCTTTTTGTTATCAGTGTCGAGAATGCTCATAACTTTCTTCATAGTGTGTCTTCTTAACTCTGCTTCCCCATTTTATCACGGGCAATATCAGAAGCTATTATGTAACTTGTTTCAAGTGGTCTGTCATTTCCATGGCTAAAAGACGAAATAATTTTCTGTTCTTTTTCAATATTTGATTGCAATGACTTTAGTTTAGTCTCTCTAAGATTAGTATTAAGGGAATAATCTTTGGCAAATTGTGAATGAAATTTTTCATGGTGTCTACTTAAATTGTAAAGTTATTTATGTGGTACCGAAATTTTGCAAATGAGGCACATAGGTATGCCCTTATTTTCAACAAATCCGAATTTGTGTGCCCATTCGCACTGGAATTTTCTGTTTTCATCACCTATCTTACGTTTTTTATTGCTCGTTGATGCCATTTTAATTCCTTAAAAGTAAAAAGCGGGACCTATATATGTTGAGTATTACCAGTTAATTTCAATAAAATGAACATGTGATATAATTAAAAAATCGTCCAATTTGCCAATTTTAGTTTTTAAATTTTTTAAACAAAATTTTAAAGTTCAATTGAATTTTTAGTGCTATTTAAAATTTTTTACGCAAAAATTTTTCGAGTTAGTGCTTAGTGCTTTTTTTTACATCAGTGACACCAAATCCTTAATTGCTGTTAACATCACAAGTCGAATCTAATTTTGAAATTTTGTCAAGTATTGCAAATGGATGGCAAATAATCCACCTGATGAAATGGCAAAATTATGAATCCACAATTGAATTTTGGAATGAAGTGAAATCACATAAAGATGCCACTGATTTAAATCAATTTGAAGCTGTAGCTAGTCTCGATATTAAACTTTTGTCGCTTTCTTATTTAAACGCTAAAGTTGAGAGGGGTTTTAGCGACATGAACCTTTTCTAATCCAAAATAAGAAATTCATTGTCATTACATTCAGTTAATGATTTACTTCACATTAAAAATGGATTGAATGAAGAAAATTCTGTCCCGAAAGATAAAAAAATTCTAGTTTTAATGAAACATTTAATTATCGGGACTGCTCTCATCCCGAAGCATTCAGGACAACAGGGCTTTTACTGAAAAAAGCAAAAATAAAAAATGCAAAATATAGTGTTGTTTTTTTTTTTTTTTCAAATTATGCGATTTTTGTCGGTTTAGTGTCTTTTGATATTTTAAAGTTAACAAACCTGAAAATAATGAACTATAACGAGTGAGAAAAATTATTATGCTCTGTCGTTTGCATTTCAAATCATGAGTGTGTTTTGCAAACGCACAATTTTTAAAATTCATTTTTTTTTGTACATGCTACATTGTTCTAATAGAAAAATTGAAGCATGCTAACAGACGTTACATTCAAATAATTTGTATTATTTTTGTGGCCCTATTGAAAACTTATACTCGTATTAATGCTATTTTTGAACAATACTTTGAAAATTTGGCATTAATGTTTTGATTCTTTTTTTTTTTTTTGTTTTTGAATTAAATCTAAATTAAATTTTTTAATTTTTTTTAAATTTATATGGGGCCGCATAAAATTCGTTCGTGGGCCGCATGCGGCCATGCCTGGTATATAAGCTTCTATCGGCCATAGGATAAATGCTATTGAAGTGGGTAAAAATTGGTTCATGTTCAGACCTAGTCCCCCTCAAATGACCCCTTTGACACCGACTTAAATCCACCAAATTATCATATAGATCTTGGTAAAATTGGATTTGTGCATGTTCATTACAACCATTTATCAGTACTAGCAGATTCCAGCGCTCGAAATTCGAATGGAAATTCTAGGAAATTTTATTTTTTCATTAAATAAAGATCCTAAAGGTATGCTAATCAATTATAGCCAATTCACAAATCAACACAAAAAAACAAACTCATTTTTATTGTAAACACATTAACAAATTTAATAAACACACACGTAGCATTGTATAATTTTATGTATGTGTTAGTAGCAACTTTAAATGCAATTTACTCAAAATAAAGGAAAAAATTTAAAAATCTGTAAATCTGCAAAGCGGCTAAAAAGAAATGCCTTTCAAATAATATACGTCTGGTCAAAATCGTGATAAAACGGTAGAACAAAACACCGGTCGCAAGAAATCGCCTAGCCTATTAATGTTATAGATTTCAATAATAAACCCTATATGGCAATTCTTAGTCATGTCCCCCTATGAAGTTGGTTCCCGATCTTCACTTAAATCTATCAGAAGATATAGCGTTTCGAATATATTTTTTATTTTTTATTTATTAAGCAACACTCAGGGGATGTCCCATACAGATGCAGTGCATTTTGTTGATCTCAGCAAAATAGGTTAAGGAAGTAGGAAACAGGCCTAAATTGACTATAATTTTATTACTTACTAGCTGTTTTTACCCGGTCTTGCCCGGGATGAAAAGGCCTTTGACTTGAAAAATGGTTCACTATGCTTACCAGGCGCTGAGTACTTAGTCCCCAATTAACAAATTCCCCAATAAATTGAACTTTCTCCCCAAAAATTAGTATGGGCAGTAAATTCATTTTTTATTTCAATTAAAAAGTTTTTGGTTTTTTAATTTAGAAGTTTTTTATAAGACGCTGCAGCAAAAATGCTTCAAAAATAAGGTGCGAAATCGCTTTAAGTTTTTTTTTTCAGTTTATTTATAAACATCAAATATAACGGAATGGGCCACAAATGAAAGGAATCAAAACTTTTAAAAACTGAATTAATTCATTCAATAAGTGATCATCATTGAGCAGAGATGTCAAATTCAAGTTTCAGAAATGAAAGACTAATGTGACGTTTAATATTGTGTCGCAAGGTTTCTTTAAGCTACTGCTTATAGTATATGTGTGGCCTATTTTGATCAACAGGTAATTATTTCACATACGTAGATAAAATTTATCATACGACATTTCACTAAGCTGTGTTCCGCGAGCGAGTCGCGTCCGCTTCCGCGCGTTTGGCAGCCAGACCCGTGCTGCCGCGCAGTTGTTGTCAACTTATTTTAATCGCCAAAATATATTTTTCAGATCATTGCGATATTTTTGGTAAGCTGTGTTCCGCGAGCGCGTCGCGTCCGCATCCGTCGCGTCCGCGTTCGCGCGTCTCGCGCCGCTTCCTCGCAGCTACTACCCGTGCTGCCGCTTAGTTCTCGTTAACTTATTTTAATTCCTAAAACATATTTTTTAGAGCATTGCGATATTTTAGCTGAGCTGTGTTCCGAGAGCGCGTCGCGTGCGCATCCGTCGCGTCCGAGTCAGCGGTCGCACGCCGCGCGTTTGGCAGCCACACCCGTGCTGCCGCGCAGTTGCTGTCAACTTATTTTAATCGTCAAAATATATTTTTCAGATCATTGCGATATTTTTGGTAAGCTGTGTTCCGCGAGCGCGTCGCGTCCGCATCCGTCGCGTCCGCGTTCGCGCGTCTCGCGCCGCTTCCTCGCAGCTACTACCCGTGCTGCCGCTTAGTTCTCGTTAACTTATTTTAATTCCTAAAACATATTTTTTAGAGCATTGCGATATTTTAGCTGAGCTGTGTTCCGAGAGCGCGTCGCGTGCGCATCCGTCGCGTCCGAGTCAGCGGTCGAACGCCGCGCGTTTGGCAGCCACACCCGTGCTACCGCGCAGTTGCTGTCAACTTATTTTAATCGCCAAAATATATTTTTCAGATCATTGCGATATTTTAGCTGAGCTGTGTTCCGCGAGCGCGCCTCGCGCCGCTTCCTCGCAGCTACTACCCGTGCCTCCGCTTAGTTCTCGTTAACTTATTTTAATTCCTAAAACATATTTTGTAGAGCATTGCGATATTTTAGCAGAGCTGTGTTCCGAGAGCGCGTCGCGTCCGCACCCGTCGCGTCCGAGTCCGCGATCGCACGCCGCGCGCCGCTTCCGCGCGTTTGGCAACCAAACCTGTGCTGCCGCGCAGCTGTTATCAACTTATTTTGAAAAGAATACTCATTTTAAATGCATTTATTGTTGGACATATATTGAGAGCAGTATGCAAATGTTTACTAAAATAAATATTTAACAAAATTCATTAAATACAAATATGTAAAAATTTAAGAATGAATTTGGGGAGTAAGTTCATTTTTTATTTCGATTAAAAATAAATGTGGAATTTGTTCATTTCTTTTGGGTACCTTTTTTTAAGTTTGGGGAATTTGTTCACCGTGTAGTTATTTCCGTGTAACCCAAATTTCAGAGAAATCCATTGAAAAGTACAAATTTGTATAGGGAAGAAATATACCACACAACAAAATATGAATGTTGTAAGAAAATTGGGCGCAAAAGTAGGCGTGGTCGGTAAAAATCATATAGCGACCTTCCCTGGAATATGTACTAAATTTCGAAGAAAGCCATTGAAAAATAAAAGTTTTTATAGCAAACAAATAAAGAAACAAATAAAAGTAAAAAATAAGTTTTATATACATAGAAGTTGGCGCAAAGTAGGCGTGACCGGTACGAAGAATATGTCGACTTTCCCTGGAGGAGAGAGATCGTGTGTACCAAATTTCAGGAAATCGATTGAAAAATAAAAATTTGTATAGCGAACAAATATACCAAAAAACAAAATGAATTGTATACAAAAAGTGGGCGTTAAAGTAGGCGTGGCCGGTACGAAGCATATGGCGACCTTAGGTGGAGTACGGAGGTCGTGCGTACCAAATTTCCGTTGAAAAACAAAAATTTGTATTAACAAATATACCAAAAAACAGAAAAGGAATTGTATACAAAAAGTGGGCGTTAAAGGAGGCGTGGCCGGTACGATGCATTTGGCGACCTTAGGTGGAGTACAGAGGTCGTGTGTACCAAATTTCAGAGAATTCCGTTGAAAAATAAAAATTTGTATACCGAACAAATATACCAAAATACAGAAAATGAATTGTATAGAAAAAGTGGGCGTTAAAGTAGGCGTGGTCGATAAAAAGTATATGGCGACCTTAGCTGGAGTACAGGGATCGTGTGTACCGAATTTCAGAGAAATCTGTTAACAAATAAAAATTTGTATAGTGAACAAATATGAATACAGCAGAAAATGAATTTTACATAAAAAGTGGGCGTAAAAGTAGGCGTGGCCGGTAAAAAGTATATGGCGACCTTTCCTGGGGTATAGAGATCGTGTGTACAAAATTTCAGGAAAATCCGTTGAAAAATAAAAATTTGTATAGCGGTCAAACAAACAAACAAACAAACAAACAAACAAACAAACAAACAAACAGAAAATGAATTTTATATATATAGACTAGCTGTTTTTACCCGGTCTTGCCCGGGATGAAAAGGCCTTTGACTTGAAAAATGGTTCACTATGCTTACCAGGCGCTGAGTACTTAGTCCCCAATTAACAAATTCCCCAATAAATTGAACTTTCTCCCCAAAAATTAGTATGGGCAGTAAATTCATTTTTTATTTCAATTAAAAAGTTTTTGGTTTTTTAATTTAGAAGTTTTTTATAAGACGCTGCAGCAAAAATGCTTCAAAAATAAGGTGCGAAACCGCTTTAAGTTTTTTTTTTCAGTTTATTTATAAACATCAAATATAACGGAATGGGCCGCAAATGAAAGGAATCAAAACTTTTAAAAATTGAATTAATTCATTCAATAAGTGATCATCATTGAGCAGAGATGTCAAATTCAAGTTTCAGAAATGAAAGACTAATGTGACGTTTAATATTGTGTCGCAAGGTTTCTTTAAGCTACTGCTTATAGTATATGTGTGGCCTATTTTGATCAACAGGTAATTATTTCACATACGTAGATAAAATTTATCATACGACATTTCACTAAGCTGTGTTCCGCGAGCGAGTCGCGTCCGCTTCCGCGCGTTTGGCAGCCAGACCCGTGCTGCCGCGCAGTTGTTGTCAACTTATTTTAATCGCCAAAATATATTTTTCAGATCATTGCGATATTTTTGGTAAGCTGTGTTCCGCGAGCGCGTCGCGTCCGCATCCGTCGCGTCCGCGTTCGCGCGTCTCGCGCCGCTTCCTCGCAGCTACTACCCGTGCTGCCGCTTAGTTCTCGTTAACTTATTTTAATTCCTAAAACATATTTTTTAGAGCATTGCGATATTTTAGCTGAGCTGTGTTCCGAGAGCGCGTCGCGTGCGCATCCGTCGCGTCCGAGTCAGCGGTCGCACGCCGCGCGTTTGGCAGCCACACCCGTGCTGCCGCGCAGTTGCTGTCAACTTATTTTAATCGTCAAAATATATTTTTCAGATCATTGCGATATTTTTGGTAAGCTGTGTTCCGCGAGCGCGTCGCGTCCGCATCCGTCGCGTCCGCGTTCGCGCGTCTCGCGCCGCTTCCTCGCAGCTACTACCCGTGCTGCCGCTTAGTTCTCGTTAACTTATTTTAATTCCTAAAACATATTTTTTAGAGCATTGCGATATTTTAGCTGAGCTGTGTTCCGAGAGCGCGTCGCGTGCGCATCCGTCGCGTCCGAGTCAGCGGTCGAACGCCGCGCGTTTGGCAGCCACACCCGTGCTACCGCGCAGTTGCTGTCAACTTATTTTAATCGCCAAAATATATTTTTCAGATCATTGCGATATTTTAGCTGAGCTGTGTTCCGCGAGCGCGCCTCGCGCCGCTTCCTCGCAGCTACTACCCGTGCCTCCGCTTAGTTCTCGTTAACTTATTTTAATTCCTAAAACATATTTTGTAGAGCATTGCGATATTTTAGCAGAGCTGTGTTCCGAGAGCGCGTCGCGTCCGCACCCGTCGCGTCCGAGTCCGCGATCGCACGCCGCGCGCCGCTTCCGCGCGTTTGGCAACCAAACCTGTGCTGCCGCGCAGCTGTTATCAACTTATTTTGAAAAGAATACTCATTTTAAATGCATTTATTGTTGGACATATATTGAGAGCAGTATGCAAATGTTTACTAAAATAAATATTTAACAAAATTCATTAAATACAAATATGTAAAAATTTAAGAATGAATTTGGGGAGTAAGTTCATTTTTTATTTCGATTAAAAATAAATGTGGAATTTGTTCATTTCTTTTGGGTACCTTTTTTTAAGTTTGGGGAATTTGTTCACCGTGTAGTTATTTCCGTGTAACCCAAATTTCAGAGAAATCCATTGAAAAGTACAAATTTGTATAGGGAAGAAATATACCACACAACAAAATATGAATGTTGTAAGAAAATTGGGCGCAAAAGTAGGCGTGGTCGGTAAAAATCATATAGCGACCTTCCCTGGAATATGTACTAAATTTCGAAGAAAGCCATTGAAAAATAAAAGTTTTTATAGCAAACAAATAAAGAAACAAATAAAAGTAAAAAATAAGTTTTATATACATAGAAGTTGGCGCAAAGTAGGCGTGACCGGTACGAAGAATATGTCGACTTTCCCTGGAGGAGAGAGATCGTGTGTACCAAATTTCAGGAAATCGATTGAAAAATAAAAATTTGTATAGCGAACAAATATACCAAAAAACAAAATGAATTGTATACAAAAAGTGGGCGTTAAAGTAGGCGTGGCCGGTACGAAGCATATGGCGACCTTAGGTGGAGTACGGAGGTCGTGCGTACCAAATTTCCGTTGAAAAACAAAAATTTGTATTAACAAATATACCAAAAAACAGAAAAGGAATTGTATACAAAAAGTGGGCGTTAAAGGAGGCGTGGCCGGTACGATGCATTTGGCGACCTTAGGTGGAGTACAGAGGTCGTGTGTACCAAATTTCAGAGAATTCCGTTGAAAAATAAAAATTTGTATACCGAACAAATATACCAAAATACAGAAAATGAATTGTATAGAAAAAGTGGGCGTTAAAGTAGGCGTGGTCGATAAAAAGTATATGGCGACCTTAGCTGGAGTACAGGGATCGTGTGTACCGAATTTCAGAGAAATCTGTTAACAAATAAAAATTTGTATAGTGAACAAATATGAATACAGCAGAAAATGAATTTTACATAAAAAGTGGGCGTAAAAGTAGGCGTGGCCGGTAAAAAGTATATGGCGACCTTTCCTGGGGTATAGAGATCGTGTGTACAAAATTTCAGGAAAATCCGTTGAAAAATAAAAATTTGTATAGCGGTCAAACAAACAAACAAACAAACAAACAAACAAACAGAAAATGAATTTTATATATATAGACTAGCTGTTTTTACCCGGTCTTGCCCGGGATGAAAAGGCCTTTGACTTGAAAAATGGTTCACTATGCTTACCAGGCGCTGAGTACTTAGTCCCCAATTAACAAATTCCCCAATAAATTGAACTTTCTCCCCAAAAATTAGTATGGGCAGTAAATTCATTTTTTATTTCAATTAAAAAGTTTTTGGTTTTTTAATTTAGAAGTTTTTTATAAGACGCTGCAGCAAAAATGCTTCAAAAATAAGGTGCGAAACCGCTTTAAGTTTTTTTTTTCAGTTTATTTATAAACATCAAATATAACGGAATGGGCCGCAAATGAAAGGAATCAAAACTTTTAAAAATTGAATTAATTCATTCAATAAGTGATCATCATTGAGCAGAGATGTCAAATTCAAGTTTCAGAAATGAAAGACTAATGCGACGTTTAATATTGTGTCGCAAGGTTTCTTTAAGCTACTGCTTATAGTATATGTGTGGCCTATTTTGATCAACAGGTAATTATTTCACATACGTAGATAAAATTTATCATACGACATTTCACTAAGCTGTGTTCCGCGAGCGAGTCGCGTCCGCTTCCGCGCGTTTGGCAGCCAGACCCGTGCTGCCGCGCAGTTGTCAACTTATTTTAATCGCCAAAATATATTTTTCAGATCATTGCGATATTTTTGGTAAGCTGTGTTCCGCGAGCGCGTCGCGTCCGCATCCGTCGCGTCCGCGTTCGCGCGCCTCGCGCCACTTCCTCGCAGCTACTACCCGTGCTGCCGCTTAGTTCTCGTTAACTTATTTTAATTCCTAAAACATATTTTTTAGAGTATTGCGATAATTTAGCTGAGCTGTGTTCCGAGAGCGCGTCGCGTGCGCATCCGTCGCGTCTGAGTCAGCGGTCGCACGCCGCGCGTTTGGCAGCCACACCCGTGCTACCGCGCAGTTGCTGTCAACTTATTTTAATCGCCAAAATATATTTTTCAGATCATTGCGATATTTTAGCTGAGCTGTGTTCCGCGAGCGCGCCTCGCGCCGCTTCCTCGCAGCTACTACCCGTGCCTCCGCTTAGTTCTCGTTAACTTATTTTAATTCCTAAAACATATTTTTTTTAGAGCATTGCGATATTTTAGCTGAGCTGTGTTCCGAAAGCGCGTCGCGTGCGCATCCGTCGCGTCCGAGTCCACGGTCGATATTTTAGCTGAGCTGTGTTCCGCGAGCGCGTCGCGTCCGCGCGCCTCGCGCCGCTTCCTCGCAGCTACTACCCGTGCCTCCGCTTAGTTCTCGTTAACTTATTTTAATTCCTAAAACATATTTTGTAGAGCATTGCGATATTTTAGCAGAGCTGTGTTCCGAGAGCGCGTCGCGTCCGCACCCGTCGCGTCCGAGTCCGCGGTCGCACGCCGCGCGTTTGGCAACCAAACCTGTGCTGCCGCGCAGCTGTTATCAACTTATTTTGAAAAGAATACTCATTTTAAATGCATTAATTGTTGGACATACATATATTGAGAGCAGTATGCAAATGTTTACTAAAATAAATATTTAACAAAATTCATTAAATAAAAATATGTAAAAATTTAAGAATGAATTTGGGGAGTAAGTTCATTTTTTATTGCGATTAAAAATAAATGGGGAATTTGTTCATTTCTTTTGGGTACC
This sequence comes from Cordilura impudica, assembly GCA_963682025.1. Taxonomy (NCBI): domain Eukaryota; kingdom Metazoa; phylum Arthropoda; class Insecta; order Diptera; family Scathophagidae; genus Cordilura; species Cordilura impudica. The sequence continues at coordinate 134,497,704 of OY821517.1, forward strand.
TTTTTTTAAGTTTGGGGAATTTGTTCACCGTGTAGTTATTTCCGTGTAACCCAAATTTCAGAGAAATCCATTGAAAAGTACAAATTTGTATAGGGAAGAAATATACCACACAACAAAATATGAATGTTGTAAGAAAATTGGGCGCAAAAGTAGGCGTGGTCGGTAAAAATCATATAGCGACCTTCCCTGGAATATGTACTAAATTTCGAAGAAAGCCATTGAAAAATAAAAGTTTTTATAGCAATCAAATAAAGAAACAAATAAAAGTAAAAAATAAGTTTTATATACATAGAAGTTGGCGCAAAGTAGGCGTGGCCTGTAAGAAGCATATGGTGACCTTCCCTGTAGTATAGAGATCGTGTGACCAAATTTTAGACATCCCTTGAAAAATAAAAATTTCTATAGTGAACAAATATACAAAAAACAGAAAATTAATTTTGTATAAAAAGCGGGCGTAGAAGTAGGCGTGACCGGCAAGAATCATATGGCGACCTCTCTGGAGTACAGAGATCGTGTGTAGCAAATTTCAGAGAAATCCGTTAAAAAAAGTGTGTAGCGAACAAATGTACCAAAAAACAGAATATGAATTGTATACAAAAAGTGGGCGTAATAGTAGGCGTGACCGGTACGAAGAATATGTCGACTTTCCCTGGTGGAGAGAGATCGTGTGTACCAAATTTCAGGAAATCGATTGAAAAATAAAAATTTGTATAGCGAACAAATATACCAAAAAACAAAATGAATTGTATACAAAAAGTGGGCGTTAAAGTAGGCGTGGCCGGTACGAAGCATTTGGCGACCTTAGGTGGAGTACAGAGGTCGTGTGTACCAAATTTCAGAGAATTCCGTTGAAAAATAAAAATTTGTATACCGAACAAATATACCAAAATACAGAAAATGAATTGTATATAAAAAGTGGGCGTTAAAGTAGGCGTGGTCGATAAAAAGTATATGGCGACCTTAGCTGGAGTACAGGGATCGTGTGTACCGAATTTCAGAGAAATCTGTTAACAAATAAAAATTTGTATAGTGAACAAATATTTTAAATGCATTAATTGTTGGACATACATATATTGAGAGCAGTATGCAAATGTTTACTAAAATAAATATTTAACAAAATTCATTAAATAAAAATATGTAAAAATTTAAGAATGAATTTGGGGAGTAAGTTCATTTTTTATTGCGATTAAAAATAAATGGGGAATTTGTTCATTTCTTTTGGGTACCTTTTTTTAAGTTTGGGGAATTTGTTCACCGTGTAGTTATTTCCGTGTAACCCAAATTTCAGAGAAATCCATTGAAAAGTACAAATTTGTATAGGGAAGAAATATACCACACAACAAAATATGAATGTTGTAAGAAAATTGGGCGCAAAAGTAGGCGTGGTCGGTAAAAATCATATAGCGACCTTCCCTGGAATATGTACTAAATTTCGAAGAAAGCCATTGAAAAATAAAAGTTTTTATAGCAATCAAATAAAGAAACAAATAAAAGTAAAAAATAAGTTTTATATACATAGAAGTTGGCGCAAAGTAGGCGTGGCCTGTAAGAAGCATATGGTGACCTTCCCTGTAGTATAGAGATCGTGTGACCAAATTTTAGACATCCCTTGAAAAATAAAAATTTCTATAGTGAACAAATATACAAAAAACAGAAAATTAATTTTGTATAAAAAGCGGGCGTAGAAGTAGGCGTGACCGGCAAGAATCATATGGCGACCTCTCTGGAGTACAGAGATCGTGTGTAGCAAATTTCAGAGAAATCCGTTAAAAAAAGTGTGTAGCGAACAAATGTACCAAAAAACAGAATATGAATTGTATACAAAAAGTGGGCGTAATAGTAGGCGTGACCGGTACGAAGAATATGTCGACTTTCCCTGGTGGAGAGAGATCGTGTGTACCAAATTTCAGGAAATCGATTGAAAAATAAAAATTTGTATAGCGAACAAATATACCAAAAAACAAAATGAATTGTATACAAAAAGTGGGCGTTAAAGTAGGCGTGGCCGGTACGAAGCATTTGGCGACCTTAGGTGGAGTACAGAGGTCGTGTGTACCAAATTTCAGAGAATTCCGTTGAAAAATAAAAATTTGTATACCGAACAAATATACCAAAATACAGAAAATGAATTGTATATAAAAAGTGGGCGTTAAAGTAGGCGTGGTCGATAAAAAGTATATGGCGACCTTAGCTGGAGTACAGGGATCGTGTGTACCGAATTTCAGAGAAATCTGTTAACAAATAAAAATTTGTATAGTGAACAAATATGAATACAGCAGAAAATGAATTTTACATAAAAAGTGGGCGTAAAAGTAGGCGTGGCCGGTAAAAAGTATATGGCGACCTTTCCTGGGGTATAGAGATCGTGTGTACAAAATTTCAGGAAAATCCGTTGAAAAATAAAAATTTGTATAGCGGTCAAACAAACAAACAAACAAACAAACAAACAAACAAACAGAAAATGAATTTTATATATATAGATTTCATATTATTTTGAAACCTTTGGGTTGACGATATAATGAATTTGTACTACTGTTTGATCTAGTCCCCTTCTTATAGGATCTAGTCCCCTTCTTATAGGAATCGCCTGTGAATAATCACTGTCTAAAAATCGATTCAAGCTTAGACCTATCTACCATACAATAGTGCCCTAGCCTTAAATTTCCCTAAAAATCGGGACAAATTTAAGTTATAGTCTCCATCTAAAGTAGGCTTCTGATATTTACTTTTTCAGACCTACAAACTTGGTTTATTTATGTTTTTGGAATACATAAGTGACCTCACTAAATATGGGCGCGATCGGAACATTTCTGGCCTTAGTCCAAACATAAGTAGCGAGATCGAAAAAATGTTAACATACATAAAATGTAACAATAAAAAAGCTATTATACCGAAAGTTTTGATTTCTTTTTAATTTATTTGCAATTATATTAAAACTGACAAAAAAAAGATAATTTTTATAGTTTATATGAAACTTTTCCCTTTGTAGAGGGTTCTGTCACTTTTTTTGAAACAGGTACTCCATACCTGATTTAAATCTTCCACATTTTGGGACACCATTTGTGTGGTCTTCAACCTCCATTCCACAAGAACCTAATATTCCTGAACTGGCCTAAGCTCCAGACGGTTTGAAGGATTTACCACGTTGTTTTTTTTTTTATAAACGAAGAGCTTGTTTTACTATAGTGCTATAAAAGGGAGATGTCTTCTTTGCACGCGTCCATTAATATAAACTAGCAGCTCCCAGCCCTCAAAATTCGAGTGCAAATTCTAAGAAGTTCTATTTTTTTTCATTTAATAAAGATCCCGAAAGCTATGCTAATCAATCTTCGCCAATTCGCAATTAAACATTTTTTAAATATCGATTATCCTCGTTATTGGTTAATGTTCAATTATCGGTTTATGTCCAGAATAATTTTTCAATTCAACACAATTATTATTGTGAATAAAGAAAGCAAACTCACATTGTATAATTTTATGTATAGCAACTTTAAATGCATTTTACTAAAAAAAAAAAAAAAAAAAAAATGTTCCCAAGTTGTAAATTGTTTGTAAATCTGGTGGACAGCTAAAAGGAAATTCCTTTCAAATAAGATACGTTTGGTCAAAATCGGAAGAAAACTGCTTAACGAATCATCGGTCACAAGAAATCGCCTTACCTATTAATATTATAGATTTCGGTATATATAGAGCCCGTTGTAACAAATGATTTGCTTCTTTGTCCAGAACGGCATATTGCTTGCCAAAGCAGTAATTTTTTTTTTTTCTTTTTTTTTGGGAAATTTCGTCTGCTTCTGGATCCTAAACTAATCTAGGACATTTCGTCCACCACTAGCAACATACAAATTATGACTCGGAAGCTGCCAGTACATACACACAGAAAACAGATTCATTGCACTATGGTAAATTTTGGCCCAAAATAAAAAAAATAAAAAAATTATTTTTGATAAAATTGTTATGCCAAATTAAAGTTTACACTTTAAATCATATGATTTAATTGTTCTTCTTCTTATTAAAAATTTACTTTGTTACAATTAATCATTCAAAAATTAACTTATTTTTTAACACATATCTTACTTCCCTTTTATTCAAAGAGGGCTATGCTTTTTACTTAAATTTTTTTTTTATATAATTGGTACACAATTTTAAAATTGTGTTTATAGTTTATCATAGTGTGTAAGTTTGCGATAAAAAAGTACAGTTTTTGTATATTTATTGAGTGGTGATTAATTGCTTCTTTCCATAACTAGAGAAATCTCATACCAAAGTTTTGATAGTCCTGGAAATTTTTTTAGGACTTTTTAGAGGTTGATACTTTATATTTCTATATTTACGTCAACATCCCAAAACGTCAACCCTCTTTTTTTACATTGCCTACTCTAAAACGTCAACCCAACCACAAAGCTCTAAAACGTCAACTCTGAATAAAACAAAATTTTGAATTTAGCAGCAGTTAAAATACACAAATTTGTACACACACACATTTATTTTATGAAATCATTTCTGAAATTGGGGATTCCCCTTATAAGTAGAGTAGAAAAGTAGTTGCAACTGCACGTATTATCTTTTTATTTATGTTGCTTTCTTGTTCTCGTAAGTATCACATTACCAAAATGAGCTCAAGAAAACCGAAAGTGCTAAAATTACAGGAAAGGCAAATATTTTGGAATTATTAGGAAAGGGTACAAGTGCGGAAGCTTTAGCGAAGCAATATGGTGTAACAAAGTCAACAATTAGCAAGATAAAAATGAAAAAAAAGAAGATTTTGGACTGTGTTAATAACACACTTTCCGGTCCGGGAAAAAGAAAGACATTAAGAGCATCAGAGTTGCCGAAAATGGAGAAACGTCTGTACCAGTGGTTTGTTAAGCAGAGAGAAAGGAATTATCCGGTAAATGCATTAGCGCTCAAAGAAAAAGCTAAAGAGATCCATCTACAACTGAAAGAAAAAGAATGCTCGTTCAACGCAAGTGATGGATGGTTGCAGGGTTTTAAAAAAAGGTTTGGAGTTCGTCTGCTTAAAATAACTGGGGAAAAGCTATCTTCGCAACCTTCGTTTGTCGAACCATTTAAAGTCAAGCTGAAGCAAAAAATTGAAGAAATGGGTCTATCCCATGATCAGCCATACAATGCTGATGAATCTGGATTGTTTTGGAAAATTTTGCCAGAAAAGTCTTACGTATCAAGTACCGAAAAGACTGCTCCGGGCGTAAAAACTGAAAAACAGCGAGTCACTTTTTTATGTTGTGCTAATGCTTCCGGAAGTCATAAACTTAAATTGTTGGTGATTGGGAAGGCAAAAAATCCACGAGTTTTCAAAAATGTCAACTGCCCTACTGAGTACAAAAGTTCCAAGTCCTCATTGATGACATCAGCCATTTTTAGCGATTGGTTTCGCAAATCATTTGCGCCGCAGGTTAGTATTTTTGTGCTGCAGAGAAAATATCATTTTCAGTAGCTAAGATTTTCTAATTTTAGGTAACAGATTTTCTTTTAAAAAAGAATTTGCCAGTTAAAGCGCTCCTCATAATCGACAATGCTCCGTCTCATCCAAGTGAAATGGAGCTTAAAACCGAAGATGGAAACATAATTGCAATGTTTTTTCCTCCAAATGTTACCCCACTTATCCAACCAATGGATCAGAACGCAATCAAAATAACGAAGCTGTACTACAGAAACAGCCTCTTAGCCATGGTAGCGGCAAAAAATTTAGATCTAGTAGAGTCAATGAAAAATGTTACATTAAGGGATGCTATTACAATTCTAGAATCCGCATGGAATAAAGTAAGCAAAGATACAATGGTAAAATGCTGGCAAAATGTTTTACGTTTCACGGAAAATGAGACAGATCCGGAGGAAGATATTCCGTTAAGCATACTGAGAGAAAATATGAACTCAGAAGTTCAGCAACAAATGGAGCTTGCAGTTGATCTGCTTAATGAACTAAACCCTCAGGTTTGTCGATTTTTACAATTGTTTCAACAACACGACAGGTCATTTTTAATTTTTTTCTTTAGGTTGACTATACAGTATCATACATTCAGGAGTGGAATGGAGATATTTTGCCGGATAATGTTTCTAATTCGTGTGAAATTGAGGAGTTAGAAGTGCTCGATGATGAGGAGAACGATTTAGATACAAATGTGCAGACAATAAAACCAAGCGAAGCCGTCGAAATATTAAACAGGGCTTTGGATTGGGCTCAATGCGAGTATGTTGAGCAAAATGACTTAAATGTAATAAGACGTTTAAGAGAGAAGGCTCTCTTCCAAGTGTTGGAAAGAAAAAAAACAGCAGAAAAAAACAACCGATTTTTTTTTAAATGCATATGTGTGCATGTACAATTAAAAATATGATCTCATTTAAAATGTATTCTTTTGGTTCTAGTTGTGTTCTATGTTTCTAGTCAGGTTGAATGCCTTTTTTGTTTCCTTTTTGAATTTGTTTATGTTTGGTTTTAGTTTATAATTAATAAAAACTTTTAAAAGCAGATTTTTTTATTTAAAAATTTTACATTCGTAAACGTCAACAATTTTTTAAACGTCAACACCCGCGGTTTTAATTAGTTGACGTTTTCCCGAGTGCACTGTACTCCTAAATATCAAAAGTAAGTATCCAAAAATTCAGCGTCCAAGATTTTCCAACCTATTAACAAGAGCAATTTTAGTGACTAGGTTATTCACAAACGGGGAGCTTTTTAATTTTTATTTTATTCACCCAACTAAAAAAATGGATGGACATCAATAATGATAAAATTTATAGAGGAACGTTCAAACAAAATTTTTAAGTGGATATGGATTTTAAAATGTCATTTGCATCAAACGTCAACAATTTTTTAAACGTCAACACCCGCGGTTTTAATTAGTTGACGTTTTCCCGAGTGCACTGTACTCCTAAATATCAAAAATAAGTATCCAAAAATTCAGCGTCCAAGATTTTCCAACCTATTAACAAGAGCAATTCTAGTGACTACGTTATTCACAAACGGGGAGCTTTTTAATTTTTATTTTATTCACCCAACTAAAAAAATGGATGGACATCAATAATGATAAAATTTATAGAGGAACGTTCAAACAAAATTTTTAAAGTGGATGTATTAAAAGGAAAATTGCTTGGTTTAATAGTAACTGGTAAAAAAAGTGGACGTTATGTAAAAAGTATAAGCCAGTTTTTGAAGCACGTGAATCACAACGGTTAAAATCAAGTTTTAATTACTTGAAGCATGAAGATTGTGTAAGTAAATAAGTCTAACAATTGTGAAGAACTTTTATTAATAACGGTTTTTTAAGGAAGAGAAAGGCCTCTCAGAGAGAAGCAAACGAAGAAAAATTACTGAAATATGCAATCGATATGAGTCATCTCTAGTTCACAAGGCTTCACAGAAACAAAGTAAAATAAAGTGTAATGCAGTTGTACGAGAATTTCAGAAATGAAACGATTTGATTGTTTGATTCTAATTTGCTATAAATTTTATTGGCATAAAAGTTAACATTATATTACACTTTTTAATCCCGTTGTATTGCGGTGGAGAACTGTCGTCTCTGAGATCAACAAACTGACTCAACTTATGATGTACTTATATGCTAACATGTTATAAGTGTGGAAGCAGAAAAGAAAAATATAAATGAAAACAGTTATAAATATTAACTAATTATGACCAGGGGTCGAGATGGTTATTTGAAAACAATCAATATAAATACAGATTTATAAAATGAATAAAACTCCTTAACAGCAGTAGATACAAACATTCTATTAAATAATGGGGCTTTAGCCATGTTTATGAATTTGTAACTGACAAAAGCAAAATATAATAATTTAAGATCATATGTACAATGAATTGTTGTTTGGAGCTAAATATTATCCATCTTATACTGAAATCCTAAACAGAAAAAAAGACTGCTATCCAGAAGATATAAGCATTAATGAAAAGGGGGCTTCTTTAAAACTTCAAGCGCTATTGGATCATACTTCCAAAAGAATTTCTTTATCAATTGAGGCTGATTTGAAAGACATAAGTGAAACAAAATTTGAGTTAATTGGAAAATCGGGCATGGATGGATCAACTGGTCAACAGATTTTTAATCAAAAGTGGGAAAATGAAGAAGAGCAAACAAATGTTGATGAAAAGGCTATATTTATGATAGCATTTGTTCCCCTTCAGTTAATTTCAGTAACAAGTAGCAAAATTATTTGGAAAAACGAGACACCTGGCTCTATTCGGTTTTGCAGGCCTATACAGTTTGAATTCATTAAAGAAAATAAGGAAGTTGTGGAAAAAGAATATAAAAACATTACGGAACAAATAATACAATTATTGCCTACCGAAATTGAATTTGAAGATTCTCGCAAACTTGTGGTCCAATATTCTCTCTTATGTACTATGGTTGATGGAAAAGTTATAAATATCCTTACAGCCGTCAACCAGGTCTTGCAATATATGTAACGCAAATCCAAATAATATGAATAACCTATCATATGTTAAATCATTGCAATCTACAGTAAACAACTACAAATTTGGATTGAGCACTTTATATTGTTGGATACGCTTTATGGAGTGTCTTCTCCATATTGCTTTTAATATGGATTTTAAAATGTCATTTGCATCAAAAGAAAATAAGATTTTAAAAGCAACCAGAAAAAGACAAATTCAAACTGAAATTAAAAAAGAACTGGGAATATATATAGATGCGGTAAGACCTGATTCAGCTAATTCCAACAATGAAAATGTAGCACGAACATTTTTGAAAAATTTTAGCATAGTTGCAAAAATATTAAACATTGACGTATATTTAGTATAAAGGTTTGCATGTATATTACAAGTACTGGCTTCGGGATACGAAATTAATAAAACAAAATTAAAGAAAGAAAAAACATTTCTCATGTTCTTTTCTTTCTAATGTTGAGTTAAATAGTTGATTAAGCATGAGTTGAAGCAATAGGCAGAAGGATGCTGAAGATGAACAAGTCGCTTTGTTCGAAAGTAGCTACTCCATCTAGCGCTGTCTTCAATTTTTTCCAAATTTCTCTTACATTGCATAAAAGTATTATCTTTTCTAGTATTAGAAAATGTATACATGATCTCGAACCGAACTATAAATAACTAATTATTAAAATTAAAAATACTTTTGTTATGAAACTGCTGAATTTTATGTGAGCCTTTATACATAGTAAAAGATGCCTTCGACTGTTAACAAAGTATTAATTTATGGTGCAGATATTGTAGAACAAATTGAAATCCCAATAGGATCATTAACAGAAGAAGTTCAAGAGGCTTCAAACAAAATTTTCAAATCGGCCAGACACAATCACAGCAGAACATTATCAAGAAAATCATTATTTACTTATATCGTCAGATCCATTAATTAGTAATATTAGAATAAAGAATGAAAAAAAAAAGAACAAGAGATGTTCGAAGAAGCCTTAGATCTTATTTGCTAAGATTAGACTAACAATTTCAAATATCTCTGTACCTACATAGTTATATACTGTAGTATAAAATAAATAAAATTATAAAAAAAAAACTTTTAATATGAGAGTTAATTTTAGAAATAGGGAATATAGTGGAAAACGACTATAAAGATCTTGAAAGGATTGGAAAATTCGGACCTTTATAAACGTAGTAATTTTTATAACAATTTTAAAGGGAACAACTAAAATGGTCGTTATTTACGTGAGTAGTGTTGTTATAATCTGATTTTTGTAATTTTTTAGTTTATATGCAGAAAAGAAAATATTTTATCTATCTTCAGAAATAAGACGATCTTGACAAAATTTATATAGTTGGAAAGCTTATAAATATATTATTTTATATAATAACATAACATATTTATAAGAATTTCAAATGAATTGTTTATTTTATTTAAATAGTCCATACTTTGTTGGCCAACCCCTATATACATCGTGCCGAAATTGGTATATGGTCAAAAATAGTATACTTTACTCGCATACCAAATTTCAACTAGTTACATTAAGAAACAAAGAAGATATAGATTTTTGGCCGAAATTGACCATAGTGCATTGTGGCTACCGAATTGCTATAATGCTAGTAACTGATTTTCTGGCTTACTTTGATTACAATTCTATTGTCTTAAAAGTAAATATTTGATCATAATAGAAAATTTGCAGATGCTATTATGTTTCTGTTGATACAATCGAAAATACAGTTGTTCGACTTTAGAACAATTCGGTTCGTCGTCCATTAAGCAGCAGGAGCATTTTTGATGTGTAAACATCTATACGCGCAGGGGGGTAAATTTCTATTTCACAATACAATCACAAAAACAGCGTAACTCATATCGGTGTGAGCTGAAGCAGATAACGCTGTGTGACTTATGATTGTATTGGTGAAAAAATTATGATATGTTCTTTTCTAAACATTTTCCAATTGTCTTTCAAAAAACATCAATTGTATTTCAGAAAGCATCAATTGTATTTCAGAAACCATCAATATAATTTCAGAAAACATCATTTGAATTTCAGAAAACATAAATACAATTTCAGAAAGCATCAATATAATTTCAGAAAACATCATTCGAGTTTCAGAAAACATCAATTGAATTTCAGAAAACATCAATAGAATTTCAGAAAACATCAATATAATTTCAGAAAACATCATTCGAGTTTCAGAAAACATCAATTGAATTTCAGAAAACATCAATAGAATTTCAGAAAACATCAATTGTATTTTAGAAACCATCAATATAATTTCAGAAAACATCATTTGAATTTCAGAAAACATCAATTGTATTTCAGAAACCATCAATATAATTTCAGAAAACATCATTTGAATTTCAGAAAACATAAATAGAATTTCAGAAAACATCAATATAATTTCAGAAAACATCATTCGAGTTTCAGAAAACATCAATTGAATTTCAGAAAGCATCAATAGAATTTCAGAAAACATCAATTGTATTTCAGAAACCATCAATATAATTTCAGAAAACATCAATTGAATTTCAGAAACCATCAATAGAATTTCAGAAAACATCAATTGAATTTCAGAAAGCATCAACAGAATTTCAGAAAACATCATTTGAATTTCAGAAAACATAAATAGAATTTCAGAAAACATCAATTGTATTTCAGAAACCATCAATATAATTTCAGAAAACATCAATTGTATTTCAGAAAACATCAATAGAATTTCTGAAAGCATAAACTGTATTTCAGAAAACTACAATAAAATTTCAGAAAACATCAATTGTATTTCAGAAAACATCATTTGAATTTCAGAAAACATAAATAGAATTTCAGAAAACATCATTCGAGTTTCAGAAAATATCATTTGAATTTCAGAAAACATAAATAGAATTTCAGAAAACATCAATATAATTTCAGAAAACATCATTCGAGTTTCAGAAATCATCATTTTAATTTCAGAAAACATAAATAGAATTTCAGAAAACATCAATATAATTTCAGAAAACATCATTCGAGTTTCAGAAAACATCAATTGAATTTCAGAAAACATCAATAGAATTTCAGAAAACATCAATTGTATTTCAGAAAACATCAATTGTATTTCAGAAAACATCATTTGAATTTCAGAAAACATCAATTGTATTTCAGAAACCATCAATATAATTTCAGAAAACATCATTTGAATTTCAGAAAACATCATTTGAATTTCAGAAAACATCAATTGTATTTCAGAAACCATCAATATAATTTCAGAAAACATCATTTGAATTTCAGAAAACATCATTCGAGTTTCAGAAAACATCAATTGAATTTCAGAAAGCATCAATAGAATTTCAGAAAACATCAATTGTATTTCAGAAACCATCAATATAATTTCAGAAAACATCAATTGAATTTCAGAAACCATCAATAGAATTTCAGAAAACATCAATTGAATTTCAGAAAGCATCAACAGAATTTCAGAAAACATCATTTGAATTTCAGAAAACATAAATAGAATTTCAGAAAACATCAATTGTATTTCAGAAACCATCAATATAATTTCAGAAAACATCAATTGTATTTCAGAAAACATCAATAGAATTTCTGAAAGCATAAACTGTATTTCAGAAAACATCAATAAAATTTCAGAAAACATCAATTGTATTTCAGAAAACATCATTTGAATTTCAGAAAACATAAATAGAACTTCAGAAAACATCAATTGTATTTCAGAAACCATCAAAATAATTTCAGAAAACATCATTTGAATTTCAGAAAACATAAATAGAATTTCAGAAAACATCATTCGAGTTTCAGAAAATATCATTTGAATTTCAGAAAACATAAATAGAATTTCAGAAAACATCAATGTAATTTCAGAAAACATCATTCGAGTTTCAGAAAACATCAACTGAATTTCAGAAAACATCAATAGAATTTCAGAAAACATCAATATAATTTCAGAAAACATCATTCGAGTTTCAGAAATCATCATTTTAATTTCAGAAAACATAAATAGAATTTCAGAAAACATCAATATAATTTCAGAAAACATCATTCGAGTTTCAGAAAACATCAATTGAATTTCAGAAAACATCAATAGAATTTCAGAAAACATCAATTGTATTTCAGAAAACATCAATTGTATTTCAGAAAACATCATTTGAATTTCAGAAAACATGAATAGAATTTCAGAAAACATCAATAGAATTTCAGAAAACATCAATTGTATTTCAGAAAACATCAATTGTATTTCAGAAAACATCAATTGAATTTCAGAAAACATAAATAGAATTTCAGAAAACATCAATATAATTTCAGAAAACATCATTCGAGTTTCAGAAAACATCAATTGAATTTCAGAAAGCATCAATAGAATTTCAGAAAACATCAAATGTATTTCAGAAATCATCAATATAATTTCTGAAAACATCAATTGAATTTCAGAAAGCATCAATAGAATTTCAGAAAACATCAATTGAATTTCAGAATGCATCAATAGAATTTCAGAAAACATCATTTGAATTTCAGAAAACATAAATAGAATTTCAGAAAACATCAATTGTATTTCAGAAACCATCAATATAATTTCAGAAAACATCAATTGTATTTCAGAAAACATCAATAGAATTTCTGAAAGCATAAACTGTATTTCAGAAAACATCAATAAAATTTCAGAAAACATCAATTGAATTTCAGAAAACATCAATATAATTTCAGAAAACATCAATTGTATTTCAGAAAACATCATTTGAATTTCAGAAAACATAAATAGAACTTCAGAAAACATCAATTGTATTTCAGAAACCATCAAAATAATTTCAGAAAACATCATTTGAATTTCAGAAAACATAAATAGAATTTCAGAAAACATCATTCGAGTTTCAGAAAATATCATTTGAATTTCAGAAAACATAAATAGAATTTCAGAAAACATCAATGTAATTTCAGAAAACATCATTCGAGTTTCAGAAAACATCAACTGAATTTCAGAAAACATCAATAGAATTTCAGAAAACATCAATATAATTTCAGAAAACATCATTCGAGTTTCAGAAATCATCATTTTAATTTCAGAAAACATAAATAGAATTTCAGAAAACATCAATATAATTTCAGAAAACATCATTCGAGTTTCAGAAAACATCAATTGAATTTCAGAAAACATCAATAGAATTTCAGAAAACATCAATTGTATTTCAGAAAACATCAATTGTATTTCAGAAAACATCATTTGAATTTCAGAAAACATGAATAGAATTTCAGAAAACATCAATAGAATTTCAGAAAACATCAATTGTATTTCAGAAAACATCAATTGTATTTCAGAAAACATCAATTGAATTTCAGAAAACATAAATAGAATTTCAGAAAACATCAATATAATTTCAGAAAACATCATTCGAGTTTCAGAAAACATCAATTGAATTTCAGAAAGCATCAATAGAATTTCAGAAAACATCAAATGTATTTCAGAAATCATCAATATAATTTCTGAAAACATCAATTGAATTTCAGAAAGCATCAATAGAATTTCAGAAAACATCAATTGAATTTCAGAATGCATCAATAGAATTTCAGAAAACATCATTTGAATTTCAGAAAACATAAATAGAATTTCAGAAAACATCAATTGTATTTCAGAAACCATCAATATAATTTCAGAAAACATCAATTGTATTTCAGAAAACATCAATAGAATTTCTGAAAGCATAAACTGTATTTCAGAAAACATCAATAAAATTTCAGAAAACATCAATTGAATTTCAGAAAACATCAATATAATTTCAGAAAACATCAATTGTATTTCAGAAAACATCATTTGAATTTCAGAAAACATAAATAGAACTTCAGAAAACATCAATTGTATTTCAGAAACCATCAAAATAATTTCAGAAAACATCATTTGAATTTCAGAAAACATAAATAGAATTTCAGAAAACATCATTCGAGTTTCAGAAAATATCATTTGAATTTCAGAAAACATAAATAGAATTTCAGAAAACATCAATATAATTTCAGAAAACATCTTTCGAGTTTCAGAAAACATCAATTGAATTTCAGAAAACATCAATAGAATTTCAGAAAACATCAATATAATTTCAGAAAACATCATTCTAGTTTCAGAAATCATCATTTTAATTTCAGAAAACATAAATAGAATTTCAGAAAACATCAATATAATTTCAGAAAACATCATTCGAGTTTCAGAAAACATCAATTGAATTTCAGAAAACATCAATAGAATTTCAGAAAACATCAATTGTATTTCAGAAAACATCAATTGTATTTTAGAAAACATCATTTGAATTTCAGAAAACATAAATAGAATTTCAGAAAACATCAATAGAAATTCAGAAAACATCAATTGTATTTCAGAAAACATCAATTGTATTTCAGAAAACATCAATTGAATTGCAGAAAACATAAATAGAATTTCAGAAAACATCAATATAATTTCAGAAAACATCATTCGAGTTTCAGAAAACATCATTTGAATTTCAGAAAACTTAAATAGAATTTCAGAAAACATCAATATAATTTCAGAAAACATCATTCGAGTTTCAGAAAACATCAATTGAATTTCAGAAAACATCAATAGAATTTCAGAAAACATCAATTGTATTTCAGAAAACATCAAATGTATTTCAGAAAACATCATTTGAATTTCAGAAAACATAAATAGAATTTCAGGAAATATCAATTGAATTTCAAAAAGCATTATTTGAATTGCTGAGAACATTAATTGTATTTCAGAAAACATCATTTTAATTTCAGAAAACATCAAATGTATTTCAGAAAACATCATTTGAATTTCAGAAAACATAAATAGAATTTCAGAAAATATCAATTGAACTTCAAAAAGCATCATTTGAATTGCTGAAAACATTAATTGTATTTCAGAAAACATCAATTGAATTTCAGAAAACATCAATTGAATTTCAAAAAACAGCATAATCTACTTATTTTTTATGCACTGGAAAATATGATATTGATGTTTTCTTTAATTATTAGATGTTTACACATCTCCCTTGTGATCGGACTCACATGATTTTTTTTTATTAAACATGACTTCAATTTCCCATGCTATGTTTTTGGCCTCTACTTTTTTTCAGGGTTTTTTTTTTTTTTTTAATATTTTGGACTTTGTATGTTTTCAAACCTGCATTAGCCTTAACTTTTCGCATTAAATTATCCGAGCACTGAGCTAACCGGGCTGTTTTTCTACTGGATGTATTGAGAACTCTTTTCAACATGGTTTTTATTTTCTTGGCCTTACAAATATCTCGTGAACCTTTCTTTCTTGCTGCACTAGGTTTCCTATCAATGGTCAAATTCTCTTGATAGTTTTTAATAACATTCCAACATATTGTCGAACCAAGTTGGAGTTTGTTGGAAATATTTATCAATTTTAGAACGTAGTTTCATTTTGTCACTCGTTTTAATCAAAGTAACAACAAATAAACAGCATAATAACAGGGACATTTTTCAAGGATAATTTGATATAAAAAAAAAAAATCAAATAATGCTTGCGAAATGAAAAACGCTTGCTAATATCTTTTCAGTCTCACTATTTAATAATCAAATTTCGAAAGAACTTTTAAATATTTGCTGTCAAAATATCTGACAATCTTATTTAATCTTTCGGTATCTGCTTTTTTATGTCCAATTATAACCCCAGAAAGTTCGGTTGATGAGTTTAGGGTCCATACCAACTATTTTCTTTTTATCGTTCCCTTAACTTTTATTAAGTCTACATTAATTTTTCTCTTAAAAAAAAAAAAAAACAAATTAAAATAAATAAAACCATAGTTTTCTCGTAATAACTTCATACCGACATCCAAAAAAGTTGTTACTTTGAAAGCAAGTAGGCTGTGTGATTTTATTTGTGGGTAGCTTTTGCAACACTCACAAATTATATTATGGTTTCTAAATCTACTTAAGTTTGTTGAAAAGAAAAATCAAAACGCTAAAATTTAACTCCAATTCATTGCATTGTTCTCAGTAATTTTATTAAAATGACTTAAAAAAATTTCTTGAAAATCTAAGGTATTATTTTTTTAAATAGCATCCATGTTTAAAAAACATTCCAAATATTTTTTCTCGGCCTCTGCACTATACTGGCCATTACAATAACAACTCTTTATTACATAAACATTGAAGGCAACCAATTTACAAGCTTAAAATTGTAAACAATTTCGAGTTGAATAAAAACAAAAAACAAATATAACCGAAATGGCAACTTTACAACTTCCGCTTTTAAGCAAATTCAGATGAATGGAGCAACGCAAAATATACAACTTTTTCCTTTAGCAATACTAACACTCCTTAAAAATAAAATAGGTTTTTTGTTTAAAACATATTTTCATTACAATACCACATAAGCAGTTCATAGAAGTTCGAATTCACATATACACTTTCCATGATTTTAGTAAGGAAAATATTTTTGTTTAAAGATTAAAATTCTTGTTATCCTTAAGGTTTGTTAACTTATCTTTATTATAACTTAGGTTAAGTTCTCAATTGCTTGTATTTGAAACCTTAACCGACATTAATCCCACTTACAGTAGAGATATATTAACGGGCCTTATGGTAGATCTCTTGTGCAGCCCATGGTTGTCCTAAAGATTAAGGCTCCTTACCAGTATAAAGCCAATTACCCTATTTGGCATGTGATACCATGTGTCCCGGGGAAATACAGTGTATCCTGCAAGGGCTAGGGTTCCTCTGCCACTTAGTTTTGGGCATTCCCAGAGAATATGTTCTGCTGTTTCCACCACCCCTGTTAGCATAACCTACATCTTTCTGTAAAAGATTGACCTTTTATTCTTAGATGAATCTAAGATTATAGTGTCCAGTAAAGAATCTCGTCAAGGTCCTTAAGTCCTTCCTATCAAGGGAAAGTAATCGTTCCGATTGAACACTAGATGGAGTTATTAATCTCTTGGCTTGCCGTTGGCCGGGACTTTTGTCCCAGTTTTCGGCAATTTGCGATTCCCTTTACTCCTTAATTTTTTCTCTGATGTATACTCTGATGTATCCTACGGTCCTCTGGATTCACTAGTCAATCTGCCCCGTCATGGCTCTCGTAACCTTCGTGTCCCGGAATCCAACATAAAGTTAGTTTGTTGCATTTGCCTAGTTGGTTGAGCACTACGATGCAATCCAAAACGATTCCAGACGTTACGTTATAGGACATATATGATGGTATATAAATGTTTGTCCTTCTTCTAAGACATTCAGTCACGCATACATAAATAGCGAAGACCTCCGCTTCGAAAATGTATGGGTATTTTCCCATGGGTAAGGCATATTGAAAATTGTTACCGAATATGCCCGCGCCCGCTTTAGATTGTTTTGAGCCATCTGTGAACCACACATGAGAACCCAGCTCTGGTTTCCAGGTTTTACTGGTTCATAAACTCCGTTCCAATATCACTGTTTCAAATTCTCAGATAAATATCTTTCTTGGTAGCATTCTGTCCATAACTCTCGCTACCAGGTCGTTGGTGAAGGATTTTCGGACTCTCATGTGACCCTTTAGGTTACCGTTCTTTATGCTACCAAAATTCTGAAGTCGTACGGTACTCATGCACGCATCTTCGATGATCGAGATATGCAGTGGTGTGATGTTAAGCATGACGCCTATAGTATCGGTTGGGTACGTTCTGTTCGCCCCGGTGATACCAGTACAGGCAATGCAGTACAACTTGTTCAGGATTGCCTTAGCGTTCGCTTGCTCAATCTTTGGCCAACATGCAGGAGCAGACTAAGTAACCATTGGTTTCACTATATTTTAAACGACCAGTATATCATGTGAGGTTTTAAGCCCCACGTTCTACCAAATAGCCTTTGACAGGCATATAATGTCCTAGTGGCCTTTTTGGTAATTTGATCTAAGTGTTTATTCCATGTAAGGGATTTACCCAGGGTAACCCCAAGATATTTGACTTAGTCCGAGAACCCTTTTGTTAAGCCGTTCAGACCTGGTTTCGCAAGGTTAAGTTTTCTTCGTTTAGTGAATGGTATCAGTATACTTAGATGGGTTCATAGATAACCTTTTATTCTGACACTATTTAAGGGTATAATTCAGAGCCTGCCACATGCTTCGATATTATGCTCTCGTCGCAGCCGGTGAGAGAGATAATAATATCGTCTGCGTAGCCGAAGGTTCTGAATCATAGGGCCTTAGTAATTTGTTTATCAAAGTTTTGATATCGAGTTTTTTGTAATGTTTCTATTTATTCGAAATACTTGACCTACCTAATATTTAGTTGTAGGCAGCGGCTGAAAAATTCAGCATTGATGGGTTCAGCAAACTGGGATCAAAATGTCCGTTGCCTATTAATGAAAAACAAGTTTTATGGTTTTGAATTTATTTTTTTTTTTCAACAACATCTAAATTGATTTTACTTTCTGATAAGAAGAAAAATCCGATTTGTCAAAATTTTCAAAATAGACCTCTGTTTTTCATATGACTTCCTTATTAGTGTGAAATATCTTTCCCTGAAGTCATCTTTTCAAGTTTGGCAATAAACAGTATTCGCTTGGAACTACACCTGATGCATACAGGGGGTGATTAAGCAATTCGTAATACAGAGAGCGCAATTTTTCTATAGCCAAAACAGCTGAATGAAGAAAAGTTTTTGGCAAATTTTTAAAGAACTAGGCACCATAGAGCTTTTTCATACTCAAACCCTCATACAGTATATGATGAAAATTTTCTGTCGTTATCTTTAAGATGTGAGCAATCTCACTTTTCGTTCAGCCAAAACATTTTGATTCCCATTGTTCATGTCATTTGTACGACTTGACATTCCGCCACATCGGTAATTGTGTGGTCAGGCTTAAATTCAGTATACCTTTTTTTTTTATCATTGAATACAAAGGGTAGATTCGCTTATTAATTAATTTTTTGGCCTGGATAGTAATTTTCCTACAAAAAAAAAACAAAAATTTGTAATAGAACATTTTTTTTCTAATGAACGATAAAACACAAAATGAGCATTAACAACCTGCATGTGAGTCCACGAAATTGTCACCACTATTTGTAGAATTTATATAAATAAAATAAATTTTCAAAGGTGTAATTCAATCATTTTCTTAGTCAATGATCGCGGAGTGCATACACTGTTTGTTCATCATTCAATAATTTGTATACCCTATACCACTATGTGGTCAGGGTATAATGACTTTGTGCTGGTGTTTTTAACTACCAAAAATTTTAGACCCATATTTTAATAATATCGATCGACTCAGAATCACTTTCTGAGTATATAAGCTTCTATTGGCCATAGGATGAACACTATTAAAATTTATGAAAATCATGTTCAGACCTAGTCTCCATACAAATGGACCCTATGAGATCGACTTAAATGCCATAATATTAAAATTATCATCTAGATCTCGGTCAACTTATGTTTGTGTATGTTTATTACAGTAGTCCAAAAACAAACCCTATATGCCCCAAAGACAAACCCTATGATCCCTGATCATCACTTAAATCTATCAAAAATCAAAAATGTTGCACAGATTTTTCTCAAATTTGATTTGTACATGTTTTTGTAAAAAATAAGGGACGTTACCAAATATGGTCAGAATTGGTCCATTTTTCGGCGTAGTCCTGCTATAGATATAGCATCCGATGTGAACTTTTTCATATCCGAAGGCAACAAAATTAATAACAATGCCACTGAAATTTGGTTTATGCTTATTTTCTATATCTAATTAGTTGGGCATAAGAAATAGGGGGTCTCTAAGTGCATTGTATAGGGTATCGTACAGTCGGCCTAGACCTTGTTTTTTTTTTTTCATATTTCTGGCCTCAAGTCTTTTCTGCATTTTTGTTTTGTCAGGTTTTACATTATTTATGTTCTTCTTTTAATAAAAAGATTTAACTAGCAATTGTTACTCGCATTTTTTTAAAGTGTGTGGAGGGGGAGTTTAGTTCTTAAAAAAAAAAAAAAAACAAAAGTCAAAAGTTGTTTGTTTGAAGATGAGTTGGTCGTTTGGTTGATTATTCGGTTGATGGTTCCGTTGGTTGGCTGGCCGGCTGTGGGTTATTTCTGTTGTGGTTGTAGTATTTAAAATAACACTTATCCAAATAGACAACAACTAATATTTATTGTTTACCACATACAATTTACATTTTCCGGTATTTTTGTTGTTGTTATTTAGTTGGTGTAATGCCAACGATGTTGTAATTTTTATTTTTGTGTAAAGTTCTATGCAAATAATTTTTTGTGTTTGTTCAACTTGAGGTCTAAAGTTTGTGGACATAAAAAAGGGGGAATGGAATTAATGTTAAGTAAACATGAAAAAGTAAAGGATATTTGTTTTTGTAACAAATATCCTTAACTTTTCATGAAATAATGCTAGTTGAATTTTAGCATTACATTTATTAAATTTAACTGCAGGGTAGACTTTACATTGAGTTCTTTTTTTTTTGAAGTAGCACATTTGAAGTGAAATTATGATTGAAATTATTATAGTTGCTACTTGAATTTGGGCAGGCTTAAAACTAGAGAATGAATATAATAAAAATATAAGCTCTGAAATGTAATATTTTTATGATTTTTTTACTTGAAATCTTTCAGTGAAATTGAAATTATAAATTCACATTGAAACTATGCGTAGCAATACTTAACTTTGTTTTTAAAAATTTGTCAATAGTAATGCTGTTGCCAAATGGGTTCCATCGAAGGGGTGACTTTGATAAGATTCATTGGTTGCAAATTAAAAAGATAGTAATATACATATAGACATATCAGGTGTACATTAAGCTTCCAAAGTTTCAAAAGAGAACGCACCAGCAATAAGTTACAAGAATGTTAAAATTTATAGATGTACAGCGTTGCCATCATCGGATTCGATATCTATCAAACAAAACTTTGATATTTGTTATAAATGGGCCGCTTCGTACTTTTAGGCTACGTACCTTTAGCATTTCGTACGAAATGTTAGTAATTAATTCCCAAATACAAGATATCATTAAAAATCTTAAATCAAAAAAAGCTCCGGGTCTCGACGGAATCAGTAACAAAATTCTAATGTATCTTTCTTAAAAATCGACCCTATTCTTAACTGCTATTTTCAATGCATGTCTTAAAATAGGATACTTTCTGCGCAATTTTAAACTAGTTAAAGTTATTCCAATACGAAAGCCAAATAAACCTGCAGATAGCCCTTCATGTTATCCCCCATAAGCCTATTGTCTTCTATAAGAAAATATTTGAGAAAATTACACTGCTCTGCAAAATAACATTTTTTTTCGAGCCCCGAAATTATTCTTGCTGATTCCAATCCATTTTTATCCATTTCATACCGTTTTCGCGGGACGCCCCCTCCCCTTTTTCTTATGGTCTTTTGTTTGTCATAACTCAGGAACGACTACTCCGATTTTGCTGAAATAAATTTAGAAATATTAAGAATTACCATTCCTTTCATCTATTCTTATACAATTTCTCTACATATTCAACAGTTTCGCAGATATAAATAAATTTATGAAAAAAAAAATATTTTTTTGCCTAAAAATTTTTAATTTTTGTTTTTAAAAGTCATGAAAAATCTAAAAGGGAAAAAAATTTCAAGGCTTGTTACATTTGCTTAAAGCTACATAGTTTATGAACAAAATGAGATATAGATCATGAAAACCGATGAAAGCGTTCCGCTTTTATTCACAATTAAGTGAAGGTATCTCATTTTGACTAGAATATTGATTTTTTATTTCAATTAATTTGGAGCCCAATCCTTGTCTAGATGACCAACTTGGAAATTAAAATATAAATGATAAACAGTTTTCAGAAGCGGAGAAAAGAGCTTTCGTTGCGCTTTTAATGTTAAGTTTCCGCAAACATATCAGAAGCTATCTGGATGATTTCTACACTCTCGTGGCATAATAAAATTCGCGTACTGTTATTCACTTTAAAAAAAGCGGAAAAAAATCACTTCTACTTTTCACTGAACACCTATAAGTACTACGTATTTTTCAATATTTTACTGACAGGTACTTATGAATGGGCGCATCTTTTGAGGGTGGCTATATACCTGATTCAGCTCATGTGCGTTTCAAATTTTTCAAAACTTTCCAAATAATGACCACTCATACATGTGTACATTTCAGTAAAATAAATCATCGGTTATAGATAGCCAACGGAAAAACACATATTAACAAAAAAAATGGTCTTCCCTTTTTTCCCCTTAATTGACTGGGAACGGATTAGGTGTCATAAATAAACAAGAACGGTATGTCAGCGTCCACGCACGAGCTTATTACTTTGCTACCGCAATCATAACAATCAAATCACCTTGTGCTTATTAGTTTTTTTTTTAATCTGAGAACCATAAAACAGTCATCAACCTTTTTTCCAAAGAATTTTGTTTTTATCCTGTAGCAAATTTTTGCAATTATTGCATCGTCAATTATTGACGATGGTGGAGACATAACAATAAGAATTTTGTGAGAATATCTAATATAAATCCCTGAGGATGCTATTCGATGAATAGCCAAATATTGGAATAAAAATAAAGAAATCATTTTTCAAAATATGACCCAGAGCACGATAAAAATAATTTTTTAATTAACAAACGACAGGTCGAATAAAATATTACATCTTATAATTGTTGGAAATATTTAGAAAGTTCCTCTGACTTTAGCTTTGGTGATAGTTTTAGTCAGTTTTGCTTCTGTTACTTTAACATATTGCCAAATAATTAGTTCGGTGTAATCGTTTGCTTTAAAATTCGCCAATATCATATTCTTTAGTTCTGCTATTTAAAATTCTCAGTAATGCCAACTCTTGCGTATGTTTCCTGTAATCACAGACCATTTCAATCAAAATATTTTCGAGCTGAGCGAAATATGCATTTCTTTGAATAACTTTATCAATGATTTTCTTATATTGTATAGGTTATGTATCGAGAGAGAGGATTGAATTAAATGAACTAAGTCTTGGGATCCATACTGACAAGTTGATTTATATTTAATAAAAAACCGGTGCTTACATACACTTTTATAATCTACTCCCATAATAGTTAACCATCTTGCATGAGACATTGTGTCATGCTGTTTAGATGCCAGCTTGAGAGATATTTTGCCAGACAAATTTCGTATAAGCATTTTTGATCGCTGCTCAGATCGCTTATATATATCGAAGGAAACTCAAAATTAGATCTAATAGATTTAGGAAACTCAAAATTAGATCTAATAGATTTAAATGACATTACGGTCATCTTCTCACATTTATTAAATAACTTTCCTTTCCGAAGAGGCAGTTCGTTGGTACGTAACATTCAAATAAACCCATGCACAGTGGTCAAAAGCGATTAAAAATCTATAACTTTTTTATTTCTTCACCGAAACTTTTGAAACAGGGTACTCGGAGGTTTTTAGGGCCGCTGAACCCTAATCTTATATCAGATTTAAAAAATTGAAAATGGCGCATCCAATATGGCGGCCAAATTTTTTACTAATGCTCGGATTGGCTTAAAATTTGGTACTCGGGGGGTTTTTGGGGTCGCTGAACACGAATCTGATATCACATTTTTAAAATTCTAAATGGGTGAATCCTAAAACACTTATGAGATTTTTTTTTTAAAAATAACATATTTAAACTAAATTTATTTCATATTTGTATAGATAATAGCTTTTTTTTAACTAAACCAAACTGAACTAATATAAACTAGACAACTAATCCTACGGCCTCTGGAAGCAACTCGGTGTTATTTTTCTCTTTCTTAATTCTAATACTACTTATTAACGGATCTGAGGATATTAAAAGGTAGTGAAATATGTCTTCATTATTTAATTTTCTTGATACATTTCTGCTTCTGAGCTTCTTCAGATAATGAACCAATTGCGACTCCCAAATGGTTAATAATATCAGCTCGATGGATAAGATAACCATTCATCATATCATTATATTTGTATGATAACTAAATAATTAACTTAAAAATTTGTATACAAAAAATTGTATGCACGTACATGGCACATTTTAAATTTTGTAAAAATAATTTAGTTAATTTCAAATTTATAGGGCCTAGTTTAAGCATTAAAATTAACCTAATTTTTTCACCAAAATTTAAAATTTGTTATGTACGTGCAGGCACTAAAACGGATTGATAGCCTTTCTAATATCTTTCATTTTATATACAGTATGCACATACAAATTCATTTAAAAGTTGTGTACAAAAAGTTAGAAAACGAAAAACATGGCTTTTCGTATGCCTTATATCTTCCAAAAATTTTGGGTTCCGCCCAAAGAACCAAAATACTGGTCCGTTTGAAAAACTTCCCTCAAGATCTCAAGATCGTATGAATTTTTTTAAAATACACTTATAAATAGGGTTCCTTAAAAATGCTCTACATTAAAAGTTGCATAATATTGCACTTAGGTAAAAACATATTTTGTTTAGGACCCTTAGGTGTATTAAATACCGTTTATAGCTAAGCGGTTGAGAGCCGCTATTTTTTTTTTGACAGCTTATGCAAATAGGTCAATTTCATTTTTTTTTAAACCTATTTTTTTTGCCACTTAAAAATTATTTGAAATACATGATGTGATTAAAAACAAAATATATTTTTAATAACTGTAAAGTTATAAAACAAAATCATCGAAAAAAGTAGGGTTTGCCTACTTAGTTTCCGAGTATAAAAAATTCCGATTTTTTAGTTTGAAATTTTTTTAAAAAAAACTTCAACTTTGGTCCATTATAGCATAAAAAATAGATATTCTACAACCCAGAAAATGCTTAAAACGTCTTATCTAATGTATTATCTGTCGATAACTGCAAAAAAATTAAAAGAATTATTTAAAAAAAAAAAAAAAAAAAAAAAATAATTTTGAGCGCTTTTGACGACTGTGCCATGTAGCGATTTCCCTAACGACCTGTATTTACTAAAGTCCCGTCGCATCCTGCAACATCAATTTCGTTTATATTTGGAGCCATGAAATTTTGTAAGAATTTCAAAATACTTGAATTAATTTCGTTTGCGTTTCCAGACAAAGCTGTCACATGCCCCAGATAAATTGAACCTGGTTCTTCCATTATAGTAATATGCTCTTTTTTGCGGTGATTGCAGATCCAATCTTTTCAACAGTGAGTGTCTTGTTTTTTCTTCCATCAAAGTAAATTGCAATAACATTCCGGTTTTGTTTCATTTCTATATCAACATGATTTTCTCTCTTTTTCTTTCTCTTCTAATTTACTTCTATCAATAAGTAACGACGAATCCTCGCATAAATAAAACATTGACAAGAAGGGAAGAATTTCTGTTTGAAACCCCACTTTTGTCATAGACTTCAGTTACATTGGATAGAGCAAGTCCCCTCTTTGGAGACATTATTATAGTTTTTTATGTTGATGGTTGTGAATCCATATAATCTACCGCCCTATATTTGGAAGCATACTACTCTGAACAATTGTCGTTACTTGATTCGCTGCTATCTTATTCTACGTTACAGGTACAGGTATAATGACTTTGTTTGTATAATGACTCCTGTTTATAACTAAAAAAAATATTTCACCTAGACCCATATTTTATTATACCGATCGACCCAGAATCACTTTCTGAGTCCACTTAGTGATGTCCGTCCGGCCGTCTGCGTGTCCATGTTAACCTTGAAATCGAACTACAGGTTGATGAAATTTGGTATATAAGCTTTTACCGGCCATAGCAGGAACGCTATTTAAATTGGTGAAATTCGGTCCATGTTCAGACCAAATTATCATATAGATTTCAGTCAAATTGGGTTTGCATGTGTTTATTGTATCCATTAATCAGTAGTCCAAAAATAATCCCTATAGGACAATTCTTAGTCATAGACCCCATGTAGAGCTGCTTCCCGATCTTAACTTAAATCTATCAAAAAACAAGACTATTGCACAGATTTTTTTCAAATTTGGTTTGTATAAATTTTCTCAAAATATAAGTGACTATGAAATATGGTCAGGATCGTTCCATTTTTCGACCTAGTCCCCATATAAATATAGCACCCGATAAGAAATTTTTCATATCTGTAGCCAAAAAAATTTATAACGATGCCAATCAAATTTGGTGTATGCTTATTTTCTATATCCAATTAGTTGGGCCGAAAAGTTAGGGTCTCTAAAGCATAGTATATGGTATCGTATAGTCGGTCAAGGCCGACTATAATTTTCTTATTGTTTCTTTTATAGAATTTCGCATTTGTCTTTGTAGTTGTAATATCAATGTTGTCGACTTTCATCTTCCGTTGTCTTCTCTGGTCTTTGAATAATTCTCGTTCGGTAATTGGTACCTTGATTTTACAGACACCTGATTCAAAATTAACGCATTTACATGATCTTTTTGACCGTATTATTGATCGTAACTTTTGGTCTGAAAATACATTGGTTCGAGAATATATATTTAGACAGAATTCTAACAATATTGGTCGCCTTCCTCAAACTGATTCAAACGTTCCAAAAAACTAAAAGATCTTACTGTTGAAAATATTTCATTAGTTTACCAAAACTTTCGTGGTCTGAGAACTAAACTGTCAACTTTATATATTGAAAGTTTCAACACAACTCATCATATTATCGTATTTACTGAAACTTGGCTTAATCATGCCTTTTTAAATATTGAAATATTTTGTAATAAATATAATATTTTTAGACGTGACCGCGCTGTGGCTCAAATTTTGATTTCATTGGCCAAAAGTCAAATTTTTTTTTGTCATCGATTTTTAAAATTTTTACTCCTTTTTGTAGCTTATATATCCAGATTAAGGTAGCCAAAAAATTAGGTTAAACTATTGATAATTGTGGGCGTGGCATGCTGTCAAACTCAACTGTTTTTTTTAATTCAGCAAAAGGTGTTTTTTTTTTGTTTTTTATCAAAAATAAATGGTTACTACTCGCAAGCTATCATCGATATTGGCCTGCGGTCTTTTTTATAATGTTAGTAGGATTATAGTCTTTAGTTTTTGTAAGTAGTCACAGTTCTAACGTTTGATATTAGGGGCGTTATGAAATATTTATGAAACCACTATATTTTTCTCAAATTTAAACTTTAGTGGAATAGAACTTCTAAAGGAAGTAAGGGAACAAGAAACGTATACCACCCGGAGAAAGGCGAATGTATCCTGTTTAACCCTATATATACTTTTGCACCCCCCACGAGCCCCCGGTAGAACACTTTTTTCATTTTAATGAAATTACTCTAAAAAAATTACTCTAAAAAAAATTTTGTTTTTTTACTTTAGACTACGTAAAAGTAAAATAATTAAATAAAATACCTGCGAAAGGGTTTATTGGCTTTGTTTTGATCAGCAAAAAAATAAGTCATAAAATGATCACAATAGGTTCTACAGTAAACAAATGATCTCTTTCTTAATTTACCTGTTGTCAAATTTAAGGGTCAACCAAAGTCATAAACAATTTTATAAGTTTGTCAATAATCGCGGCACTAAACCACTAAAGATAAAAAACCACCCCATATTGGCGAGAAACTAATTAGTTTTACCTGATATTGAAGTCTGGATAACAAGTGCAGTTTTGTTCAATTTAAGTACTACCTGCTATGAAATTAAAGATCAATGTGTGAATAACATGTACCTAAAAATGTATAAAATGACGGATTCTATAAGGGATTACTCAATAATAAGTTAATACTTCAAGTGTACGGACGTATATTCGCAAGTGATAAAAAGTGATAAAAAAGTGATAACAGACGCAAATAAAAATATTGAGAAAAATATGGAGAACTTTAGTTATAAAGAACTGGCCGAAGAGTATTTTCGAAACAAAAACCAGGAAGATGTTCTTAGTTACGTTAAAATAAAATTAAACTTAAATTCGTCTAGTACCGAAATACAAGAGCAATTATCTAATTTCGTCAAAGTACTAAAAAAACGATTGAAAGAAGTTAACTACTGTAAACAAAAGTTTTATAATAAAAGTGCAAACTGGTTAGAAGGCCAACTTAATGTTGGTGGAGAAACAGCAAAGCTAGATAAGGCTGGAAGACCACGCAAATCATTGGACAACTGCAGCGATAGATCTAAGAGGCGGAAACTTAAAAATTTTAACGAGGAAATTGGTTCTACAAATATAAAAGAATCTTTTCTACATCAATTACGAGCACAAAACCAATTAACAAAAGTGGATATCATTGAAAAAACTTGTAATGCTAGTCCAGTGAGAACAAAGCGAATTCTTAAAAGTATACCAACTCCGAGCGATGCAAAACAGTTCACAAATGAGGAGGCATTAGCATTATTTCTGGATTTGAAATTAACAAAACACCAATATATTCAGCTCAGATTGCGTGCGATTGAAAAAGGCTCAAATATGTATCCAGCATATCATCACATAACAGCTGCTAAAATAGACTGTTTGCCATCAAAGGACACTATTACAATCACACCAATTTCGGCAGAAGTACAACTACAATCTTTACTTGATCACACAGCCAAACGCTTGCTACAATCAATAACAGGAACTGAGTTAAAGAAATATGGAAACACAAAGTTAATTCTATTTTGTAAATGGGGATGTGATGGTTCTTCGGGACAAAAACAATACAAACAAGTTGTATGTGAAAATATTTCGGACTCAGATATGTTCATGGTATCATTTGTACCATTGCGATTGAAAAAGATTTTGGAAGATTCGGAGCCTTCGAGTAGTACAACGCAAACAATGGATATTTGGAAAAATGAGACACCATCTTCTACGAAATACTGCAGGCCAATCAAATTTGAATTCAAAAAAGAAAGTCATGATGCCATTAACAAACAAGTTAGTGATATCAAGGCCCAAATAGCAACACTACAGCCATTACAATTACAGTTAGATGGGCAGCAAATTGAAGTAAGCTACCAATTAGTGCTGACAATGATAGATGGAAAAGTAGGTCAGGCTTTGACTAACACGAAGGCTGCATCCAGCTGCATTATATGCCAAGCAACATCAAGCCAATTAAACCAAGTCCCGACAAAATCATTCGATAATACCGATGCCTTCGAATTTGGATTATCACCACTACATGCAAGAATACGACTTATGGAACACATACTAAAAATCAGTTATGATTTGGATTTCGGGCCTTCAGGATCAATAAGAAACAACGAAACCAACAAAGAGTTAAGAAGTTCAAAAAAGAAACATGTTCAAGATGAATATCGCAAATTTGGATTGATTATAGATCAGCCAAAACAAGGGTCAGGCAATACAAATGATGGCAATACCGCAAGAAGATTCTTTTCAGATCCAGAAACAGCATCTGAAATAACAGGAGTGGATTTAAACCTTATTTTCAGATTTAAAATAATCCTAGAAGTACTTGCGTGCAATGAAGAAATTGACTCTAGAAAATTTGGAGATTATGCTAAGGAAACTGCAAAAATATATACAACCAACTACCCATGGAGAAATATGTCTGCAACAGTCCACAAAATCCTTTATCATGGAGAAGATGTCATTAAATATCATTTGGTGCCACTTGGAGATCTATCAGAGGAGGCTCAGGAAAAAAGGAACAAGGATTACAGATTTTATAGACAGCACAATACTAGAAAAATGTCACGAAATTCCACAAATGAAGATCTATTTAATATATTATTGGCAACGTCAGATCCGTTCATCTCCAGTATTCGAAATCAATGGAAAGTGGAACATCGGGATTTAGATGAAGAAGCCAAAAAACTACTAAAGAACAGAAATGGCACAGAACAAAATATGGAATATTTGCAATCAATATTTGAGTCTAATGAATAATAATTATAATTGCCTTTCATTGTTATTTAAGTACGAAAAACATAGTATTAGTAAAAAATAATAATAAACAGAACCTACCATTGTTACAAATGCTATTTAAATCTATTGCAGTTTTTATTCTTAAAAGGTTTCCCACATATGAATGCAATGTTTTAATAGATAAGAAAGATTCAAAAAATAAGAACCCATATTTTCATATCAAAATTAAAAAAAAAATTAGAATCATTGCGCTAATGTTTAGCAGATTTATTTAGCTAGTGTAACAAATTAGGCAGCAAACACTAATAAATTTTTCTGTAGTAATAATAATATTCCTTGAGTGTAAGCAAATTGCAAATTTGATAGCAAACATTTTTAATTTTTTAGTAATACTAGTTAAATTTCTAGTGAATTTTACTATTTTGTTGCGTGTAAAAATTTTTTTGAGTGTAAAAATTTTTTTGAGTGTAAGCATTAAAAAAATTTCATTATTACAAAAAATGTTTATAATAATTATTTAACTCCAAATATGACACTTTCTAATAAATAAAAATAAATAAAAAAAAACATATATCACGCTAAAAGTTAAAAAAAATCAAAAGTTAAACTTTGACCTAGAATTCCTTAAAAAGTACTCAATCAATTTAAATGAAATTCACACTGAGTCAAGATCAACTATCTATCTATCTACTAAAAAAAACAGTACTAAAATATTTTGATCGGTTCAAAAGTTACAGAATTTTGGCCAATGAAAAATGATTTTCAGCCACTGTGGACCGTTGCAATAAGATGAATGGCGGTGGCGTTCTTATTGCTGTCTCAAGTATCTTATCATCTGAGGTTTTATTAATTGATTCGTCTTTAAACATCGAATTCGTTGCAGTTTTAATTAAATACAATCATAAAAAAATATTTGTTACTTGCTCATACATCCCTCCATCGTCTCTGCAGTCTTTATATGTTAGACATGGAGAAGCTATTAAATATTATTAATACTTTTTTTGATTTACATATTTTTCAATTAAATGCAATTCTTAATGATCATTCAAAATTATTGGATTTAATATTTGTTAATGAAGTTACTGAATGTTGTACGAAGCGATCGAACCCTATTTCTATTCCTGAAGATGGATATCACCCTACTATTGAAGTAAATATATCCATTCCATCTGGACTTGTAGACACACCTAAAAAAAAGTGCTAAAGTTTTTTGTTTCGCTCAAACGAATTATACTATGTTTAATGAACTTATAAATAATACAAACTGGCATGATTTCTTATCGTTATCTACTGATACAACTCGTGCCATTGATCAAATGACTGAAACTTTCTATAACCACATGTATTCTTTTATTGAGTCAGATGTTCCTAAAAAATTTTTGAAAAACCTTTCTGGACCGCCTTGGAATACTAGGAAACTGGCTAGTGTCAAGAATAAAAAAAAATAAATATTACAAAAAATATAAGAAAACTGGATCTCTTGTTGATAATGGAAAATACTCTATTTGTTGTACCGAATATAATACTCTGAATAATTCATGTTATTTAAACTATTTGAACAAAATGAAAAATAATTTTAAACGAAATCCGAAGTCATTCTACAAATTTGTTAACTCTAAGAGAAAAACTAAGGGCTATCCTGCTATTATGAAATTTCTACATAATGAATCCTGTGATGATACTATTGTTTGAAATTTATTTGCTGACTTCTTCTCTACTACTTACTCCGATGCAACTTTTGATGATTCTAATGTCTGCTCATATTCACTGACTGCTACTCAAATTATATCCATTCCGTCTCTTGCTATATTTGTGGTTTCTAATGAATTGAAAACACTTAAATTTTCCTGCAACAGTGGTCTAGATAAAATTCCGTCCTGTATTTTAATAAAATGTTTTAGCTGTACCATTAACACTCATGTTTAATACCTCAATTAAATACGGTTATTGTCCCATTATGTGGAAGGATTCATTCATTATTCCGCTATTCAAATCTGGTAACAAGGCTGATATTACTAATTATCGTGGAATTGCTACATTAAGTATTATACCTAAAATTTTTGAAAAAATTATAACGGATTATCTATGCCATCAAGTAAATACCTTAATTTCTCCCTTCCAACATGGTTTCCAAAAAAGATGTTCAACCTCTACAAATCTATTACAATTTACTACAATTGTCAACCGTGGTTTTCTTGAACGCAAACAAACAATTTTCAAATCTTTGCGCAAAGTGGATATATTCTTATTTAACCAATAGAACACAAAAAGTATGTTTTAAAAATGTTACCTCAAAGCCGATAGATGTAATGTCGGGAGTACCACAAGGCAGCCATCTTGGACCGCTTCTTTTTTCTTTGTTTATAAACGATCTTCCGAATGTTATTCGTTTTTCAAACATCTTGATGTATGCGGATGATGTCAAAATTTTCTTCTGTTATAACCAACACTCTGATCATGTTTTTCTCCAAAATGATTTGAATTCATTTTATTCTTGGTGTAATTTAAATTTAATGGAGCTAAACCTTAAAAAGTGTAAACATATGCGTTTCGTCAGAAAGAGGCCGATATCTGTCAACTGGGTGATTATTGTCTCGATAAAGTAGATAACTTTATAGATCTTGTTGTTTTATTGGATCATAAACTGACCTTTGTTCTTAATATAACAATTACTGTCAACAAAGCCAAAGGTGTACTTGGTTTCATAAAACGTTGGGCTAAAGAGTTTAATGATCCCTATGTCACCAAAACTTTATATACGTCAGTTGTGAGACCTATCCTGGAATATGCTTCTGTAACTTGGGACCCAATCTACCAAATTCATGCCGACAGTCTGGAATCTGTGCAGAAATAATTCCTTTTGTAATCTTCCATCCTGTACCGGCAGACTTGCCCTTATTAAGCTACCAACTTTAAAAAGCCGGAGAACTATGCTAAATGTTTCACTTCTTCTTAATATAATTAATGGTGATGTTTGTTCCGGTTTTCTGATTAACAATATATCATTCAACATTCCTCAACGACCAACACGTTACTTCTCACCTTTATCTGTGCAGTTCTATAGAGCTAATTATGCAAATGCATACCCTCTCAGGAGAATGTGTATTCAATTTAATGAACTTTATAGATTTATTGATTTCTCATTAAATACTAATCTAATTAAAAGTAAAATAATATGCTTTCTAAATTCATGAATATCTAGTATCGAAAAGCTTTAACCTATCTGCTTTGAATTTTTGAGTTTTCCCAATAGACTTGTTTTTCTTGATTAACTTTTATTTTTCATTATATTCCCTTATTTTCTGAATTATTCCTTGGTCAGAATTGCAAGGAAGGGAAGCTTTAAGCCAGCTTTCTTTGAAATATTGTGAACATTTGGATCTTTGCTGTTTTGAGTCTTCAAAAAATCCCGATACCACAAAGACAATTTCATAATATCGGAATAAGTTGGAACCATATTACCAAGAAGTTTACATGGAGCCCCAAATACATTACAATTTGGCAAGTGCGCGGCATTTTAGAACGTTTACAAGAATATCTGGAAACAAACCGCTCTGAATGAACATTCGATTAACTGAACATAATGCAGACTGTAATATATAGAATTACTCGCCTGCCTTATATGTATTTGGGCATTTCCACAGAAATGTCAACCGCAGCCAAAAAATGCAAAGTCTATTAAAGTATGTTGTTTTAAAATTAATGTTTGAACAGTTCGCCCTGAAAGTGACTTCTGTTTTTGTAGCATGCGAATGCCTTGGTTTTATGTAATTATCTTGAAAACGAACAATTGTCCAAAATCAACCTTGGCACCAATTATAGTGCTAATCAAGAGCTATAAGTTTTGCCTTTTGGCAAAATAAAATAATGTTATGGCATATGTTTTTTTTTTTTCACTTGGAATGCGTACAAATGTCTCATTCGACATTGGCGAAATGCCCATATGTATTTTTATTAAATTTAAATTTTTTTTTCTTCAGTGCCTTTAAAATTTTTTCTCAAATTTAAAATTCATAAAGGAACCTGAAGATATCGATTCATAGGACCAATTTTTTTTTTTTTTTTGTTGGTTTTATTTTCATCTTAAAAGGCAACTATTCCACCCACAGGCATTTTCAAATTCGGGAAAAAAATTATAATACTCCACCCTATTGGCTATCTATATCATATAGTTTCAGAGCGATCCGTGATCAGAATTAAAAACAAAAAATTAATATTAAATTTGGGAGAAGAACAACTTTTGTAAACTTATGTTACACATGTTCATTCTTCTGTGTTGAAGATGTCTGCTCAATAGCGCTTTTATGAAGTCTAAATCAATGACAAACATTATTAATTGCAATATGTCTGGAAAATGACATCAAATCTAACAAACTATTTATAAATTTCGCTTCAGAGTAATATCTCTAATATATGTAAAAAGTACCATATGTGGAATGTAAAAAACATACATGATATATGGCAACTCTTACGAAACTGATAATAGTGGAAATTAGAAGTATAAATGTATAGATATTAAAAAATAACGATTGTTTGCTTAGACAGAGTTGTATCTTCGGCAGAGTTAAGAAAAAAACACACACTGAATAAAAAACTCGTACATATATGTAAACAAACATAACTTAGACCAACACACACATATTTTTATTTTCATACCAATTATGTTTGTTTTTAAATTTTCTTCGGTGCCCAACACAACCATGACTGTGTTCGTTTTAATATTTCGTTATTTACACGAACATTTTTGTATCACATACTTTTTGTTTCAATCACACATAAAGCACACATTTTTGAGTGTTGCTTTATTTGAAGTTCATGTTCTGGTACGTGTACTGAAAAAAAACACAGAACATGTACAATAAACAGGTTCGAGTTCAGTTATAATTTAAGTCGTGTTGTGGCTCGTGTAGTAAGAAAAAACAGAACATGTACAATAAACAGGTTCGAGTTCAGTTATATTTTAAGTCGTGTTTAAATTAGAAGAGAAAGAAAAAGACAGAGAGAGAATCATGTTGATATAGAAATGAAACAAAACCGGAATGTTATTGTAATTTACTTTGATGGAAGAAAAAACAAGACACTCACTGTTGAAAAGATTGGATCTGCAATCACCGCAAAAAAGAGCATATTACTATTATGGAAGAACCGGATTCAATTTATCTGGGGCATGTGACAGCTTTGTCTGGAAACGCAAACGAAA
Organism: Cordilura impudica; assembly: GCA_963682025.1. Classification (NCBI taxonomy): domain Eukaryota; kingdom Metazoa; phylum Arthropoda; class Insecta; order Diptera; family Scathophagidae; genus Cordilura; species Cordilura impudica. The sequence goes on from OY821517.1 coordinate 134,533,030, forward strand.
TTAATTCAAGTATTTTGAAATTCTTACAAAATTTGATGGCTCCAAATATAAACGAAATTGATGTTGCAGGATGCACGACTTAAAATATAACTGAACTCGAACCTGTTTATTGTGTTGGCTGCTTTTGAACAGAACATTGTGTGTTTCATGTGTGTATTTTCTGAACCTTGATCTTCGGAGATTAATACGAAGTAAAAGCTGTGCAGTATGAAAACTGGTTCTTAACCACACTGCTCGTAGGTGAGTGTATTAAAGCGCGCTGACCAAAAAGTGCAAGTAGAAAAATTTCATATAGACACAATCTATCCAATTATAAAATAACAATTATTATTACCATGTTCAATAAAATCACTGATGATGGCTGAAATGTCAGAAACTAGTCTGATTAGAGGTACAGTGTAGTTATGCATTTTAGAAATATATGCTTTTTGTTGTCCTTTTCGCTAGTTCATATTAGCGAGGGCTTCCTGTAATATTTTGGAAATCATTACAACATTAATCATATTTTGTTTTTGTCTCGCAGACTTTTTACTTAAAGATGATACAAGTTATACATAACAGTGATTTTCCTTCTTTCGTTCAGTTTAAGGTGTTTAATCTTTTTTTTTTTTTAAGTATCAATTTAGATTTTATTACGAAGTATCAAGTAATTACTTTCTTAGCTCCTTTGATACAAACTTTAACCTTGGAACACATTTTAATTTCACTCACTTATACTGGTCTCGTCAAATAATCAACAAAAAAATTAATCATTTTCTTCAAATAAAATTATAATCCAAAAAAAAAAAAAATAAAAAAATAGAAAGTAAAAAGAAAAAGTAAAACACATCCCAAATTATTTCAACAACAACTTGTAAGAAAAGAAATTTGTTTAGAATATTCCTGCAACTAAACAAAAGTTATGAATAAATCATATATTCAGAGTGAGGGGCACACCAGCAAAAAAATTGAATTAAAAAAAAGGCATAACGAAGAAATACTTGTACACAATAAAAAAGTCTACACTTTTTTTAACATGTTTTTATGTAAAACTGGATGTTATGAATAATGAATCCTTTTTTTATTTTACATTTTTATGTACATTTTAGCAAAAAAAAATTGCTATAAAAACATATATAGATTCTGTTGAAAATTTTGCACATTTCTTTAAAGAAAATAACAAAAATTATAAAAATAATAACAGAACACTAAGGGCGTTTAAATTGCAAGGAGATTACGATGAGCCGTTATGGAAAAAGAATTAATCAATATTTTCTTTATTAAACTTTAATGATTTAATTGATACACCCGAATTCAACAGAAATTTTCTAGAAACTAACCATTTTATATTGTGATAAAATATGTGCTGTTAAGACAATTCGATTGGAAATAAATTTAGTAGCCTTTGTTCCTCATAGGAACCATAGGACATAATATAATATATAACAACGAAGCTATTTTCTGTGTGTAATTTAAAAAAAAAAAATTAAAATAGCAGTTTATCTGTTTAATTCCGTTTGTCCTTATGTTCTTTTTAGTTGCCTTAAAATGAAACATATTAACAAAATAATTACAAATTAAGAAATTTATTGTATCACATTCTCCTCGAGATCAAAAAATTAATATAAATAAAGTTGAACATTTTATACTCCACACTGTACACTGCAGTCCGGAACTTAAGAGATGTTAGATATTTTTTGACAGCAAGTTTAAAGCGATTATTTAATGAGAACTAGATACAAAACTGATCCGATCACTTGTGAGTTCCAAGAACAAAATTCCCAAAATTACAAGGTCCATTTCCTGTACAACAAGATAGAGTCTTATATTTAAAGTACAGGAACGTATTGCGTTACAAAGAAAACATTTTACAATATAATTAATTACACTATCCAACAAATTAAGACTGTTTGAATGGAACAGAATAATTCTGAAAGGGTATGTTGAGTAGATCATTTTTGTAGAACAAACTTATGGCCCAGCACGTCTGAGTATTTTTTTACAGTGGGTCAAAGTTTTAATTTTTTGGTCGAAGGGAGCATTATACTTTATGAAAAAAATGCTGTAAGTGAATGTCTTAGAGTATTCTTATGGTCAGAGTTGTATTGTGGAATTGTATGGGGATTATTTTTGTGGAAGATATTAACCCTATAACTGGTTTCTTTATGGGTCAATTTGACCCTTTTTTCGAGAAAATCAAAAAATATCCTTTAAAAAAGGACATTTAAGGATTAAAATATTCTACGAAAATGTTTGCCGAAAAATTTCAACGGGGGTCACCAAAGACACCATTGTTGTAAATAAAGCTCTTTATGCTTAATTAGTAAAATTATACACCAACATATACAAAACAGGTAAAACCGGCGTCAAGTTCGGCCGGGCCAAACACTGAGTTCTTGCGTCTAGCCAGCTGTGACTTACAAATCGGGTGTGATATTTATTAAAATTAATAATAAAAAATAATAAAAAAAATTCAAGCATAATTGAGCTACTAAGCAGTACATATCGGGTGTTATTTTTACTAAAATTAATATAAAAAAAGAAAAATTAAAGATTAAATAAGCATGGCGGATTCTGTTTGCAAATTATTTGCAAATTATTTGTGGACATTTTACGCACCATCAAAGCAGAAGAAAGATATTGCCTACAATTGAAGAACCATATTTTCTTTTCTTTGGAATACGATTTTTATCTGAAGCTTGGATACCAAAAACCGTATGTACTACTTGCAAAAGTGGTCTTTTGACCTGGTACAAAGCGGTACTAAGGCGCTGCCATTTTCTGCGCCTATTACATGGATTGAACCTGAAGATCCCAAATCAGATGCATGCTATTTCTGCGTAAATTACAAATTTGGTAGAAGCCAAAGGTACTACGCGACAATGACATACGAAGCAACAAATAATGTCATTTTACCAGAAGTGCGCTGTAAAGGTGTTCCGGTGCCTCAACCGCCTAAACATACATTTTCGGCCAATATGACAGTCGCCAATACAGAAATAACAGCGGCGGTTGAAAACATATCAGATATAAGTTACTTGCCTCTTGATGGTTTAAACATATGTCCTAATTTGATAGACCAAACTTATTTTGAAGATCTTGTAAGAGATTTAGGACTAACAAAAGAGAAAGCTGAAATATTATGTTCTAGATTGAAAAACAGGAATTTGATAAAAGCCGATGTAAAAGTTACATTTCCAAGAAAAAGACACGCCGATCTGGAAAGTTGTTTTAAAAAATCAGAAGAACTTGTATACTGTTGCATTATTGAAGAAGTTCTAAAATATCGAAAGCTTCCACTGGACTCTTCCGCTCTTCAAAACACAGCTTAAAAGCAGTTTTTCTGCACAATAGAAATCAGCATCCATCAATACCGGTTGCGTATTCCACAAAAAAGGAGGAAACATACGCAAATATTTCAAATCTCTTAAATAAAATTGAATACTATAAATATAAATGGGAAGTATGCGCAGACTTCAAAATGATTGCAATATTGACTGGAATGCAAACAGGATACACAAAATATATGTGCTTTCTCTGTAAATGGGATTCACGTGCTACCAGCAGCCATTATCATATTAAATATTTCGAAGAACGTAAAGAAAATATTATTGGTGACTTAAATGTAATGCATGAATCCCTTGTCCCAAAAGATAAGGTCATACTTCCACTGCTGCATATTAAGTTGGGCGTGGTGAAAATTTTTATTAAAAGCTTAAATACACAAGGAAATGCTTTCAAACGCATTCAAACAATTTTCCCCACATTATCTGCATCAAAATTAGAAGAAGGTAACGTACGGTTTTAAGTAAATAATCTATTTCATTCAATGTAAATTACCTTTTCTAGGAATGCTCGTTGGACCCGATATAATAAAATTATTACAAGATGAAGAATTTTATGGTCATCTGTCGGATATGCAAAAGACAGCATTTGACTTTATGCAGCTGGTTATATCAGAATTCCTTGGAAACTCAAAAGCACAAAACTATGCAGAAAATATTGAAAGCATGCTAATCGGTTTTAACAATATTGGCGTTAAGATGTCACTAAAGCTGCATTTTCTGCACTCTCATCACAATTTTTTTAAAGAAAACCTTGGAGCGGTTTCAGATGAACACGGTGAAAGGTTTCATCAGGATATAAAGGTATTGGAAGAAAGATTCAAAGGGAAATCCCAAAGTGTAATGCTTGCTGAATACGTATGGGGCTTGTACAGAAACCTTGACCCATCGGAACATTCACGTCAAGCTAAATACAGGAAAGCGTATTAAGTTTAATCTTTAATCCATTGTCATACTACTGCCATTTCCCAATTCCCTTTTACTCGAAAATTTGAAGCAAAAAAATAAATATGTACATACTATAATAAACCAGTATTAAAACAAAATTATAATTTTTTTATAGAAGTTGGCGTGTAATTTTGCCAATTAATCATAAAGAGCTTTATTTACAACAATGGTGTCTTTGGTGACCCCACTGAAATTTTTCGGCAAACATTTTCGTAGAATATTTTAATCCTTAAATGTCCTTTTTTAAAGGATATTTTTTGATTTTCTCCAAAAAAGGGTCAAATTGACCCATAAAGAGACCAGTTAGAGGGTTAAGATCTTCCACAAAAATATTCCTCATACAATTCCACAATACAACTCTGACCATAAGAATTCTCTCAGACATTAACTTACAGCATTTTTTTCATAAAGTATAATGCTCCCTTCGACCAAAAAATTAAAACCACTGTAAAAAAATACTCAGACGTGCTGGACCATATGTTTGTTCTACAAAAATGATCTACTCAACATACTTTTTCAGAATTATAGGGTCGCTATTCTGTTCCAAAAATGCTATTGGACAGTGTTATTAACATAACGTTTTTAGTATAATATAACAATATTGATAAAAAAAATAGACTATTTAAAAAAGTCAAAAAAAAAAAAAGTTTTGAAACTTTTTTTTGAAACTGTCATTCAGATCTTGGAATTAAAATATTTCGGTTTCTTGGCGATTGGAAAAACTGGATTTTGTCAATTATATATTTGGATGTTTGTTTGTTTATTATTTTATGCAAAAATTTAAGAGTGCGAATTTTCAACAGATTATCCAGATAGACCCCGTAAAGATTACTGGAAACAGAGGAAACATGATCAAATGTTCTCAATCCATACACATATCTTATAACATTATTAAACAAGACATTTAGTTTCCTATTACTAACTGCATCACAGCTTCCAAATAGCTCACACCCATACATCAGGGAAGGAATCAGATGCGTCTTGGCAAGTAATGCCCTTATTATTAAAGGGGTGAAATACTATGTGAACCAGACAGCTCGTAGTTTTGCATAAGTTTGACCAACCAGTAAATTTGTAAGATCAGTCCATGTCAAATCGTTATTGAAAGTTATCCCTAGATTTTTCGCCGTATTAACAATTTCAATTTTTTGGCCATTTAAAGCAGTATCTTCAGAAATGGTGGGAGTTAAACTTTTTGTCGTATAACAATGCATTTAGATTTCTGTGGGTTCAAACAGAGTCCGTTAGCATTAGCCCAAAGGTCGATTCTGTTTAAGTCTTCATTTAGAAGGGTTATGCCTGAAGTTATATTCTGAGCTGGGCTACTTAAAGTGAGTTGCACGTCATCTGCGTATAAATGTATCTTACAATTGGAGAGTAGTTTTTGCGAATCATTTGCAAACAAAGAAAATAAAATTGGACCTAAAATAGAGCCCTGAGGCACTCCCCTAGTAAGGGCTAATCTGTCTGACCATACACCGTTTACAAATACTGGTTGTGTACGGTTCGAAAGATATGATGATATAAGTTTGGTTAATGTATCCGTAAATCTAAAAAAGTGTTTCAGTTTTCCAAGGAGTATATCATGGTTTACCGTATCGAAGGCCTGGGAATGGTCTAGAAACACTAAAAAGTATATATTTCCATTTTCCAATCCTTCCCGTATGTTCTCACTAACTTCCACAAGAGCCGTAACGCAGCTATGGCTCTGACGAAAACTATATTACGTACTGCAAAGCAAATTATGAGTATTGACATATGAAATCATTTATTTATACAACATTTTTTTCCAAGACTTTCGATAGAAAACACAATGTGGCTATAGGTCTGAATTCTCCATTTGACTTAGGTAATGGCACAATTTTTACATGTTTCCAGTTTAACGGGTACATGCATGACATTATAATAGTATTAAACAGATGAGTAACATACGGTAAAATCAGGGGTAGAAGTAATCTTATAAATTTTGGGTGTAAGTTATCACTGCCCATTGCATTTGATTTTATTAAAGAGCACATTGAAATAACGCCATTTTAAGTAACGGAAGAAAATAGAAAATGTTCGCTGATTATCCCGTTATCTGTATTTAAGGTCTCTGAGGAAAAATTATAAAAAGCGGAATTTGCTTTAATTACGGGTGCGTTGCACAGTGGCGCCATTTGAGTTTTTTCGTTGCAAAAATCATATCTTTTGAACCGAATAACATAATTGAACAGTTTAAACAGCATATGATAGATAACTGTTCAGCCTATGAAATGAGCGTTTGGAAAGGGTGCTACGGTTTGTAGGGGCCTACTTATGGGTTATCAAAGTTAAAATTTGTAGAAAAATCAATTTTATGGTAACTAAAAAAAATTATTTTTACATTTTTAGATTATTTTTATTTTTTTTCTTTAGGGTTTTATGTTTTAAATTACTACCCAACAAATTAAAAAAAAATTACTTCTTTTTTAAATTTATTTTTAAATTTTCTGTAAAATATTCATCACAATTCGTAAGAGAAGGTATATCTAAAAGACTAATCTTTTCTAAACTATAATTATTTTCTAACTCTATTCGTGACTTCACATGCCGCAGGGAAGAAATAAGTGGATCGGAAGATGCTGCCAACATGTTGAAGAGGTCCTAATTTTTCCTTACCCTTGATGTTTGAATGTGTTCTGCAATCTATATTTTTTATAAAATTTGTTAAGAGACTCCTGTGCTTCTTCAGAAAGCTCTCCAATTGGCAATGACTGGTACTCAATTATATCTTTGCCATGCGCCAATATTTTATGGACGGTCGGGGTCAACTTCTTCTGTGGATCCATTTCTGCTAAAAGAGATGCAGTTTTCGATGCATATTCTCCATATTTTGTAAAATTGACATTTTCTTTGCAGTTTAAAACATTCAAGATCGTTCCCAATCTTTTCACGATTTGGTTGTCAATTCCAGTGACAATCAAATTTTCAAAAAATCTCCTAGAAGTGTTTCCATCGATTGAGTTACCGTATCCGTGCTTGGTATAGTCTACTTTTAGTCCAACTTGTTTAAAAAAAGCATCCTGTATTTGCTTCTTTCTGATCTTTTCCTTATCCTTTATTGATGTATTTTCATCGAAGATTTCCTCCTCTTGTGGTAGGGTATACGCCAGTTTTAGCAAGAACTCCATACACCTTATCCTTGCGTGCAATGGTGACATTCCATATTCGTAATTCTCCTCGTTTGTAGAATCGTTTAAATTACCAAAGTTCTTCTGACTCTTTTTGCAAATCGGGCATGACAATGTTGAGGTTGTTCCTGTCGTGAATTTATTTTGGCTTACGTAATATGCTTGTATCCTGGTAAAACGTCAGCCCCGTGTCGCATCAAGGATGCCCGTAGTATCTCATATTTTTCTTTGGAAAGTTGTAAATCCATAAACAAGGCCAAGGCTTCTTCGGAACCATACTTTTTAATGTGTGCGTTTGTGGGCGTGGGAATGCTTTCCTTAATCCTTTTAAGTCGCAGTGGGCTTGCATCAGCAACAGATTTTGTAATCTTTCACTATCCTTTGTATATTTAATAGACAGCGCGTTCGATAAATGCTTCGTGGTCAAGTCATTGGTGGCATCGGCAAGTTTCCTCTTTCTTGTGAAAATTGAACACTCCTCAATACATTTTTTTTTGCCTTCCTTTTGCTCCTCTGGTTGATGTGGTGGGTTTATCTACTGCCAATATATCCAGGATGGTGTCTTCATTAAGCCAGTCCTCGTATTTGGAGTTGAAGTTCTGAATGGTTCGATTAGATTTCACCCATTTTGCCTTAATATTTGCATATATCAGATAAAAATTATTTTTTATAATTTCGCTTCTCTCAATATTTCGGTATAAGCTATCAAGTTCTTCTAAAGCAGCTTCCGTGAAAAACTTTGGTGTGGTTGACCTTCTAAACAGTTCAAATAATTGTAAATTGTTTAACGCCATGGTTTCAGTACTTGTTGCGCCAACTTTCAGTCGTAGACTAATCCAGGCATTATGCTTATTTTGCAATAAATGGTCTTATGCTACCATGCCTAAAAATTTAACTGTTCCCTGCATACATATGGATTTAGGCTGAATTATGCAATTTTTGGTATTATGCTCGTGTCTAAATAAGATTTGTGCCTACCTGGAGGGGCCATAAGTCAATATTGTACTCCAAAGTAATTTTTAAGTGAGATGCGTACCTGCGAATTTCAATGAGTAGTTTTGTGTGCATCCTGTGTCTGTAACAGAATATTGGGAGTAGAGTTTGGCAGATGCTCACAGGTAGACAACCGACTTAAAATGCAATTTTCAAACTATTAGATCAAACTACTGTCAGTCAAAACATGTAAGGGATGCACGCCATACAATTTCTGCAACCATGTCTTTTTAACCTTTTTTACCTCTAGGAGCCAAACGGGCACGTACGGGCAGATAAAACCTTTTGAATTATGTAAAGAACTAATCAAAGAACATGTTTTGCAAATATGGAAAATATAGAAAAATATGGATTTTTTTATTTTCCGTCAAAGTTGAAAAATAGTGAAAAAAACGGATAGTTTTTAAATAGTGATTTACCAGGAGAAACACAAAGCAAACAGTTAATTTTTTTTTTATCATTATACATTTAATAAATACATCAATCAATACAAATAAAAAATAAGGCGATTCGTTACCTATTTTTCGTGATATTACACCTGAAATCGCAACAAATTGACTAAAAATTGTGTGTTTTTTTGAAAACCGAAAGTCGGTCAACTTTGAACGGTTATATCTTCTAAACTAAAAATGTGATATTATTAAGAGTAGCATATTTGAAATCGTTGAAAAATTTCCTATAACATGGGTTTATTCAAAACTTCATCGGCACACATGAAAATTTTGATTTTTGCAACCTCGTTTGCTCTACGGGCGCCACTGTGTGTTGGTAAACGTTCTGTTAAGCATATTTGCATCTACTTGGCAAGAGATGTTGTTTTTCGCATTGCCAACTCCTATTTCATGAATGGTATTCGAAGTTTGTTGAGAACTGATCGCAGTGCTATTCCGTTTGGAATAATATTCCGTTAAAGTTTCACAGCTCTGGAAGGAGCAAAAACACCATTAAAACAGGGATTTATGGGGTTAAAATGTTCCGCAAAAATATACGAAATACGCCAAAACGGAAAATGCAACCAGAAAGTCAGAAATAAGGCACAACAAAAGAGAGCTCTGGGTTAATTTCGCATTTATTAAGAATTTTATTTTACCCTAAATATTCTATTTTACCCTAAAACAAATTAAAGCGCCCCGGTAGGTGAGTAGGTAGCCTGCTCGCCTATCATGCGGGGGTCGTGGGTTCGATTCCCACCAGAGGCTTTGGTCTGTCGCTGCAATAACCAGCCAAATGGTCTTTGTCACCCGGCTTATCCCTGGACCCAAAATTAGAATACAAATTTACTTTGTATTGTAATTAATATAAATAAATAAATAAATTAAAACAGGGAATTAAAGGGTTAAAATGTTCCGCACAAATATTCGCCGTGAAATTTTACTGTAAGTCCCTGAATACACCAAAAGTGAAAATTCAACCAGAAAGTCAGAAATAAGACAACAAAAGAGAGCTTAGGGTTATTTCGCATTTATTAAGAATTTTGTTTCAATGGTGCGTGGTAGAGAAGAAGAAAGCATAATATGCTTTCAAAAATTTTTAATTACACTGTATTCTAAATCGGACCGGTTTCTGGCATTTCGACCTTCATCAGCGATTTATTGGAATTGTGATAATTGTTATGTTATAATTGAATAGATGTTTCTATATGAAATTTTTTCTAAAGGATCCGCCATCTAACGTTTTCTTTCAACTAGTTCTTATTTCGTGAACGGTAACACTTAGCTCATGTCTGATTTGACAGATAATTAGTTTTATCCTTCCGCTGAACGAATAAGGTTGTGTATACGCTTGAACAACGCTGGGAAATATTGCGACATTACTTTGAAAATCATGGTAATGTTGCAGAATGTGTGCGAAAATTGCGTACGGATTTTGGAAGAAGAGAAGCACCGTCAGCTCCGTATGTTCGTTATCTTGTGAAAAAAGTGAAAGAAACTGGCATCCTCATCGATAAACCAAAGCGTGAAAAGCCAAAAACAGTGCGTACACCCGAGAATATTGCTGCTGTGGCAGAAAGTGTGCGTGAAGCGCCATCAACATCAATTTACCGTCGTTCGCAAGAATTTAACATTTCGGAGGCATCATTGAGACGAATTTTGCATAAAGACCTTGGTATGACGCCATACAAAGTCCAATTGGTTCAGGAGTTGAAGCCAACTGACCATCCAATGCATTTTCGCTTCGCTAAGTGGGCCTGCGATCGACTTACAGAAGATGCCGATTTTGCCAAAAAAAAATCATCTTTTCAGATGAAGCTCATTTTGATCTTGGCGGGTATGTAAAGAGCAAAATTGTCGCATTTGGGGCACAGAAAACTCGCACGCATACATGGAAAAGCCGATACACCCAAAACGAGTCACTGTTTGGTGCGGATTTTGGTCCAGAGGCATAATTGGGCCATTTTTCTTCGAAAATGAGCAAGAAGTGGCCGTTACAGTCAATGGCGGTCGTTACCGGGCCATGTTGAACGAATTTTTGTTCACAAAAATTGAAGAGGAGAATATTGGCAACATTTGGTTTCAACAGGACGGCGCTACGTGCCACACAGCCGAAGATACACTCGATGTTTTGCGCCCTGTTTTTGAAGATCGCATTATCAGCCGCAGAACTGATGTTGTTTGGTCACCTCGGGGCTGCGATTTGACACCGTTGGACTATTATTTGTGGGGTGCCCTCAAAGATAAGTGTTACGCCAACTAGCCAGAAACAATTGACGCTTTCGTGAAGCCATTGGTGAAATACAGCTGCACACAATCGATAATGTGCTTAAAAATTGGACCGATCGTGTAGGCTACTGCATGGCCAGCCGAGGCAGCCATTTGAACGAAATTCTTTTCCATTATTAACTGGAAGGATTGTAATTTCAAATATAAAAAGAAATTTGAGATAATATTCAGTAGTTTTTTTTAATAGCATTTTCAAAAAAAAAAAAGTTATTTGGCGGACCCTTTACTTAGGAAGAATTTTATTATAAAATACCCCAAAATAAATTAAAATAAAATTCTTATTAAATGCGAAATTAACCCTAAGCTCTCTATTGTTGTGTCTGACTTTCTGGTTGAATTCTTGAACAAAATTTTTGAAAAAGTAAAATTGTAGATTTTTAAATAGTGTCAAATGGTTTTGATACAGAAAACTGAAATAGCAATATCAATTTCTAAAATATACCACCAAAAAATACTTAATGAGCCGTATGAGTGACATTTGCTTTTTATAGATTAAATATTATTTATACGCATAATTAATGAAATTGGTATAAAAAGTATGAGCGTGTTTCACATAAAATTTCACATTTATAATAAATTTGTGTTAATCAATTTTAAATAATTTTTTTGAAATAAATTTTTTTTTAAATTTAATTAAAATGTTAATATTACTGTTTGTATAGATATTTTATATTTTATAAAAGATATTTAACAAAAATTGATTTGGTCAAAAATACGGGCAAATCCAGTATGTCGCACGTTTCATTCCGTCGCTTCTTCTCTAAATTTTTCATACGATCCACATTGTCAGATTTTGCCATTTTGCGGGAACTAAACTCAATTTTTTTTTAAATGTTTCTTTGCTTAAGTTTGAATGAAGTCAAGTGTCCAAATGGAAAGTGAAGAAATGTAAGCCAAAACAAGGTAACGGTACTCCGAATGTAGTGTTTATTTCAGAAAATAAAAATCTAATATCTATATTTATTTTAGCTAATAAGGCCTAAAGTTCTTTATGTAATTAAAAATGCATTTAATCCATATTTTCCCAACGTTTCGTGAATGTTATGTTCACTTTATCAACAGTTACTGTGTTGCAATATTATAATTAAACTGTGATATAATTTTTAAGTTTGTGTTTGATATAATTTTCATGTTTACTGCTTTATGTTTGTCTACAACAAATTATTGTTCAATGTAATAAAAACATTTTTTCTTACTACGAATCCCTTGATAAAGTGAACATAACATTCACGAAACGTTGGGAAAATATGGATTAAATGCATTTTTAATTACATAAAGAACTTTAGGCCTTATTAGCTAAAATAAATATAAATATAATAAAAATCTAATATCTACTTGCTGCGAGTTCCCTGACTTTGAACCACTATAAATAACTTTGTTTTTTTAAATTTTTGTAAATTTTTTTTTGTTTTGGTTTTAGTAGTTATTCTACTTAATAATAATAAATCTTTGTAATTAATAAGTGAGGATAATTTTACCGGGCCGTTTTAAGTAAATCCTTTTATTGTAAGCATATCTGGAAAGTGAGAAATATTCCATGGACTCAAAAATATAGAATACCATTTGATTCCACACTTTTGTTTCCACCACATGATCAACTGATTTATGACCTTTTGGGATTACAAAATAATTTTTGCACCTTTTTGCATACAACATAAAAATTTTTTCAAAAGTTCAGCATGAACTCGCAAATGTCCCACCAACAAATTTTCAATGTGTGGTGTTCAGCTGTGGCAGATAACAAATATGAATGAGGATTTCATTTTAGGAAATTTGAGTAATGGATCCAATCAAATTATTGATCTTAAACAATTAAAAACTTTTGTTAGTAAAACTTGTGACGAAATACTGGAAAAGGGAGGAAGTCTCAAAGATAAAAAAAGAGTTTCTAAAATTCAGCAGCGATTGGCTGGCATATAAAATTGATTTCTAATTTTTTTTATGTAAACCATCTACATATTTTGGGGCAAAGTGGTGGTAGACCAAAGAAAAATTTCGATGACTGTTGTGAAAAAATAAAATCAATAAAAGTGAAAAAGCTTGTGAAAGTGACCAATCCGAATGAGTTGCTAAAAGCAGTAGCAGTAAAACTGCATTCATCTGGTAACTGAGCTTGCAAAAAGAAGTGTCACATTAAAAAAGGCTAGAATATGTAGTGAAAGACTAACAACTCTTTCTCCTGACCAGACCCCGGCAATGACAACTGATACCGATTTATCGACGCATAAATAACAATTACTAAGATAACATACAAAAGCTGTAAATCCTAAGATATATCCATTAGGGTAATAGCGGTTTGCATGAAAAAAAAAATGTTGAGGTGTGCGGGTCGGATTATTATGACACTGGAAATAAAACTTTAGCGCACAAAATTTGAGCCAAATCGGACAATGCTTTCTAGACGCGCCTGGAGTTCAAAGTTCAGATATGCATTTATATCGCGACCTTAGAATGACAAGGTTCTAACTCGCTTTTTTTTCAATATTGAGTTATATGTAAGGTTTCACTCAACATCGTCTAGAGTATCGAATAAAACTCAATCTGAGCTGTTTAAGTGTATTTTAGGCAGTATTTTAAAAATAACAAAGTTCTATCGTACCAAATTTTTGTAATCATAGTCCGAACAAGGTTCTATGTTTTACATTTGGAACCTTGTCATAACAAATAACGTAATTTGTTTTGCTCTCCTCTAGCGCGACTGTATGTTTTTATAACAACAGTTAGAAGCACGTGCTTTAAATTTTAGTTTCATCGTGATTGTTGATTGAATAAAACCGTGTATTGTGCAATTTGTTTGTTTTATAAAAATTATAACCAAATTATGAGTACTGGTACCAACACTGATGGTCAACATCTACAAATTAGTTGTGGAAACAATGGTAAGTAAAAGTTATAAAGAACGATTGTCCTCACATCTATTTTTGACATGAAATTATATCAGGTTTAACAGATAAGGATTCTGATAACAATCCAGAGGAATCGGATTTTTCTGAAGACTCTATTGCCGATCCACTTTTTTGTCCTTCGCCGGCTTCTGAGAAAATGAATCGGTTGAAAATGAGTCAGAAAATGAAAATATTACGGCGGAAAACATAATAACAGTAGAAGAAGAAAATCAAAATGAAAACCCAAAAAAAAAAAAAAAAAATACAAGAAAGCAGGTCCGAAACCAGCTTAAATGGAAAGTTAATGAAAGAAAAACTCTTCATCAAAGTGGAAAAGCTTACGTTAGTCGTAGAGGAAAAATGGTTTCCGCAAAAAAAGTGACAGAAGTTCCTGGCTGTTCAAAGTGTCCTCATAATTGTAACACAATGATTACTAGAAACGAAAGATGTGTTATATTAAAGTCGTTTTATAGTCTTGCACAAAACGAAAAGAAACAGTTCATTCTTCAGTAATCAGAGCGAGTTATTTGTGCCAGAAAAATAAGGAAAGATGAAGCAGGGCCATCAAGAAGAGACTTTTCATTTAAATATTTCATAAAAATCAAAAACGAAAAAACTAGAGTTTGCAAACAGTTTTTTTTTTGAAAACATTAGACGTATCACAAAAAATGATATAAAATGCTCATCATCAGAAGACGGCCGCTAATTCAGCTAAGCCAGACGGCAGAGGAAAGTCGAGTGGGAGCAGCCGTTTGCTAAGTGGTGATACAAAAAAAGGGATTATCGATCACATAAGTTTATTTCCGGCCGTGGAATCCCATTATTGTAGACAAGATACACAGAAAAAGTATTTGGACTCATTTCTCAATGTTTCTAAAATGTATACAACCCGCAAAACAATCAACATACCGTTGGGTGTTTAACACAGAATTTAATATTGGCTTTCACGTTCCAAAAAGTGACCGATGTGACTTATGTGAGGCGTTTACAAACTGCAAAAACACAATTTGGCTATAGCTGAAAATCAAATGAGTGAATACGATATGCATATTGCCAATAAAGATTCAATGCGGAAAGAAAGAGATGCAGATAAAAAAAGGTAATATTCCCATATTAAGCTCTGATTTGCAAAATGTCATTAACTGTCCCAGAGCAGAAATAAGTTCGTTTTTTTATAGACGTAAGCTAAATATTTATAATCTAACTGCTAAACTCTCACTTACTAATCAAGTATATTGTGCTATATGGAATGAATCCTTATCTGGTAGAGCTGGAAATGATATTGCTAGCGCATTGCGTAAGATACTAGACTGTGTGGTTGACGAAAACGTTTTGACAGAGCTTACACTGTGGAGTGACTCATGTGTGCCTCAAAACAGGAATTCTCACATCTCTAAATGTTTGATCGAGTTTATGCAAGACCATAAGGATATGGATGAAATTTTTATGAAGTTCTCAGTACCGGGACATTCCTGTATCCAGGAAATAGATCATGTGCATTCGTGTATCGAGAAAGCAATGCGCAGCACAGAAATATATTCACCTGTTGGATTAATCCGTTTATTAAAACTGGTAAACAGAAATCAACCTTACAAAATTATTCAAATGCAAGCCACAGATTTCAGGGACTATAGTACAGCTTCCAACTTTTTTAATTACAAGGAGGTACCATTTTCAAAAGTAAGCACATTAAGATTTACACAAAGTTTACCTGAAATTCAGTACAAGCTTTGTCATCGAGAAACAGCCTTGCTAACCGTAAATATAAGGCTTTCCGAACGTGCTCACCGCAAATCTAAAGGTAAAGAAGACAATAATACTTCAGTTTTTATAACCAGCAGGTCAAAAGTTGTGACAATAAAACCAGTATTATCTGCAAAAAAAATAAAAAATTTTAAGCTAATGCTAAAATTTATGGCGCCCCAAGACTCGGATTTTTATAAGGCCACTTTTAATATAATATAAGTACAAAAAGATTTAAGGAAAACTATTTTCTTATTATACCAAGATGTTATGGTTTTTTTTTCCAGGATTTGGCGCAATGTGAAAATCTGGTCTATGGTGGATTTGCCAGGTCGAAATCCACACTGATATTTTCCTATAAGTTTCTTGGTGTACGGCTTAGGACGTTCACATATCAAGGATGCAAATATCTTATATGCAACGGAAAGGAGGCTTATACCCCGGTAGTTGGTGCAGATCATAGGGTCTCCTTTCTTCTGGATAGAGCAAAGGACACTGAGATTCCAGTCATCAGGCATGCTTTCTTCTGACCATATTTTGCATACGAGTTGGTGCATGCACCTTACCAACTTTTCGCCACCAGTTTTAAATAGCTCGGCTGGGAGGCCATCGGCGCATTATCTACAATTGCGGAGTTGTTATCGTCATCGCCTGTAAGAAGATTGGAGAAATGCTCCTTCCACAACCTCAATGTGCCTTGCGCGTCTGTTACCAGATTGCCATCGCTGTCCCTACAAGAAGATGCTCCACATATAAATCCTTCCGTTTGATGCCTAATTTTTGAAAGAATTTTCAGGATTCATCCCTATCGTAGTGCATCTGAATTTCATCACACTCACGTCTTTCTTGTTCTTGTTTTTTGCATCTGAAAAGGCGTCGCTCATCCTTTCTCTTCTCCCTATACAAAAGGTTCGCAGCATTTTTTTCGTCTTACGTAATAAAAGGCTGCAGGGTTGCTCGGTATGCAGAATTTTTTATGCTGTGGCGTTACGGCACTCCTGGTCATACCACTGGTTCCTTTGAGGTCGATCGTAACCGAACACGTCTTCGGCAGCAGTGCGAACTGATTGAACCATATGCGTCCATTCTTCGTCTATCATAGGGAGTTGAGCATTTTGTTCTAACATTTCGGAGAGCCAAGTGAAATAGTTCCTAGCTATCTGTTGTGATTGCAGCTTTGTAACACCTAGTTTCCTTTTTGTGTGTGGGCGGTCAGTCTTCGATTTACTGATGCGAGTTCGGACTTTTGCTGCAACAAGATAGTGATCCGAATCGATGTTTTCCCTTAGTATCGTCCGCACGTCTAGTACACTAGATGCATGTCTTCCATCTATCACAACATGATCAATTTGATTTTTTTGTCGTTTGATCTGGGGATTGCCAAGTTGCCTTGTGTATGTTACGACGCACAGTGGCGCCATTTGGGTTTTTTTATAACCAGCAGGTCAAAAGTTGTGACAATAAAACCAGTATTATCTGCAGAAAAAATAAAAGATTTTAAGATAATGCTAAAATTTATGGCGCCCCAAGACTCGGATTTTTATAAGGCCACTTTTAATATAATATAAGTACAAAAAGATTTAAGAAAAACTATTTTCTTATTATACCAAGATGTTATGGTTTTTTTTTTGTAATTCTTATTTGTAATTGATTTTTGTTTTTGCTTTGAAGGCTAATTTTATGTTTTCTAAATAAATTTTTCATTAAAAAAATTTTTTTATTCAAAATGATATGGTTCCAACATACCTTAGAACCAGATAATTGAATATATATTGCTATTTTAGAAGGCCAAAGTTCTAACTGGAAAACCTTAACTGCTGCAACTCGGAGGACCTGATCAAAATCTAATTTTTTAATCAAGCATCTTATAAATAAAGAAAATATAATGCTCTGTATAAAAGTTCAATTATTTTGTACCAGAAATAAAAAAGTTATAGCATTTTAAATATTGAACCTCAATTTGCAACGAACTATACTCTATCCACTTAGAACCTTGTCATTCTAAGGTCGCGATATGTAAAAATTATCAGAAAAAAAAAATTTTTTTTTCACAAAAATTTAGATGTTAATAATTGCGCTTCAATTAAATTAATTAAAATATTTATAGATTTTCATAAAGAGTCAATTTGACATCAAAAGTACCCCACAGGTTAATTTCAGAAAATAAGTCCAGAATATTATTTTATAGAATTATTAAAATATTATCAACAACGAAATCTTTTCACAAATATATATTATTTCGATATTTTGTTTTAAAAAATGTAAATCTCCTTAAATTTGACTTTTGACCTTAAAGAGCGATAGTTTATAGTGTTTCAATTTCATCTTAATTAACAAGAATGAGAAGTTATATCAGGTAGTATAATATTTTGATAAAAATATTTGAAATATGAAAACGCCAAAGATGTAACCTAAAAGTTTAAAAAGTATGAAAAATCAAATTTTTCTTCAAATCGCCAAATTAAGAACAGTATACCTACAATATTTGGCATTTTTAATAACATATATTTTTCTAATAAGACCTTAAAGTCCAGTCGTTGATTTCCGTAAATTTGTTGAACAAAATTTTTGAAAAAGTAAAATTGAAGATTTTTAAATTGTGCTAAAAAAGACGTACCGTTTTGATATTAATTTAGAACGGCATAACAATAACGAGATGCAAAATACTTTACATAAGATCATTTTGGGATCAGAAGAATATAAAAATGTAGTCGTTGTAAATTATTTCAATATCTTTAAAAAGGTGAGCTTGATTTTCTTAATCAAGTGGTCTGCGGTGCATTTATTGCCTGGGAACTTGATACAACTTAGCTATTTTTCAACCGATAATAAATTTTGTTGTTTTATTAGAAAGATAATTTACCCTAGATTATGGTTTATTAATTAATTTAATTGAAGCGCAATTATTTTAATTCAAATTTTTGTGAAAAATTATTTTTTTTTGATAATTTTTACATATAAATGCATATATGAATGCGCGTCCAGAAAGCATTGTCCGATTTGGCTCAAATTTTGTTCACTAAAGTTTTAGATCCAAAGTCAGAATAATCCGCAAACCTCAAAATTTTACCAACATTTTTTTTCATACAAACCGCTGCAAGATTTATTTAGTCATCAAACGGACACCTTACCAAATTCTTATCGTCGCACAGTGGCGCCCGTAGAGCAAACGAGGTTGCAAAAATCAAAATTTTCATGTGCGCCGACGAAGTTTTGAATAAACCCATGTTATAGGAAACTTTTCAACGATTTCAAATATGCTACTCCTAATAATATCACATTTTTAGTTTAGAAGATATAACCGTTCAAAGTTGACCGACTTTCGGTTTTCAAAAAAATACACAATTTTTAGTCAATTTGTTGCGATTTCAGGTGTAATATCACGAAAAATAGGTAACGAATCGGCGTATTTTTGGCTTGTATTGATTGATGTATTTATTAAATGTATAATGATAAAAAAAAATTAACTGTTTGCTTTGTGTTTCTCCTGGTAAATCACTATTTAAAAACTATCCGTTTTTTCACTATTTTTCAACTTTGACGGAAAATAAAAAAAACCTATATTTTTCTATATTTGCCATATTTGCAAAACATGTTCTCTGATTATTTCTTTACATAATTCAAAAGGTTTTATCTGCCCGTACGTGCCCGTTTGGCTGCTAGAGGTAGAAAAGGTTAAAAAGACATGGTTGCAGAAATTGTATGGCGTGCATCCCTTACATGTTTTGACTGACAGTAGTTTGATCTAATAGTTTGAAAATTGCATTTTAAGTCAGTTCTCTACCTGTGAGCCTCTGCCAAAGTCTACTCCCAATATTCTGTTACAGACACAGGATGCACAAAAAACTACTCATTGAAATTCGCAGGTACGCACCTCACTTAAAAATTACTTTGGAGTACAAATGGTTAAGAACAATATTGACTTATGGTCCCTCCAGGTAAGCACAAATCTTATCTAGACACGAGCATAATATCAAAATTGCATAATTCAGCCTAAATCCATATGTATGCAGGGAACAGGTAAATTTTTAGGCATGGTAGCATAAGCCTATATATTGCAAAATAAGCATAAAGCCTGGATTAGTCTACGACTGAAAGTTGGCGCAACAAGTACTGAAACCATGGCGTTAAATAATTTAAGTACTGAAAACATGGCGTTGAACAATTTAAAATTATTTGAACTGTTTAGAAGGTCAACCACACCAAAGTTTTTCACGGAAGCTGCTTTAGAAGAACTTGATAGCTTATACGGAAATATTGAGAGAAGCGAAATTATAAAAAATAATTTTTATCTGATATATGCAAATATTAAGGCAAAATGGGTGAAATCTAGTCGAACCATTCAGAACTTCAACTCCAAATACGAGGACTGGCTTAATGAAGACACCATCCTGGATATATTGGCAGTAGATAAACCCACCACATCAACCAGAGGAGCAAAAGGAAGGCCAAAAAAAGTATTGAGGAGTGTTCAATTTTCACAAGAAAGAGGAAACTTGCCGATGCCACCAATGACTTGACCACGAAGCATTTATCGGACGCGCTGTCTATTAAATACACAAAGGATAGTGAAAGAGTTAGGTCGCAGATTACAAAATCTGTTGCTGATGCAAGCCCACTGCGACTAAAAAGGATTAAGGAAAGCATTCACACGCCCACAAACGCACACATTAAAAAGTATGGTTCCGAAGAAGCCTTGGCCTTGTTTATGGACTTACAACTTTCCAAAGAAAAATATGAGATACTACGGGCATCCCTGATGCGAAACGGGGCTGACGTTTTACCAGGATACAAGCATATTACGCAAGCCAAAATAAATTCACGACTACTGCATACGGAGTTTACGGAAGTCTCTGTGAAAACCAATCTGCAGGATCTCATGGGCCATACAGCAAAACGGTTGTTGGAGAGTCTTCCTGAAAATGAGGTGAAAATTCTTCCTGAGAAACTGACATTGATCAGCAAATGGGGCTGCGATGGATCATCCGGACAAAGCGTTTATAAGCAAAGGATATCTTCCGATGACGTTACAATATCGGACGGAAATATGTTTATGGCATCTGTTGTTCCTTTGCGGCTAAAATCTGATGTTTCTTTACACTGGAAAAGTCCACGTCCGTCATCAGTGCATTATTGCCGACCAATAATGTTTCAGTTTGCAAGGGAATCGGCAGAACTCATAAGGACCACGGTGAAGGATATTGAAGAACAAATAAGCAAGATTAAGCCTACAAAGCTGCAAATTGGAGAAGGAAAATATATTGAATGCAATTACGAGTTCCACCTGACCATGGTTGTCGGAAAAGTCGTAAACGAACTGACAGGAACAACCTCAACATTGTCATGCCCGATTTGCAAAAAGAGTCAGAAGAACTTTGGTAATTTAAACGATTCTACAAACGAGGAGAATTACGAATATGGAATGTCACCATTGCACGCAAGGAATAAGGTGTATGGAGTTCTTGCTAAAACTGGCGTAAACCCTACCACAAGAGGAGGAAAACTTCGATGAAAATACATCAATAAAGGATAAGGAAAAGATCAGAAAGAAGCAAATACAGGATGCTTTTTTTAAACAAGTTGGACTAAAAGTAGACTGTCCCAAGCACGGATACGGTAACTCAAACGATGGAAACACTTCTAGGAGATTTTTTGTAAATGATGAGGCAGTAACTAGAATCACTGGAATTGACAATCAAATCGTGAAAAGATTGGAAACGATCTTGAATGTTTTAAACTGCAAAGAAAATTTCAATTCTACAAAATATGGAGAATATGCATCGAAAACTGCATCTCTTTTAGCTGAAATGTATCCACGGAAGAAGTTGCCCCGACCGTCCATAAAATATTGGCGCATGGCAAAGATATAATTGAGTACCAGTCTTTGCCAATTGGAGAGCTTTCTGAAGAAGCACAGGAGTCTCTTAACAAATTTTATAAAAAATATAAATTGCAGAACACATTCAAAGCATCAAGGGTAAGGCAAAATGAGGACCTCTTCAACATGTTGGCAGCATCTTCCGATCCACTTATTTCTTCCCTGCGGCATGTAAAGTCACGAATAGAGTTAGAAAATAATTATAGTTTAGAAATGATTAGTCTTTTAGATATACCTTCTCTTACGAATTGTGATGAATATTTTACAGAAAATTTAAAAAATAAATTTAAAAAAGAAGTAATTTTTTTTAATTTGTTGGGTGATAATTTAAAACATAAAATCCTCAAAAAAAATAAATAAATAAAAACAATCTAAAAATATAAAAATAATTTCTTTTAGTTATCACAAAAAAAAAAATTTTTTTTTGCCTATATTTTGATCAATTTACATTTACGAAGAACGTTCTCTATAATGATCCAGATATTGAAAAGTTAAGCACTAATTGTAAACAACTACATTTCTCGCATTAAGTAAATATTTTCTAATTAAATTTGACTATTTTATTACCAGAAATTTAGATAAACTTTATTTCAGTTTTTCAAAAAAAAAAAAAAAAAAAAAAAAAAAATGATTTGGCCCCTAGTAATTTTCTGATTAGAAAATGGCCCTTCAGTCGAAAAGTTTGAATATGTAACAGTAGTACGTTTCCGAGATTTTAAAATGTATATAAGATAGTGCGTTAAAAATGTGGGTCATTTCTAAAAACAAAAATGTAGATAAGAAAAGTAAAAAGCACTTATGTTTTTTTTCCTTTGTACTTTAACATTTCTTTTAGTTGTCTTTTCTACAGATTTCTATGTTGGTGATGCTAAACCTAACAGCATTAGCACGTCTTACAGTCTCTTGACATATGTGACACACCTTTTGACCTATATTTTTTATATTTTCGTACAAGCCTAAAATGTTTTTATGAAAACTTAAAAAAAGAAAAAGAGAAAAAAAATCACGAATAAGAATAAAAATTCACCCAAAAGCTATTTTTACTTGAGAAAGATAGAACGAAAACTGATTTATTAGAGAAATTTTAAATTCTCAAGAAATTCTCAGTTAAAGTGTAAAAACAAATAAACTAAAATTTAATATTTGTGTTTGCCATTAAATAAACAAGTACTAAATTTTAAATCTGGTTTAACTAACAAAAAATGTAACTAATTTTCCATAATTTATTATGCGTAAGTTTAAGCAGCTTTTTGTAGCTGCTGTCTTAACTTTATAAAAAAAAAAAATAAAAAAGAAATCCTATAAACCAGGTGGAGTTTTAGGTGCTTTTTTTGTTGGTGCGAAGGGGGGGGGGGAGGGTTGTGCAGTAAAAAGATTTATGATGGATTTTTTTAGTTTGAATTTTATGCAGTTTTTGTACACTTTTATTCAATTTCATTTATACCTTTGGCCTTTCCTATATAAATACCCTACATTTTATTATTATGTTATTGAGTCATTTGTAAGTTTATGGAAATATTTATAACGAGTAAAGGAAAATTGGTTTTTTATTACTAAATGATTCATAATCCCAAATAAGGAGCGTTGAACCTTAAAATAAGCTCTGATGATAGGACTACTACTTAATCTGGTTAATCTTACCCATCAACATTCGAACTTAATGTTTATTCGCAATGTACGTGCTTACCTGTAAAAAAAAAGGAAAAAATATATAAATTACTTAAATCTTTTAAGAAATCATAAGAAAAGTTTATATTTGAGAGTAAAAAAGATTCAAATGTCTATGATATTAACCAATGATAACGTAATTTCTTTTGTTTTTTATTATCATTCATAATTTTATAAAAAAAAAATTATTTATTTTTTGGACTTTTAAAACTATACAAACAAACATAAATATATGTATATATTTTCTTTAGTTCTTTTTTATTAACTTCCCGCGTTAGACGAATTCAATTTAATTCTTTATTTTGTTTAAATAATATTTACATTTTCATCTTAAAAATATATCTATAATATTAATAGGCAAGGAGATTTCTTGTGACCGATGTAAGTTTAATAGTTTTACCCCAATTTTGACAAAAAATTTATCATTTGAAAGGTAGTTCTTTTTAGCTGTTACCCAGATTTACAGATTTTCATGGTCTGGAATATTTTTTTGGAGTTATGATCGTGTAAAGTTGATACTAACACATACATAAAATTATAAAATGCTATGTTTGTGTTTATTAAATTTGTTAGTGTGTTTGTGTTAATGTGTTTAGTTTGTTTTCTTCATGTAAAATAATTTGAATTGTGAAGCATACCTTTAGGGTCTTTATTAAATGAAAAAATTAAATTTTCTAGAATTTGCTCTCGAATTTCGTGTGCTGGAGTCTGCTAGTATAGATAAATAGTTCAAGCTTTTGTGTTTTTTCTTCTTAATAATTAATAATAATTTACTAAATGATATACATACGTATACTATTGGAGGCAAAATTAGAAAAAACCCTATTTGAAGCTTTTTTATACCCTATACCACTATGTGGTTTGGGTATAATGACTTTGTGCTGCTGTTTGTAACTACCAAAAATGTTTGACCTAGACCCATCTTTTATTATACCGATTGATTCAGAATCACTTTCTGAGTCGATTTAACGATGTCCGTCCGTCCGTCCGTCTGTGTGTCCCTGTAAACCTTGTAATCAAACTGCAGGTCGCAAATATAAATATATTTTGACGAAATTTGGTATATAAGCTTTCGTCGGCCATGTGAAATTGGGGAGAATCGGTCCATGTTAAGACCTTGTCCCCATACAAATGACCTCTATGAAATCGACATAAATTGCCATAAGATCCAAATTGTCGTGTAGATCTTAGTCAAATTGGGGTTGCATGTGTTTATTACATCCATTAATGAGTAGTGCAAAAACGATCCGTATGGGACAACTTTTAGTCGTAGGCCCCATATAGAGCTGCTTCCCGATCTTCACTTAAATCTATAAAAAAAAACAAAAATGTTGCACTGATTCATCTCAAATTTTGTTTCTATATATTTTTGCAAAATACAAGAGACTTTACCAACCATGGACACGATCGTTCCATTTTTGGACCTAGTCCCCATATAAATATAACATCCGATATGAACTTTTCATATCTGCAGCCAAAGAAATTAATAACAATGCCACCCAAATTTGGTTTATGCTTATTTTCTGTATCGAATTAGTTGGACCGAAGAGATAGGGTCTCTAAACGCATGGTATAGGGTATCGTATTATCGTCTAGACTAACTACAATTTTCTTACTTGTTTTATTTTAATAAAAACCACCGAAAGCATCTATTTACAGGCTAGCTTAGCTGATCTCAATTCATTAATATAGGGGTGTTCAGAACAAGAGCATCTGGAAGAAAAGTTTGTAGGCAGTTTGTTTAACCTAGAAACAACAAGATCTATATTCGAAATTGTTTGGAGCCTTAGTATTGAAAAAAAAACCATGGAAGATTAGATATAAGTTTGAGTAATTTGTTTTGTGCGATTTGAAGTTTTATTTTAGTATGACAGGCTGCACTTTTAACCCACGTAGGAGCTGCATAAAATATTACGGCATGAAAAATTAGTCTGAATATTTATCTTTTGTTTTCTGTACTTAGAGCAGAGTTCCGGTTTATAAAAGGATAAAGAACGCGGTTCACTTTGTTTAATATGTACTGTACATGCTCTTTAAATTTCATTTTTGGATCAAGAATTATTCCTAAAGATTTTACTTTTTGTTCCTATGGAACTTCCGTGTTTAAAAAAAATATGTTTCTTTGCGGAATATAACAAGATTTTCTTTTTCTTGTAAAATATATAGCCTGCATTATAACAGCATTGAGTGTTATTTTCCACTCATTAAAATAGTTTGTTAATTTTTCTAAATCCCTTTGAAAGTTGGAAATAATGTTTTCAGATAGTATATCGGAACATAGTACTGCTATATCATCTGCAAATACGGATATAGTGCAACTATCAAGATGGGGCAAATCTGAGGTGTACAAGTTATATAAAATAGGTGAAAGACAGGAGCCCTGGCGACATCCTGCAGGTATACTAAAATTTTCAGAACATAATGTTCCAATATATACTTTAAAGTAGCGATTAGACAGAAAACTTTCGATGATTTTAATTAAATAACTGCCCGCTTTGGCAACTTTGACATCTAGTGGTACCATACCCGTTGATATTTGAAGGTCAAAATTTTTGATTACCAAATTTCTGTTTCGTACTAAGGATTGAGCCATGTTGTGGTCCTTTCAGAAGCCGAATTGATGGTTAGGAAAAATTCCTTTAAATTCAATAAAGAGCAACAGTTGTTCATTTATAATTCTCTCAAAAATTTTACCTATAGACGACAACAGGCTAATTGGACGATATGAAGAGGGGCTATCTGCAGGTATGTTCGGTTTTCGAATTGGAATAATTTTTGCTTTCTTGAAATCTAGCGGAAAATAGCTTTGTTTTAAACATGAGTTAAAAATAACGGTTAAAAATGTATGCGATTTTTTTGGAAGATATTTAAGACATTTATTATTCCAGGAGCTTTTCTTGCTTTTAGCTTTTTAATTACAGCACTAATTTGGGATGTAGTTATTAATATATAATCGGAGATGTTACGAGTACTTAATCTAAACGATTAAGCTAATTCATTAACTTGCGAGTTTGTTTCCGTGTCACCTAAATTGTGGAAAATTGAGTGATTAGATGCGAAAGTTTGGTCATAATATTGAATTTTTCTACATTTGTAGTGAATCTAGAGATGTTGTGTTTTAAAATAGTGCTACTTTTTTTTTGTGTCCAGGAGGTGGAAATCTTGCATAAGATTCCCAAGTAATCCAAATTGGGATGTGTCGGATTCTTACCGACTAAAACCACCCCCCTCTTCATCCTTTTACCCTGCGGAACTGCCGGTTAAGGTATTACGTCGCAGTGCAGGATAGCCTTAGCTAATCGCCACAGTTGCTTCCCTCGATTCTTTTCGTTTAAACTCCTCTGCCCTCAATATGTCATGCTTCAATTTTCCTCGGATCTTAATAAAGTCTCTAGGATATTCTCCTTTTTCATCTGACTCCCTATATCTTGCTCCAATTGCACACGCTTATTGTGGAATCTCGGGCATATAAACATTATATGTTCCACGTCCTCTATTTCCCCTGGACACACAGGGCACATAGGGGAATCATAGTGTCAAAACCTGTTCCGGTAGCTTCTGTATCAGCCATGACCCCTAAAAAATTGGGTTAGGTGGTAGTTCACTTCTCCATGACGTCTATTCATCCATCTTTGTATGTTGGGTATAATTTGGAATGTCCAACGGCCGTTTCCTGCTCCTATCTAGTCTGCCATTAACGCATTGTTATTTCACGTACCGCCCTATGTATTTCGGGTTTTGAAGCAGTTGTATTGTTCCCTTTCGCACCATACAGTCTCCGAGCTTCACATGCCAGTAAATCTACCGGAATCATTCCCGCTATTACACATGCCACATCATCTGATGTAGTTCGGTACGCACTACTTACTCGAAGAGAACTCAGCCTATACACCGACGTGATCAGTTTACGAGAGCTGGCACTTAGTGTAGGTGATCACACAGGTGCTGCATACAGCAGAATTGACTTAATAACACTTGATATTAAGAACCCTTTTACTCTGCCTTGGCCCTCCAACATTTGGCATCATTCGTGCTAGCGTCGCTCTTATTCTTGATGATTTTTCGCAAGTGTAGTTTAAATCTGCATTGAATTTTTATCGGGCATCAATCATCACTCCAAGATACTTCAGCTCTCCTCTGGATGTTAACTCGTGATTTCCAACCTTAATCTTGATAGATTTCGTTTTCCTATACCCGCTTAATGAAACCACTCCAGTCTTTTGTCTGCCAAATGGAGTCCCGCGTTATTCAGCCACAGTCTGATAGAATTCGCTGCCTCATTTGCATAGATTTCCACTTCATCGATATATCTGTCAGTTACAACTAAGGCGATATCGTCCGCAAAGCCGACCACCGTCGCACAGTGGACCATATTTTGAGAAGGCGGCCAAAAATCATTTTTTGTTTGTTACCGATTTTAAAGTTATGTTATTCATTTGAAAGTAAATACTAGTAAACCTCGGGAGCCTGAAAATTGCGACTCTATCTCAACTACATCATAGCGAACAGGGTCTTCGAAAATGGGGTTTCTCAGTATTTTGCTAAAATGAAAAATTTCTTTGTAAATTTTTATTTTTGAATGACTGTAACTTTTTTGATTTAAAAGATTTTGAAGTGAAATAAATTTTGTATAATTTTGTGGCTTCCATACTATTAATGTTAAAAATGTAAAATCACTGAATCATTCCGAAATTTAAAAAAAAAATTTTTTTAAAAAGGTCCAAATTTTCCGAAAATCTCCTACTTAATAGAGCATAACTCCTGCCAGCCAAAAGCAGTCAGAAAAAACCTTGCACTCTTCTATAGTCCGAGCCCTCCCCTATACTCCTATACCCCATTATACACCCGCCAGTTTCCGCCCGTCTGCACCAGAACAATTTTTCTGACCCAAGGTTAGATATTTTCTGGAAAATTTATGAAAACAAAAGTTGTCCACTATGTGGTTAGGATATATTAAGTTTGAGGTGATGTTTGTAACTGCCAAAAATATTGGACCTTTATACATCTTTTATTATATGGATCGACTCAAAAACACTTTCTGAGTCGATTAAACGATGTCCGTCCGTCCGTCTGAGTGTTATGAATACAAAAGTTGGTCGTACCGGTGCAACGCGGTGTATTTTTTTGCGTGTCGGTAGAGTTGTCAGGAGTTGTTATATACTTATAAAAAAAGGTTGAGATATAATGCGCTTAATTGTTACACGTACATTTACATAGGTATCTTTCAAAAACATTAATAGTCTGAATTAGAGTTATATAGTTTAAATACCTGACAAAATGGGAAACAAATTAAATAACAGGTAAATGGTAAAAAAACTATTGCGACATAGCCCTTTAAGATATGAGCAGGTATGCTGCACCTTTTAAAAGGGGTTAGGGTGAGCGTTTTTTATGCTTCTAAAATTGGTAATAAAAGATAAAAATTTTTATTTTACATAATTGCAAGAAAGAGTATTTATAATAATGTTTCCACAATTATTATTATTATTATTCAAGCAAGGCAAATATGTACAAACGTTACCAAGACTGGTTAATAAAGGAACTTATTTTTGAGAGTGCATCTACAACTGCCAACGAAAGTGGAAAAATGGTCGACCAGCAAAACCAATTGATGGATGTAGTGAAAGATCTCGAAGGCGCAAGCTGGAGAATATCAATGAAGAAATTTCTCAAAGAATTATTAAGGATTCATTTTTGCACCAAATAAAAAAAAAAAAAAATTTTTAATAATTGAAAAAATAGTAGAAGCGAGCCCAAGGCGCACAAAGAGGATTTTGAAAAGCATTCCTACACCAATTGAAGATAAGAAGTTTACGCCGGAAGAAGCGTTCGCCCTATTTTTGGATTTGAAATTGACCAAAAATCAATATAAAGAATTGCGGAAGCGAACCAATGAAAAGAATTGTGGGATTTTTCCAGAGTATCGAGATTTAGTTTCTGCCAAAAAAGAATGCTTACCTTCATAGTCGGCTATTAGTGTCACTTCAACATCAGCAGAAATAAAATTGCAAGATCTCCTTGAACATACTGCAGAACGATTGCTAAATACGGTTGATACTGATCATTTAAAAAAAATTGGTAATGGCAGCATAACTTTAATTTCTAAATGGGGATGTGATGGATCCTCTGGTCAGAAACAATACAAGCAATTTAATGCCGAAAATTCATCAGATGCTAAATTATTTATGGTATCTTTCGTTCCATTGCGCTTAACAAAAAGGTTTAGCGTCTTAGAGTCGTCAACTAGTAGAGCAACAGAAATTGATATATGGAAAAATGAAATTCCTTCTTCAACAAAGTATTGCAGACCAATAAAATTTGCATTCAAAAAGGTAACCAAAGATGTCATAACTGAAGAAGTTCAAAAAATAAAAGATCAAATTAAGGAACTTCAACCAGTAATATTTAAATTTGATGACCAAGACATTGAAGTACATTTTAAAATGTGTCTCACAATGATTGATGGAAAAGTTGCACAAGCTTTAACTGGAACAAAGTCAACGTCAAGCTGCATTATATGCCAAAAGACATCAAGTCAATTAAGCCAACCCCCACCAGAAGACGATAATTTTGAGGAAGCCTACGAATTTGGAATGACCCCTCTTCATGCTAGAATACGTTTCATGGAGCATATTCTTAAATTGGGTTATGATTTGGAATTTGGTCCGTTAGGCGAAACAGTAAAAAAAAAACAAAGAAAATGAAGAAAAAATAGAGCAAAAAAAAAAAAACAAATTCAACAAAATTATCTACAGCTAGGCCTCGTAATCGACCAACTAAAACAAGGGGAAGGAAACACAAATGATGGAAATAGTGCAAGGAGATTTTTTTCCGATCCGGAAACTGCAGCATCTATCACAGGTGTAGATCATGAATTAATAAGACGATTCAAAATCATATTACAAGTTCTAGCATGCATCAGAAAGATAAATGCAACAAAATTTGGAGAGTACGCCAATAAAACAGCTATACTTTATAATGAAAAATACTCTTGGAGATATATGCCATCCACAGTTCATAAAATTTTGTACCATGGGGAACAAATAATTCAAAACAATATGCTACCAATAGGAGATCTATCTGAAGAAGTGCAAGAAAAAACGAACAAAGACTACAGATTTTTTCGCGAGCACAACACAAGGAAAATGTCCAGATGTTGTACTAATGAATCACTATTTTGTTGTGCAATTCAGATTCATATATGTCCAACATTCGTCAAAAATGGAAAACTACCTCTATTAAATTAGACGAAGAAGCTAAACAACTTCTAGAAGATGAAAATCAAGGCTATTTAGAAGAAATTTTTACTAAAATTGGTTGATTTAAAGTACTTTTTCATTACACTAACAAAAGTTACACTTTTTTTTATATAGTTAAAAAATTTTCTGGATTTAAAAATTTATATATTTTGTAAATTTACAATAAAAGTTGTTATATATCATAAATTTACCATAAAAATTGATATAGAAATATTTAAAAAGACAATAAAAAAAATTTAACTAAAGCAAAAACATACGAGTTTTTCATTGAAACTTCTCTATCTTGAACCAATATAAGGTAACTTTTACGTTCGCTGCTTAATAAATTATGTTTTAACTCGGGATCTTTCAAAAAAAAAAAAAAACAACCTTTGGCCCTTATGCACATTAGGACTAAAAAGTTTACGGGTGCCAAAGTTTGGCATTTTCAGAAAAAATTAACTTAAAAAATTGTTAAAAAGTATTAGTTGTAAAATTAACTGAAAAAATAAACATATTAAAAAAAACCTTTTTTTACCTTTAACACTTCACATTTGTACTAAAATTCAACTACAAATGAAAATGTATTTTAAACCCTCTGTAACTTTTTTATTTTTGGTCGAGAATTCCGTTTTATAGCAAAACTTAAAGGCTAAAGTCTCACCTACCAAACAAAAAAAAAACGCATATCAAAATTCCACTCCAATCAAAAGTTATAGATTTTTGACCGCCTTCTCGTCAAATGGTCCACTGTGCGCCGTGCCATTTGGCACTTTAACCGCTAAAAACTCCATTATACATTAGGTTCCATAGAAGTGGGCCTTCAGCAGTGATCTTATAACTTTTCAGTCCGTCTTCAGTATTGTAGCATAGCGACCTGTTAGAAAAATAGCTAGAAATTATCCTAACTAGGTATCTTGGCACACCTAGCTCATCTAACGTGATCATTGTGTGGTTCCAATTTGCACAATTAAACGAGTTTCTGACGTCCAATGTAATTATTGCACAATATTTTCTCCTGGCTCCCTTTGCTTGTATGACAGATTTTGCTATATCAGTTACCATCTTGATAGCATCAACCGTTGACCTTGCTGTTATATATGACTTTTTCCAGCTTCTTGCCCATGGTATCAAGTAAGCAGATGGGCCGATACGACGATGAGTCACCTGGGCGTTTATCAGGTTTCGGGAGTAGCAACAATGTCTGTTTTTTTCATGGTCCAGGAAAAGAACTTTCAATATTTGATCTCTCTGCGGGCTTCAGGGCTTTATTTGGTATATCGTCTGGCCCGGGTGTTTTATGGTCTCCGATTTTCTTAATAATTCCAAGGACTTCGTCCGATGTTACGGGGGGAAAGTGGTTCACTTGGTCACTGTTTGGAATTTGGAATGCAATTTCCTCATGTTGTGGAAACAATGATGATATAATATGGTGCAGTAGGACGGGATATGTAAGTTGTGGAGATTTACCGCCCTTCAGCCGAGCGCTAACAACCCTGTATGTCTTTCCCCATGGGTCTGTCACCACTTCTAAACATATTTGTTTAATACACTTCCGTTTACTTTTCCGTATTGCCTGTTTAAGTTCTGCCCTTGATCTTTGGTATTCTAGTTGCCTGTACCCATTTCTCCTTTTTCTCGCTATTTTATTAAGGTTCCAGAACGGAGCTAAATTTTTTCCAAAGTTGTCAGTAAATTGGACCAATACTTATATTTTAGTTTTTCCATTTCCTGGCCTATTTTTCTATTGAGAATTTTTATATTATAAAAATCTGTCAGGCTACGATATTGTTGCTAGTTTCGCCGGCAAGCATTTCGTTGTTGTATGTAAATTTTCAAATACAATGGTAGGGATTTCCGTTGAAACGAAGGTGATTTTTTTTGGAATGCTTACGTCGATGGCCTCATATATAAGATTCCTAAATTGTGTAATCGCCAAATCGATTTGATCATTAGAAGTAATATCCCTTATATCGGGAATGTTTGTATTTCTTATAAGGTATCTCTAGAAAGATAACCAATTTGCATTTTTGTAGTCAAGCAAAAATAAAATAGACCTGGTAACATCACTAGTGAGATTTATTTGAACTGGTAGGTGATCAGAACTAAGGTTATTTAAAAAAACTGCAGAAGAAATTACATTAGTACATTAGTTAAGAAAAAATTTAGGGTAGATCCCTGTCTATTAGCACTAGCAGGTAGATATGTTTGTTCACAAGGAACAAATATATGCAAAAATATATACAAACCAAAGTAGAGAATATTTAAATTTTTTGATAAATTTAAGTGATCAGCTTCATATGGGGGGCTATGACTAAGAATTGTCCTGAATGGTTTATTTTTAGACTACTGATTAATGGATGTAATAAATATACACAAATAATTTGACCGAGATCTGTACGATAATTTAGATATTATGACAATTCATAGCCAATTCCCGACCTTCACTTAAATCTAACAAAAAATTTGCAAAGATTTTTCTCACATATGGTTTGTGTGTTTTTGCAAATATGGTTAGGATCGGTCCATTTTTCGACCTAGTCCCCATATAAATATAACATCCGATATGAACTTTTTCATATCCGAATCCAAAAAAAAAAACTTGTCACTCAAACTTGGTTTATGTTTTTTTTTCTATATCAAAATAGTTGGACCAAAGAGATAGGGTCTTTAAACGCATGGTATAGGGTATCGTATAGTCGGTCTAGACCGACTATAATTTTCTTACTTGTTTTTTTTTTTAACATGTAAATAAACAAACAATAATGTAATTGTAGTATGTATGTTCATTTTTGTGATTGCATTTTATAACCAGGCTGCTTTTCCGCCAGATGTGTTGGGAGCTCTTTTCAATGTGCTTTCGGCTTTCCTATCAATGACAAATTTCTCCTCATAGTTTCTACTAACATTAGAATCCGTTAATGCTTTGGCCAACTTTTGATTTTGTTGATAATATTCAATAATTTATGATAACAGTTAGAAAAAGATTTTTTTTTCGATTTCACTCCTAAACAAGTAATTATGTTTATCATTTTCAGAAAGCGTTCTGATCTACCGACCGACTCAGAACCCGTCCTTCCTGTTCTCCGTCTGTGTCTGTATTTATTATGATATCCTGAATTAAATTCTTGGCTCTAAAATAATGCAAATTGTTTTTAATATATCAATTTTAATTGAAATTTCTATTGTTTTTTTTTTATTTTAATTTTTCGTATTTTTTTTAACTATGAAATATTTTGATTGTAATCCATTTAATATAAAATTTATTAATAAATTAAACGTCTTCATATCTGGCCATAGGGAGTAAGTGGTAAACATTTTAAATCTATAATCTTATATTTTAATTACTTTACGTTTAAACAAAACAGAAACTAAACATAAGGATAACTTCGCATAGAAATATATAAATTTTTTCTTTGATAAAATATATAAATTTTTTCTTTGATAAAAATTTATATATTTTAACCTTTACGTATTTATGGTTTTTGTGCCAAAAGTTGTTTTAACTTAAGCAAACTAAAGTATTAATCTCCTTTGTTAAAAGGTATTGTATTGTAATACCGACTGAAAGCTAGAAAATTTACTCTTTCATATTGTGCACTCTATTACTTTCAAATGTAGAGTTGCAATTATCTTGCTTCTTTTTATGTCTCTACACACTATGTTCAGATAGTGTTTGGCATTTCACAGTATTTGCCTTACATCGATTGCAATTTTTTTTTTATAAAAAGTAATGTTGCCATTGGCATTAATTCCATGTTTTACAAGATGGAAATACCAATTAAACCTTAAATAAAGACAATAAAAAACACTATAAAAATTAGATGATTTTTGGGTAATTATTTATTTATAGCTACATGTTGTTTCTTATATGCGCATAGTTTAAAAATATATATATATGTATTCATTCTTCATGGGAAAAACGAAATAATCAGCAAAGCAATAGTAAATAATCCAAGTGTAAAGAATTTCCCAACAGGAAAAGCAGAAATTTGTGTATTCCGTAACAACACCAACAATAATAATAATGAGGAATAAGCAATAACAAGACCAAGAACACAAGACACACTACATAAAAGAGTTAAGTTGGAGTGTAGCTAGTACACTTAAAGAAAAATAGATATTTTTCTAGAAAAAAATACATGAAATTGAAAGAGTAAATAAAAATAAAAACGAAATTTAAATGGTGCGTGGTAGAGAAGAAGAAAGCATATATTTCAAAAATTCATAACTGCACTGTATTCTTAATCGGACCGGTTTCTGGCATTTCAGCCTTCATCAGCGATTTATTGAACATTGTGATAATTGTTATGTTTTAATTGAATAGGTTGTTTCTATATGAAAATTTTTTCTACTTAGGGCGGCCGTGAGGTTTTGAACCGTGAACTTCACATACACTCGTACTTGCACTTTTTGGTCAGCGCTTTAACACACTCACCTAAAGTCAGGCCTACGAGCAGTGTGGTTAGTTTTCAGTTTTCGTACCATACAGCTTTACTTTGTATTAATTTCAGAAGATACAACTCTGTCCAAACAAACAATCGTTATTTTTGAATTTTGAATATTTTTTTTGCATTTATACTTCTAATTTCCACTATTCTCAGTTTTCGTAAGAGTTGTCATATGTGATGTACGGTTTTTGTACATACCTACATATGCACTTTACATATATTTGAGATGACGCTGTGAAGCGAAAAAAATTTTTTTTTTTTTTTTTTTTTTTTTTGTTTTGTTAGATTTATAGTCATTTTTCAGACATATTGCAATTACTACTGTAATTAATATGCAATTTTTTTAATTTTGTTTAAATGGTGCGTGGTAGAGAAGAAGAAAGCATATATTTCAAAAATTCATAACTGCACTGTATTTTTGATGAAGTATTATTATGATGAAGGCTGAAATGCCAGAAACCGGTCCGATTAAGAATACAGTGCAGTTATGAATTTTTGAAATATATGCTTTCTTCTTCTCTACCACGCACCATTTAAACAAAATTAAAAAAATTGCATATTAATTACAGTAGTAATTGCAATATGTCTGAAAAATGACTATAAATCTAACAAAATAAAAACGAAATTTTTTGACTTAAATTGAACGAAATCGATATAGGTCGTATATGGTCGTAAGCGCTGAATATTTTGGGCTATTTTAAATATGGGAAAGTCAAAGATTCGTCGATTTGTCAATTTTCCCCAAAAAGGTGAAAAAAATCCACAAAAATGCACGAAACGTCTCTTGGCGGCTGTTTAAAATAAAAATAAATGTGAAAAATGGATTTCCCGACCCAAAAGGACCCCCGGTATACACATTTTCTATAAGTTTTTTTTTTTACATTTGAATGAGTTTTATGGAAAATATCATGAAAATATCATCATCGAAATTTTGGCAGGCCCGAAAATGATTTTAGAGGTATGGTTCCTTGGGCAAAAATACTTATTGTGGTCCGTATTACCAAAATAAAGATGAAGCCAAAGAGATTTTTTCGGCCCCGACAATCTGACTGACTTTTACAGCAAACTGGAATCAGTCCTAACAAGCATAAGATCTGATGACATTAAACTACTCATTGGGGATTTGAACGCGCAGTTAGGTGGCAGACAATGCAGGAAGAGAAGCAATTATGAGGAAGTATAGGCTAGGTCGAATGATGGAGAACGGAGAGCTGTTCTCGGAAATGTGCAGTAACATCAACATGGTGATAGAATGCACGGTATTCCCCCATAAGGCCATCCACAAAGCGACCTGGGTCTAGCCAGATCATAATACCAAAAACCAGATTGACCACAAAGCAATCAGCAAAATATGGCGACGATCTCTTACCTATGTCCTGACCAAAAAAGAGCCGCTGACATCGCAAGTGACCACTATCTGCTACTCGTATCCATCAAACTCAAAATTGCTACAATACAAAGAAATAACCCCCTCAGAAGGCGAATGTTTGACCTTGAGAAGCTCAAAGAGCAGAATACTCGCAGTAGATATCGTAACGCCCTACAATCCCACCAAAGCGCGATAGGAGCAACCCCCTTTATCGATGCGGCAACCCACTGGATCACAGTTAAAGCACCGTTTATAAGCACAGCAACGGAGTGCATTGGCGCCCCCAAGAAAGAACTTAAATGTTGGATATCCGACCGACCGTGGCAACTTATAGAGGAACGTTGTACAGTGAAATGCGCTATCAATAGCTCAAGAACGAGGCTGGCCAGCCAGCAGCTCCAGGCCCATAACACCATTCTCAACCGGAACGTAAAACGTAGTGCAAGAAGGGACAATCGAACATGGCTGGAAAACGTAGGAAGTGAAGCGCAATCAGCAGCAGCAACAAATAGGCCAAGGGACCTTTAGCAAATTACAAAAAAGATTGCAGGTCGGAACCAGACACACATCAAACCTTCGACCAACGATAGTGGCGAAGCTGTAATCGACAAGGAAAATCAACTTAAAATATGGGAACAATACTACAAAAATATATTACAGAATGAATCCAATCCCGATCATGATCTACCATTTTGCGATCACAACTTCCACAGCCGGAGAGCAGAAATCAACTGCGCACCTCCTGACATAAATGAAACTGCTGCAGCCATCGGGCGACTAAAGGACCACAAGGCAGCTGAGTTGCTCACAGTTGACCAGCAATTCACTGCTTCTATGATCGAGCCAATCGTGCGTAGCTATTGGAATGAGGAACATCTTGTCAACGGCGCCAAAGGCGGCATAAAATAAACCTGCCAAAGAACGGAACCCGCAAGAATGCAGAAACTGGCGAGGCATAACGCTCCTGGACACGATCAACAAAGTCGTTGCCATCAACGAAATGAACAAGCCGCTTTTACACCAAACAGAGCATGCACCATCCACATAAACTCCCTCCGCATTATCGTCGAGCAATCTGTGGAAATGAGATCAAACCTCTACTTGGTCTTCATTGACTTCAAACGAGCTTTCGACACTATTCATCAAAAAGCAATCATGGAAGCCTTAGAGTGTAAAGGAATCCCCGGGAAAATTATTAGGCGCTTAGGCAACTTGTATAAGGACGCTTACTGCTCAATCTTATATGAAGGCCAAGTAAGCAACGCATTAAAGTCAAAAATGGCGTAAGACAAGAATGCATACTCTCGCCCTTTGTCTTCAACATTATCCTGGACGTTATAATGAGACAAGCAATCATGAGCCAAGACGGAATCTCCTTCGGTATCAAGGGTAAAATAAATGATTTAGATTACGCAGATGATATCTACCATGGACGAATGCAAAATATGCTTGATCGTATTGGGGGCAGGGCAGCCTGTGAAGGCCTCTCAATAAACTCCTCAAAAACAAAGGCACTACGCATAAACGCATCTAAACCAACTATGCTCGAACTAGGGAACCAGCCAAGTGAAACCGTTGGGAGCTTTTGTTACTTGGGCAGTATAATCACCTCCAACGGTGGCAGTAAAGAGGACGTAAACAATCGCCTGACTAAAGTCAGGCGGGCTTTTGCAACTCTAAAACGTTGATGAAAATCGTCAAAAGTGTCGGTTGTCACCAAAGTGACGATATTCAACAGCAACGTAAAAAGTATCCTTTATATGTGGTAGCGAGTCATGGAACCTCTCCTCCCGCGAAGCAAAAAAGCACCTGGAGGCGGCCACTTGACAAAGAGTTAGGCTACCAGGAAAAATATTTAGTGAAATTAAAATTATAGCCTTAAACAGAATTCAATGGAATTCATTTGTTGAAGCCCTATGTTCCACTTAGGAATTTAAAGGAATAATAATAATAACAATTTGACCCACCCTAATATATCTTATATATTAAATTCTTCTGTCGCGGTGTTTGTGGTAAAATTCCGCCGAAACGGCTCGACCGAATCTCATGAAATTTTCTGCCCATATTGGGTAGGTCTGAGAATCGGACAACGTCTATTTTTTTTGATAGGGCACTGGGAGGGGTACCCCCCATACAAAGTGAACTTTTAAAAAGCAGATATCTGGAGTACTATGATAGCCATAAGTGCCACACCCACTTGAGATATCAAAAAAAAAAAAATACCTGTTGTTCGTTTCTGAGACCTATCCAACATCCACACAAAATTTCATGAGAATCGGTCAAGCCGTTTCGGAGGAGTTCAATTACAGAGACCGCGACACGAGAATTTTATATATAAGAAGTTAAACTCCTCCTCTTTTTGTTTTTCATTTTATTTTTTTGTTTAGAGCGATTTGACTGCAATTCAGAATGTATGTATGTTTTATCATAGGAAATTTTTGTATGTATAAATGGACCCGATAGGTGGCGCTGGGGTAAAGTCATTTCGAATATTCTTATTTACGGTGCGATTTTACTGAAACTAAGAATGTACATATATGTATGTTAGATGATGCCAAAAATTTTTTTGTTGGACCCGGTAGATGGCGCTGGCGTTCGAAAAATAATGAGTTGTCAAATTTATTTAAATTTTATAAGTTCCAAAATTCACAAACGATTTTATATACAAATATTCTAACCAAAGGGGAAGGAAAAATTGCATTGGCTATTGCTTTATCCGGAATAGCCGCAACATTATTGCATGGTGGTCGCACAGCTCATTCAGCACTCAAATCACCGTTAAATATACAAACGAATGTGAATGCCGTATTAATATAAAAAAAAATTCCGGTATGGCAAAAGTTCTGCAAAAATGCAATATTATTATTTGGGATGAATATAACATGGCTTACAAACATTCCTTAGAAGCACTACATAGAACTTTAAAAGATTTGAAAGGCAATGAAAGATTTTTTGGTGGAGCCCTCATTTTATTATCCATGATCCAACGGCTGACCAGTTTTCAAGACAACTTCTTGGTTAAGTGAAAGAACTATTTAAGCCGCAAAAAATTTCGAAGTCGATAATATTAATGTTATTATTCAGGACATGATTGATTCCGAAAGTGTTATTTCAAATCTATGGATAGTGTTGTTGAAGAAAATGAAGCAGTCAATTATCCAACAGAATTTTTGAATTCACTTGATGTACCCGATCTACCTCCACATTTATTAAAATTAAAAGTTGGTTCTCCAATAATTTTGCTACGTAACCTCAACGCTCCGCGACTATGTAATGGCACCAGGTTAATTGTTGAGAGGATAATACTCAATGTTATTGAGGCCAAAATTCTCAAAGGCAAATTTAAAGGAGAACATGTCTTGCTGCCAAGAATTCCTATGATTCCTATCGACACACTGATAACATTCAAAAGATTGCAATTTCCGAACAGATTGGGATTTACCATGACCATCAATAAATCTCAAGGACAATCATTGCAAATATGTGGTTTGGACCTCGAAAACAGTTGTTTTTCCCGTGTCGGAAAGCCAGCAAATTTATTAATTTACTGCCAGAATAAGGAAACTAAAAATATTGTTCACTATTTTTACAATTACAATGATAGAAATATATTGGTCATTCCTATACATACGTATGTTACAATAAATATTTATTTTAATTTTCATAAATAAAACATGGTTTTTCTTTAACAGTTTTAATGCACAAACGTTTTTTTATATAGATATATACAGATTCTAACTAAAATTAAAAATTCATTGAGGGCAAAACAACGTTTGCCGGGTCCAGCTAGTATGTATGTAATATATATAAATCACTTTGTGGTAAGGGTATTTGGAGTTTGTGCTAATGTTTGTAACTACCAAGACCATTTGAACTAGACCCACCTTTTATTATACCGCTCGACTCATAATCACTTTCCGAGTCGATTTAGCGATGTCCGTCCGTTCATCCGTGTGCCTGTCCATCCGTCTATTGGCCCATGTTAACCTTGTGATCAAACTAGTCGCAAATATGATTATACATTTTGATGAAATTTATTATATAAGCTTTTATAAACATTGGACAAATGCTATTGATATTGGTGAAAATCGGTGCATGTTCAGACCAAGCCCCCATACAAATAACGCCTACCAGACCGACTAAAATGGTCGTATGACCCAGATTATCTTATATATTTATATCGATAAAAATTTGTGGTTTTTATACCCTCTAACTAGTAGTAAAAAAGTAATCCCTGTACGACCATTGTTAGTCATAGTCTCCATATAAAATTGATTCCCGATGTCTACTTAAAACTATCAAACAACAAAAATATTGCATAATTTTTTTTTCATATTTGCTTGATAATGTTTTAGAGAAAAATAAGTGACTTTACTAAATATGATCGCGATTGGTCCATTTTTTTATGTAATCCTCATATAAAAATAGTATCAGATATGAATTTTGTCATAGCTGGACGCCATAAATTAATAACAGTGCCATTGGTTTATGCTTATTTCTCATATCCACTTATTGCCTCAGAAAGGTTGGATTCGAGACCCTCTCTTGAAATGCATCGTATAGAGTATCTTGTATAATTTTCTTCGTTTTTAAATTATTGGACAGTGATTTATTTTCGAAGTGTATTTTAGTTTATAAGATTTACTTGTTTAAGTTTTGGTCCCTTACACTTAGTTAACCCTTTATGATATTTTTTTTTTTTGCAAATTCTTCAAGTACTTTATTTATAAAATCTTGGCATGTCTTTATTAACTATTTCTATTCTTT
Source organism: Cordilura impudica (assembly GCA_963682025.1). Classification (NCBI taxonomy): domain Eukaryota; kingdom Metazoa; phylum Arthropoda; class Insecta; order Diptera; family Scathophagidae; genus Cordilura; species Cordilura impudica. Next base: position 134,574,165 of record OY821517.1, read on the forward strand.
ATATTTAAATAAATCTTTTGACTCTTATTGAAGGAAAACGAAATTATCTTTTCTACAAAAGAAAAACATCATGCATCAACATTACCCCAGCTAAAATCAACTGCAGTCATTCTAAAAAAATATCAACTTCGTTGGATGTGCTCTTAAATTATTTCCAATGATGTCAATATAAAATAATTACAAATTAATTAAACTTTCAGATCTGAAAAAAAAAAATCAAATAGATATGGATAGTATACAAATAAATATTGGGAATCACAAATTGATATCGTAAAATCAAAACAAAAAAAAATAAATAAAGAAATAAATAAAAAAAAAAACTCATAAATTAATATATAAATTTAAAAAAAAAAAACATAAAAAAATAAATAATTGATATTGGGAATAGAATATATGATTATAAAATGGGTTGAACTAATGTTGTTTTGATATGAAAAAAGTTTAAATTGATAAAAATACCATAACGAACTTTTAAGAAAGGATCTAAAAAACCAGTGATTGTCATGAGATCCTTCCTATTCACTTGTTAAAGTGTCCTTCACAGAATCCATAAAAGACAAGCCTTTGTTGAATTCATTGCAGATATTCCATATTTTTTATCAAATCCAGATTCTTAGAATAGCACATATTTCACGTCTTTATATGCTACTTTTTTGCTGGTTGTATGAATCAAACATTTGCTTACAAATTTTGTTCGAGCCTACATTTTATGAGGTCAATTTAGGAACTCAGTTTTATAAAAATGGGGTAAACAAAAAGTTTGGCCTCAGAACGGAGGTTTTACTATACTTTCACCCTGAATTGGTATTTCTTGTATGTATATGGTCTTCTAATTCCATTATATTATGTTATGTGGTGAAGAGTAATTCAAAAGTAATAAGATTTTACTTTAACACAAAGAAAGCAGATTTATTGAGTCTGTCGATTTTTACGATTATTGGTTTTCAGACACTGAGTTATTTGGTTGGTACAGCCAAACCAAATATTTTTTTTTAAGACATTACCTTTTAAAAATATCTCAATATGAGTTTAATAAGTATTTTTTACAAAATTGATGATAGTTCGCACAGAAATAAATTACTTGCAGAGAAATCCATTATGATCTTAAAAAAAAAAAAAAAAAAAAATACCAAAAGATTCAAAATTTCACCGTCACAATGTTTCAAAAACCATTGAAAAGTATTTGGAAAACTTGAGTATCAACCGAAATCCTGTATCAGGAGGAACAATGAAAAATATTATATGACACAAAGGAGAGTACATCACTGTTGTGAAAAAAATAGATCAGTTTTACTTGTTAGATTTGTAGTCATTTTTCAGACATATTGCAATTAATACTGTAATTAAAATTTTAATTTTGTTTCAATGGTGCGTGGTAAAGAAGAAGAAGAGATCATATATTTAAAAAATTCATAACTACACTGTATTCTTAATCGGACCGGTTTCTGGCATTTCAGTCTTCATCAGCGATTTATTGAACATTGTGATAATTGTTATGTTATAATTGAGTAGATGGTTTCTATATGAAATTTTTCTACTTAGGTCGGCCGTGAGGTTTGAACCGTGAACCTTCACATACACTCGTACTTGCACTTTTTGGTCAGCGCTTTAACACACTCACCTAAAGTCAGGCCTACGAGCAATGTGGTTAGAATCAGTTTTCATACTGCACAGCTTTTACTTCGTATTAATCTCCGAAGATACAACTCTGCCCAAACAAACAGTCATTATTTTTGAATATAAAGGGTGATTTTTTAGCTCTTATCTTTTTGGCAACACTGGTTTAAACAGCTGACGCATCTTCAGTTTGATCTATAATTTAGCCATGAATCGTCTTACAAATGAACAACGCTTGCAAGTTATTGAATTTTATTATAAAAATGCGTGCTCTGTTAAGAAAGTTCATCGCGCGCTTCTTCCATTTTATGTTCAGTTTAATCGACCCACTGAAGCGGCTATTCGGGCTATTGTGACTAAATTTCGCACCAAATTTACATTGTTGGACATTAAACCACCAACACGCTTACGTAGAGTGCGAACTGAAGAAAATATCGCAGCTGTATCGGCCAGTGTTAATGATGACCATCAATTATCGATTCGTCGCCGTTCTCAGCAATTGGGCCTCTGTTACTCAACAACGTGGAAAATTTTGCGGAAGGATTTAGGAGTGAAGCCTTTCAAAATACAGCTGGTGCAAGAATTGAAGCCGAACGACCTACCGCAACGTAGAATTTTTGGCGAATGGGCTCTTGGAAAGTTGGCCGAAGATCCACTTTTTTACCGAAAAATTGTGTTCAGCGACGAAGCTCATTTTTGGCTCAATGGGTACGTAAATAAGCAGAATTGTCGATTTTGGAGTGAATATCAGCCAGAAGCATTGGAAGGGCTACCAATGCATCCAAAAAAAGTCACAGTTTGGTGCGGTTTATGGGCTGGTGGCATCATTGGACCGTACTTCTTCAAAGATGATGCGAATCGTAACGTAACTGTGAATGGTGAGAGCTACCGAGAGATGTTATCCAACTTTTTTTTGCCCAAAATGCAAGAGCTTGACTTGCATGACATGTGGATTCATCAAGACGGTGCCACATTCCACACAGCACGCGCAACAATGGACTTATTGAGAGGCGAGTTCGGTGAACATTTTATTTTACGTTCGGGACCGGTAAATTGGCCGCCTAGATCGTGCGATTTAACGCCTTTAGACTATTTTTTGTGGGGCTATGTTAAAGCTCATGTCTATACAGACAATCCCGCTTCAATTGACGCATTGGAAGACAACATTGAAGCATTTATTCGTGAGATACCGGCCGAAATGTTGGAAAGAGTATGCCAAAATTGGACTAAGCGGATGCACCATTTGAGGCGCAGTCACGGTCAACATTTGCATGAAATAATCTTCAAACATTAAATTATATGGACCGTACTATCGATTCAAATAAAGATTTCATTAATTTTCTGAATTTTATGGTTTTTTTTTTTGGAAAACTTTCCTTTTTTTTTTTTTGTATTTGTTTATTTATACACAATTTTGAAAACTTAAACTATAATAACCACTAGTTAACTATATAGTTTTTATTTAATATGTATTTACCATGTCCCTTAACGAGATCTCAAGTATTATTAATATAATAACGTTTTTTTTTTAAATGGTTAAATTATATATTTCAAATGAAGAAATTTTATATGGTTTTTAATTGCAATGAAAAATTTTTGGAAAAACATTACTTATATATTGGCATTTTAAAAATTAAAGTCAAATGGTAAAAGTAAAAAAAAAAAAAAAAATGAATAAAAGAAAGTACTTAAACATTAGTTAATTAAGCCACCAATATTTTTTGCTTTTGCAATTTTGAATATTGCAGAATTCATTATTGCCAATACTGGTATCATGTCTTAAATTTGTACTGTTTGTCGTTGCATCAATATTAACGCCTTTTACATTTGCGCGTCTGTATGTATGATAAAATAGAGGTATTCCGATTTCATTTTGTATTACCTTTTTCTTATCAAGGTATAAAAATGCTTCAGGTGCTACGAATCCATTTTGCAACGTTTCATATATGTATTCTTCATTTGTGTAGTAAGGTGCCATTATTAAGTTATTTTCTTTACATGAGGTACATCTTACTATATAATTTCTTATTAAGGTTATTATAAAATTGTCTATCCTGATTACACAAGAAGCATTATATAATTTTTTATTTGAAATATATTTTACAAAATTACTTTGTGGAGATCTATATAATGAAGTACAAGCTCTTAAACATTTCCTTTCAAAGATACGTATTTTTTCCATGTATGATGGTGAGATATTAAACCATATAGGGCAACCATATGTAATGATTGGCCTAATCAGCGATTGATACATTAAAATTTTAACCCTTGTGTTAATGTGTTTTGAATAAAATAAAGTTTTGTATACAAAAAAGGCATTTCTGGCCTTAACCAGAATTTCATTAACATGGTTATTGAAGTATAGAAATTTATCTAGGTAAATACCTAAGTATTTAATTGTATTTTTACTTGGTATTGTCGTATTGGTTAAAATAGATTTAATTCCAAATTCTTTCCAATTTTTCTTTATTTTGCTATTACATTTACCTACTGGGGGTCTGAAAAGAATTGTTTCGCATTTTGGTGCATTTATTGTCATATTCCAATCAATTGTAAATTTTTCTACTATATTAAATGATTCTTGCAATTTTTGGTTAATTTTGTCAATCGTTTCGTCAGCGTGGTAAACAATAATGTCATCAGCGAATGATATAATGTTTTCTATTTTGTTAAGTAGGTCCAAAAGAAATAGGTTGAAAAGAATGGGAGAGTTAACCGTTCCTTGTTGTAGACCATTGATTATTTTGAACGTTTTTGTACTATTGTGCTTTCCGTGATATATTTTGAAAGTTTTCTCACTGATCATATTATAAATTAAAATAATATGATATTTAGGAAAATTTAACTCGATCAATTTGAATATTAATCCTGGAATCCATATACTGTCAAATGCTTTTTCCAAATCGATAAGACATGCACCTGTACATAATTTTTTATTCCAATTATTATTGATGCTTGATGTTAGTAAGTGTATTGCATTTACAGTTGAGTGTTTATATTTAAAGCCAAACTGTTTTTCGTTTATTAAGTTTTTGTCTTTGCAAAATTGATTTATATTATTGTTAATGCACATTTCGAAAATTTTACTTATATTAGGAAGTAAGCTTATTGCTCTTAAGTTTTTTGGATTACTTACTTCTTTATCCTTTTTTGGAAAGATAACAACTTTCGCCATTTTCCAGTTTTTTGGAAAATACGAATTGTTTAACATATTATTGAATAATTTGCAATATTCTAAAATAATAATTTCCGGAAAATTTTTTAGAATTATATATGGTATACTGTCTACACCTGAAGAAAGTTTTCCTCTTATATTTGAGAAAATGTTCATTATTACATGCTTTGTTATAAAATAATTTTCAGTTTGTGCATCCTGAATATTATCAGATTTTCTTATGTCATTGAAATTTGTGATAGTATTTTGTTGTCTTTCGAAAAGGTTTTTTGTTTCTAAGAAATTATTGAAAGAATTTGACACTCGCATATGTATTCTGTTTTCTGGATTAACTTCTTTAGTTGCGTGAATAGATTCCAAATAAGAGCCGATAGTATCAAGCATTTGTTCTTGGTCACTAACTATAAAATTTTCAGAGTTATCCCTTTCTAATGTTTGTGTTTCTATTCCAACGTTATGTAACAAAATTTCTGAATTTTTCGGGATTTTTATGTTATGAAGTACTAAGGGTTTAAATATTTTGAAATTTTTTTTGATTTCTCCGAACATGTTTTTAGAATCTTTTGGGTCTATTTTAGTCAATTTTTCTTGAATGTGTTTATTCATAGCTACTTTAATATTCTCATAAATGAGTTTCTTAATTAATTTTAATTTAACCTTGCATAGATTGAGTAAAGTTTCGGATAAAGTATGTTCTAAACGATGATGTCTTTTAATAACTGTGAGAATTTTACTTTTTTCAGAATGCAATTTTTTTATAATGGGACTATTTATTTTGGAAAATGAATCATAGTCCTTATATCTAGGTGTTGTTTCTTCTATGGATTCAATGATTATATCATTTAGTGAAGATAAGTGCAAATCAATTTCACTGTTTGTGAGATTCCTATCGTTTGGTATTTGAATTGCGTTTGCGACTTTTCTTTCGATCTTCTTTTTAAACTTTTTCCAATTTGTTTTTTTGTAATTGTGTTTTGATTCTATTGTTTCTTTTATAAATGTTAAATGTTGCTGTTCATTATCAAATGTAGCAATTATCTTTATGGCGTTGTGGTCGCTATCATAATCTAAGGTTGTTAAGCTATTAATAGAATTTTTTTCTGTAAAAATATTTATTCTACAATCTGCGATACAAAGATCTAGATATGATCCTGTCCGAGGATAAGAGGGTAATGTAGAGGCGTATAGTCTGCACCTGAATTCTATTCCACTATCTATTAACCATTTATTTAGGTTATTGCCTTTAGGGTTGTTTAATGCGTTTCCCCAGTCCGTATGTTTAGCGTTTAAGTCTCCAGCTAAAATATAATAATTATTAATATTTTGAAGATTAATTGGTTCAAAAAGTTTTTGTATTTCAGAAATAAAAACTGAATCATTATTTCCGGATGGGTAATAAGCCGAAATAATATATAGTGATTTATTTTCAACAGTTGATATCTTAATAATACAGGTCTCTAAAAATTGCATTGTATTATTTGTATTACTAATTTCTTTAAATTTTAAATATTTTTTTATTAATATGGCTGTTCCTCCTCCTCTTTTTGCACCATTCCTATCTTTTCTAATTGTAACATAGTTAGTGAACTGAATTTTATGTTTTGCATTAAGCTTTGTTTCATTCAAAAGAACAATATCAGGGTTATATTTATTTAAAAAGCATTGAAGTTCGTATCTTCTACTAATTAATATTAGAGAATTTACATTAATATGATATATTGTAAGATTTTTTAATAGAGGGCTTGTCTGATTAATATCCATCATTACACATTTACCATGGAAAATATCGTATCTATACGAGATGTTTGGATCTGTAATTGTTTTTGTAGGCTAACAAGTTGAGAATTTAGATTTAGCATCATATTTTTTAATTCTAAGAAAAAGGAATTATTATTTTCATTATTTAAGTTGTTTGAATCTACATTTAGATTATAATTGCCTTTTAGTATATTGGCAAATGTTATTCCGGAATTAGGAGAGTTATTTGTGTTGTTAATTTTATAATCTATTTGTAACTTTTTTTTTGCTTTTAGTTTTTGTTGAAGTTGCTTATATTTCTCACATCCTTTGTAGGATGCTGGGTGGCCATATTTGCTGCATAAGACACAGAACAGTTTTTCTTTTTCATCGGGTGAAACTATATTTGTAGCGCAGTTTCCTTTTTCGTGGGTTTTGTCGCATTTTACACACCTATTTGGCATAAAGCAGTTTGCTGCGCTGTGGAAGAATCCTTGACAATTTCTGCATTGAGGAATTTCTGGACGTCTTATTTGTTCCCACTTTACACAACGGTAGAATAGTGTTTTTATACTTCTTAGTTTACTTACGTTGCTTTCTGGTGTTACTTGAACCAAAAACATTGGAAGACTATAGCCTTTTAAAGTTGAATTTCTTGTAGAGAATTGACTTACTTTATTGAAATGTATGTCATCATAATTAAATTCATTTAGTTCTTTTAATATATCATCGGGCGATGTATTTGCATCAAGACCTCTTAGTAGGTATGTTTTGGTTTTTATACCTTTTGGAGTGAATGTAAAGAAGCTAGCTTGCGTTTTTTCTAGGTATGTTTTAACTTTTAAAAAATCGTTTAACGAATTCATAAATAAGGATTTTTTGTTTAAAATCCTTTAATCTTGAATTTTTTAATTTTTAAACCATTTTTGATGAATTCAATTAGTTCTTTTGTATCGATATCCACTATGTTGATAGGAGGAACTTTTTTGTGGTTAATGTTGGCTGTGTTAACCACTGTGTTTGCAGTAATTGGTTTAGATGTTAAGTTGTTTTTGTTAAGTTTACTCATTTCATCCATAGCTTCAATAGCTGAATTTAATTTGAGTGATTTCTCTTTTTTTTCTTTTACATGTTTTTCAAATATGTTCAATAATTCTTGATCACACTGATTTTCACTTTCAATGTCAAGCACTGAATAGTAGTTTTTATTGTTATTGTTTTTGGATTGCTTGGGCAAAGGTAAATCCGTATTTTGATTTTTTCTTTTTCTTTTATTTTCAGTATCGTTGTTGTTATTGATTTTTACATTATTAGTTTCTGAGTACTGAGCATTTTGCTCGCGCATTCCTTTGTAATGTTTATTTTTTTTTTCTTTTTCTTATATTAGTTGTTTTTTTTTGTGTTTCTGTCTTTGAAGTAACCGAACAATAATAGTAATAACTTTAGGGAATACCGATAAATAATACTGATCTCCGTGGTGCGTCTGTCGCTCATCACGTTCGCGATCGAACTCCTGGAAAACTTTCCTATAGCTCTTAAAAAATCACCCTTTATTTGCCTTTGTACTTCTAATTTCCACTATTCTCAGTTTCGTAAGAGTTGCCATATGTGATGTACGGTTTGTACATACTACATATTGCACTTTTTACATACATTTGAGATGATGATTTGAAGCGAAAATTTTTGTTTGTTCGATTTGTAGGCATTTTCAGACATATTGCAATTAATTCTGTAACTAATATGCATATTTTAATTTTGTTTGAATGGTGCGTGGTGCGTCAATTTTACTTTAATATTTCATAACGAGTTTATGAAAAGTTTCGAAAAAAATTGATTTATATTTTGTTTCTGGAATTGGTATATTAATTTGATAAAAAATATAGGAGACGGAGCTGGGCCGGAGCCAGAGCCATAAATTTTATTGGTAAAATAATTGATCCTCAAAAATAAACAAACTGATGCTATATACACGGACTTTAGCAAAGCTTTTGATAAAGTTAGCCATGATCTACAGCTAGAGAAACTTGATATTATTGGATTCTTCGGGAACTTCCTAAAATGGATTCGGTCGTACTTAAAACATCGTCAGCAATGTGTAATTTTCAATAACTCTAAATCGAAATATATAGCTGTTACATCCGCTGTCCCTCGAGTTAGTCACCTTGATCCTCTTCTATTCTTGCTGTTTATTAATGATCATCCAAAGTCTATTCAATATAGTAATATCCTTATGTATGCCGACGGTGTAAAAATCTGCTCAACCAGCATAACCAATGAAGGCAGTATACGCGTCCAGTCTGACTTAAATAGGTTCTACAAAAGGTGCAATTTCAACTTAATGGAATTAAATTTAAAAAAATATCTATGACCCTCTCTAGATATTCGCCATCTTCGAACGACTATGTCATCCATGACACAAAACTAAACTCAGTTGACTCGTTCATAGATTTGGGAGTTCATTTTGATAAAAGACTAAGTTTTAATTCTCACGTAACAATAACTGTTAATAAGACAAATGGTGTTTTATGTTTTAGAAAGCATTGGGCAAAGGAATTTAATGATCCTTACATAACAAAAAATCTATTCACGTCTTTGGTCAGGCCGATACTTGAATACACATCAGTAATCGGATCCACAGTACAAGGTTTTCATAAAAAAACTTGAATCAGTTCAGAAACAATGCTTACTATTTTGTCTTCGATATCTTGAGTGGATGCGTATCGCAGTCGTTTGGCTCAACTTTGAAAAGTAGAAGGATCATTTTTAATAAAGGGTCCGCCACCTAATGTTTTTTTTTCAACTAGTGCTTAGTTCGTGAATGGTAACACTTAGCTCATGTCTAATTTGACAGATAATTAGTTTTATCCTTCCGCTGAACGAATATGATTGTGTATACGCTTGAACAACGCTGGGAGATATTGCGACATTACTTTGAAAATCATGGTAATGTTGCAGAATGAGTGCGAAAATTGCGTACGGATTTTGGAAGAAGAGAAGCACCGTCAGCTCCGTATGTTCGTTATATTGTGAAAAAAGTGCAATAAAACTGGCATCCTCATCGATAAACCAAAGCGTGAAAAGCCAAAAACAGTGCGTACACCCGAGAATATTGCTGCTGTGGCAGAAAGTGTGCGTGAAGCGCCATCAACATCAATTCACCGTCGTTCTCAAGAATTGAAGATTTCGGAGGCATCATTGAGACGAATTTTTCATAAAGACCTTGGTATGATGCCATAAAAAGTCCAATTGGTTCAGGAGTTGAAGCCAACTGACCATCCAATGCGTTTTCGCTTCGCTAAGTGGGCCTGCGATCGACTTACAGAAGATGCCGATTTTGCCAAAAAAAATCATCTTTTCAGATGAAGCTCATTTTGATCTTGGCGGGTATGTAAACAAGCAAAATTGTCGCATTTGGGGCACAGAAAACCCGCACGCATACATTGAAAAGCCGATACACCCAAAACGAGTCACTGTTTGGTGCGGATTTTGGTCCAGATGCATAATTGAGCCATTTTTCTTCGAAAATGAGCAAGGAGTGGCCGTTACAGTCAATGGCGATCGTTATCGGGCCATGTTGAACGAATTTTTGTTCACAAAAACTGAAGAGGAGGATATTTTCAACATTTGATTTCAACAGGATGGCGCTACATGCCACACAGCCGAAGCTACACTCGATGTTTTGCGCCCTGTTTTTGAAGATCGCATTATCAGCCGCAGAGCTGATGTCGTTTGGCCACCTCGGAGCTGCGATTTGACACCGTTGGACTATTATTTGTGGGGTGCCCTCAAAGATAAGTGTTACGCCAACAAGCCAGAGACACTTGACACTATAAAGGACAAAATTCGTGAAGCCATTGGTGAAGCACAGTAGCACACAATCGATAATGTGCTTAAAAATTGGACCGATCGTGTAGGCTACTGCATGGCCAGCCGAGGCAGCCATTTGAATGAAATTATTTTCCATTATTAACCGGAAGGATTGTACTTTCAAATAAAAAAAGGAATTTCAGATAATATTCAGTAGTTTTTTTTATACCATTTTCAAAAAAAAAAAGTTATTTGGCGGACCCTTTATAACATTCTTCCTCAACCTGGTTCATGGTAAAATTGATTCTGAATGCCTTCTTGCAAAAATATATATAAATGTCCCTAACAGACAACATCGACCTGAATTTCCACAGATCAAATTTCATTAATTTCGATCCATTCCGAAGAACGTGCGCCGAAGTGAACAGACACTATGCTTATATTGATTTATCCGATGATGTTGATATTATTAAAAGAAGATTAACGACATATTTGAACTCTAATGATTATGTTTGTAACTGTATTTAAAGTCTGTATTATTTTTGTAAAATATTTTTGTAAATATTGCTCAGCTGTTGCTTTATTGTAGCTGAGTTAAATAAATAAATAAAAAGTGAGCTCCGAAGGCGGAGCTGGTACTAAGCCAATGTTACTCCGGATATACAGCTCTGTTCTTATGAATGCTTTTGTATTTTATATGGAACTAGCTAACCCAACAAACGTTGTTTTGCCATATAACTTATTTCTAGTGAATATTTTTATTGTTAATTATGATGATATGTATTTACCAGGTATGGGAGGTGACACGCCCACTGGTTTGATCCCGCCCATTTTTCATATAACTTCTCACACTCATCATTCGTGAACTCATACCTAGTTTCAAGACTGTCGGGTTAATAGTACTCCAGATAATTTTTTTTTGTATGTGAGGTGCCATGCTCACTAACCCAATCCCGCCCATTTTTGGTACGACTACTTACATTAACAACCAATTGTCGTGCAGATAGTTTCAAGACTCTGTCCATCATAGTGCTCTAGATATATGATGATATGAAGTTACCATGTGTGGGAGGTGCCACGCCCACTTGTTTGATACTGCCCATTTTTGGCCCGACTTCTCACATTACTGACTTATGTATTCCTACAAAGTTTCAGGACTCTTGCTATCATAGTGCTCCAGATATATGATGTTAAAAAAATTTTCATATATGGGAGATACCCCCCCCACTTTATATATTAAAGCATAGCCTATTTTACTTTCCCTATACAAACTTACACAATGTGAAAATTTCAAGAAAATCGGTTCTATGCTTTAGCCGCCTATTAATGTCAGACCCACAAACACAAATTTTGGTGAAGATGTTTTAAAAAGTGATATTATTCATTGCAAAATTAACCAATACGGAAGTTTTCAAGTAACATTGGTCTTATATCCTAAAAGAGAAATAAGACGTTCAACGTTCGAGACTTATTATTACGATGAATCTTTTATAAAAAAAAATAAAAACTAAATAAATAAAAAAAATATTCCATAAAACTACTTCAACCAGTGGCGAGTTTAATCCTAATCTGAATCCTAATTAGAATTGCTACATGACATTGCTCCTAATCTTAAAACTACAAAAGCCCTATTTTATATAATGTTTTTTTTAGCGTTTTTAGGTTAGAAATTCTTAAAAGTCTAAATTTATACAGACATAGAAAAAAGCTACCCAACTGAAACGTTCTAAGGTTATCAAGCCTATTTTCGATTGTATCAACAGAAATGTTATAGTACGATTGCGGATCAATAAGTCCGTGACTTTTGGAATGAAACACAGTTTTTTTTTGCAAAAAAAAAAAAAATTATTTTTCAACATAATCTCCTTTTAGCTCAATACACTTAGTCAAACGTTTCTCCAATTTTTGTATCCCTTCCAAAAAATAGGATTTGTCGAGGTCCATAAAATAGGCGTTTTTGATCAATAATTTCATCGTTGGAGCTAAATATCTTTCCACCGAGCCATTTCTTTAGGTTTGGAAATAGGAAATAGTCATTGGGTGCTAAATCCGGAGAATATGGCGGATGAGGTACCAACTCGTAGTTTGAAGTTGTCACACGATTGCGTTTATGGCCAATTGAGAGCGAACGCGGCACCCATCTTGCAGACAGCTTTTTTAAACCCAACTGATCATTTAAAATCGAAACCATACTGCCATATGAAATGGCCATGGCATCACCAATCCCACGCGCTTTTACTCTTCGAACACCATATCGTGGATTTTTTCGACATTTTCTGGTGTATTGACCTCAATTGGCCATCCAGAACGTTCAGCATCATTTGCATTTATGCAACTACAGCGAAAGTCAGTAAATCACTTTTTTAACATTGAAATCGATGGTGCAGAGTCCCCATAGTATTAATCACGTTCTTCCTTGGTTTGATTGACGGTTTTATTTCGCAAAAAATAATGTTTCATGCGAAATTCTCTTTTTTTCATTAAAAAAAAAACAGCTGTTAAACGCAAAGTAAATGACGGAACTTGCTCAAAATTTTACAGTAGTCTGTTAACAGGTGGACTTATTGATCCGCCCTCGTAGTAAACCATTTTCTATTGCGATAAAATATTTGCTGTAACGACAACAAAATTGGGATCATTATCAACTAGAAATTCAGTTATCAACTTCACAGAAATTCGGTTGTGTACCAATTCTGAGCTTAGATTCTGTAGGAACGGTTATTACTTTTTCCTGGATATATTGCAACAGAGATGTCATAATTACTAATTTCAAGGGAGAACAAATAAGATATTTGCAGAGTTATACTATCAGATGCTTTAACCCTACGATCCATAACCGGGTACCCGCGTACCTTTTTTGACTTTAAAGTGCTGCTGTGCCTATAATTTTTGAGATATGGACATAAAACTCCGAATCATGAGAGATTTTGGCTAAACTAAGATTTAAATACGAAAAAATTCAAAATATTTTCAATATTTTCTTTAAAAAATGATTTTAAATGTTTTACCCCCATAAACACACAACCGGGTCCCCGGGTACCCTAATGCAATTCCTATGTAAATGCCTGACATGTAAATGAAAAAACGTTTTTTTGTGTTGTTTTTATTGGAAATAAATGTCTTTTTTATTTATTTTATCATATTTTATATATATTATATTATAATTCATCCGAATCACTACGGCCTTCCGATGATGCTTTCAATTGCATTTTTTGTTGAAAATTGGCGCACGCTTTGCACATTTGAAATTCTATTTTCTATAACAGGAATGCACAGGTTTTCTTCCTGCGCGTCGTGGTGTATCGTGCAGTTGGATTATTTCCATAATATATGATGTGTGATGCAAATGCGCTCACATCAATGATGTTATAGAAAAATGCCATCGGCCTTCTTCTTGTTTGTCGCTGGGTCGTGTATTCTTGGAGCGTTTGGTCCATTACGTCCACCCCACCTTTTGTTTGGTTATAAAAATTTATAATTTCTGGTTTCCCATTCTCGTCAATTTGTGCATCATCATGCATACTAGAAAGAAGGATGACCGAGTTGGACTTCCGCTGCTTATATGAGAGCAGTGTTACGTTGTCGTAGAAGCCAAATAAACTTGAACCAACGTCTTTTTTTTGTCTTCTTTCATCTCCGCAGGGATGTAAGCTTTGTTGCGGCGGAGTGTACCCACAATGCTGAGCTTTTCTACTTTTAGTTGCCTAGCCAACGGCAGCGTCGTAAAAAAATTATCCATTGTTATATTTCGTCCGCTACCGTAGTATGGCCCAACTAAATCTCTCACCACTCTTTCGCCTACACCAACTTCACGACCAGTTTCTTGTTTGCCAGTATATATTTGGCCATGAAGTGGATATGAGTTTTTGGCATCGCAAATCCACCATACTTTTATGCCATATTTTGCTGGCATCGAGGGTATATATTGGGTCAATTTGGTTCTACCACGGTATGGATATAATTGTTCATCAATGGTCAAATATTCTGATGGCACATAATATCTGGCAAAACCTGTTTATTCCCATGGTGGCGCGGAATATTGGGTGAGCCTGTGACGTCCACAAATCTCTTGCGTTTTCGTCATTAGAATGATTTGTGCCAGCCATCAAAATCATTCCAATGAACGCATAAATTTCGTTGATTGTCGTGTCTTTCCACTTCAACTGACGTCTATTGGGATTCGCTTCATTGTACGCATTATATGTGGCATGCGCTTTTCTATTTGTGTGGCGCACTATTATATCCACCATTTCCACTGTGAGGTATGATTTGAAACACTGCAAAGGCGTCATATTTTCAGTAAACCGCGCTGGACCACAGCGGTCTCTGAATATATTGTGGCTTCTCATTTGTTGGCAACTACGTGGTGTTCGCTGCCATTGTGTGCCGTCACGTGCACTCATGTAGTCTGCTGGGTTTGTTGTTGGTGCATCTTCTTGCATATCATCATCTTCACTTTCATCATCAAAGAAAATTTCCTCTGGTGCGTCAATAGCAGCTGCAATTTCGTTTGCGTTGTCAACATTCAAATCTTCATTCTCTGATTCCGAAACTTCGCCAGTATAGGACACATTTCCTTCATTTTGGTCTTCCACAGGGTCCTCTTCAAGGTCCTCATCTTGAGTCACTTCCTCAAATAAACGTTGAATATATGTGCTTCTTGCTTCATCACTCAAATTCCAGTATTCCCTTGTAGACAAATATCGGTCGTTGCGGCTCATTTTTCACCAACTTTACTGTTCAAATATTCAACACAGACTGGCGAAGCAAATGAAATATTTCAATTTTACGACACAAATGAACATCTGCTATCTAATTCAAAAGCAATTAAGCAATTAGGTACCGAAAATAAGCAAAATAAGCAAATAAACAACCCTTACATAAAACCAGTTTCTGCCTACTTGTGTCGCTTTAGGTACTTATATACGAACAGAAACCAGTTTTTTTTTTCCAAATATCAAATTTGTACAGTTGAGAACGCAAAATATAATCAACAACAAAAATATTTACAGGAAAATATTATTTTATTTCAATAAACGCAAAACAACCTACTTCGGGTACCCGGGTACCTGGTTATGAAATTAAAGGAGTTTTGCTGGTTATGAATCGTACGGTTAAAGGGGGAGGGTTTAAATGAGTTGTTGACGTTTTTCACTGAACAGTTTTCATTTATTTAATCTCACTTTAATGATAATAATCGACCCATGATCACCTTCTGAGTTGATTTAGCGATGTCCATCCGTCTGTCTGTAAACCTTGTAATAAAAATGAAGTAGCAAAGCTGTGTAAGCTATTGTTGGTCATAGGAAATTTGTGGTTTTCATTAACATTGGTAAAAATAATTCTTATAAAATCGTGTTAAATTGCCCTAAGATTTAGACTGTCAAACAGATATCGGTAAAATTTGGTTTATGTGTTCTATTTGTAGCCATGAATCAGTATTCGAATAATAAACCCTATACCACCATTTTTAGTCATAGTCCTTATATAAAGATACTTCCCAATCTTCAGTTATATCTGTATAAAACAAAAAATTGTTTAGATTTTACTAAATATGGTTGTGATCGGTTAAGTTTTTTTTTTGTCTTGGTCCCCATATAAAAATATAAAAATAACATCCGATATGAACTGCTTTATGTATGTAGACACCTAAGGACATTGCCATTCAAATTTGGTTTATAATAATTTAGTATATCCAATTATGACCTCAGCACAGTTGGATCTAAAACCTTGTCTCACGGAAATTCGTGTAGTCGGTCAGGACTATAGTTTGTCTTCTTGCTAGGATAATTAGGTTAGGATTTCGCGATATCCGATGTGATAGAGAAATTGTAGGATGCAGTGCGATAAAGACTTTTAAAAAAGAATAATTTGGCCCCAAGATTTATTATAGTTTGTGGGCCTGTGTATTTAATTCACTTTCGGTTGAGCTACAGACATTTATATATTCGGTTAACCGAATAACCTATAATTAAAAAAACCTTTTCAAAAGGAAATATAGAAGATTTAAACTTTTAAACACTTCTTTTCACCACAAATTTTTAGATGTCTTCTTTAGACTTTAGATACACTTTTTGTGGTATTTTATATACATAGTTCTCTGAAACAAAACTTAACTATTTTCTACCGTCTATAATATACTCAGATTCTAAAAATTTTTTTTTTCACGCATACAAATTTTCCGACAACTTTTGCTGGTAGGAAAATTCTCTATTACAAACGACTTTCTGCTTCGCTGATTTTATAAATTGAATGTTTTTTTTTTTAAGTTCTAAGAATTTTCATAAGAAAAATTTTCAGTAACTTCATGACTTCCATAATACTCTATTTTTGAATGCAACATAATTGTACTTCAATTTAAATCATTTAGTATGTTTATATGAAGTACATCGTTATAAATGGGTTACGATGCTTAAATTGAAATAAATTCTATTGCAATTCCTTACAGTTTGCCAAGTAAAATAGATAGATAGACAAAAATAAAAAAGCAGCACCAAAAGTACAACATTTTTAAGAACATCAAACAGAAGCAACAACAAAATAAAAGCTAAAATATAAAGAACACTTTCCTGAAAAATGTCTTCAATATTTTTAGATATATATATATATATATATTTTTTTGTATATTTTACCTAAAGGAAACTAACACTTTGCTTTGAATTTTTTTTCTTAATCTTATTTCACTTGTACTCGCTTAAACTTTACTTAACCTAAAAAATATTTTTCTGCAATATGTTGTTAGTGTTTTTTGTACTAATGCTGAGATTTCAAGTACGTTTATTTAAATAAGACTTTATTAAAATTAGTAAAATTTTATAAGTATTTTGTATTGTACACCCTACATATGTATTTAACATACACACTCTTACTTGCAAACAATTATTTGTTAAAATACGCTTTCGAAAAATTAACGCAACAAACAAAAAGTGGATCGTTATAGCATAGGATGTACTCATCCTTTTAAGATTTTTATTATTAAACAATACTCAGGGGCTCCGCCTACAAATGCAGCTGACTTAAATTTTATTAAATTGTGATAATGTGTTTTGCGATCCGCTGGACAATAGACTACAAATAGTTGTAATTTACTAGAGAAGCGGGTATTGCGAACTACAACTCGGGTATTTGTAATGAGTTCGCTAACCCACATTTCGATGATATTCAAACGAGTCGATAGAGTTGAATGTCTCACAGTCATTAATGAGCATCAATACCCTCCTTTATACACGGTCCAGTAGCTCCAAAATAGACTTTGCAGCACCTGCCCATTTATGGCAGTTATTTTCCATTTTCGATTGGATGTAGAGAGATTCTAAGCAGATCAAAAGGAGTGAAATAGTTTTTGCACCAAGACAAATGAGTACTTCTTTCGGCACTTTATAAATATGTTAGTTCCAACAGACATTGCATTAAATTCTCATGCCCAGAACATCAAGAGTCTGCAATTCCTCAATACCTATACCACTCATATATCAGCTTCTGCGTATTAAAATCAACTCTGTATGCTTTACTCCACTCAGATATTGTTTATAGGTCCTGATTGAGTGTGTCATTCTTTGTCAAACTTTTGCTCCCAACCACAAAAATGCTTGGCCTACAATTGAAGGAAAATGAATAAAAGATATCGCTGGCATCTGCGAAAGAGAAGATGGGACTGCCAGTTTGACAAAGGGGGAGGAAGGATGAGGAAAAGAGAGGCGGAAGGAATAGAACCTTGTGCTACCCCTGAATTAAGCTGAAACTCATTGCATGAGACTCCATCAATAACAACACGTATTGAGCGGTCTGTGAGAAAACTCGATATAAATCGAGAGAACTGAATGACCATCCCAAATGCAATAAGCTTTAATATTAATCCACCGTACACACGCGATCGAACGGTTTAGAAATATCTAAAGCAACCACTTTACTTTCACCAACATTGTTAATGGATTGACTCCAGCGCACAGTGGTCAATTTCGCGAGATAGCGGTAAAAAGTCTATAACTTTTACCGGATTGGTATTTTTTTACGCAATTTATTTTGTTCAATAGGAGGGACTTTAAGCTTCAATTTGCGTGTTCAAACGTAAAAATCGACTGATAGAAACGTAAGTAATTTGGAGTTAAAAATGCATTTTGATTTTTTGTTGAGTTTCCATGTAAAAGTTGAATATTTTGACATTTTAAATATTTAGGTATGTTTCTTATAATTTCTTATTTTCTTCAATCGTATTTTACAACCAATACTTATTTATTATTTCTAAACTTAATTTTGGTCAGAAAATGCCAACATTTGGCCCCTGACATTAATTTAGTCTCAATATTCACAGGGGCCAAAGGTTGGTTTTTTTGGAAGAAAGCTAATTCTTGTGAGGATTAAACTGAAAAATAACACTGAAATTCCCAACAATATCAATACCATTTGGATATATTATATACAGAACACAACATCGATAAAATTTTAAGTAAACTTTTACTATTGATTTAAAGTGCACATATATTTTATTTAAATGTATTAATAAAAATTTATACTAAAATTAGAAACAAATTATAATCTTTAAACTAGTATTAATTAAACAATATTAGTAAAAATTTCTTCCAAATAGCTTTGATTTTCATTTTGCAGTAGTTGTTTAGCTTCTTCATCTAACTCTAATGAGGTTGATTTCCATTTTTGTCGAATACTGGACATATATGGGTCTGATGTACACAACAAAATATTAATAAGATCTTCATTAGTACAATATCTGGAAATTTTTCTTGTATTGTGCTCGCGAAAGAATCTGTAGTCATTGTTCCTTTTTTCTTGGGCTTCTTCTGAGAGATCTCCAATTGGAAGCATATTGTGCTGAATTATTTGTTCCCCATGGAACAAAATTTTGTGAACTGTGGTTGGCATATGTCTCCAAGAATATTTTTGGTTATAAAGGGTTGCTGTCTCATTAGCATACTGACCAAATTTTTTTGCATCTATCTTTGTGCTACATGCTATAACTTGTAATATGATTTGGAATCGTCGTATTAAATCATAATCTACTCCAGTTATAGAAGCTGCAGTTTCTGGATCGGAAAAAAATCTCCTTGCTGTGTTTCCATCATTAGAATTTCCTTCTCCTTGCTTTGGCTGGTCAATTATAAGGCCTATCTCACGGTATTTTTCTTGAATATCTTTTTTTTTTTTGCTTTCTGTTTTCCAAATTTTCTTTGTTGTTTCTCACTGTTTCGCCTAACGGGCCAAATTCCAAATCGTATCCCAATTTAAGAATATGCTCCATAAAACGAATTCTAGCATGAAGAGGTGACATTCCAAATTCATATGCTTCATTAAAACTATCGTCTTGTGTTGGTGGTTGGCTCAGTTGACTTGATGTTTTTTGGCATTTGGTGCAGCTTGACGATGACTTTGTTTTGGTTAAAGCTTGTGCAACTTTTCCATCAATCATTGTGAGACACATTTTAAAATTTACTTCAATGTCTTGGTCATCAAATTTAAATGTTACTGGTTGAAGGTCTTTAATTTAATCATTTACTTTTCGAACTTCTTCATCTATGACATCTTGAGTCTCCTTTTTGTAAGCAAACTTTATTGGTCTACAAAACTTTGTTGACGAGGGAATTTCATTCTTCCATACATCTATCTCTGCAGCTCTACTAGTTGACGGCTCTGAACCAATATAAGTTTTTGTTAAACGTAATGGAACGAAAGAAATCATGAATAAATTGGCATCTGATGAATTTTCCGCATTACATTGTTTGTATTGTTTCTGGCCAGATGACCCATCACATCCCCATTTAGAAATTAAAGTCATGCTGCAATTTTTAAACTTCTTTAAATAGTCAGCATCAAATGTCTTTAATAATCGTTCTGCAGTGTGTTCAAGAAGATCCTGCAATTTTATTTCTGCTGAACTTGAAGTTACACTAATAGCAGTTGGTGAAGGTAAGCAATCTTTTTTGGCAGAAACTATATCTCCATATGATGGAAAAATTCCACAATTTTTTTCAGTGGTTCGCTTCCGCAATTCTGTATATTGGTTTTTTGTCATTTTCAAATCCAAAAATAGTGCAAATGCTTCTTCTGGAGTAAATTTATTTTCTTCAGTTGGTGTCGGCATAATTTCTAAAATCCTTTTTGTGCGTCTGGGGCTTGCTTCCACTATTTTTTCAATGATAGCAATTTTACCCTTTTTAGTTTTCGATGGTTGAATTGGATGCAGAAATGAATCCTTTATGATGCTACAAGAAACTTTTTCATTGATATGTTTAAGCTTGCGTCTTCGTGATCTCTCACTACAATTATCAATTGGCTTTGCTGGTCGACCACCTTTTCCAGTTTCCGTGGTAGTTACTGATGGCTTTTTAAAAATAAGTTTATTTCTTAGCCATTCTTGGTTGCGTGAGTAAAACAATTTCTTGTTTCTGGAACATTGATTGTACCGTTTTCTTAAAGTATTTAAAAAGTTTTTTATTTTTAAGTTATGAAGTTTAATTTCTTGTTTGTCGCATATTTTGAAGAATGGATTATTCATTATATGTAAAATAATGTCGTTTTCATCTTTCCGTTCAAAATATATATCAGATAGAACACTATAACTGAATTTAGCCATTGTTTAAACAATAATGAAGAAAAAAAATGAATGTATGGATTAATATACTATTGCTCGAAGTTTCAACATGATCTTTTTTTACCTCTTTGAAACATAATGTAACAGGTAGTTGGTTTTACCAGTTATTTCCATTGGTTTTAAATTTATTTGCAATTTTCACGTATTTAAGTTGTGTAATATTAGATGGCAATAAAATCTTTTTTACCTTTTCCAAATGAATTGCCAGATACCATATAATTTGAGAGTTCTATTGTCATTTTTGTCAAAATTTTGATACACCCTTCTATGTGGACTAGGTCCAAATATGGGCCAACTTCTCCTAATTTCAACAGAATTATTTTTTGGGTCAATAAGAACTCTTGTACAAAATTTCATCAAAATATATGCATAATAGCCACTTTCACATACAAATAACTTCTCAAAAAATATGATGTGCATTTGTACCGAATATCTTACCTTGGGTCAGAAAAATTGCAGTCCGATGCATGGACATGTATATATAGGAATATAGGGGAGAGTTAGGGCTACAAAATAGTAAATTTGTGTTTTGACACAGCTTGACTCACAGGAGTTGTGCTCTATGAAGTAGGAAATTTCCGAGAAATTTGACCTTTCCTACCAGTAATAGGAAATAAGTTAGGTTATAACACAAAATTTATTTCGTCCAAAAGTCTTGAAAAACAAAAAAGTTATGATCATTTAAACTTTAAAAATTAACTAAAAATATCATAAATTTACTAAATTCTGAAAAAGCCCATTTTGGACCACCCTGTTCTCAGTGAAATAGTTGAAATAGAGTTCTAATTTTTTGGCTCCCGAGGTTTACTACTGTCTACTTTCATATGAGTCTAATAACTTTAAAATCGGAGAAAAAAACCAAAAGGAGTTTTGGCCGCTATCTCAAAGTATTGACCACAGTGCAGCGCTCAGAACGAAATGTTATCAAGTGTTCCGTACAATCACTTCTACGGAAGCCGTAGTGGAAAAAATGGCAATTGATCATGCAATTGGAAGCTATTGGAAGCTATTGCAAGCTAATTTTCATGGTTATTACCCTCACACTTTTCAGGGATTGACTGGACATTAGCAACCTTCGAGCAACCTTCGCACGCTACGAACAGCTGAAATGGTTGACCAATGTATTAGCTAGCGTCGAAGAGCACTGTTTCAGCACCAGTGCTGTTATACCGTCCGGCTCCTGAGATTTATTTGCGTTGAGATCCGAAAGAATATTTTTAAGTGCACGAGCTCTGAAGAATTTTTTAGGCATTGTACAAGATACCCTTCGAGTTCGGGCAGTGGTTGATCGTTATCCGGTAAAAGGTTAGCGATATCAACTGGGTCAGCGAATATTTGGACACTCTTTCTAGGAGTTGGAATAGCAGAACTAGCATTATTATTTACTCCTTCAACAAAGATCTTGCTGTTCCGTGGAGCAGAAAGAACTTTAGCATGAACACGCTGTTCGTAAAAAAATTTTTCGTGTCTTATAGTGCATTTACATCTGAGGAAAATCTAGTAGATTATAGTTGAAATCTATTTCAAAATCTATACCGTTTATATCTAACTTTTTTGACATTTTGCGGGATTTTGTTTCCACAACAATAAACAGCTGATTAAAATGAAACATAAGCTAGAAATACCAAAAACAAACAAAACAATAGGAAAATGGAAACATGAAAAATTCTAAAAAGAAACAGTTTTTATAATTATATTATGCATCAAAAATTAAAAAAGCACAAACTGAAATAGAAATTTTGCGAAAAAAACTCAGCATTTGTTAAATGTATTGTTTGAACAGCAAAAACAAATAAATTTTACATAATTATTATTTAGTAGATTGGAATGGGCACATGTCAGTATAAAAAGTTATAACTTTTCAATTACTAGATATTTTTTTATTGTAGATTCGTAATTTTTTTTGCTAATAACACAAGGGAACAATGGTTCTGATGATTAAGAACTGAATATTGTTTTTAAGGTTATTTGGGACGCTGAATCCAAATCTGCCCTTGGTTTTTTTTCTATCAGCTCGACTTTTCGAGATATACCGTTATGTTCAAAATTAAGGCACTTCCGCTACATATATTGGAATAACTGGAAAACGGTTCACCATATTAAATTAAAAAAAAAATCCGAAACTCGCAAACAATATTCTCTTAAAGCCGTGCTTACTTTGTTTTTAAATTTTCCAAGTAGTTTTAGAGATATCGTTCAAGTTTTGAAAAAAAAAATAAAATTTTTTTAAAAAAAACATTTTTTTTGTTCTTTAAAAATTCCTAAAAAATAAAAATGGGACAAAAATCGCAGTTTTGGTCTACAAACAGTTAGTTAAATATATTTCGAATAAAATGAGCTTTATTTCATTGCAATCGGTGCACAACTTTTGATTTTGTTCACGATTTACTGAATTGATATAAATCGCGATTTCCATACAAAAATAACATTTTCTAATGTGTAAGTGTTTGTATGTAATAAGTTAGTTTTTTATGATTCTAAGAATTAAAAAAATTAAGTAATAAAAAAAGATTATTTCATTTTTATGGTTGCGGTAGCAAACTCATAACGCCTATAAATTTTATTGTCCCTTTATGACACCTAGTCAGTTCACAGTCAATTAAAGAGAAAAAAGAAAAGTCCACTTGTTTTTATTGATGTGTGGTTTACCGTTGGTAACGGATGATTTTTTAAAGGAATTCCCCTGAACACATGTGTTCATTCATAAGTGACTGTCAATAAAATTGTGGATATAATTTTTTTGGTACTTCAGTAAAAAACTACTAAGTATTTTTATGGGTTCATTCAGCCAATTTTTCTCATTCAACAAGTGTTTACGAAAGCGAAAAGTATAACGACAAAAAATATAAATCATTTTACATTGAACATTTAATCAGTCAACACAAAAAAGTTCAATTTTGTTCCCGTGTGTTATTTATTGAAAATTGTGTTACTTTGATATATACTTCAAAATTGTGCAATGGCTACGTCAAGAAACACCTGTAAAATCAATCCCAACTATTTTTGTAACATATGTGGCGAATACACGTTTATAAAAAATAGAAAAAGTGTGTCAGATTTTATTAAAAAAATTTATTTTGACTACTTCGGATTTACCATGGAAACCCGTGACAAGTACTAGATTCCTAATACTGTATGTAAAAACTGTGTAGAGTATTTAAGGTTATGGGCAAACAAGCAACGGACCCACTTCAAGTATAAAACACCAATGATCTGGCGGGAACCTTCGAATCATTATGATGATTGTTATTTTTGCGCTGTCAACATAACAGGCATTAATAAAACAAACCGGTCTAAATGGATTTATCCTAACGTGTTGTCTATTACCCAACCAGTCCTGTACTCTAGTGAGGATTCAGAACCACAACCATCTACATCTACACACAATTTCCACGACTTACGACAAAATGTTCCTTCACCAATTTCTGAATTTGGATCAGATGACTTGCATTAGATATTTCTTCTGAACGCGAGCAATTTAATCAGGAGGAGCTTAGTGATTTAGTGAGAGACCTTGGACTTTCTAAAAAAGCATCTGAAATTCTTGCTTCTCGATTAAAGCAAAAAAATCTGTTAACCCAAGGAACTTGGAGACTTCAGTGAAGAACAAGGTGAACGTTTCCATCAAGATATCCGCACTATAGAGGAGCTGTACCAGGGTCACTGGGATAAGCTTATGATGGCGGACTATTGCTGGAGCATTAAAACAAATCCCTCTAAACAAGGTTATTTAAGAAAATCTTATAAAAGAAAATTTTTCGATGAGTTGTAATTACATTGTAATATTTGTGTATTAAAATTTTTTATTTTCCTTTAAAATTCTCTTTTTGTGTTAAATTAAAAAGTATAGCTGACCATAAAAATGAAATAATCTTTTTTTATTACTTAATTTTTTTAATTCTTAGAATCATAAAAAACTAACTTATTACATACAAACACTTACACATTAGAAAATGTTATTTTTGTATGGAAATCGCGATTTATATCAATTCAGTAAATCGTGAACAAAATCAAAAGTTGTGCACCGATTGCAATGAAATAAAGCTAATTTTATTCAAAATATATTTAGCTAACTGTTTGTAGACCAAAACTGTGATTTTTGTCCCATTTTTATTTTTTAGGAATTTTTAAAGAACAAAAAAAATGTTTTTTTTTTAAAAAATTTTAATTTTTTTTTCAAAACTTGAACGATATTTCTAAAACTACTTGGAAAATTTAAAAACAAAGTAAGCACGGCTTTAAGAGAATATTGTTTGCGAGTTTCGGATTTTTTTTTTAATTTAATATGGTGAACCGTTTTCAAGTTATTCCAATATATGTAGCGGAAGTGCCTTACATAACGGTATATCTCGAAAAGTCGAGCTGATAGAAAAAAACCAAGTGCAGATTTGAAATCAGCGACCTCAAATTAGTAAAAATTTGCTATAAATTTCAAATCAACACAAAAAAAGTTCAATTTTGTTCCCTTGTGTAATTAATATTTTATTATCTTTTTATTCAACTTTTTTGCTTTTGTTTTTAAATGTAAATTTTTCAGTCACTGTGTTGTAATTTTCTACTACCATATTAAAAAAACACAGTAGTATCATTTTGTAGTGCCTAAGTTTGACAAGATTTTGTGAGATTTTGCACAAATCTAGTATCGAGCTAGATTTTGTTTTGTATGGGAAATCTAGTATAAATGAGCTAGATTTCGCTCGAAATCTCGTATATACTAGATTTTGCTTAGATGTAAACGCACTATTAGTACTTTGGCACATTCGATGCAAGCCTGTTTGCGTAGTCCAATCAGTCCATTTCATTAATTGTAAGCCTAGATTTTAAAATATTTTAATTTAAACGATTATAAGCTGGCAGTGCAATAGAGATGTAAAGAATAATCTGCCATTTTGGAGCATATGTAAAAAAATGTTTGACTGACAAAATTAAAAAAAAAAAGTGGAGGGTACTAAATATTCAGCTAAACCTCTAGTTTATCATTTGTTTTTGTTTCCGGCTCATTCTTTCTTTTTGTGCTTCTATTTTATTGCTCCTTTCCCGAGAACTGTCTTCGTTTGTCAAAAGTAACTGTGTACATAATACTCGTATATTAAGTTTGTTTATTACTGTTGTTAGATTTCTAAGAACCATTTCCGTATTTTATAAAAAAAAGTTTTCTTTATTTTGTTTGTTAAATTTTTTACAATAAGTAGTAATAGAAAGAATAAGCAACATCAACGGAAATTTTGTTTACCAGTTTATATCTTATCGCTTTCTTCAAAACTGTGGCCATTAAAATATTGAAGGAGATGTTACGGATTTCCTTACGACTTTATTTTTTAAAGATAAAATAATATTTTTTTTAGTATTTTACTAAACTACAACTTAATTTCAACTTGGTTTTTTTTTTCTTCTAAATTTATTCTTTAGTTCGTTATTTAGGAAAAAATTTGGTAAAAGTTTTGATTTTCTTGTTTTTTTTTTTTTTTTTTTTTTTGCTGTAAAAATTTATATTTTCCTTTCAAAACTAATCATTGATTTTCTCTGTTATTTCTCTTTCAATTTGTTATTAAGTATTTGAATGCATTTTCAGATAAGTTTTTTTTTTTGCAATTTCAGTTTCAATTAACGAACTCTTAAGTTTTATTTACTTTTACAATCGAATGACATGTTCTACAAATCAGTTAATGAAAATTAACTTTGTTATGAAAACTTGGCAAAAAATATTTTTCAATTAGTTTTCAATTTTTACTTATGAAACTATTGAAGAAATCTTTTATAGTTTTGTGGAATAATTATACCAAAAAAAAAAAAAAAAAAAGTAAATACTTTTCAGGCAATGATATTTGAAACAATAGCAGCTAATGAGCACAGTAAATAAAATTAATTTTATGCTTAAAATGGATACCAAGGAAACCGAAAGAACAAAAATGTGTCTTCATAAATTGTTACCCAGAGGAAAAGCAGTAGCTAAGCAATAATTTATAAAGAATCACTTGTTTATTACTTTAAAATTAATATTTGGATGAATTTTTAACAACTTTCTAAACAGCCAATACTCCTGTAGAGGACTGTGGAACCGGAGCTCTAGCACGAAGTCAGAAAAAACAAACAAAATTATATCCTTCTTGGGGAATTTGCGGTATAGGGCTTAAGAAATATTTTGGTTTTGGATTTTTCTTAGTTTCGAGAACAATGCAGATATTCCAATACCAAGTAAAATTGACCAAGAAAAGAAAGCACAAATTTTATAATAAAACAAACCAACTTTAATTTTTGAACAATTAGCTCCGAAGTCGGAGATTTTGCTACGCCAACAACTCCGGTTCCGCAGCTCTGTTCGTATGAATATTTTTTATTTTATATGGAAATTGGTTAAAGTTTTTATTTTTTTCTTGTTCTTTAACATTAGATTTACCGAGAAAATTCAATACCCAAATCTATTAAAAATTAAATTTTTTTAATTTAAAAAACAAACAGAGTTTTTTAAATACGAATTATATATTATTTTTTTGAATATGTGTACATTAGGGATATAACTTTTGGAATTTTTTGCAAATATTAAAATTTGCCTGGCAAGGCTGAATAGTCCATGGAAAAATATGAATAAAAAGGTTCCACACCAAATGCAATATAGTTTGGAATTAGTAATTTTTTTATGCAACTATTTAAAATAATTTTTCAATACCAGGAAATAAAAATCATAACCTGAATGAAATTTTTACCTTAATATATTGGGAGGTAAATCGGTTTTATACCTTTTATACTTTTTCACTTGACATTGTTTAACTAATTTCTAATCGCTCCCCGCCTTTATAATTTGGCACAAGTCATGAGTGTTATGAAGTTGAGATATCTGGCCACTCCCATCGAATTTTTGTTTCTCCATTATAAGTCTTGAAACTGGACTTAAAGGTCGATAAAGCTCACTTTTTTAGTCTAAGAAAAACTAAAAACACTGAATTTTTGAGTGGCATCATAAAAACGTGAATATTTTTTTTTAACTATTATTGTTATCCAATTATTTTATTTTTTTTAATTAAATCTATATTTTTCAAATACACTTACATCGAATAGATATGACAAAAATAAATTAACTAGACCATTGAAATGCATGAAAATGTGAGGCAGTTACTGCAGAGTTTCGTTTAGGTGACTTTGCCGCGTTCTTTTGGACAAGAAAAGCATTTATAAAAAAACGGTATTACATTTATCTTTACTAGACAATTCTCTAAAAAACTGCATCATTACATTTTACATTCGAAAACGGACTTTTTGCCAGCAAAATCCCATTTCACGAGAAGGCGGTCAAAAATCCATATCTTTTGATTGGATTCGAATTTTGATATGCGGCTTCTTTTTTTTTTGGTAGGTAGGACTCTAGCCTTTAAGTGTTGCCATAAAATGTAAATATCGACCGATTATAAAAAAAAAGTTATGGAGGGTTCAAAATGCATTTGCATTTGTAGTTGAATTTTAGTTAAAAAGTGAAGTGTTAAAAGGTTAAAAAAGTTTTTTTTTTATATATGATAACTTATTTTTTCAGCTAATTTTACAACTAATACTTTTTAAAAATTTTGTAAGTTAAATTTTGTCAGAATATGCCAAACTTTGGCCCCCGTAAACTTTTTAGTCCTAATGTTCACAAGGGCTGAAGGTTGGCTTTTTTTTGGAAGAGCCCTAGTTAAAATATAACTTATTAAGCAGCGAACGTAAAAGTTACCTGATATTGCTTCAAGAAAAAGTCACATGTTTTTACTTCAGTTAAATAATGTTTTATTGTCTTTTTAAATATTTCTATATCAATTTTTATTGTAAATTAATAAAATACATAAATTTTTAAATCAAGAAAAATTGTTAACTATATAAAAAAGAGTATAACTTATTGTTAGTGTACTGAAAAACTACTTTAAATCAAACAATTTTTGGAAAATATTTCTTCTAAATAGCCTTGATTTTCATCTCCTAGAAGTTGTTTAGCTTCGACGCACAGTGGGTTGAAAATCATGAAAAGTGAGGATTAATTCACGGAAGACGTAATTTCAAAATATTGGTAATTTTTTTTAAGCGGATATTCATTAATGCATAAAAAACCACAATTTAAAAAAAAAAGTGGAAAAAAATTTGTTTTAACCCGTTAGGAGCTTTTTTGTGTTTTGGAAAAAATGATCTTTTCTTACAATTTTCGCTGTAACTTTGGAATAAAAAGCGATAAATTAGTAAATGAAATTGCAAGTTAGAACTTAGTTAATGTGCTTTTAGAAAAAATAAAATTTTTTTAAAAATAAAAAAGGAATAAATATTTAATATGTATTTATATTATTAAAATTGAATTTTAAAATCCGATTTTATTTTCCAAATTCCACAATTCCACAAATTTAACGCAAACAATTCACATTATAAAATAATATTATGTTTTTATTGATGAATAATTATAAGCACAAAACAAACAACCATTTCAGAAAAGTTAAAAAAAAATTTAAAAAAAATTAATTCAATTAATATTGAATATATTGCTACATTTATAATTGAAAATTTTGTATCCATTTATTGTTATTGTTTATTTTTTATTTTATATTGTTCTTATTTAAGAGAAACTTAAATAAATATATATATATATATATATATATATATATATACAATTAAAATCAAGGATCCTCCGTATTATCATCACCTTCATAAATATAATCAGCATCTTCATAATTATCATCATCAATATCTTCATTAATCTCTTCTTCATCAGAAATCTTGGGCAAAATTAATAAATCTAGTGCCATCTGTGGTATATTATATATTTTTTTGGCATAATTTTTGCTTTTAGTGGTAATTAAAGGATCCGAACTAAGAAGTAACCTATTGAATATATCTTCATTTGACTTCTCCGGACTGCATTTACGAGAATAGTGTTCTCTGTAATTTTTAAAATCTTTATTTCTAGCTTCTTGAGCTTCCTCAGATAGTTGACATATTGGCAACAAGGCGTATCTTACTATTTATGGCACGTGAATAAGGAATTTATGTAAAGTTGGAGGCATATAATACCACGGATAGAGCTTAACAAAATGTCTGGCTGTATTCTGAGTATATTTTCTAAATTTTTCTACGTGAATCTCAAGATACAGCAATAAGTATCACATGCATTCTTTCTATCAATTCTGCATCAACTTTTGTGATTTGAGCAGAAACATCTGCAGTTTAAAAAACCGTCTGGCAGTGTTGCCATCATTAGAGTTTCCAAAACCTGGCTTTGGTTGGTCCACGATCAGTCCAGTTTTCTCTCTAAAGTCTTTTTGAATCCGTAATTTTGTTACTGAAACCATTTTTTTGATCATCATCAGACCTAGCCTGCCATTTTTTGATTGGAATTTTATATGATAAATGAAGAAGACATTCAAAAAATCGTATCCATCCATGAAGTATAGATAAACCAAACTGTAAAGTTTCTGTATTTATTTATTTACCAATCATTCTATCAACTGAATTAAAATCCTTGCTTGTTGAACCACAAATGTAGCACTTTTGTGTGGATGTTGTATCCGTAATAGCATTACAAACTTTTCCATCAATCATTACTAACATAAGTTTGTGATTTATTTTTATTGATTTTTCTCCTAATAAAACTTCAGAATCCAAAAGGAGTTTAATTTCGTTTTCAACCCGTTCCTTTTCAAGTTTTGCAGTAGTTGCTGTTTCCTTTATAAATTCTATTTTTAAAGGTGCACAGAATCTAGTGGAAGATGGACGAGGATTTTGCCAAATTATTTTGTCATTGCAAACTAATCTCAGTGGTACAATAGATGTAATGAATACAGAAGAATCAGTAGAATTTAAGCCATGAAATGCTTGTTTATAGGAACTATGTCCAGAGCTTTCATCAAATCCCCATTTAGAAAATAATGTTATTTTGGACAGTTGTTCATGGCTTAAAGAAATAATTTCGGTTTGTTTTATCTCGACTAGACGCTCAATAGTATGATCTAAAAGATCTTGTAGACTTACTTGAGCTGAAGTTTCACAAAATTTCAAGTTATCACGTTTTTTTATATTGTTCTAAAACTTTTTACCCGAGAACATTTTGTAATTTCAGAGCTTCGATTTTTCGCTCCACTATAATGTGCATGATCATTAAAATTATTTATTGTAATACTAGGTTACACATTTACAACAGCAACAATAATAATCACAGCTACGAAAATAAACACAAAACAAAAACTAAAAAAAGATTTTTTCTGTTGTGTTTTCAAGCATTTTTTTTAATTTTATACTGGGGACTTTTAATAAAAACTTGAATATTACATTCGTTGGCAAGTATTGGCAAAATGTTTTTTGGAATACACAAGTAGAAATCCCATATTTTACTACAATGTAAATAATTTTACCCGATCTCATCTAGAATTACGTTGAAACTCAATCTCTTTTTAAAAAATACCCTCTTTTTAGGATAATTTTCAAAAAATTATTAAAAATATTTCTAAAACATTTATCTAAATTTTTTTTTTCAATAATACAGAATTTAAAAAAAATGTAAAAAAATTAAACTTGAAATATCTAGTTTTTTACTTTTTACCACTTCGAGCAAAATTAAAAAAATTTTTGAACTTTGAGAGAGTATAGCAAGAAAAGTAAACAACTTAGAACATTAATTTTGACAGTTAGTGATGACCCATTTTATACTCTGTTACCCGGTATAAAAATATACTACAAAATACTCATTTAAATTTTTGAATTAATCCTCACTTTTGACCCTTTTCAACCCAATGTGCGACGTCTAATTCAGTTCCAATTCTTCTTTCACTACATCCTTCAATTGATTTTGGTGGTCGACCCTTTTTCCACTTTCGTTGGCAGTTGTAGATGAACTCTCAAAAATAAATTCCTTTAATAACCAGTCTTGGTGACGTTTGTACACCTTTGCTTTGCAATGAGAGCATTCATTGTACCATTTTTTATTTTTTTTTTTGCAAATTTGTTGCAAAAGTTGTAATTTTTTCATTGAGTATTTCAATTTCTTGCAGGTTACAATTCTTAAAGAAATTGTTGCTCAGTATATGCAAATTTATATCGTCTACATATTTTTTGTTGAAAATAAATATCAGTGAGATCTCTTTTACAGTACTTAGCCATTGTTCAAACTGTAATGAATAATAATTGTGGAAACATCTATAATATTAATAGGCTAGGCGATTTCTTGTGATCGATGTTTTGTTCTACTGTTTTATCCCAATTTTGACCAACCATATAATATTTGAAAGGTATTTCGGTTTAGGCGTTTTGTAGATTTACAGATTTTGAAATTTTTTCCTTTATTTTGAGTAAATTGCATTTAAAGTTGCTACTACCACATACATAAAATTATACATATGCTCTGTGTGTTTTATTAAATTTGTTAATTAGTTTATTATCTTCATTCACATAATAATACACCATAAAAGTGTTGGTATGTGAATTGGCTAAGTTGAAAATTAAGCTGCCTAGAAATTGCACTCGAATTTCGAGCGCTGCAAACTGCTAGTTATTATAAACCCTCTTTCTTGCAACTATGTAAAATACAATTTCTTATCTTTCATTTCCACTTTTTGAAGCAATAAAAACCCAGACCCTAACCCCTTTTAAAAGGTGAGGCATACCTGCTCATATCTTAATAGGGTGTGTCGCAATAGTTTTTTTACCATTTACTTGTTATTTAAATTCTTTTTCCCATTTTGTCAGGTATTTAAACTATATAACTCAAGTTCCGACTATTAATGTTTTGAAAATAAGCGCATTATGTCTCAACCCTTTTTTATAAGTATATAACAACTCGTGTCAACTGTACCGTTTCCTATTCTGTCAGTATAAAAAACAAATAAACTCACGCAAAAAAAAATACACCGATACAACCAACTTTTGTATTCATAACACACAGACGGACGGACGGACATCGTCAAATTGACTCAGAAAGTGAAGTCGATCCGTAAAATAAAAGATGGGTATAGGTCCAATATTTTTGGTAGTTACAAACATTAGGGCAAACTCATTATATCCTAACCACAGAGTGGGAGACTTTTGTATTCATAAATTTTCTACAAAATATCAGAAAAATTGTTCTGTTCGCTGTGATATAGTTGAAATATATTCGTAATTTTTTGGCTCCCGAGGTTCACTGGTATTTACTTTAAAATAATAACATAACCTTAAAATCGGTAAAAATGATTTTTGGCCGCCTTCTAAAAATATGGTCCACAGTGCAGCGCCCAAATGATGGATGTAGGTCTTCTTCAATGCTTTGCTCTACAAGCGCTACAGTTTTTTTTTGTTGCGCACTGTTTGGCATCTTACGGGATCTACATTATCATTAAGAGTAAGTGTGTGTGTGTCGAAAACGATCCGTAATTTTCGCGTTGCTTTCGTGTAAGTCTATCCAAGATGAAATGAAACGCAACTATCAGTTGTTAAATCGGTTGCCAAGTAAAGCAGCATTACCAACTCAAAGTTGAGACCCGCTAAAAAAAAAGCTTTTATATTTTGATGAAATGTAGTAAATAGCTTTGATCGGCCATAAGACGGACGCTATTAAAATTGGCGCAAATCGTATATATATTGATACAATTTGGTATATGTGTATCTATTATAGCCACTATTGGTCGGTAGTGGTTTGTCGGCCATAGAACTGTCGCTATTGGTGAAAAATGGTGTATATTCAGACCTAACCCCCTCTAAAATAATCCAAATGATAAATACACAAAACTGATTTCCGATAAAACAATTTCCGATAAACAAAATTTTTTCAAATTTGGATTATATATATTTTGAAAAAAAAAAATTAATATCTTTATCCAGAATGGTCCATTACTCATGATCGGTTAATTTTCTGACCTACTCTCCATATAAAAATACCATCATATTTTGTTTATCCTTTTTTTTCGATACTCATGGCAGACCGACTATATTTTATTAACACTCTTACAGTTAATAAAATCTAATAAATAATAAAAAAGAGGTTATTTAATAATATTTTATTAAAATTTTCGGATGTTGTTTAGAAGAATATTTTCTACAAGCTATTTAAATTTTTAAAGTTGTTTTATTTGACAAATCGTTTTTTTTATAGCTGGCTTCTAATTCAAATATTGTTTATGCTTTTGTTTAAATGTCATTTATGATCTAGCCTTATTGGCATCATACTCTTTTGGTATCTTTAATCCATTCCCGAAAATCATGTTGAAGGGTTAGATTGACTTAACATTCTTACTTTACTTTGATTTAATAAAATCAGAATTTCATGACCAAATACTTCGTGGTCTATTGCTATAATTTGGCTTTAGAGGTGAGACATGGTCAATTATACGTTTCATACTCAGTGATTAAAGCATTTCATTATTGTTTGTCCCTTAATCATTAATCATTTTATAAATATATATACTTATATTTTCTATTTACTTTGTTAATGTGCTTCCTTTAAGTTGCCCACAGCAACTTGTTGTATTATTAAATGTCATGAAAAGTACAGAATTTATAATAATAATAAAAAAAAACTCAAAGCAATATAATTACTAGATGTTAACTAAGATTAAAGAAATAAAAGAGTCTTTAATACGTATTGAGTAACAATTTTCATGTAATAAATTTTACATTATTGTATTTTCACCGAAAATTACATTAAAACTTAATTTATACTTTCTACTGACTTAAAACTTTATTGCACATTCACTAAAGTGCACCCATAGCGAAGGAAGGTATGCCATTGTTATAATCAGATATATTGGTTCTACTATTTAATGCAAATTTATTATTTCAATTACTGCAAAAGTACTAGATTTATAGTCGATCAGTTTTAGATATTTATAATTTATAAATTTTAAATATCTAAAAATTAATTTATTCATCTATCTTTGCCCTAAGTTTTGTAAAATTAAACCCAGCTTAATAAAACGAAAAACCAGTTTAGTCTTTTTGTAAGCCAGCATTATCTCACAAATGGGCGGTAGGACAGAATTATGTTATTTTTAAAGTTTTTTTGTATAAATCGAAATCTATGTGTGAAACTTGGGATACCCATCTTCCATTAAAGGTGAGTGCGTTTTTTTTCTCTCTTAGTTGCAAATATGAACACATGTGTTTCTGTCACGTTACATGGTTACGCTTCAATTTTCTTGCATACTTGTATAAAAAACCAATACATCCATATACCCGTACGTTGTGGAATAAACAAGAAGAGTTTGTTGCATGTGTTAGTGAAGAACAATTGCTTTAACATTTTAACTTTATTATGGGGGGGAGGGGGGTGGGATTTAGAGATGCAAAAAAATACAATACTTGAACAGCTATTTTTCTGTTTTTTAAATTTGTTCACTACAATCTTCACGGTTGCCACATTGTTATTGAATGTTTGGGAAAAGGATATCTTTGGGGCTTAAAATAAGCCCGTTTATAAGATTATAAATTATGAAGTTTTTTTGGAGCTGGAGTGAGCAATTCAAAAAATACCCCAACTGTTTATATTCCATAAGAATATTTTTTAAGCTAAAATACGAAAGTAAGGCCACAAAAAATAATAATAAATAAGTAAAGGACAGAAATCGTTAAAACTGTTTTGATTGCTTTTTGACAAACGATTTTTAAGGCATGAATTCGATACAATCAACTCTAAAGTTTATAGTTTACGCATATGTTAAACAAAACCTAGATAGATTAAACAATCTGTAAAGATTTTATACCGTCCACACCAAAGTGCATAGAGTATACTCGTATGTAAGTTTGTCATTCCGTTTTTAATAATTAGAAAAAAATCTATAGCCGATGTCTGTCTATCCGCCTGTTAAAATCACGATCACGCTCTCAATAGGTCACCTGGTATGCTAATTTTAAGTGAAAATAAATCGTTGTTGTCCCGAGCAGGACGTTATTGAAAATCATCAAAACCGGTTCAATAGGGACCGGATTTAAATGAAAATGTAAAATAAACTCTTCAAAAAATATGACTTTTCCATGTTATTCTGGTATTGCTTTTACTCTAAGCACTCGAAATTCGAGTGCAAATTCTAGGAAATGTTATTTTTTCATTCAATTTTTGTCTTCCAATGTATTCTTATATATAAAAAATTTATGAATATTTAAATGAGCCTAAAGGTATGTTATTCAATTTTAGCAATTCACAATTCAACACAGAGCATCTGATATATAATTTAAATCATTCGCATTAACAGGGTATAACGAATTATTATAAATATTTAATTTAATTTAATATAATATATTTTTAAGACAGCTTAAACATAAATTTTATCATTCTCAGCTTCTCCTCCATATGAACTATAATTATGGTAATTTTCACACTCCTCCTTGCCCGCATATTGCTTAAAAAGGGAACTAATTATTTACCTTCATGTATTAATATATATTTTGTTTATTGTGATAGCTGTAATTGTTGTTATTGTTGTGGTCATTGTATTTGTAGCATATGCTTCATGAGTGTGTATGTAAGGGTATACTCCCCATACTCAGAGGTCTAAGTCGCGTATCTTATAGCTGGCTTCACGCCGCCGCCGACTTTTTTTTGTAGTGCAGGAATAGTCGCAACTGTGGGCAGCAGCGTTCGTCTGATCATTACTTGCCGAATTAACCGTCTTAGTCAATTTTTCATTTTTATATATTAGTATAAAACAAGTAAGAAAATTATAGTCGCTCTAGACCGACTATACGATACCCTATACCAGTGCTTCTCAAACTTTTTCATATTGCGGCTCCCTAAATTCCGAAGCAAAAGTTTCCAAAGAGCTCGTTGAAAGGCACGATCTATGTTTATTTTTAAGTACTAGTAATGAAGAAACAGCTGTTTCACAAAGATACGTTGTCGCAAAAGGTATTAATTTTAGCAACGCCACTTTTCGATAGTCGGATATTCTTGCTGTCGCCTTATCCAAAATTCTGTACAACTTTTTTCGTTAAACTCTAATTCAAAAGAATTATCTGATCTAATTTCAATCAATTCTTCTTGAGCTACCCAAGAAATATGATCATATTTCAATGTTTTAGCAAATGGCATCCTTATCCAGTCGTATTTTCGTTCCTCGTTCATGTTTGGGATATATTTAGCAAAAAATCTTTTAGATTCATCAATATGATTCAGTATTGTTTTTTTAATTGAATTTGATATTGATATTTCATTGGTGCAAACAAACTCATTCAGACATGGGAACATTTCCATATTTCCTTCGTTAATAGAGTTTGACCATGAAAAAAGTTTTTGTTGAAAAGCAATAAGTTTTGTATTCAAAACTAAAATATTGGTTTCTTTTCCCTGCAGAGAAAGATTTAGTTCATTTGTTTTAGCAAAAAAAATCTGCTAAATATGATGCTAAACACATCCAACTTTCATCACTAAAGTGCGTAGCAAGATCTGGTTTTTTATCTAAAAGAAATAATCGTAACTCATCTCTAAGTTCTAAAATTCTATTTAAAACTTTTCCACGTGAAAGCCACCTTACTTCAATATGATATAACAAAACCTCATGCACTGATCCCATCTCCTTACATAAAATATTAAACAATCTCGAGTTTACAACCCGGTTTTTTTTGCAAAAATTAACAATAGTTGTAATGTCACCCAAAATTTCACTGAGTTCGGAACACATTCGTCGAAAAACTAAATGTTCTCTGTGTATTACGCGGTGAATA
Source organism: Cordilura impudica (assembly GCA_963682025.1). Classification (NCBI taxonomy): domain Eukaryota; kingdom Metazoa; phylum Arthropoda; class Insecta; order Diptera; family Scathophagidae; genus Cordilura; species Cordilura impudica. Next base: position 134,611,739 of record OY821517.1, read on the forward strand.
TGTTGCGCATCTGCTGATACTTTTGCTTTCTTTGAATGCTTCTGCTTTGAATCCAGAAATTCTCCCAGTCATCGCTGCTGCACCATCTGTACCTACTCCTACACATTTTGACCATTCAAGTTTATTCTCTGAGAAGAACTCATCTACTTTTACAAAAATATCAATACCTCTTGTTGAAGTTAATAGCTCCCGACAAAATAGTAAATCGTCATGAATTTGGAAGTTATACTGATATCTTACAAAAACCATTAACTGCGCGTAATTTGTTATATCAGTAGATTCATCAATTTGTATCGCGAAGAAGTTGCTCTGTTTAATATGAGATATTAATTGGGTTTTAATATTATATCCCATGCTATCAATTCTTCTTTTCATAGTTTCGTTTGAGATAGGAATAGACTTCAAAGGATTAGCAATTTTTTCACTGTATATAGTTTCACAAATTTTAATTGCTGCTGGTTATATAAGATCTTCTCCTATCGTATAAGGCTTTTTGTTTTTTGCAATTAATAGGGCAACTTCGAAAGATGCTTTTAGCAGGTCATCATTAAGTTTTGTATATTTTGTAAGAGAACCAGTTTGTTCCTTTTTATCTGCTGCCTTTCTTTGAAAAAATTCGAGTGGTTTACTTTGATATTCTGGGTGCAAAGTAGTTAAATGACGCAGTAGTTTTCCTGGCCTCATACTATCATTTGATAGTTGGGTGAAACAAATAACACACATAGGTCTTTCTTGATTATTAAATGTTGACGAAATAAATCCATATTTCAAATAATCAGTATTATATTTACGATTTTTCAATTGAGGTGTATTATCTGCGGCGACTTTTCTCTTATTACCAGTTGTTAATCTCGATGTTGAAGTAGAAGTTCCTGGTAAAGATGATAATTCTACTGGTTCTTGTAGATGTTCAGATGTAAGTTCTATTAATTCATGTACACTTTCATATTTTTTTTGTTCTTTAGGTATTTTTATTAGCCACTTATCCATTTTTAAACCCGTACTAAAATCGTTAAAATTTTAAGAAAATAATAGTTAAATTTATCATCTAATTAAAAGAAATAATAATAATTACCTTGAATATAGAAAGAAATATAATTATTTTATAATATTTAATTGTACTTTTTTTTTGCTAATATATTCACTTTTTTAACTTTTTTAATATTACATAAAAAAAAAAAAACTACAAAAATCGTCAATGTTGCAAGCACATCACTAAATGAAGATAAAATTTAAAAATGTGCTTCTTTTTGCAAACTAACTAAGCCTACTGCGGAAATAAATTTTTCAATTTAATAAAATTCTAGGAAGTTAAAAAATATGCTTCTGGTTAGCTAAGCCTACTACGAAATCTAATTTTATAAAATTTAACAAAGTTTAAAAATATGCTTCTGTGTAACTAAGCCTACTGTGAAATTTAATTTGAACAAATTTTACGATTTAAATTTAGGAATACACCATTTTCAAAGAAATTTATGAAATAAAAAAAAATATTTTAAAGACTAAATACATAAATGTAGAAATACTTAAATGTTTTGCGGCTCCTTTAAAAAAGTTCTGCGGCTCACAGTTTGAGAAGCACTGCCCTATACCATGCGCTTAGAGACCCTATCTCTTAGGCCCAACTAATTCGATGTATAAAATAAACATAAACAAAATTTGAGTGGTATTGTTATTATTTTTTTTTACTTTTGAATATGAACAAGTAAGAAAATTATAGTCGGTCTAGACCGACTATACGATACCCTATACCATGCGTTTAGAGACCCTATTTCTCAGGTCCAACTAACTGGATATAGAAAATAAGCATAAACCAAATTTGAGTGGGATTTTTATTAATTTTTTTGCCTGCAGATATGAAAAAGTTCATATCGGATGCTATATATATATGGGGACTATGCAAAAATATATACAAACAAAATTTGAGAAGAATCAGTGCAATATTTTTGTTTTTTTATAGATTTAAGTGAAGATCGGGAAGCAGCTCTATATGGGGCCTATGACTAAGAGTTGTCCCATAGGGATCATTTTTGGACTACTGATTAAGTGATGTAATTAACACATACAAACCCAATTTGACTAAGATTTATATGATAATTTCGATCTTATGGCAATTTAAGTCGATTTCATAGGTGTCATGGGGACTATGTCTAAACATGCACCGATTTTCGACAATTTCAATAGCGTTCATGCTATGGTTGATAGAAGTTTACATACCAAATTTCACCAAAATATGTTCACATTTGCGACCTATAGTTTGATTAAAAGGTTTACATGGACACACAGACGGACGGACGGACGGACGGACGGACGGACATTGTTAAATCAACTCAGAAAGTGATTCTGATTCGATCGGTATAATTAAAGATGGGTCTAGGTCAAATATTTTTGGTATTTACAAACATCAGCACAAAGTCATTATACCCTGACCACATAGTGGTATAGAGTATAAAAATGGTTAGAAAATGTTTTTCAAATCAAGGTTTGGCATTAAAAGTACAGCTAATAAAAGAAAAACAATAATAAAAAATCTTTCTTTCTTTTTTCTAAAGCTTTTAATGGCTCAACCAACTTATATATGTCATCGAGTAATAGCTGTGTCTTAATTGTGGTTTAGCCGATTTCTTTTCTCCCTTTAAACGATTTAATTGATGGTGAGCTAATGCAGATACTTTAAGAATCACAAACTGAAACCTTCATATTCTACTATGCAAAGATGTGGACTAAAGGCGAATTTGGCTTAGTTTATCATATAAAAGTGTAATTTTTGAACAATTTTAAGTGCTGGTAAAGAACGCGAAAAAATCTTGTTAACTATTAAATGTAAATATCTGCTAGGAACACTAAACCCAGGGGTACCTAAATATCATTTTACGCATATCATCGATTATTTTTGGAAAAAAAAAATGGCCAACCTGCTCCAAACTCATTTATAAGCCAACGGCATTCACAATTTAATACAGAAAACCTCGGAAAAACAATGGTTAAATCTGATATTTCATCACCTAAATACGAACCAAGTAGATCAGCATACAACTTTTAAGTTAATTCAAATCGAAAGACGACTAAGCCATCGATTGAAAATTGTCAGGCTTAGATTCCATTTCAATTCCCTGTACCAATTGACAATATAAGAAGTAAGAGTGTTAAATTCGGCTATGACGAATCTTTGATTTTCGCCATCTGGTGAAATGGTGACTTTTGTTATAAAATTAAAAATCTTTATTTATTCTTCTAAGTTAGTTGTATCTTCTTTAAAGTAGTTCTCCCCCGTAGTGGTCTTTTGAGTTTATTGAATAGCCACAAGTCAGATGGTGCTAAATGAAACGAGTACTGTAGTTATGAAAGGATATGAATCGAATTTTATGGGAAATGGTCTCGAACAACCACTGCAGTGTGAGACAGTGCAAAAACCGAGAGTTGTCTGCCTATATTTCTGGCCTCTTTTTGCAAATAGCTTCATGCATATAAAGCATAAAATTCATATAATATTCGTCGTTAACACTCTGGCGTCTGGCAGGAATTTATAATGCAGCACACCACGATAATTGAAGAAAATTGTTAAGTTTACATTGATTCTTAAACGATTTTGGAGTGATCTTTTTGGTTTTGCTTCACTTCTTTTGGACGATATTCTCTTCGTTGGTAGAGTGTTTGGGGGTCGTCGGCATAGTTCCAAGACTTATCACCAGCAATGATGCGTTTAATTTCGATCTGGTGGTCAGAAAGCATATAATAAATAAATAAAAAAAATAAGTGTTTTTTGGAACCAATCGAAATTTGAGGCGATTGAAGATCAAAATATCTTTTAAAACAGTGTTGATAAATCCTTTCGTTGTTGACTATACGTTAACGGTAGCGTGATCTCTAATTTTCTATCGACGATTTTTCAGCACCAAATCTTTGATTTTCTTGACATGTAATTGATGGTTTGATTTTTTCTTGCATGAGAAGCTCTTTATCTTTCAGCTTTGCCTCCTTGGAACTATTTGTACTACTTGTAATGTAAACAATTTTTTGACATAGCCTGATCACCGAAGGCATGTTTAGATGGCGGCAGTAACTTGAAAAAAAATTACTTTGGGGAAAAGTAGCATCCCTATAAAACATAGGTTTTAAGTTTCTTTGTTTTTTCTTTTTTTTTTTAGAATTCAAATGTAAACATAGGGAAAACTTGGACCATTATCCAATTCAATACTTTCATTTGAAAGGTCTCAGTCTAATTTACACTAAAGCCATGCTACGTTCTACTCTGGGGGAGTCGTTCTTTCGTTTACGACCGACTAAAAAATATTGGGTGATAGAGTTTAAACGAGACCGTATAAGCTGCCAAGACGAACACCGTAGTGGTCAACCAATTGAGGTATTTATGCCAGAAATGTTTTAGAAAATCCATAAAATGATATTGGATGATCATCGGTGGAAGGTGCGTGAGCTAGCTCAAATTTTGAGACGTGCTTGTTGTTTACAAGATGGATGCCGCCTTTGCTCGTAATATAACAAAACTAGCATCGTCAAGATGTCCCAATAGTGTGTTTGGCGACACATGGGTCCACCACTTCACAACTGAGACAAAGGAACAGCCAAAACGGCGGACTGAAAGAGAGAATCATGTGCAAAGAAGCCGTCTTTTTTTCGGATGCGCGAGAGAAAATTTTTATTATTATTGCAGCGTTTCAGTGATGAAATTAAGGAAACAAGACCGCATTTGGCAAAAAAGAAGTGCTGTTTCACCAAGAGAATGCACCAGTTCACGTACTCACTATGGCAAAAGATCACTAAACGTATGTATGAAACTTTTCGCCATAGCCATATTTATCATCATCATCCGAATCCTCATAATCCTCCAATAATGATAGTTATTCATGGTAGTAGAGTCGAGCCTTTACGTGTATTTTTTCACTGTTTGATTTGCCTGACATCTTGTTCACTAGTAGATGTTTTTCTTTTCCGGGTAACTTTTATTGTTCAACGCCGTCTCTACCCATTTGAAACTATTTGTACCACTTTGTGAGCATCTTTTTTTAATTGTCCGGTCACCGAAGGCCTTCTCAAGGCCCTCTCCTTAACGCCATTGCAGTAGAAATTTCATTCCGCAAATACAATTTAACGGAACTTCTTTGTTTAACAAAATAAGACATTGTTAAAATCGCCAAAATCACTATTCAACCAATAAAGATATTGACATAAAATTTCACACAGATATCAAAAAACAGCATCACCAACTTGAAAATTCAAAAGTCAACTTTTCATTCGGTCACAGTTTTTTTTTTTATATTTTTCGGTGTTGCCACATAACAGAACATAACTGTCAACCCTCATATGTATGCCTCGACAAACTACAATTTTCTTATTTGTTTTATATTATTTTAGTGCAAAAGAAATCTGTAGATTTTTCCCCAATCATATTTATTATATCATGGTGGTAGTTCTTATTTAAAGTTAGTTTTAAATAAAGAAATTCATAGTTTGTTTCAAAATTTGTCTATGCTTCTTCCCACTTGAGCTGCTAAAATCGAAAAATTTATATTGTACATGGTTTTGCCGAAAAAATTTTGCCTCTAAGGATTATTGTACATTCTTTTGTTCTCTATACAACTTTTGTTGGTTCTTCTTTTTTCGTATGCTCATATGAGCGACTTCAAATAGCGTAAAACACGAACACTCATTGACAAGTACATTGACAAGTTTTTTGTTTGCCTCTGATTTCTCCTTCGCCGTCTCTTGTTCTTGTTTAAAATTTCTAAGGTATTTTTTTATTTTTTTTTCATTCACTGTATGTGTGTTATTTATACGTATGTTATCAATGCAGTTTTCCGTATATGCACTAGTATTTCTTTCTGCGCTCATATCCTATACCACTATGTGGTCAGGGCTTATACCCTATAGCACTATGTGGTCAGGGTATAATGAGTTTGTACTGATGTTTGTTACTACCAAATAAAATTTGACCAAGACCCACTTTTATCATACCGAACGACTCCGAATAATTTTCTGAGTCAATTAGCGATGTTCGTCCGTCCGTCCGTCCATCCGTCTGTCTGTGTGTCCATGTAAACCTTGTAAAAAAAAACTAAAAGTCGCAACTGTGAATATATATTGATGAACTTTGGTTCCCATATAAACTGCTTCCCGATCTTCACTTAAATCTCAAAAAAAAAAAAAAAAAAAAAACAAAAATATGGCACAATTTTATTTAAAATTTGGTTTGTACATCGTTTTCCGAAAAACAAGTGACAACTAAATATGACCTACTCCCAACATAAATTTTTTTTTATTTCTGCGGTCAATAAATTCCCAACAATGGCTCTCAAATTTTATGTAAAGTAACGCATAGTCGGTCCAGACCGATTATAATTTTGTTATTTATTTTTTATTTTATTTTTTTTTTTTTTTTTGAATTGAGTTCGAATATTTTATACAATAGTTTGTATAGTTTGAACGTTATACAAACTATTGTATAGAAATGGCAAGTTTTAAGTTTACATCTATTCCTCGTATATAAATCTTTTATTTATAATACTATCTTAGTTTAAAACGATTTGATACCAATTTGTTTAATTTTTTTTGAGAGTAGAGTAAATTTATATACAAAAGCACAAGCTACATATACAAACTGATTATGTATGTGATAAGATGCGTATATTTAAATATATATAATTTTTAATATATTCTTTAAAAGCTCGTAGTCCAAATTGTTACAAAATTAACAAACAAACAAAGAGAATATACTGCCTTAGTATCCCGTAAATTTACAGTCGGTTTGTAAAATGTCTTCACTAGTCGAATCAGGAATCGAACTTCGTTTCTTTACGTGAAAAACTCCACTCTTCTCGAAAAGTCTCTAAAGATTATACAACACATAAATTTGCACCTACTTAGCTTCCGCATTATAAAGGGGATTGTTGTTAATATGTATTAAAGAAATTTAAAAAAAAAAACGCTTTACACGTATGTATAGAAGTTCAAGTATATATTCGAATTTTAACTATATATATATATATATATAAAATATAAACGTTAGTTCACCGTTCTCGCTTTTTTTTATATTTTATTTGCTATCATTGTTAAAAAGACATTTGGAAAATAAAATGTGTGGAACATGTAAAAAAATCACTTGTGAACAAGTTAAGGAAATATTTAAGAGAAGTTAAACTAAAAGTTTGTTTAAACTTTTTTTTTATTCTAAAAGTGTTTAGGAAGTGGCAGTGAATCAGAATAAACTTTATTTTTAAGAAATAAAAAGTTGTACTAAATGAAGTTTTGTTAGTTCCTTTTTCTAAATTTATTATAAACGGCAGATAACACTGTGTTACACTATGCTTTAGGGGGTAAATGTAAATGTAGAACTGTAAAACCTGCATAGAGGCTGAAACGGATTGAAATGAGTTGAAAAAATAATTTTAATGTTCCTCTCAGCTAAATTACGATTTTTTTTTTTGGTGGTAGGGTCGTTTTGGTACTCTATAAAAATAGAGAAAAATATCGTCGTTGGAAGGTTTAAAATGTTCATTTGTCAATTTTTCTAAATTATTTGAAATGTTTAACACATATTAGTTCAGAAGAACTATTTACACTGTTTTATTCCTCTGAGACCACATACATTCGCAAAAAAAAAAATAATGTGAGTCCGATCACAGGGGAGATGTGTAAACATCTGGTAATAAATAAAATGCAGAAAACAGCGACAAAAAGGTTATTACATATCGTAATTTTTTCACCAATCATGTCACACCGATTTGTCTTAATGCCTGCATGTTACGCGTAAGATCTTACGCTCACATATTACGCTGTTTTTGTGATTGTATTGTGAATTAGAAATTTACACCCCTGCGCGTATAGATGTTTACACATCAAAAAAAAAAAATGTTGCCATAAAACTCATCCACGGTCAAGATCCTGACACAGTAAGAAATAATTTATTTTTAAATATCGAAATTTTGTATTGTTCAAAATAACTCCATTATCAGAACGTTAATGGTAAAAATAAGAAAGAAAAAAAAAAATTCAAAAACAGATTAAAAAAATATAGATTTCAGAAACTTTAATGTCATTTAGTCAGAAACGGATACCATTCACAATTACAATCTATTTGATTTCGAAATTGTTTATGGTGAAAAGATATTTCCTTTTTTGGAACACAAATATCAACGGCTTCTTTAATAGTATTATTTAAAGCTAAAATCATATCGTCAATAACATCGGGCTCTGTGGTCACAATACCTTTAAATGTCTAAGCAAATGGTTTACATATTTGGCAAACTTATTTTTATTTTTTTTTTGATCCGTAAACATATATGCGCGCAGGGGATAAATTTCTATTTCACAATACAATCACAAAAACAGCGGAACATGAGACACGTAAGACAAAATCGGTATGACTTATGATTTTGGTGATATTGGTGAAAAAGTTATGATATGTAATAACCTGTTTGAAAATGAAAAATGAAGAATAAAATATGAAAAATAAAAAATGAAAAATTAAAATTAAAAAATGAAAAATGAAAATTAAAAAAATAAAAATTAAAAATTAAAAATTAAAAATTAAAAATTAAAAATTAAAAATTAAAAATTAAAAATTAAAAATTAAAAATTAAAAATTAAAAATTAAAAATTAAAAATTAAAAATTAAAAATTAAAAATTAAAAATTAAAAATTAAAAATTAAAAATTAAAAATTAAAAATTAAAAATTAAAAATTAAAAATTAAAAATTAAAAATTAAAAATTAAAAATTAAAAATTAAAAATTAAAAATTAAAAATTAAAAATTAAAAATTAAAAATTAAAAATTAAAAATTAAAAATTAAAAATTAAAAATTAAAAATTAAAAATTAAAAATTAAAAATTAAAAATTAAAAATTAAAAATTAAAAATTAAAAATTAAAAATTAAAAATTAAAAATTAAAAATTAAAAATTAAAAATTAAAAATTAAAAATTAAAAATTAAAAATTAAAAATTAAAAATTAAAAATTAAAAATTAAAAATTAAAAATTAAAAATTAAAAATTAAAAATTAAAAATTAAAAATTAAAAATTAAAAATTAAAAATTAAAAATTAAAAATTAAAAATTAAAAATTAAAAATTAAAAATTAAAAATTAAAAATTAAAAATTAAAAATTAAAAATTAAAAATTAAAAATTAAAAATTAAAAATTAAAAATTAAAAATTAAAAATTAAAAATTAAAAATTAAAAATTAAAAATTAAAAATTAAAAATTAAAAATTAAAAATTAAAAATTAAAAATTAAAAATTAAAAATTAAAAATTAAAAATTAAAAATTAAAAATTAAAAATTAAAAATTAAAAATTAAAAATTAAAAATTAAAAATTAAAAATTAAAAATTAAAAATTAAAAATTAAAAATTAAAAATTAAAAATTAAAAATTAAAAATTAAAAATTAAAAATTAAAAATTAAAAATTAAAAATTAAAAATTAAAAATTAAAAATTAAAAATTAAAAATTAAAAATTAAAAATTAAAAATTAAAAATTAAAAATTAAAAATTAAAAATTAAAAATTAAAAATTAAAAATTAAAAATTAAAAATTAAAAATTAAAAATTAAAAATTAAAAATTAAAAATTAAAAATTAAAAATTAAAAATTAAAAATTAAAAATTAAAAATTAAAAATTAAAAATTAAAAATTAAAAATTAAAAATTAAAAATTAAAAATTAAAAATTAAAAATTAAAAATTAAAAATTAAAAATTAAAAATTAAAAATTAAAAATTAAAAATTAAAAATTAAAAATTAAAAATTAAAAATTAAAAATTAAAAATTAAAAATTAAAAATTAAAAATTAAAAATTAAAAATTAAAAATTAAAAATTAAAAATTAAAAATTAAAAATTAAAAATTAAAAATTAAAAATAAAAAATGAAAAGTTAAAATTGAAAAACTAAAATGAAAATGAAAAATAAAAAAATAAAAAGAAAAATGAAAAACGAAAAACAAAAAATTAAATAGAAAAAATTAAAAATGAAAAATAAAAATGAAAAATTAAAAATGAAAAATGAAAAATTAAAAATGAAAAATAAAAAATGAAAAATGAAAAATTGAAAAATTAAAAACAAAAAATCATGTGAGTCCGAAAACAAGGGAGATGTGTAAACATATAATAATTAAAGAAAACATCAACATCATATTTTCCAGTGCATAAAAAATTAGTCGATTATGCTGTTTTCTGAAATTCAATTGATGTTTTCTGAAATGCAATTGATGTTTTCTGAAATTCAATTGATGTTTTCTGAAATACAATTAATACTTTCTGAAATGCAATTGATGTTTTCTGAAATTCTATTGATGTTTTCTGAAATACAATTAATGTTCTCAGCAATTCAAATAATGCTTTTTGAAATTCAATTGATGTTTTCTGAAATTCTAATTATGTTTTCTGAAATTCAAATGATGTTTTCTGAAATACAATTGATGTTTTCTGAAATACAATTGATGTTTTCTGAAATTCTATTGATGTTTTCTGAAATTTAATTGATGTTTTGTGAAACTCGAATGATGTTTTCTGAAATTGATGTTTTCTGAAATTCTATTTATGTTTTCTGAAATTCAAATGATGTTTTCTGAAACTCGAATGATGTTTTCTGAAATTATATTGATGTTTTCTGAAATTCTGTTTATGTTTTCTGATATTCAATTGATGTTTTCTGAAATACAATTGATGTTTTCTGAAATACAATTGATGTTTTCTGAAATTCTATTGATGTTTTCTGAAATTCTATTTATATTTTCTGAAATTCAAATGATGTTTTCTGAAATACAATTGATGTTTTCTGAAATACAATTGATATTTTCTGAAATTCTATTGATGTTTTCTGAAATTCAATTGATGTTTTCTGAAACTCGAATGACGTTTTCTGAAATTATATTGATGTTTTCTGAAATTCTATTTATGTTTTCTGAAATTCAAATGATGTTTTCTGAAACTCGAATGATGTATTCTGAAATTATATTGATGTTTTCTGAAATTCTATTAATGTTTTCTGAAATTAAATTGATGTTTTCTGAAACTCGAATGATGTTTTCTGAAATTATATTGAAGTTTTCTGAAATTCTATTTATGTTTTCTGAAATTCAGATGATGTTTTCTGAAATTATATTGATGGTTTCTGAAATACAATTGATGTTTTTTGAAAGACAATTGGAAAATGTTTAGAAAAGAACATATCATAATTTTTTCACCAATACAATCATAAGTCACACAGCGTTATCTGCTTCAGCTCACACCGATATGAGTTACGCTGTTTTTGTGATTGTATTGTGAAATAGAAATTTACCCCCCTGCGCGTATAGATGTTTACACATCAAAAATGAAAAATAAAAAATGAAAAATGAGAAATAAAAAATGAAAAACGAAAAATCAACTGGTTGAAATAATAATAAATTTTTTTTAGATGCAGAGCCCCTGCCGTTTATTGCTATAAGTGATACATAGATGACGCTTTCTGTTTGATTTTAAATGTTGTGTTTACACATCTGCTCTGTGATCGGACTCACATAATTTTTTTTTAATTGTCTCTTCCAGCAGCTCCTCCAGGAAAATAACGTGAATATATATTATCAGACCCCTCATTTGTTGTTAGTTTTATTGCAATGTTTTCAATAAGTTGTGTGTTGACAACAGGAAGAACTTGGTGTTCTAGATTTTTTTTTCACAACAATAGCCACACCACCGCCTTTTGAACCAATTCTATCATATCGATAACAGTAACACGCGTTATGTTTAATAGATATTTAAGAATTTAACATTGTGTCCGTCAGTAGGCCGATATGTATGCTGTCATTAGTTAGCATTTCGTGTTATTATAATAAATGATTCAATCATATAAAAATTTGTAAGCCATACTTGTAATTACTTGAAATTGATCAGAATTAGTTCTAAAGTAAGATTTTGAATTTCCTTAATTGAAAAGAGATTATCATTTTGGATATTAATAATAGATTTTTGTTGACTCCAATTATTTGTTGTCGGAAGAGTTTCCTGCCGCAATGAGTGCGGAAAGTTTTGATGTCAATTTCGATTTGATATTGGTATGAGAGGGTCAACTATTCGTTTCGAAAAACGTTTTTTATTTCAATTTAATTTTGTCTGTTGGGATTGCAGTTGGCACATTTAATTATTTTAGCTTTACATTCCTCCGTCTTATGACTGCCAGCACACTTAGCGCACAATGTTTTTACTTTGGATCGGGATGCTCCATGGCCAAACATTTGGCAATTATAACATTGTCTTACTTTAGTTTTGTGGGATTTTTGATAATCCCAACTAATTCTGATGTAATCAATATTAGAAAAATTTTTTGCCAGTTCGTTAACTGTTATTATTTGACGTTTAAAATACACAATGAAAATAATTTGTTCTTGATTGAACTAATTTAACATGTAAGTATTCCAGACCGATGTCAATGAGTTTATGTGTTTTTCCTTAAATTAAGCTAATATGACCTGAAGTTATAAGTGTAATGAAACAAGTTTTTAACTTTTTAGGATCAAGTTTATCTAAACCGAATAGCAGTGCCTTATAAGAGCGCTCATTTTTACTTGCATAAGAAAAATATTCATATTTTTTATAATTTTATCATAATCTTTTTGAGTGTTGCAGAAAAGTGTAACTCCAATTGAGTTTTTCTTCAATGCATATGCACTAATGTTCTTTTTCTTTTATATCTTCTGTTTGACATTTCAAATGAGTAATTGGGGGAAAACGCTCTTCACCTTTTTTTTACAATGATCTGTTCATCATCATCACCAACTTGCAATGTTTGCAGAGGTTGAAAATATTTATGGCGATGCCGTTATTATTTTTTGCTTTCTTCGGCATGTTATTTTGTTAGTTGATAACTAGTAGTCTCATTTTTATTACGTGCTCTCTTAGTTTTGAAAAGTTGTTTAGTTTTTTTTGTTTAGCCGACGGTAAATGAACTATTACAACCAAAAAACTACGATGTGTATAGTTCAAGGCCACAGCGTGAACTGTTCAAATTAGTTCATTGCAGCATTATTTCTTTTAAATTTCATTGACATCTTCTAAAGCTTGTGTTTCTACCAGATCTGAATTGAATAGCGTTGGTTCCCATTTAACGAAAGACAAATATGCCGCGCTAAAGGCTTTAGTTATTGAGCTAAGAATCTCATTTATAGAACGATATTTAAATATCCATTCATGTTTTAGTTATTACCGTGTATCGTTAATATGTACGTTTTTATGAATTAAAAAATTCAAAATAAATTTCAATTTCCTTTTAATTTCAACAAATAACTTGTTCTTAAGTATTTGCTTTTATTTTCCAACAAATTGTTAAGTTCCTGCTTGTTTTTGAATTTCAGTAGAATTGATTTGTATTAAATATTATTTAGTAGTCGCTAGTTAAAGTGAACTCTTTTATGCGGGTAAACACCTGCTAGTAAATGTATCCAGTACACTATTTTATATACCCTGGCTAGAAAAAGTAAATTTTTAATATAAATAAAAATTTAGATTTTATTGTTTTGTATAAAAATAAAAAAATCTTATATTCGATGTTTATGTAATGTTTAAAATAATGATTAAGTTTGAAGTTAATCATGCTCAAAATCAAAAGTTTTTACTTTAAATAAATCAAAAAACATTGGTATATTTGTTTAAAATAATCTAACCCCATAAAAATAAACTTTGTATTAAAATTATTATGTGGCCACAACAATTCTATGGACCAAGTTTCAGATTGATTGTATGAAGGAAATGGGGTTTAAATCAATCCGTGACTGTGCATGTCTAAGTTAATCTTTTTACACAGCAAGTCTATCTACAAAGTTTCAGATCGATCGGATAAGGGAAATGGGTTTAAATCACTCCGTGACTCTGTGAGACTATGCGTGACTGCGCGTGACTACCATAAAATTAATCTGTAGTCACAACAAGACTATGGGCCATGTTTCACATCAATTAGATGAGGGGTAATGGGGTTGCCCCATGGCAGACAGACATAGAGTGTGAGTTAAAAGAAAGAGTTTAAAAATTGATACACGCGCATATTCTGCATGTCGGCTATACAGCTGTTTCTGGTCGAGTCAACCACCCTCATCAGTAACCAAAAGCCGTAGATAGTTTGGTTGGTGACAAGTTTAATTCAAACGTTTGCTAAAAACAACCAAATGAGAATCCAAACAAAGAGTTTTACTATTTACTAGCAGATTCCAGCACTCGAAATTCGAGTGCAATTTCTGGGCAACGTTATTTCTCAACTTAGCTAATTCACAAACCAACACTTTTTTTATTTTATTATTATTGTGAATGAAGAGCTCACTAACAAACACATTAACAAATTTAATAAATACACACATAGTATATATATAATTTTATGTATGTATTAGTAGCAACTTTAAATGCAATTTACTCAAAATAAAGGAAAGAATTAAAAAATGTGTAAATCTGGTGAACAGCAAAAAATAAATACCTTTCAAATAGTATACGTTTGGTAAAAATCGGGATAAAACGGTAGAACAAAATATCGGTAACAAGAAATCGCCTAGCCTATTAATATTATATATGCCTCTTCCAATATAATAAACTAAAATATGAAACTACCTTGAAACAAATATGTTTGTATATGAGTACATATATTTGTTTTTGTCTTAAAAAAAAAACAAGAAAAACAATTTGTTTTTGAGTCACAGAAGAAAAAAAAGCGCTGGTGACGAGATATAAATTAAGAAATGTGTGTAAGTCTATCCACGAAATAGCTCCGATCATAGGACGCAGCCTACGAACACCGTTCAAAACTACAAATCCACAAATTTAATTTTGTCAAGACTTCGTTCTGGTCACCACTTAAAAGTAACTGGGTGCGAAATTCGAATTATTTTGGCGTCAGACAAACAGAAGCTCAGTAGCGCGATTCAGTAACTTATTTTTAACGATAATCGAATCGTTAAAAAAAGAAAACAACAAAATTATCGATTTTGGTATTCAGTAAAATTTTTAAACGATATTCGCTATTGTTATTCAACCGTTAAAAAGTTAAATTTTTAGGTTGAAATGTCTCATACATAAATCATGAAATAATGAAAATATTTTGCTTTTATTATAAATTTATTTTTTCTATTCTTCTTTGTGTGTTTCGCTTATTTTGACAGAGATGCCACTCGTTTACAATTTAAATAAATAGAAAAATAGTTTTGTCGACTATCGTTAAGGTGTAGTTAGTGAATCACTTAATCGTTAGTGCAAACAACAATAGCCGTCGTTATATTTTGCGATTGCCGGATCGTTAAAATTTACAGAATCGCACTACAGATTTACTTATACCCAAATTAATTCCAAAATCAAAAAATCTTTTGGCAAAGACATTCTGCGCGCAAAATATAAACAAAATCTGACTATCAATGCACGCCGAAAGCCATTTGTTACCAATGTCAATGGAAAAAAGGCTCCAGATTTTGGGAACGTATTTTATTTTCAGATGAAAGCAAGTTTTTCATTTTCGGCATTAAAGAAAAAAGTTAGTTTGGCGAAGAAGTGGAACTGCAAAATGAAATCTTTTGCCAACACGGTGGAGGTTGTATGTCAGGCAACGAGAATGGTAAACTTATAATTAGTGAGTCTATTGGATACATAAACATTTCAAAACATAATCAAAAACAAAGCTCACATCAACTGGATCTTGGAGAAGATATTTTGTTCCAACAGTACAATGATCCGAAACATGCCGCGCACAATGTTAAGCTTTAGTTGATCTACATTACCAAAAACCAATTGAAATCACCACCTCAATCAAACGATCTTAATTCTATTGAGAATTTGTTGGATTTACTGGAGCGCAGAATCCATCATAGGTCTACGCTCACAGGGTTCCTAAAGTGCGAAAGATTTCCTAAAAGTTACTAATTTAAGCCATATATAATATAATTTTAGTTTTTTTTTTGTGTTAATATTTCAAATGTACGAAATCTTTTTCTTATGAAAAATCCCTCCCTCTTACGAAAATCGCTCCCACAACAAATTCAATGTTACACGTGTTCCTGCTTTTTTAGAAATAAGAATCGTTAGATAGCATTTGGGTGGGAAAAATTTCCTAAAAAGGTATATTCGTTTTGTCTATCTAATTAATTAAAGTTTTTGATAAACATCCTACACTGACATTATTCCATACAACTTATCTATAATTTGTCATATACTTGACTTAATGCAGACAAACTACTTATACATATTGAAAAAGTATGTCATAATGAAATAATATTACACGCTTACTCACAATCTATTTGTAGTTTGTTGCTAGTTTTATTCTTTTGTACTTGCACGAGTATGTTCTACATGTAACATTTGTTACAGGTCCGTTATTGTATATATATATATATAGTATATATTTGTTATTGTTGTATAGTTTTGTTGTTTGACATGTTATGATGATCGATAATTAAGATAAAATTACCAATTTAGTTATTCATTTTGTTTTGTTTAAGCTGCTAACAATAATGCACGTAAAATAAATTTATACAGTGTCTGAGAAAATATAGTTAACAGATTGCGATGTTTACTATTTGTTTATGTTATTAATTAACATGAAAGCCTATTATGGCAAAATAGCCTTTAAAACAGAAATAAGAATTTTTAAAAAATTTTGTTAGAATTTAAATACTTTCTTTTTTCAATTTTCATTTTTGTAATTTTTACCATAAATTTTTATTATTAATTTGGGATCTGCCAATGATACTTTTCTCTTTCATTTTTTATTTTTTTCTAACATTTTATGAAACATATCATTGTTATCAATTTCTTCTCAAGGACTTTTACAAAATTTTAAAAAATTTGTTCGTTAGCTTCATAAGTTTAATTTGAACAGTTTTTATGAAGATATCTTTGTGCGTAGAAAATAAACCATTATATTTACTAATTGATAATTTAAACAAAATACTAAATATATTTTACTCTCACCTCTAATTCATTGTATGAGTCTGTAACGATGCTGACATTCGTTAGAGAATATCGCTGAAATCGGTTTTGAAACTCGACAAAATAAAATACATAGTTTATGAACTCGATAATAATTAAATAAACCCGATAGAAATCTATCTAATGTTTGGTTTGTTGTTTGTGAAATCAACAAGTAGATTCTGAGTCCATTTTGAAAAACCACTCCATCGGAAGTAATTCTTCAAAAATACCAACCAGTGAGATCTTAGGCTGTATCCCAAATAGGTCATCCAATATGTGTCTAACTAGTGTTCTGAATCTAATGCTACCCAAAGCTTCACACTTGCAGAAGTGATGATAAGCAGTGCTCTCTTCTCCAAGTGTTCCTCAGCTCCGGCAGTGATCGTTGTTCTGAAGGCCGAGTATTTCTGCGTATTTACTAATCAGCTAATGACCCATCAAAGCGGCCGTTAGCCTTCTTGTTATTTTCCTTCTACCCCGTCTTATGTCAGGCCACTTCTGCCTTGAAGTCCTGCATGTGTCAATATTCCTCCACTACGCTCTTAGGAAGTGCATGAAGATTCCTCTCTCAATAGTTCCCAGTGGAGCTGCGACTGATACCGCAGAAGAAGCATTGAGAGCAGAACCTGTTCTTGCTAGTTCGTCTGCCCGTTAATTACTGTAAAAATCCCTATGGCTGGAGACCTATACGAGAGTAATCATGGAAAGGCGATTTTGACGGTTTCTCATTGTACTGTCCTACCAGAACGGGAGATATAATATTAGAATTGAGAGAGAGAAGTGCCGACATAATATGCGTATCAAATCCTACAAACTTCGCTGATCGCCAGAATCTCCACTTGAAGGACGCTATCATCGTGCGATAGTCGATAAGAAAGCTGACAACACAACTCATAACTTTGAGTCATCAGTAAAGACGCGAGTGTCGCACCCTGCAGTTGTATTACCCCTATTCCAGTCCTTTCTTGAAAGGAACTTGACCTGAAACGGTCTTTCGATATCGAACCTAGTCAGATTCTAGGCTTCAGTTATATGGTTGCTGATTTTGAAGCCTAGTAAGTTCGTGGGTTCCGCACTGCACTACTACCTGAGGTTGCCATTATTTACAAGTAAATAGGAATAATATGGAGTAAGGCGTTGAGAGCTTCCGAGGGAAAGGTGCCGAAATTTCATCAGTTACTACAATGCAGTTGGTTAACAATGAACTACCTGCTGTTCACCTCAAGCGAGAGAGGGCATACGATGGCTGTATACATCCATAAAACCATTTTGGGGCTCAAATCCCACTTCAGACTGAACATCTTTCTTTCTACACGTACTGTTTAACTCTGTTAGATGTTTAATTTCCATGAGAGTTTAGAGTCCATGAGGCCACTACTGACGGCCCAGATATTGAGAGTATTCAAACCACTGGTCATGTTATCACTTATCACTTCCAAGAAAATACCTGATACCAGAATCACTACGTCGTCCGCATAAGTGACAACTTTAATCCCTCTATTTTTGAGTCTTACAATAACTGAGTTAATAAATAGAGTTCATAACAGCGTTGAAATAACTCCACCAAGGTGAGTTGTTTTGACTTCACACTATTACCCAGAGAAGCAGTTATAATTCATGCGTGTGTTCAGCATGGTGAACGGCATTGGATTATCTAAACAGTGTTAAATTTAAGCGTTTTATGCCCTTAGCGACAGTGATATATTTTTCAATATGGTTATTGTACAAATTTATCAGAATGGAAGCAATTACCAGGACATCGCAGTAGCCATAAAAGATTCTAAAACTACGTTCAGCAACGCGGTGCAGTTATTTAAGAAGAATTCGAGAAGGTAGCAAATGAAAATGAAGGAAAACCATCTGCAGTAGCAGGAAAATGACAACTACAAGGAGCTGGACTCCTCGGAAGAGTTTCCCGAAAGAAGATACTTGAGTTTGCAAGAAAGTACCGCCATTTCAGCGCTGTGGAATGGAACACAGTATTATTTTCGGACAAACTAAACATTAAAATGTTTTGCTGTCCACCATCCAAAGACGGAAGAACATAATCCAAAGTACAAACAAGCCACATTGAAGCATGAAATTAGTTCTATCATGCCTTAGGGTGCAATATCGTCACGTGGGCCGATGCACAAAATTAAGGTATTGTCTACAAGTTTCAATATGCAAAAATCCTAATCTTGATACAATGATGCAATATGCTGACCAAAATATGTCGGGCCCTAAACAGATATTTCAGCAAGCTAGAGATGGGAAGCAAATGGCTCTGCAGGTCAAGCCAGAGTTTAAAACAATTCGGTTAGTGTTGTTGATTGGCCTTCACGTATTCCCGATCTCAACCCGATTGAAAACTTATGGCAAATTGTAAAAACAAAAGTTGGCTTCTTAAAGATAAGCAGTTTTGATAATCTCTACACCGAAACAAAAAAGCCTCTGGAAGCCATTCCGAACAGCGTTTGAAAATTTATTGGCTTCAATGCCTTTCAGATGTAAATCAATTATCGATAACAAAGGTTTCACAACCAAATATTGTTTTTTTTTTATTAAAGTTATGATGTGTCCTTAATTCATCGCAGGACTGATATCAATCAGATTTAAAAATATGGATCACAACATTCTCAATATTAATTTATTTGATAGAATTAGGATTTTCTTTCCATTACAAGGACTTCAATTAACTTAAGTAGGACAAGTTGTATCAAAATCGTAGTCCATCTTGCTTTATTTTCTTGAAACTCACATATTATATATAAAAAAAGAGCCACTTAAGTTACATCAATTATAACTCATGAACGGCTGGGCAGATTTTAATCATTTTTAGATACATCTCCGCCCTGAATAGCAGCTTCAAATATCTGAAGAAATCACGGTGCGTGGCACCTTCCATATAAAGTAAATATTCAATACCATATCTCGCGTTCTATGACAGGGAGAGATTTGTAAATTGGTTTTAGGTCATCTGTTACTAATAAGAGTAGCCGTACCGATAATGGGCGGGAGCGGATAAGTGGGCGTGTCACCTCCCATGCAAAGTATTCTTTCCATATCATATATCTTGTGTAATATAAAATGGAGCGTCACCATTTTATATTAGTAGTGAGTAACCTCGCTTAAAATGGGCGGTGTCTGATCAGAAGGCGTGGCACCTCCAATACAAAGTAAATATTCAATATCACAAATATCGGCTACTATGGCAGGGAGAGCTTTGTATATTTGCTTTAGATATCCTGTTCATACTGTGAGAAGCCGTGCCAAAATGGGCGGGATCGGATAAGTGGGCTCGTTACCTCCTACATCTTGAGCAATATAAAAGGGAATGTAACGATACCTTATGACTTGACAAGTTATTAGTGTGAGTAGCATGCTTAAAATGGGAACAGTAGGCGTGGAACCTTCAATACCACTATATAATGAGAGCTTTGCAAATTTGTGTGACGTTATCTATTATTAATATTGGTAGCCGTTCTGTAATGCACAGGATAGGATGAATGGGCGTAGACATCCCGTACAAGGAAATTATTGTATATCATATATATGGAATAGTATGACAAGGAGAGCTTTGCAAATTTATGTGACGTTATCTTTTATTATCGAAACAGATGAAGGGGAGAATTTTCAATCTTGATCACCAATTTCACTGTTCCGAAATCTGAATGAACTAAAATTATGTAAGGGAACGCGATTCATTAGCAAAGAAATATTGAGTAACATTATTGGATCGGCAATTATATTAAATCCTGTCACTCCTATGAGGAGCATAGGGCCACAACAAATTGCTTCCATCTCCGTCTGTCTGTGGGTTCCAGTCGATTGCTTTTCTAGTTATGTCACAAGAAGATTTCCTCAGCGTGTGGCCAATCAAGTTCCATTTGCGTCGGGATATTTCTTTAGCAATAGGCGTTTGGCTGCATAATATCCAGAACCGTTCATTGGTAATTACCTCAGGTCACCTTATTCTGAGCAAACGGCGGAGACATCAACTCACGGTTCTCGGGGGAGGCTGTAACCCCTAGAGGACGCGTCGTAGGTGATGGATAGCGAACGTCTCCCAGATATGGGTGGTAGGAGAGAAATTAAAAATCCCGTTAACGAGCTGACCACAGTATACTTATGGAACCTGGTTGCGCGCTTGGACAGAAGTGCGCAACAGAGATGGCGGCGAAAGAACTTCAAAGTAAGTCAACGGTGGCGCTCAGGCACTTCAAAACAGTCACTGTCACACATATGCCTGTCTGGAGGCTACAGTTGGCAGCCCCAACACTAGACTCGGGTGCGGTAGCCCAATCAGCTACTCGCCTTGAATTTCTCTGTGATAAGTGAAACCACAGCAAATAGAAGAATCGGCAATTCTAAATGGAAAATTCAACGGAGACAGCACATTACATTGGCAAGAATAACGACCATCCCAACAGATTCTTCAATTGCATCTAAAGTCTTACAATTACAATTCGTTGTGGCAATAAAAAAATCTCTATGCCAGCTAAAGCAAGTCTGCGGCTTGGATATAGGAAATTCTTGCTTCAGTCATAGTCAATTATATGTAGCCTGCTCCAAAGTTCATAAGCCAAACGGTCTGGAGAAACGAAAAATAATATCCACACGTTGACTTTACAATAATTTAGTATTTAATAAGACCAGAAAAAGAAAGTATTATGTGAAACAAAATTTAATTTATAAAATTGAAAATAAAATCTGCATTTGAAATAGCATATTGAGTTTCATTTCATCTATAATATTAAAAGGCTAGGCGATTTTTAAAGACCCCTTTTACGCTTTTAGTTATTAACTGATTTTGACAAAATAAATATACCATTTGAAATGTGTTTCTTTGCAGATGTGCACCATGATATATATATTTTTTTTCTTGAGTAATAACCATTTAAAGTTGCTACCAACACATATATAAAGCACATATTTAAGCTTCAAATAAAAAACTATACAATCCCAGTATGCATTGATATATTATTTCTCCAATGTTGGAGAAAAGTTAAGTTCTCAAATTGATGTCAAATGTAATTCTCAACTTGAGTTCAACAATTTTTCTCCTTGTTTGCTTTCAACTTGACATCAAGTTGAGACTTAAAATTTTTTCCAATCTTTGAGAAATATTTTTACTCTCAATTGGATATCCAACAATTTTCTCCACTTGAGACCAAACATTTTTTCAACTTGAATACGATTTGTGTTAAGTTTGAGATATCATTTAAATATGTCATAAATAATAAATTAAATTAAAAAATGCCAAAAAAGTACGAATTGATATATTTTTAATTATTTCTGCTTTTTGTCGAATTTTTAATTTAAATTCTTATTTATATTAATATTCATAAAATGTACAAATAATTAACTCATTTATTTTTAATTCTAAATTTTAAAAAATATTAACATATACATAATAATGTTAAATATGTAACGAAATTAAATTGAAACATTAAAAAATACATTGTTTTCATTTCTAAAATTAGTATAATTTTTTTAATATGGCAATTCCGTACCTTCCATTTGATACCGATTGGAGAAATTTCTTTGCTATCAAGTTGAGAATCACAAATTTCTCAATTTGATAACTAAGAAAATCACCATATGAAAAATGTGCCTTTTAAGTTGAGAAGACTATAATCGGACTATTGAGGTGCATTTGAGAATTAACGTTGGAGATTTGAGACATGTATTTAATCTCAAATGCACCTCAAGTTGTTAGCAAACAAAAATGTTTATTGGGATGCTCTTATAAAATCATTGGTTAACACACCAATTTATATATCTTCTGTGTGTTCAATAAATATTTATAATGAAATTTAATGAATTTTAAAATTCACAATTTATTGAATTTTGTTTAAATATTCATAAATATTTTTACATACATAGATTAAAACAAGTATGCAAATTATAGTCGGTCTAGCCCGACTATACGATACCCTATACCATGGTTAAGAGACCCTATCTCTTCGGTCCATCTAAGTGGATATTGAAAGTAAGCATAAACCAAATTTGAGTGGCATTTTTATTAATTTTTTTCAATGCAGATATGAAAAATTTCATATCGGATACTATATTTATATGGGGACTAGGTCGAAAAATGGACCGATCCTGACCATATTTGGTAAAGTCACTTATACTTTGAAAAAATATATACAAACCAAATTTGAGAAAAATCTGTGAAATATTTTTGTTTTTTGATAGATTTAATTGAAGATCGGGAAGCAGTTATATATGGGGCCTATGACTAAGAATTTTCCTACAGGGGGTATTTATGAACTACTGATTAATGGATGTAATAAACACATACAAACATTTGACTGAGATCTATATGATAATTTGGAACTTATGGCAATTTATGTCGATTTCATAGGGGTCATGTGTATGGGGGCTAGGTCTGAACATGGACCGATTCTCACCAATTTCATCCCATGGCCGATGGAAGCTTATATACCAAATTTCGTCAAAGTACATTCATATTTGCGACCTGTAGTTTGATTACAAGCTTTACATGGACACACAGACGGACGGACGGACGGACGGACGGACGGACATTGCTATTTCGACTCAAAAAGTGATTCTGAGTCGATCGGTATAATTAAAGGTAGGTCTAGGACGAATATTTTTGGTTGTTACAAACAGCAGCACAAAGTCATTATACCCAAAAAAAAAAATAAAATTTCCTAGAATTTGCACTCGTATTTCGAGTGTTGGACTCTGCTACTTCTTATTCAAACATTTTCTTCCGTAATTCAAATACACATAAAAACAGATCTCGGAATAAAATAATTATTTTAGGCATAACAACGTTGCCGGGCCAGCTAGTAAATAATGAAAATTAAATGTTTCAATTGGTAAGAGAGTTTAAATTGCCGGGAATTTCTTGAAATAGTTGACAATGCCGTCCTAAACAGAACTTCTGTTCTTCTCAGACTACTTCTGTGCCTAGACTACTCCTGTTCTTTGAATATGCCTATGTTTAATTTTTCAGTGATAAACAAACTTTTAACCTCAGTTGAATCCCAAGAATATCAGATAATTCCATTGTTTGCTCTTTTCCTTGCTATTATTGTTTTTTCAGTGGAGTATTTAATCAGCTGCTCCATTCTAAAGTTGGTGTTAAAAATTTTTATTCTTATTAAACAAAAAAAAAAAAAAACTGCGCTATTTGTCTTCAAAAAGTAAATAGTAAATTTGCAAATTACATATTTCTTGCTATCGTTTAGATTTTTCAAAAAACATATTCATACTAAAATATTTCGCATATTCGTAGATATTATTTGTAAATATTTTAAATGTTTTGAAAACACTGTGGAATAGTTTTGCCCTACACTGCATCAGTAATGTACTTGTGTTATATGTCAGTGTCTGTCTTCATGTATTTATGTCATAATAACTATTACAATTACTTTATAATGACTGCCTTCTATTATACTTTAGATTATTATGATGATATCTGACATAAAAGTGCATAAATGACAATTTTCTATCATGACTTTTGTGTCTGTGTGTGTGTGTGTTTTTTTTTTTTTTTTTTTTTTGCTAAACATACACTTGTGTTTGCTCATGTATAGATGATTATAATAAAAACTTTAAATTGCTTATTAAACTGATACAAAAAGTATGTTTGCATATAAATTAATGTCTGCATAAAAACGGAAAAGGTAAACTTGGCAGTTTAATGTTGAAAAAAAATATTGGTTATTGTTACGAGTACATACTATTCAATATGTTTATTCATTATCAATTGAACATCATTACTGTACACCATAAACGGTGTATCTATCATATCAGTACACTGCAGTTAAATACAACAAACACAGTAATGAAAACCAACATTTGACCCCGAGTTCAAGTGCTTGCAATGTAGACAAAAGTGTTTTTTTACACCTCTTCGCAATAAGTAAGTACTTGTACCTGTTCAAGACATGTAACAATTTTCCTGTTTTTTCTTTCATTTCTATACCCGTTTGTTATTAGATTTTGCAAACAAGTATCAAAAATGTGAAGGAAAAAAAAAAGGAAAAAGTGTTTCTATTTCCGGTTCATATTATTCAACGACCTATACACCCAGTCAAGCTTCATATTATTGTAGAACAGACAAAAGCCCTTATTGTTTCTATTTCTTTTCGCAAGTGTTAAATTCAATACTTGAAGCAAATAACATTCCTGTAAAGCAAAAAGAGAGAGATTTAGTTGAAACGTACACCACCCACCTAAAGTAAGCAAGTAACTGATATGTTGTTTTTAGAGAGTTGTGATTGAAAAAGTACTTAAACTTGTTAGTGTTTCTTGTTTTTGTTTATTGCGGTGTTATGTAGTCTTATAAACTTCTATTTTTCTCTCGAAATATTTTTTGTTTGTTTTTCTAGACACACTTTCCACAAATGTTAGTTGTATGTAACACATCGCTATCACTTTTCACGGCGTTTGATGGCGTAACTACAGAAAATTCAAAGATTTTAATGATCAATTTGCCTAAAGAAAATTCTAAAATAAATTTTCAAAAGTGGAACACAGCCGCTAGTGGTAATACTGGTGTATGTTTATATTGCCTGACAATATTTGAATTTTTATTACGAGTTTCTCTATTTCTTTCTCTTTAAAAAAAATTTTAAGTTGTTAGGTAACCGAAAAATTTAATTTTGTTTGCAACCAATAATTACTATGGCAACTAAGTGTTCTCTAAACTGAAGGAAAGAAAAACTTCATCAAAAGACCAACTATACGATACCCTATACCACGGTTTAGAGAATTTATCTCTTCGGTCCAACTAATTGGATATAGAAAGTAAGCATAAACCAAATTTGAGTGGCATTGTTATTAATTTTTTTAGCTGCAGATATGAAAAAGTTCATATCGGGTACTATATTTATATGGGGACTACGTCAAAAAATGGACCAATCCTGACCATATTTTGAAAAAATATATACAAACCAAATTTTAGAAAAATCTGTGCAATATTTTTGTTTTTTGATAGATTTAAGTGAAGATCACGAAGCAGCTCTATATGGGGCCTATGACTAAGAATTGTCCTATAGGGATTATTTTTGGACTATTGATTAAAAGATATAATAAACACATATAAACCCATTTTGTCTGAGATCTATATGATAATTTGGATCTTATGGCAATTTTTTTCGATTTCATAGCGATCATTTGTCTGAACATCGACCCAATTTTAGCAATTTCAACAATGTTCATCCCATGGCCGATAAAAGCTAATGTACCAAATTTCATCAAAATATATTCTTATTTGCGACCTGTAGTTTGATTACAAGGTTTACATGGACACACAGACGGACGGACAGATGGTCGGACGGACAGACGGACGGACGATCATCGCTAAATCGACTCAGAAAGTGATTCTGAGTCGATCTGCATAATAAAAGATGGGTCTAGGTCAAATATTTTTGGTAGTTAGAAACAGCAGCACAAAGTCATTATACCCAAACCACATAGTGGTATAGGGTATAATCGATACCCCAAACCACATAGTGGTATAGGGTTAACCCTTTCACGAACAATGGGACATATATGTCCCATTTTTTTTTCTTATATTTTCCACATTTTCCAACTGATTTTTTTTAAAGCTGACTTGAGTCAACAGAGGATAGTTATAGCTTTCAGACCATACCAAAAAAGGTGGCACATGTTTTCTCACGACCTAAGACGGTGACCCCTAAATCTGTAAATTGTGTTTATTTTTAAATCAAAACATTAAAATGTTGATATAACATGGACCAGTGTTTATGGTTTTCAGAAACACCCAAATATATGGAATCGGTTTAATATTCAGAAAATTCAGTACGGGACATACATATATGTCCAATTGGTCGTCAATAGTAAAAAAGTTGTTTTATAGTTTTATATATTTATTAATTAAAAAAATTCATAATATTAAATCAACAATTAATTAGACTGTATATGAAAAGACTTAGAAAAAGGGTAATTCTAAATATCTCAAAAATACAAAATAAATTATGGTAATCTTCGAAGCAATTACGGTTTTATATTTTATTTTATATTTATTTATTTATTATTTATTATTGTAATTCTCGCACAACTTATATATTATAGTGCTAGAGGATAGTTGACAATAGTACTGAAGAAACAAATACAAATATTAATATTATGTATAATTATTTGGAGTACATTAAATATGAAAAACATTAAAAAGAAAAAAAGAAAAAAAAAAGAAACACAAAGGAACGGTCCCATTTTCCTTTCCATTATTTGAAACAAAAAGGAAAGGTCCCATTTTCCTTTCCATTATTTGTACAAACTAAAAAATTGGTAATCGATTATCTGTAATCGATATTTAAAAATAACTAATTTGCCTTGAGCGGAGTTAATTAGTTGCTAATTTTGACCATTGACGACCAATGGGACATATATGTCCCACGGATTTTTTCCTTGAAGGAATTAAAAAAAATATTTTTGATGACACTTTTGTTTAGAAATGTTGGGTCGTTAAGTACGAATCCACAAAAAAAATAAATAAAAATTTTGCAGCAGTTTAAATTTTTTCGTGAAAGGGTTAATAAAACCAAGTAAATGCGAGTAAGTTATAATCAGTTTAGAAAAACCATAAAATACTAAACACGATGAGTAGCGGATTGGTATCACTTTTAAAAATGTTCTTCTTGAAATCGTACTAATTTCTAAGAGTTTGTCATATAAGTATTTATTATATCAAGATGTATTACACAGTCCAACAGCCATTCCGGGGGGAGTGTAGAATTTCCTAGTAAAGGAAAACTTTTTTTTTGTGAACTTTTAGTTTTTCATCTATAATTCAAGAACCATTGATGTTTTCTCATCTCATTCTTCAGAAATTTTATAGCTAAGGCTTAAATAAACAATTTTTGATAATATATCCTTGTAAAAAATAGAATAAAACATATTGATGGCCTGATAACCCCAAAACACTTTGGTTGTTTTACTATACTGACCTAGTACTTTCACCCTATCCTGGAATATCTAAACCCCCAGACAATGGCCCCGAAAATGCTCCACAGTATACGTGATAAATTAGGTCTTAAAATATTCCGATCATGACCATATTTAGTAAAGTCATTTATATGCAACCAATTCTGACCAATATAAGACGTGTCTCAAAATTTACTCAAGATTTGAATTTGCCACAATTTCGGCAGTAGAGCGTTGGCAACCAAAAGAAAAAGACAGTTTGACAGCTGACAGATTAGGGTTAGTAAAAAAATAGGGCACAATATTACAACGTGTTTTAATTTTTGAACAATATTTTTCAAATAACGAAAGTTTTGGTAACTACCCAAAATATTTGTTCTACACCCATATTTTATTACACCGACACATAAAGTGATTCTGAGTCGATTTAGCAATGTCCGTCCGTCCATCTGTCCGTCCGTGTATCCATGTAAACTTTGTAATCAAACTACGGTCGTAAATATGAATATATAATAATGAAATTTAATAATAAAAACTTCTATCGGGTATGGGATGACCGATATTAAATTTTGTGAAAATCGGTTCATGTTCAGACCTAGTCCCCATGCAAATGAACCCTATGAGATCGACCTAAATTGTCATAATACACAAATTATCACATAGATCTTGGCCAAATTGGGTTTGTGTATGATTATCACATCCATTTATCAGTAGTCCTAAAATAAACCCCATAGGTAAATTCTTATTCATAGCGCCCATATGAAGCTGATTCCCGACCTTCACTTAAATCTGTCAAAAAACAAGAAATTGCACAGATTTTTCACAAATTTAGTTTATATATTTTTGTTTTATTCAAAAAAATAAGTGACTTTACCAAATATAGTCATAATCGGTCCATTTTTCGACCTAGTGCCCTTATAAATATAGCATCCGATATAAACTTTTTCTTATTCGAAGATAAAAATTTGATAACGAAGCCACTCAAATTTGGTTTATTCTTATTTTTTATATCTAATTAGTTGGACGTAAGAGATAGGGCTACAAGCGCGTGGTATAGGGTATCATATATCTTATTATTTTCTTTATTTTTTTTTTCGATTTCTCCATACAATTCTTTTAATTCCCAATACCAACTTGCATACTCTCAATTTCTATTTAATATTTTTAAAATTATAAAGTTTTATAATTTTATAATTGTTAAGTTTAATTTCGAAGCCATGGAAATGTGATTCTTTTATCATCACTTCTCTTGTGTGTTACTTTTCATTAGTTACGGATTTAAAAGCGGGCTAGCGTTCACATTTAATAACTTAGTATTATACCAAATATGTAACAGATTAATGTTATGATGCTTTTTTTTATAAAAACATCACCAGTGCAACGCACAGTGGACCATTTCACGAGAAGGCGGTAAAAATCCATATCTTTTGATTGGATTGGAGTTTTGATATGCGGTTTTTTGTGTGGTAGGTGGGACTTTTGCCTTTAATTTTTTACTATAAAACGGAAATATCGACTGATAATAAAAAAAGTTATGGAGGGCTTAAAATATATTTTCATTTTTAGTTGAATTTTAGTACAACAGTAAAGTGTTAGAAGGTTAAAAAAGTTTATTTTTTATATGATGTTTTATTTTTTCAGTTAATTCTACATTTAATACTTTTTAAAAATTTTGTCAGAAAATGCCAAACTTTGGCCCCCATAAACTTTTTAGCCCCAATGTCCAAAGTTTGGCTTTTTTTTAAGGATCCCGGGTTAAAATATAATTTATTAAGCAGCGAACATAAAAGTTACCTGATATTGATTCAAGATAGAGAAGTTTCAATGAAAAAGTCGTATGTTTTTACTTTAGTTAAAATATTTTTTATTGTCTTTTTAATTATTTCTATATCAATTTTTATTGTAAATTTATGAAATGCAAGAAGAAACTACTTCAAATCAAACAATTTTAGTAAATATTTCTTCTAAATAGCCTTGATTTTCATCTTCTAGAAGTTGTTTTGCTTCTTCGTCTAATTCAATAGAGGTAGTTTCCATTTTTGTCGAATGTTGGACATATATAGATCTGAAGTGCATAACAAAATAGTGATAAGGTCTTCATTAGTGCAACATCTGGACATTATTCTTGTGTTGTGTTCGCGAAAGAATCTGTAGTCTTTGTTCCTTTTTTCTTGCGCTTCCTCAGATGTATCTCCTATTGGTAGCATATTGTTTTGAATTATTTGTTCCCCATGGTACAAAATTTTATGAACTGTGGATGGCATATATCTCCAAGAGTATTTTTCCTTATAAAGTATAGCTGTTTTATTGGCGCACTCTCCAAATTTTTTGGCATTTATTTTTCTGCTGCATGCTAGAACTTGTAATATGATTTTGAATCGTCTTATTAATTCATGATTTACACCTGTTATAAATGCTGCAGTTTCTGGATCGGAAAAAGTCTGCTTGCACTATTTCCATAATTTGAGTTTCCTTCTGCTTGTTTTGGTTGGTCGATTATGAGGTCAAGCTGCAGATATTTTTCTTCAATTTGTTTTTTTTTTGCTTTTTTTTCTTCATTTTCTATGTTTTTCTCACTGTTTCGCCAAATCATAACCCAATTTTAGAATATGCTCAATAAAACGTATCCTAGCATTAAGAGGGGTCATTCCAAATTCGTAGGCTTCCTTAAAACTATCGTCTTGTGGTGGAGGTTGGTTTAATTGACTTGATGTCTTTTGGCATATAATGCAACTTGACGATGACTTTGTTTCGGTTAAAGCAAATGCATCTTTTTCATCAATCATTGTGAGACACATTTTAAAATTTACTTCAATGTCTTGGTCATCAAATTTACTGGTTGAAGTTCTTTAATTTGATCTTTTATATTTTGAACTTCTTCAGTTGTGACATCTTTGGTTTCCTTTTTGAATGCAAATTTATTGGTCTACAATACTTTGTTGAAGAAGGAATATCATTTTTCCATACATCAATTTCTGTTTCTCTCCTAGTTGACGGCTCTAAGCCGCTATAAATATTTGTTAAGCGCAATGGAACAAAAGATACCATACATAAATTAGCCTCTGATGAATTTTTGGCATAAATTGCTTGTATTGTTTCTGACCTGAGGATCCATCACATCCCCATTTAGAAATTAAAGTAATACAGCCACTTCCAATTCTTTTTATATGATTAGTATTAAGCGTATTTAGCAATCATTCTGCAGTATGTTCAAGAATATCTTACAATTTTATTTCTGCTGAACTTGAAGTGACACTAATAGCAGATTGTGAAGGTAAGCATTCTTTATTAGCAGAAACTAAATCTCGATACTCTAGAAAAAATCCCACAATTCTTTTCATTGGTTCGCTTCCGCAATTCCTTATATTGATTTTTGATCAACTTCAGATCCAAAAATAGGGCGAACGCTTCTTCTGGAGTAAATTTGTTATCTTCCATTGGTGTAGGAAATGCTTTTCAAAAATCCTCTTTGTGCGCCTTGGGCTCTCTGCTACTATTTTTTCAATTATTTCAATTTTATTTTTCTTATTTTATGAGTATATAACAACTCGTATCAACTCTACCGTTTCCTTTTTCTGTCAGTATAAAAAACAAATAAACTCGCGCAAAAAATACACTGGTACGAACAACATAATACACAGACGGAGGGACGGACATCGTTAAATCGACTCAGGAAGTGATTTTGAGTCGATCCGTATAATAAAAGGTGGCTAGCATATCTTGCAAGGTTTCCAAAACTTTTATAGTATTTTTCTCTTATTCATCAAAGTGTAAAATATCGGAATGATCTGCAAAAAAAATATGTGCTGCGGCGATTTCAAATAAGTTAACGGCAACTGAGCGGCGCGGATGTGACTGCCAAAACCATGCGGAAGCGGCGTGACACACAGTTCAGCGCAAAAGCGTTACGATAGATTTTATTTACTGATTACTTCAATTTACAAACGATTCCCGATATTTTTTCAATTTAGGAAAATAAATAAACTACAAACTAAACAATAACATAAACCGGTTTCGTAACTGATTTTTGGAGTATATTTGTTCATCAAGCTTGAAAAAAAAAATGAATTGAGGCCCCAAACTTACAAATTAAAAATTAAGAAATGCCCCAGAATATTTCAAATTGGAATAAAAAATGAACTTGTGCCCCAAAAGCCATAAAAATTGGGGCATTTATTCATCAGGAACAAATGCCCCAATGCCATACAAATTTTTTGGGGCATTTGTTCATTTCTTTTGGGGCATTTTTTAATTTTTTTTGGGGCAGTTGTTCATTGGGGCCTAAGTACTCAGCGCCGTAATTAATATTTATTACTAGATTCGAAGAATCAAACATACATCAGAATTTTTACACCCTCCATACCACTGTGCAGAGGGTATATATCAGTTTTTCATTCCGTTTCTAACGCATCGAAAAATCAATTTGTGATCCCATAAAGTGTATATATTCTTGACCCTTATAACAACTTGAGTGGATATAGCGGTGCTCATCTGTCCATCCGTCCCTCTGTCTATCTGTCTGTCTGATGAAATCACGCTCATTCACAAAATAATGGGTTTACTCAGGATTATATTGTTTGTCATTATTCCGAGTAGGTGGGTGTGGGGGTAAATCGCACAGCATTGATATCACTTCAAATGTGCAGAGACCTCTAAAAAAACTTTTAAGAGCTAAGTGTATTTGTTGTAATAATTTAGTATTTAGTTTATCAAAGTCTTTTGCGTATATATTGTTTACATTTGTTATAATGTATGCGGAATGAAATTGCAACAAATTTTGCAACGCTGGAAAAAAGTACAGAGTTATTAATTAACCGTTATATTTGAATAACCACATGTTTTCTCATGTTGCCTTGACAATTTTATCGATACTTCGACATTTAATTATTTTAAAATGTCGAAAAAAGAAGAACAACGTCGAGAAACAATTTGTAATTTTTTCAATAATTATACTAATTGGAGAACTTCAGAAATTGTTGTTTGTGTGGTATATAGAATACTGGCTTAATACAAAACTAGAAAAACCACAAAGAGAAAGCGTGGCTCTGCGAGAAAGTGCAGTTTGTCCGACTCATCGAAGAGGTCTCAGCTCAGAAAAGTTACTGAAGGTAAGATCGCTAAATCGTATAGAGATCTTGGAAGAAAGTTTCGTTTTGATGGAAAAATAGTGAAAAAGTACCTCAATGATATGGGAATACAGAAAAGGTCCAGGAAGAATCAGCCGACTGTTTCCGAAGCGCAAGAAGTTATCCAACGAAAACGACTGAGAAGTTTTGTCAAAAATGTATTTTTCGCCAAGAACAACATAACTTACGTCATGGATGATGAGTCATATTTTACGCTATTTTTCGAAGGGAAGAAACATACTGACAATAAAATAAAATTTTTGGAGCATACAAAGTTTCCTAAAAAAGTATTACTATGGCTTGCAATTAGTCCGTACGGGATGTCGGAACCAGTGTTCTTTGAATCTGGTTTGGCCGTCAATTCTGAACGATATATTGTAAAAGTGAAGGATTTCATAGAAAATATGCAGTGAGGCCTAAATGTGATCTTCTGGCCAGACTTAGCATCTAGCCATTACGCTCGAAAAACTGTAGAAGCTATGGACACACTTTATATACCGTATGTTCATAAAGAGGAAAACCCACCAAATGTTCCTCAATTACGTCCAATCGAAGATTTTTGGGCTAATTTAAAACGAAGAGTTTATGCTGGTGGCTTTAGACCGAAAAATACAAAAAGTCTGATCGAAAAGATTAAAAAGGAACTCCTCAAAATGTCAACATCGATATTTTCAGCAGCTATGAAAAAGTTCCCCAAAACTGCCGCAAAGGAGATCGGATGGGACCAAATTTTTTTTTACATTAAATTAATATTATGTATTGTATTTTTAAAAAGTGAAATAAAATTTTCGTTTGTTTTAGAAAAAACTACAACATATTATATTTTGTTGTAATTTCATTCCGCATACGTTAAATACTGTAATGAGTCCGGATATTAATGTAAACATAAAACCCAGGTGTAGAGTATAAAAGATTCGTCATAGCCAAATTTTACATGGATATATTAATAAAAACTTATTTAGATGAGTGTTGGTGACTCTTCCCGAAACAGCTGTATAACC
This sequence comes from Cordilura impudica, assembly GCA_963682025.1. Classification (NCBI taxonomy): domain Eukaryota; kingdom Metazoa; phylum Arthropoda; class Insecta; order Diptera; family Scathophagidae; genus Cordilura; species Cordilura impudica. Next base: position 134,645,701 of record OY821517.1, read on the forward strand.
TGTCAAGCTGAATCAGATAAATTTTTGAAACAAATGTGCCAATGTTTTTGCTTTATTTAAAGTAAAAACATTTGATCTTGAGCCTGAATAATTTCAAACTCAATCATTAAAATGATCGAAAATAATTTTTTTTATTTTTATAAAAAATAATAAAATTAAAAAAATATTTATTTATGCTTTAGCTACAATTTTGCTGAAAAATTAAATCAGTAGTCATAGCTGAAAAACTAAGTAATCAAATATCAAGATAAAAGGTCATTAAAAAAAGTTTGGCCCTTTAGAGTTTTTACTATACTGTCTTGGAATTCTTTTACATTTACTTAATTTTCAGCTGGGTAGCTGAACAGTTCGATATTAATAATTAAAAATATTTATGAAAGTCGATAAAAAAAAAATGTCTACAGTCGCAAAATTAATCACACAATCATAAGTTGAAATACAGAAATATCTGTTCATTCCCACGAACACATGTCAGTTAATGTGCGTATATTTATTTATGTAAATATATTTTCGTACATGTCTGTTTTTCGAAAGGATTGATGCGTCAACTGTCACATTTTATGATCAGAGAAAACAACTGTTTAACATGAAATTTTTCCTCTGTCAAGAATCAGGTAACAAGTGAAAAAGCGTGCAAGAAATATATACCTGTATAAATATAAATATATGTATGTATATCGTTTTATTTCAAACAATATATAACTCAAATTTGTAGTTAAAGGCTTTGTTGTGGGCTGAGTTGTTTGGATACAGCTTGTGTTTGTTAAATTGTAAACCTGCTGTGGGGCACAGTCTATGTGTGCGTGTAGTCTATGTGTTAACGTGCGTGTGTACTTTTTTTTACGCACGGTAAGATAACTCATCATGACAAGTTTGATGCAAAAAGGTATGCCATTAAAAGATGAGGATATTTTGGGTGTTGATTTTATATATTTTTGTTTGTTTTTTATGTTCGTTTGAGGAATCCTTATATAGCCTTTGTACTACACACAGAAAACAGATTCATTGTGGTACCGAATTTATTGCCAAACCGAATTTCTTGCTAAAAACGGAATTTCATGTTCACTATGATTACAATTCTGTTGTACTAACAGTAAATATTTTATCATAATAGAAAATTTACAGATGCTATTAAATTTCTGTTAATACAATCGAAAACATATTTTTTCAATGTGTTCATTCCGGTTTCGGCTATTGTTTAGTAAAGAACTTACAAACAATTATAAGAAAATTGAGCATTGCCGTGTTAGTGGTAAATGTATGAAAATCTTTATGGAAAGACTTGCTAAAGACAACAGCAATTATTGTGTCTATAACAGTAAGCACCAAAAGCAAAAAAGAAGTACTTCAGACGGCGAAGAAGGCGACTATAGCTTTATACTCCTGCAAAAAGGCCATTGGTAAGTGATGGGGCTTCAGCCCGAAAATTGTCCACTGGATCTACACAGCGGCGGTTCCCAATACTGCTGTACGGGGTCATCGTTTGGTTGCCTACTCTAGAGAATTCCTCCAATATCAACCTTCTTGCAAGAGTACAGAGAATGTCTTCCATGTGTATCACTGGTGCCCTTCGTACTGCACCTTCGGCTGCCTTGAACATCCTCTTACACCTAATATCGTTGGACATATTAGGGAAGCAGTCGGCGGCCTCATCGACCATTCGACTAAGAAGCACACTACAATGGCGCGGTTATAATTGTGGCCATGGAGTGATCCTCACTGACAGGAATTTACCATTGAACGTGGATTACACTACTCCAAGGAGTGTATTCGAACGACACTACAACACTCTAATACCGATCAGGGAATCTTGGTCTGGGAGGACTCCAGGTAGCAGGTGTTCCATAAATGTCTACACTGATGGATCGAAATTGTGTGGCCAAGTTGGTTTCGGAGTCTATTGAAAGGAGCTTGGACTTAATCTGGCTCGCAGGTTGCCAGACCACTGCAGTCTATATCAGGCAAAGGTACTGACAATAAAGGAAGTTGCTGACTGGTTGGGTCGGAATATTCTGTCTACAACCGCAGTCAACAGTCTGAGCCAGGCCACTTCTTAGCAACTTCTAACCTAACCTTACCCTAGTTAGACAGTGCTAAAAATAGATAAATTTGAAGCGATATGCAAATTAGGCTAAATTGTAGTTATATCACTTGGTAATGTCTTTTTTTGCTGGTTTATGTTTAAAAATTTGGAAAAAAGCTGTGAATATAGATTTATTTTTGTTAAAATTGTAAATTTTTCTACAAAAGTTGGCTTCAACAACCTAAGATTTTTCACGTAAAAATAATTTTTAGACCGTACATTCTTCCAAAAATTAAATTATGGAAAAATTACAATGTACAACCGTCGGAAAATCCCCCCGTATGGTTTCACGACGGTTCTTAACGTTTTCGAAGTTACTGAATTCGAATCTGAGGTAAATCAATAGTCCTATCACTTTTTGAGAGTACGTTTCTCCGTTAAGACCTATCCCCTCCAGACCCCCCTTAAGGGGGCTCCTTTACAAATTTTATGATTTTTATATAACCTTATAGAAAAGATATTTTTTTTTTAGTTTAGTTAAGTAGAAAAAATTATTTTGTAGCTATTATTTTTCTCTTCGAAGGTAACATTTATAATTAAATTGCAAATATTTCACCGAAGTAAAATAAAGGTAAAAAAAAAAATTTTTTTTTTTGGAGCGTGAAAAATAAAAACTTTATATCTATTAAATTCCCAACTCGTTTTACATGCAGAGAACCCAATAAATAAAGTATTTGTGTTAAAGTGCAATATTTTTAATAGATGGTGATTGGGAAGTCCTCGAAGTTATAATAACAATTTTCGCTATTTTTATTTGATGCAATTGCTCTCAGACATTGTGAATTTTAATCTATTGTAAACCTTCAGCTTATAGGAAACTTTGCATAAGATGAAAACATCTAGATTCTGAGATACATATTCGCAGGACTTTATCCCATTGAAGAACAAAAACATCATGAAGACTGGTGCGATAGAAACAGGAGTACAAATAAGTTTCCGCAGATTTTTTTTTTTTTTTTATAAAAAATTGGTTATTTATTGCTGGCAGCATGCGGATACCCCGTCAAAAGAATGCTGCATCTCTTAAGGCTATCCTATTATTAGTGTCTTCATATAATGTGAAGTGCTGCTCAGACAGGTCATTCGTCCATTGTTGATTTCTCATTTTATTCTTCAGCAAATCGAAGTGGAATTATTTTATCGAATGAAATCAGGGGGGAAAAATTCACATTTATAATACGAGGGCGGACCAATAAGTCCGTGACTTTTCGAACTTCCTCTCATAGTTATATGAAATGCAACACTGCTCCCATCAAGTACCACCTGTTAATAGACTACTGTAAAATTTTGAGCAATTTTCTGTCATTTACTTTGCGTTTAACAGCTGTTCAAAACATACAACCTCGTGGTATTTCTTTAAAAAAAAAGTGATTTTCGAGTGCCCATTAAACAATTTTTTTTGCGAAAAAAAACGGTCAATCAAACCAAGGAAAAGCTTGATAAATAATATTGGGGACTCTGCACCATCGATTTCAATGGTAAAAAAAAGTGGTTTACTGACTTTCGTCGTGGTCGCACAAATACAAATGACTATGAACTTTCTGGACGGCCAACTGAGGTCAATACACCCGAAAATGTCGGAAAACCCCACGATATGCCGATCGAAGAGTAAAAGTGCCTGAGATTGTTGATGCCATAGGCACGTCATATGGCAGTGTCGTTTCGATTTTAAATGATCAGTTAGGTTTAAAAAAGCTGTCTGCAAGGTGGGTGCCGCGTTTTGCTCTCAATTGACCATAAACGTAATTGTTTGACAACTTCATAGGATAGTTTGGAGTTGTTTAACCGCAATTCGAATGAGTTTTTGCGGCGTTTTGTAATTATGGATGAAACATGGATCCATTACAACACTTCGGAGACCAAGCAGCAATCTAAACAATGGCTTTCTCGGGGTGAACCGGCTCTGAAGAAGGCCAAGGTAAGTTTGTCGGCCATAAGGTGATGGCAACAGTTTTTTGGGATGCACGCGGGGTAATCCACATCGATTACCTTCAAAAGGAAAAAACAATAAACGGCGAATATTATGCAAATTTATTGGACCGATTTAATGCACGGGTGCACACGTGTGCAGTCTCAATCGCAAAATTCCATGAATTGAGCTACGAATTGGTACCTCATCCGCTATTTTCTCCGGATTTAGCCCCCAGTGACTATTTCCTATTTCCAAACCTAAAGAAATGGCTGGGTGGAAAGAGATTTAGCTCCAACGATGAAATTATTCATCAAACAAATGCCTATTTTATGGACCTCGAAAAATCCTATTTTTTGGAAGGGATACAAAAATTGGAGAAACGTTGGACTAAGCTAAAAGGAGATTATGTTGAAAAATAAATTTTTTTTTTTTGCAAAAAAACTGTTTTTCATTCTAAAAACCACGGACTTAGTGATCCGCCCTCGTAACTAGTGGAGTCCAGCTCTAGAAAACCAAGTACAGATTCTAGAAATTTTATTTTTTCATTTGATAAATTATTTTATAAGACCCTAAAAATATGCTATTCAATTTTAGCCAATTCACAGTTCAACACTTTTTGAATATCGATTGCGTTATTGTCGTTATTGGTTTATGTCCAAAATTGTTTTTTAATTTAATACAGGGCCTTTCATACACAATTTTTGTAAACACATTAACAAATCTAATACACACATACACAGCATTGTATAATTTTATGTATGCGTTGAACAGCTTTAAAGAAATACCTTTCAAATGAGTTATGTTTGGTCAAAGTCGGGGTAAAACTGACAGAGTTAAATCGGTCACAAGAAATCGCCGTGCCTATTAATATTATAGACTAGAGGACCCCTGCTGCTCCGCAGCATTATATTATATTATATTATATTAATTTTTATAATATAATACCGAAATTTGCCAAGAGAACTTAACGTACAGTAATGCCAAAATATGCCAAGAGAAGTTAACGTACAGTAAAAGTAAAGTTGATTGTCCACGCATAACTTTCCTCAAACCCAACGAATTTGCCAAGAGAAGTTAACGTACAGTAATGCCAAAATATGCCAAGATAAGTTAACGTACAGTAAAAGTAAAGTTGATTCTCCACGCATAACTTTCCTCAAACCCAACGAATTTAAGCACTTCATAGCTCAAAAGAAGGAGCTTGATCCACTGAGTGTTCTTAGACCTATGTCAACAGCCTACGTTAATTAGAACTCTAGTTATAGAGGTTTGAGAGAAGAAAAGTATTGAAAAAATCTTGAATGCAAAGTTTATTCATAAATTCTTTTAATATATAAGATTGTTATCCAATTATTTTTTTTTTTTAATTAAATCCATATTTTTTAACTATATAAAAAAGAATATCAAACATTTTTGAAAATATTTCTTCTAAATAGCCTTGATTTTCATCTTCTAGAAGTTGTGTAGCTTCTTCGTCCAATTCAATTCTAATTCTTCTTTCACTACATCCGTCAATTGATTTTGGTGGTCTACCCTTTTTCAACTTTCGTTGGCAGTTGTAGATGAACTCAAAAAATAAATTCCTTTAATAACCAATCTTGGTGACGCGTGTACATCTTTGCTTTGCTATGAGAGCATTCAATGTACCGTTTTTTCAAATTTGGTGCAAAAGTTGTAATTTTTTTTCGTGTATTTCAATTTCTTGCAGGTTACAATTCTTAAAGAAATGGTTGCTCAGTATGTGCAAAACTATATCGTCTACATATATATATATAAGATTCTTTCAGTAACATAACATATTCAGGGCGTATGATTATTATTTATTAGTATAATGTTAGAGGTGCATACATATGAGTATATGAGTGATATATTTATTATTAAATTATTATTATTAAACTCTTTTAACTCATACTCTCTGTCTGTCTATCTGTCTGTCTGTCTGTCGTGGGGCAACGCCATTCCCCATTATCCAATTGATCTGAAACTTGGCCCATAGTCTTGTTGTGACCACAGATTAATTTTGGGGTAGTCACGTACAGTCACGCATAGTCACGGAGGGATTTAAAACGGATTTCACCTCATCCGATCGATCTGAAACTTGGTCCATACACTTGCTGTGAAAAAAAGATTAACTCTGACGTAGTCACGCACAGGCACGGAGTGACTTAAAACCCATTTCCACTTATGCGATCGGTCTGAAACTTAATTGATAGACTTGCTGTGAAAAAAGATTATCTTTGACACAGTCACGCATAGTCACTGAAATTGGTTGTTAAGTTACTCCTACAGACATAAAAAAAAATCGCCAACCGAATTGTTCCATAGTTTAGTATCTATATTTTTTTATTGTATCAACAGAAATTTTATAATGTTTGTCATTTTCAATTCTGATAAAATGTTGTAATCAAAATCAACTCGAAACTCAGTTACCAACTTCATCCAACCGAATGGAAATAAATTTATGATACAAGTTATTCTAGCGTTTGACAAAATTTCTGGGTCCAATAATGTTTCAAATTTCACGTCTTCACTTTACGCCTTCAGCTAAGTTCTTTGTGGTTTATACCAAATTCAAAGTTCTTAAACTTTTGATAGCACTCGCGACAACTTCGATCACTTAACGCAGGTTGCATTACAAGAAATCGATGGGCCTTAGCTGCAGATTTTGTTTTAAACTTATATTGCTAAAAACTCAACATTTTCGAACGATTAAAATATACCATTCTAACAACAAATTCGCTAAAATTTCTAGGTAATGCTGTTCACAGATGTGCCACTTACTGAAGTCGCGATCAAGGGAATATAAACTTAGTTGTACATTTTATAATTTTAGAAACTAAATGCTCCTACTTATTAATAGAGAAATCTTCCAAATTGTAATCACCGAGTATCGGCAGCAAAATGATATTGGTCTCTATTTGAAGAAGTTTTAACGTTCATTAATTTTTTTAGATTTTGTGAAATACTTTTTGGGTCAATTCGTGCGATCTGTTGTATTTTTTATTTGTTTTGTATGCTTGTTTTACGAAATGCTTACCTACCTACTCATGTCACTTAATTGTGTGTGTCTTGCAAAGTATAGCCTGAGGATTTATATTGTTTGTGTGTATGTGCATTTGTGAGATTTTTGCTTGTTTGTATTATTTTCGTGTATATGAGTTGGTGTGGTCATGGTTAATAGGCAGTTGAAAATTTCCGTACTGAATTTTATATGCGCAATACGTGCGTGTCCTTTGTTTATTTATAAAAATTGTTTTGACTTATTCATGACTGTTGTTGTTGTTGTTATTTGTTTTTTTTTGTATTCAGGCGTAAAGGTAAATATTAGAGATGTGTTAAGTTAAGTGAATAAATGTAACAGGATTTGTGAATAAACATGACAGTATCAAATGGCGAATTAATAATTTAATTATATAAAATAAAAAACAATTACAAAATTGCAATACTCTTAAATTTCTTTTTTAATTTAAAGAAAAATCTTTGACCGATTTTTTTAAGCATAAAAGGAAAATCAATAAGAACTACAATGTCAGTAAACAAACAATGTGGTTAAGTCAGTGATTAACTCAATTTTAAAAAAAATTTTTGCATCAAGCACCATGAAATACAATGACAAAGATGCTATAAAAATCAGAGCTATGTGTTATAGTATTTTTTTTTATTCTTCTTTTTTTTTATAAAAATTCTTTTTTTTTTTTTATAAAAATTTCAGACGAAAGATAACCAACAAAAATAAAGTGAAACAAATAAACCAGAACAAAATAGAAGCTCAACAAAAACAAAAATGTATGCATATATAACAAACAAAAAACTCAAACCTCTGAGGAATTATATTAACAGAATAATTGTTATTTTTTTCTGGTTTATTTTTTATGTTAATTTTGTTTTCTTCAAAAACAAGATACAGTGATTTTGTAAATGGTTTTTAATATAATTAAAATATGTTCTTTTTTAAGTACGAGTAAAATTGTTTTAGATTGTCTTATATGTTGAAATGATTTTAATTATGGGAATTTGGTTTCTACAGATTTGTTTAATGGATTTTTTTAATGGATTACTTAAGGAAAAATGTCTGATTCTGAACACTTTTCCCTTTAATGCATTCAAAATTTACTACTATGATCCACAAATGGTTCAATCATGATCATATTTGTGAAGCTATTTATAAATCTAAAAACCCTTAGACCTTATCCCATTAGACATTGGGAATTTTACACTATCATCCATAATTTTTATCCGATTTTAAAACCGTTTATTGATTCTTAATCTGTGAGAAATCCTCTATCCCATACATTCATTGATTTAACTGAATGCTTCTATCATATTTTTGATTTTTGCCACGCTATTTGGGGAAAGGCGCCACTGTGCGACGCAGGGCAAACGAGGTTGCAAAAATCAAAATTTCCATGTGCGCCGACGAAGTTTTGAATAAACCCATGTTATAGGAAACTTTTCAACGATTTCAAATATGCTACTCTTAATAATATCACATTTTTAGTTTAGAAGATATAACAGTTCAAAGTTGACCGGCTTTCGGTTTTCAAAAAAACACACAATTTTTAGTCAATTTGTTGCGATTTCAGGTGTAGTATCACGAAAAATAGGTAACGAATCGCCTTATATTTTGTTTGTATTGATTGATGTATTTATTAAATGTATAATGATAAAAAAAAAATTAACTGTTTGCTTTGTGTTTCTCCTGGTAAATCACTATTTAAAAACTATCCGTTTTTTTCACTATTTTTCAACTTTGACGGAAAATAAAAAAATCTATATTTTTCTATATTTGCCATATTTGCAAAACATGTTCTTTGATTATTTCTTTACATAATCCAAAAGGTTTTATCTGCCCGTACGTGCCCGTTTGGCTGCTAGAGGTAAAAAAGGTTAAAAAGACATGGTTGCAGAAATTGTATGGCGTGCATCCCTTACATGTTTTGACTGACAGTAGTTTGATCTAATAGTTTGAAAATTGCATTTTAAGTCGGTTGTCTACCTGTGAGCCTCTGCCAAAGTCTACTCCCAATATTCTGTTACAGACACAGGATGCACAAAAAACTACTCATTGAAATTCGCAGGTACGCACCTCACTTAAAAATTACTTTGGAGTACAAATGGTTAAGAACAATATTGACTTATGGTCCCTCCAGGTAGGCACAAATCTTATTTAGACACGAGCATAACATCAAAATTGCATAATTCAGCCTAAATCCATATGTATGCAGGGAACAGGTAAATTTTTAGGCATGGTAGCATAAGCCTATATATTGCAAAATAAGCATAATGCCTGGATTAGTCTACGACTGAAAGTTGGGTCAACAAGTACTGAAACCATGGCGTTAAACAATTTAAAATTATTTGAACTGTTTAGAAGGTCAACCACACCAAAGTTTTTCACGGAAGCTGCCTTAGAAGAACTTGATAGCTTATACGGAAATATTGAGAGAAGCGAAATTATAAAAAATAATTTTTATCTCATATATACACATATATATGAACGCAAAATGGGTGAAATCCAATCAACTCATTCAGAACTTCAACCCCAAATACGAGGACTGGCTTAATGAAGACACCATCCTGGATATATTGGCAGTAGATAAACCCACCACATCAACCAGAGGAGCAAAAGGAAGGCCAAAAAAAAATATTGAGGAGTGTTCAATTTTCACAAGAAAGAGGAAACTTGCCGATGCCACCAATGACTTGACCACGAAGCATTTATCGGACGCGCTGTCTACTAAATATACAAAGGACAGTGAAAGAGTTAGGTCGCAGATTACAAAATCTGTTGCTGATGCAAACCCACTGCGACTAAAAAGGATTAAGGAAAGCATTCCCATGCCCACAAACGCACACATTAAAAAGTATGGTTCCGAAGAAGCCTTGGCCTTGTTAATGGACTTATAACTTTCCAAAGAAAAATATGAGATACTACGGGCATCCTTGATGCTACACGGGGCTGACGTTTTACCAGGATACAAGCATATTACGCAAGCCAAAATAAATTCACGACCACTGCATACGGAGTTTACGGAAGTCTCTGTGAAAGCCAATCTGCAGGATCTCATGGGCCATACAGCAAAACGGTTGTTGGAGAGTCTTCCTGAAAATGAGGTGAAAATTCTTCCTGAGAAATTGACATTGATCAGCAAATGGGGCTGCGATGGATCATCCGGACAAAGCGTTTATAAGCAAAGGATATCTTCCGATGACGCTACAATATCGGACGGAAATATGTTTATGGCATCTGTTGTTCCTTTGTGGCTAAAATCTGATGTTTCCCTACACTGGAAAAATCCACGTCCTTCATCAGTGCATTATTGCCGACCAATAATGTTTCAGTTTGCAAGGGAATCGACAGAACTCATAAGGACCACGGTGAAGGACATTGAAGAACAAATAAGCAAGATTAAGCCTACAAAGCTGTAAATTGGAGAAGGAAAATATATTGAATGCAATTACGAGTTCCACCTGGCCATGGTTGACGGAAAAGTCGTAAACGAACTGACAGGAACAACCTCAACATTGTCATGCCCGATTTGCAAAAAGAGTCAGAAGAACTTTGGTAATTTAAACGATTCTACAAACGAGGAGAATTACGAATATGGAATGTCACCATTGCACGCAAGGATAAGGTGTATGGAGTTCTTGCTAAAACTGGCGTAAACCCTACCACAAGAGGAGGAAAACTTCGATGAAAATACATCAATAAAAGATAAGGAAAAGATCAGAAAGAAGCAAATACAGGATGCTTTTTTTAAACAAGTTGGACTAAAAGTAGACTGTCCCAAGCACGGATACGGTAACTCTAACGATGGAAACACTTCTAGGAGATTTTTTGAAAACTCTAACTCTAACGATGGAAACACTTCTAGGAGATTTTTTGAAAATGATGAGGCAGTAACTAGAATCACTGGAGTTGACAATCAAATCGTGTAAAGATTGGGAACGATCTTGAATGTTTTAAACTGCAAAGAAAATGTCAATTCTACAAAATATGGAGAATATGCATCGAAAACGGCATCTCTTTTAGCAGAAATGTATCCACAGAAGAAGTTGACCCCGACCGTCCATAAAATATTGGCGCATGGCAAAGATATAATTGAGTACCAGTCTCTGCCAATTGGAGAGCTTTCTGAAGAAGCACAGGAGTCTCTTAACAAATTTTATAAAAAATATAGATTGCAGAACACATTCAAAGCATCAAGGGTAAGGCAAAATGAGGACCTCTTCAACATGTTGGCAGCATCTTCCGATCCACTTATTTCTTCCCTGCGGCATGTGAAGTCACGAATAGAGTTAGAAAATAATTATAGTTTAGAAATGATTAGTCTTTTAGATATACATTCTATTACGAATTGTGATGAATATTTTACAGAAAATTGAAAAAATTAATTTAAAAAAGAAGTAATTTTTTTTTTAGTTTGTTGGGTAATAATTTAAAACATAAAACCCTAAAGAAAAAAAATAAAAACAATTTAAAAATGTAAAAATTATTTTTTTTAGTTACCATAAAATTGATTTTTCTACAAATTTTAACTTTGATAACCCATAAGTAGGCCCCTACAAACGCTCATTTCATAGGCTGAATAGTTATCTATCATATGCTGTTTAAACTGTTCAATTATGTTATTCGGTTCAAAAGATGTGATTTTTGCAACGAAAAAACACCATTCATTTTTGAAAATTCATTGATTTTTAAATAAACTAATTATTTTTTATATAAAAAACGAATAAAAAAATTTTTTGTATCTCGAAAACCTTACGTGATAGAGTAAAACCCATTACAGATTCGAATTCAGAACACCAAATTACCCTAGGAAAGATATTTGGTTGCTTCAGTCCAAAACCTTGTTGTTGTGTTATTAGTATGTTGATAATTTTGTATGGAACATTTTGGTTGAGTAAATTACTGCGGAATTTTTTGTTTTCTGATATCAATTGATCAAAATATTTTTTTCTTTCCTGTGGTGTAAAATATTTATGTGATCGTTGTTGTTCGTTGGATTGACCGATTTGTTGTTTCATTTGATTTCTGATTTCATTTATACATTAGAGAGAAAGCTGTTAAAATAATAGGCGGGGTTTGTTATCATGTAATAACTCTGCTTGTGACTGTGTATACTTAGATACAGCAAAAAGAAAACATCCAAACTTGATTTGCCCTTCTATTATCTTCTGATTATATCATCTACCTCTCCCGCAATTGAATGAGTATTTTCTAAATCAAATATTGTAAAAACATGAACATAATTTTGAGTTTTTTTTCTCTCAATTTTATGAATTGCATTTAAATGAGAAAACAGATATAAAATATTGTTTTAATTTTTTAAATGAACAAATTTACTGGGATAATTACAAAATTTCTTCTTATATTGTATAAAAATAAAAATTTAATATATGCTCTCACTTGTGAGGATTTAAGTTTTTATACCCTATACCACTATGTGGTTTGGGTATAATGACTTTGTGCTGCTGTTTGTAACTACCAAAAATATTTGACCTAGACCCATCTTTTATTATACCGATTGAATCAGAATCACTATCTGATTCGATTTAACGATGTCCATCCGTGTGTCCGTCCGTCCGTCTGTATGTCCATGTATACCATGTAATCAAACTGCAGGTCGCAAATATGAGTATATTTTGATGAAATTTGGTACATAAGCTTTTATCGGCCATAGGATGAACAATATTGAAATTGGTGAAAATCAGTCCATGTTCAGACCTAGCCCCCATACAAATGAACCCTATGAAATCGACATAAATTGCCATAAGATCCAAATTATCATATAGATCTTACTCAAATTGGGTTTGTATGCGTTTATTACATCCATTAATGAGTAGTCCAAAAATTATTCCTATGGGACAACCCTTACTCATAGGCGCCATGTAGAGCTGCTTCCCGATCTGCACTTAAATCTATCAAAAAACAAAAATATTGCACTTATTCTTTTGAAATTTTGTTTGTACACATGTGGACAGAAAAATAGGTGTGAACTTTTTTATTTGAAGTAGAGTATGGTTTTTATATTTTTTGTTATTTTTTTTCATTTTTCAGATTAATTTATAAAGTACATATATTTCATGTATTTAAAAATTAGTTTAGAGTTAAGATAGCACTAAAAAAAAACTTAAAATAACGTAAATTCAAGAAAGCCGTCCATTTGTATGTGGACAGTAAAATAGGTGTATATGAAAAAACTTAAAAATAACATAACAATTTATACATGAAGTTACTGTTTTGAATAAACATCAAACCAGGCAGTTAATATCCCGTATATCCACCATTATTTTTAAGGACAGCTTCAATCCTCTTAGGCATGGATGAAATTAACTTACGACAAGTTTCTACCGGGATGTTATACCATGCTTTTTGAATATTTTCCCATAATTGTTTTTTATTACTACAGGGAAGCTTAGAAAGCTGTCGCTTAAGTTCACCCCAAAGGTTCTCAATGGGATTGAGGTCGGGGGACTGACTTGGCCACTCAACAACGTTCAAGTTATGTTCCCGAAACCATTCACTCACTAACTTTGATGAGTGTTTCGGATCATTATCCTGTTGAAATCTCCATACTAGTGGCATATTTTCCTCTGCATATGGTAGCATAACTGTCTCCAACAAATCCCTGTACACAAATCTATCCATAACGTTTTCAATAAGATGTATCGGACCGACTCCCTCCCAAGAAAAACAGCCCCATACCATGACGTTTCCTCCCCCATGTTTCACAGTCTTTTTGGTAAATCTGATATGAAATTCTTTCTCTTTTGGACGACGAACATTTCTTTCTGCATCATTACCAAACAAATTGACTTTAGTTTCGTCGGTCCAAAGGATATTTCGCCACTTTTTTTCACCTTCTGGTCCGCACAATGTTTTATGAGTCAAAGCAAAGTTTAACCTCTTCTTCAAATTAGCTTGTCCGAGTAAAGGAACTTTCCGAGCTATTCTGCCTGGTAGTTTTGCAGCCACCAATCTTCGTCGGACCGTTCGGGATGATACAACATTTCCAATTTCCTTAGAAATTGCTTTAGAGCTCTTGAAAGGATCTCGTTTAGCTAAAGTTACTATTCGATTATCCGTAACTGGAGAGGTTTTTTTAATTGCGCCGCGTCTCTCAATATTTTTTTTTGGTTTTAAGGCATTTATTATGAAGTTTTCAGACCGTCCTAACGATTTGGCAATAGATTTGTAGGTTTTTCCTTCCTTTCGAAGCTGCTGAACTAGTCGTCTTTCTTCTTCGCTGCAATGATGTCCACGACCCATCTAACATTGTTATAAATTAAATTTAAATTTACATTTATTCCCCATTAAGTTGATTTTACCTAAATACTTACTTTTGTTTATAAAATATCACAAAAAACTTGAGGTTTCACAACTTTAATCAAAGCGCACCTATTTCACTGTCTACGTCAGAAAGCAACTCAATCCAAAAAAATTCTTTGCATTTATTACTACAAGCGTTTTCATAAGTGTGATTCCCCATTTTCATTTTTAAACAGTGATGCCAAATTAAAAAGTTATTAATATTCTTTCTGGGAGTTATATTTTACAATTTCTGTTAAATTTAAAAAAAAAAAAACTTACACCTATTTTACTGTCCACATGTGTATATATTTTTGCAAAATACAAGAGACTTTACCAAACATGATCAGGATCGGTCCAATTTTAGGCCTAGTACCCATATAATGGGTGATTTTTTAAGAGCTATAGGAAAGTTTTCCAAAAAAAAAACACATAAAATTCAGAAAAATGCTTGAAATCTTTATTTGAATCGATAGTACGGTCCATATAATTTAATGTTTGAAGATTATTTCATGCAAATGTTGACCGTGACTGCGCCTCAAATGGTACATCCGCTTAGTCCAATTTTGGCATACTCTTTCCAACATTTCGGCCGGTATCTCACGAATAAATGCTTCAATGTTGTCTTCCAATGCGTCAGTTGAAGCGGGATTGACTGTATAGACATGAGCTTTAACATAGCCCCACAAAAAATAGTCTAAAGGCGTTAAATCGCACGATCTAGGCGGCCAATTGACCGGTCCCGAACGTGAAATAAAATGTTCACCGAACTCGCCTCTCAATAAGTCCATTGCTGCGCGTGCAGTGTGGCATGTGGCACCGTCTTGTTGAATCCACATGTCATGCAAGTCAAGCTCTTGCATTTTGGGCAAAAAAAAGTTGGATATCATCTCTCGGTAGCGCTCACCATTCACAGTTACGTTACGATTCGCATCATCTTTGAAGAAGTACGGTCCAATGATGCCACCAGCCCATAAACCGCACCAAACTGAATGCATTGGTAACTCTTCCAATGCTTCTGGCTGATATTCACTCCAAAATCGACAATTCTGCTTATTTACGTACCCATTGAGCCAAAAATGAGCTTCGTCGCTGCACACAATTTTTCGCGCGATGAACTTTCTTAACAGAGCACGCATTTTGATAATAAAATTCAATAACTTGCAAGCGTTGCTCGTTTGTAAGACGATTCATGGTTAAATTATAGACCAAACTGAAGATGTTTGACAATGAAACAAAACACGAAACGTGCGTCAGCTGTTTAAACCAGTGTTGCCAAAAAGATAATAGCTAAAAAATCACCCTTTATATATAGCATCCGATATGAACTTTTTCATACCTTCAGCCAAAAAAATTAATAAAAATCCCACTCAAATTTGATTTATCTTATTTTCTATGTCCAGTTAGTTTGACCTAAGAGATAGGGTCTCTAAACGCATGGTATAGGTTATCGTATAGTCGGTCTCGACCGACTATAATTTTCTTACTTGTTTTTTTTTAAGTTTATATGTTTTAATTGGTTTTTAATTAAAAAAAATTTATTTTGTAATAATTGAATTTCTATTTTTAATTGGTTATATGATCGATTAGTCAAGAAGTTTTAAATCGACTAATATATGGGGCGTTTCATGTCAAGCGATCCAATGTTTGAAACCGATGTCGTCCGATCGGCGTGAAATTTGCAGAACTGTCTGAGTTAGAAGGGGTCAAAATGTTACATTTTGGCCAAACAAGTGTTTTTTTCTCATCCATGTAACTTTTACCGATTGTTCTTAGCAAAACTTGTTCCAAATAGTTTAGGTAGCTATTTCTTCAGTTTTTCGGAAAAAAATTTAAAAAAATAAAATTTTTTTTTTACTATTTTTTTTTTTGCAAATTCAAAAATTTTTTTGACCTTTTTTTTTAAAAGGAAATTTTTTACTTATTTATTATTTTTTTAGCTCAAAAGAAAGCTTAGGGTTTTTCCTTTAACAGCTTTTTGGTCGCTTAGTGGGATGCGAGTGGAATATCTATAAAAAAATGTTTTGTAACTCAAGACAACGGTTTTTCAATTTTTACCATATGCACTAATTTGAATTTTTTTTTCTTAATAGTGTATAAGTTTTCTAAAACCCCAAATTAACCTTTCCGACGGAATGTAACATACCCAACTAGAATTTTATACCTTCGATATTGTGATACCCGCAATATGTTTACCTCACTTTTTTTTCTATAGAAATGTTGAAAATTGTTTTTTTTTTTTTTATTTATTTGTAATAATAATTAAATCATTATATAATAATAATTATAAAAATAAATAGATAAATAATTAAATAAAATTTAATCTTAATCGCATTAGATCCATTTATATCATAACTATTTTTGTACTTAATTTATTGTAGCTGATGAAGTATTTAAGTTATGTCACTTTTTAAAAATTCAGTCTTTCATCCAGTTTATTATTTTTTAATTTTTTAAATCTGTGAAAGTTCTATAATAATTGGTTATTGGTCAATTGACTTGGAGTTTACCTGCAAAGTATTCGAACAGGATTTTTCCATGTTTAAGCTCTTCTTGATGTATATTTGTTTTAACGAAATCTTAAAATCGAATGAAATCGAATATAAACAATTTTGGTAATTTTATTATTATTATTTAATTTTTTTATATTTATTTTATTTTTTTTTTGTCAAGTCTTTAGATTCTTAGGATTTTTTTTCGAAAATAATAACCTGGCCTTACATTCTAAAGACTTTTTCATATACCAAAACGCTCCTGACAATGGTAATATTTAAATTCCAAACCCACGGTGTTACAAAAACAGCAACAATAAATTTAGTCAACAAAGTGAATTAAGCATTTTCTCCCTTTTTAACTGTTCTTTCGTTTTCACTTAAGAATAGAAAAGACAGGAGTTTTATTTTTTCTGGTACCAGAAAAACTATTTAAAATACCAAACCGTTTTTTATCCGTTTTTTGTGCTCCATTTCCGTTCATTTCGTTTGTTTTTTGGTAGTTTTTTATGTATTTTTTTCTCGTCATTGGTAAATTTTATGTATGTATATACATATATACATAAATACATATACAAAAATACGTATATATATAAATATATGTGTTTTTCCATCTACTTTACATATTATATTTAACTTAAATAAAATAAAACATTACAAACATTTGTTGTCTTGGAATAATAATAATAAAAAAAACAAAATAATAATGTGAACAACGAAAATGAAGATATAAAAGTCTTCTTTATTTTTACGCTTCTTAAAGCGTTAAAGAAGAAATATAAAACTTAAGATGTACATTATGTTCAATATGTTTGCGGAAACAGGATTAATATTGGTTACTGACTTCAGAATTGTGGTTAAACAGAATGCACAGTCAGCTTTGAAAATAAAATGCAATCCCGTATTTGTAACAGCTTTTATTTAAACTAGCAGATTCCAGCCCTCGAAATTCGAGTGCAAATTTTAGGAAATTTTATTTTTTCATTAAATAAAGACCCTAAAGGTATGCTAATCAATTGTAGCCAATTCACAATCAACACAAAGAAAACAAACTCATTTTTATTATAAACACATTAACAGATTTAATAACCACACACATAGCATTGTATAATTTTATGTATGTGTTAGTAGCATTTTTAAATGCAGTTTATTCCAAAAAAATTTTTAAATTTAAAAATCAGTAAATCTGGTGGACAGCTAAAAAGAAGTGCCTTTAAAATGAGGCATATGTGGTCAAAATAGGATTAAAACCAGGGTTGGCATGATTTAATCATTTTGATTTAAATCATGATTTAAATCATGATTTAATCAAATGATTTTTTCGATAAAAATCAGTGATTTAATCAAATATATTTATTTTTTTTTTTTTCACAAAAATATATTTTTTTTACAGAAATTAACAAAAAACAAACAAATATATACATGTTAAAGACAGGAATCGTTGACATCTGAAGAAGCTATCGCCCCAAACAATTGCTTAACAATTGGAAAAATCGTAGAGTATTCTACTTCGGTAAATATGTTCTTCTGTGAAATCCACCACTCTAATGGTGTTACATTTTTTAACACTGCTGGTACGAACATCATACTTTGGAATGGTTTTGATTTTGACTTAAGTTTTACTATCAATGGTAGCAAAACTGAACCATCATAGTGATTTTGTGCTTCCTCCAACGCACTTTCTTCTTCTATATCTGTAAGTGTGAATTCTGTTTGGGTTGGGTCTAATAAAAATGCCAAAAAGTGACTGGGAGTCATTGCTTGTTGATACCTCTTTTGAAACTTCGACATTTGGCTGACATTTATATCAGCATCATCAAATTTAGCTTCAAGTTTCTTCCAAGCCGTTACCGCTGTAGACAGATTTGCATTATTCCTTTGTAAAGTATCCAGTGCTACAGATATTGGCTTCAAAATTAAGAGAAAATCTTCCACTGATCGCTTTATGACCATGTTTTCAACTTTTGTCCTAATATCAGAATCGATAACGTCCCTATTTTCTTCACACACTTTCAGTAGCTTCTGCCACTCCGACAAAAAAACTTCGAAACAGTCAGATACAGTATTCCAACGAACATCTTTTGGCAGCACTAATGCTCTACCTCCTTCTGCTTTGTACAATGCGCTAGCTGCATGATTGTTTCGGAAGTATTTAACTATTTGCACTACGTGTTCCTTGATAATGCCAATTTCGAAATCTTTGGAAAGTAAGTTCAACAAGTGTGCTGAACAGCCGTATGTGATTATGTCGCTTTTTTTTAAATCGTTCCGCATTTTAGCCATATTGTAAGCGTTGTCGGTGACCAAACTTGCCACATTGCAATTGTACTGAGACTTCAATTTTTTTATTAAAACTTCACAAATTTCAGTAAGATATTCACTAGTGTGCGGTTTTCCTGTTGTATCCACCGATTCAAAGAGGATCACTTCACTTTGCTCAGTAGTAATAGCAGCACAAATTACCGGTTCATTATGAACGTTTGACCAACCGTCAACAGACATATTGACAAAACTATCAAATAGCTTAGAGAAGCACTGTTCTCTTTCTTCATGGTATATTTCATCCAATAATTTGCCTGAGATATCCTTCCGAGATGGGGGGATATAACCTGGACGCAATAATGAAAGAGCTTTTTTTACTTGTGGATGTTCGATAGATCTGAAACTACAGTTGGTGGCAAACATAGACCTTGCTATTTGTAGGTCAAGCTTTTTTTTCATAAATGTGGGCGTTTTTACAATAAACGGACTTAAACTATTTCCAGATAGCTCCTTTTTTTTAAGAGATGGTGCCGCGCATTCGTCGCCTTTACCAGAAGAACATACAGAGGTGGTAGGTTCAGAAGGTGGCGCAGATTCTGAAAAATAAATATTTTTTATTCCAAAAATACAATGGTGAAAACTGCATTAACTTACCTGTAACTTCATCATCGTCATCCGGAATATTATTTTTGCATTTTTCATAATGGCTTTTCATCCGCTTCACCAAACCTTGCATTTCTTTTTTACAATTTTTGCATATCGCTCGACAGCCAGTTTTAGAAGTCTGTTTTATTGTGAAATGCTCCCAAATCACATCCTTATAGCGAGGCATCTTTGTAAATATTAAATTAATTTATTCAAGCACACCGCACAACAATATCAACAGGCAACAAAAATAAACGATTCTTACTATCGTTCAACACAGTCGTTCGCTTTTCAGAACGCACATTCTTTCTTTTCTTTCATCAAATACGCAAAGTTTACAAAACCGGGATTCCCCATTTCTTTTACAGCCAGTTTTATCTCAAAATATAATTAAACTCAGAGTTGCCACTGTGGTAAAAATCCACCAAAGTTGGTGGAAAACTTTTAGTTTGGTAGAGACATGGATTATTTTTCGGTGTGGTCGATTTTTTTTTGAGGAAAGTTGTAGCAAAATCGAAAAAATCAAAAAAATCAAAAAAATCGCAAAAAATCACAATTTTGTATGGATTTTTTGAAAAAATCTGATTTTTTGATTTTTTCCGAAAAAATCATGATTTTTTCCAACCCTGATTAAAACTATCACAGTAGCATCGGTAACAAAAAATCGCCTTGCCTATTAATATTATAGATTTCTTTTATGTTAGTACGACTGAATTCTGAATTCTTTTGTGATCAGAAACAGTTAGATTTTGTTTATGGAATTCAGGCAAAAAAAAAATAAATAAATTAAGAATTTAAAAATTTTAAAAACTGAAAATTTTATTTATTTTTCCTGTTTTTATAAAATATGTATAGTCATTCAAAAATTTTAGTTTAAAAAAAAAACGAGGAGTGTAAAATTTCGCTGCACCAAGTTTTTAACACCATCCATTAGAGTGGGCTTTTCAATGATGGGGCCTCATTTTCGCAGGTCTCAGCGAACGTTTTTTATTCCAACATGTGCATTTTTGTTATTTTGGGACTTTCTTATACGATAACGAAAGTGACGAAATTTTTGATTCTGGGATTCGATAACGAGTCATCATTCGAATGCAACCTTGCAAAACTTTACTCGTTAGCTCAACAGCAAGCGAAAAGAAGTTTTTCCTCAACAAAATAGAAAAGAAAAAAAGTTAGTGCAAAATATATTTGAAAAAAATATTTGGATAAATATCAATTTGAGTTATTTTTATTAAAAAATAAACTCTACCCAGAAAGCAGAAAGCAGCTTAGCAGCTTTAATGAAAAATACTGAATTAGCCAAGCGTATTTTGTTCAATGTTTTACAAGGAAGACGAACGTTTAACCAACCATGGTAACTCTGTAATTTCGTATGATTCTAAGATTCTAATTCTCTTGGGAATCAGAAGATTATGATTAAAAAAAAAAACCAATTTGAATCCATTTTATTAATATTTTATTTCTTTTTTTAATTTTAGAATAAACATATGTTTTTTGGTTTAGATTCTTTCTTTAATCTGTTACACTTATGTAGTGCTCTAAAAAATATTTATTTCCGTCTTTTAAAATACAGAAATAATAAATTATTTCTATTCTATATTTAAATTAAGCTAGTAAGGCCTATATGTTTATAATGTAAATAAAAGGCGTTTTTCTTATTACATTTTTCCCAACGTTTCGTCAATTTATTTAAATAAAAAACATGATATTATTACAGAATAATTGTACTATACAACACTGTAGCCTTGCAGTAGCATGATATTTTCTAATTTCATCAAATTTGAATTTACACAAAACCTAAAACAAAAAATAGATTGCACATAAATCTTTAATTTAAAACCTAAAAAAAAAAATATATTTTTATTTTCGATAAACAACACAGCTTAAAATTAATATCACAGTGAATTTTTGTTTATAATATTGGGGCTGTATTAATATTGCCGGTATCTTTTTTTAAGTTCATCATATTCTTAATATTCTGCTGAATTCTTAAGCTCTCTATTGTATATCTTTTCTTTTCCATTTTCTCTCTATCTAATATTATCACTTTTTCAAAATATTTTTAGTATATGTTGTGATAGTGCTGTTGTCTCTTTTTCTTTCGTAATATCATTTTTGTGTTCTCCTATTCTTGTTTCCAAAGCTTTTTTGTTGTCCCTATATAAACTAAATTACAGTTATGATCATTGTTACCTTGCACCTTATTTCGTAAACAATGTTGCTTTGTTGTAGTTTGTTCATCGGTGCTTTGACATTGGAAAAAATTTTGTATGCAAATTTTATGTTGATTGCAAGGTTCAGAAAATACACACATGAAACACACAATGTTTTGTTCTAAAGCAGCCAACACCTATTTTTATTTTCATATCAATTTTATGTGTTTGTAAATTTTTGTGCGGTGCCCAACACAATCATGACTGTGTTTCGTTTTAATATTTCGATATCTACACAAACATTTTTCTATCACGTATTTTTTCTTTCGAACACACATAAACCACACAGTTTCGACGGTAGCTTTATTTTAAGTTCATTTTCTTGCGCGTGTACTACTAAAAAAACAGAACATGTTCTCCAACGCGTACATCTTTAAAATTAAAACACTATCCAGTCGCGATCGAAAAAAAAAAAAACGAAATTAAGTCATAAACAACATATAAAATTTATCTGTTTTCTATTTTATTACTATCTTTTTATTTTTATTTTATTATTTATAATATTAATAGGCTAGGCGATTTCTTGTGACCGATGTTTTGTTCTACCGTTTTAGCCCGATTTTGACCAAACGTATATTATTTTAAACGTATTTCCTTTTAGCCGATTTGCAGATTTACAGATTTTTTAATTTTTTTCTTTATTTCGAGTAAATTGCATTTGAAGTTGTTACTAACACACACATAAAATTATACAATGCTATGTGTGGGTTTATTAAATTTGTTAATGTGTTTATAATAAAAATGAGTTGGTTTTTTTGTGTTGATTTGAGAATTGGCTATAATTGATTTGCATACTTTTAGGGTCTTTATTTAATGAAAAAATAAAATTTCCTAGAATTTGCACTCGAATTTTGAGGGCTGGAATCTGCAAGTTTTTATTATTATCTTTTTAGTTTTATTTTTTTATAACTACTTATGAATTATTTTAGAGTTTTTTAATAAATTTGGTTGAAACAATTGCTGTCGTTATTATAGGGTTGTTTCAGATTTTTTCGATCCCGTGGATAATTTTTTAATTTTTAGATGTACGCATTGAAGCACATATTCTGTTTTTTTAACAGTACACTGGGTCATACGTAAACGTAAAAAGAGATCGGCGAAACCCTGCTACAATTATAAAACAGATTTTCGTCTAAGCCAATTTTAAGTTTGTTGAGCTATTAAAAGCTTCAGAAAAAAAGCGAGATTATTTCAAACATATAAAAATTGTTTAAGATGGTTCATTCTGAAAGTAAATATTAAACGAGTTCTGCCTTCTACTTCAGCTGTAGCTCCAGCACCACAGAAAAAGCCGGTAGCGGCGCAAGTGCAGCTTTAAACCGCACGCTTTGAATATTTGGAAACGTGGAATATAACCATATCTACACACTCATGAAGCAAATGCTAGAAACACAACGACCACAGCAAGAACGTCAATTGCAGTTTTCACAAACTAGAATCTAAATTTTGAATAAGAACAATATAAGGAGAACATAGAAAAATCATATTTTTTCCAAGAGTTTTTTTTACATTTTCATTAAAATCTCGGGATATATTTTGCTAACTTTAAACAACAACCTGCACAGAATGCCAGTGAATCATATGCGTTAAAAATGAGGAACCCAACTGACCTATTGAGGGCGTGATCGTGATTTCCGTAGACGGACAGACGGACGTCGCTTTACCAATTCCGAGTATATGTTTGTGGTCACAAGCATTAACCGCCTAAGTCGAAATTCATGCTTTCGAGAAAAATAACGTTTTAAATATATGTTATATGGCTTCATACGACTTAGGTCAGTATGTTTTTATTAATATCTTTTTAAAAGAACATTGTTCGAGAAGTGGGGATTTCACGTAACTAACAAAACTTTATGTTAGTAGAATACGATATACCATACATAACTCAAATCGTTCTTAAGTCGACTTAGGCGGTTATCGATTGTGACCACAGATATATATTTTATGGTATCCTGATTATCTTTTTTTTTATTCGAATTTTCTATGAAGTTATTTTTTTTTTTTTTTAATTGAAAACTTTACGTTATACTTCATTTTGTATTTTATTCATTTTGTATTTATTGCTTATAGTTCAATGAGCATAGTGTACTATATGCAAGTGTATAAACATATACAGCTTCTGTTTCTGACTTAAACAAAAAATTATTCCTCTTATGTTGTTCGTTGGATTGTTTGCGGTTTGTTTTTTAAACCAAAAAATTAAAATAAAAATAAGATGCTGTAGTACAGCAACCAAACATATATAGAGTATGGAAAATTTATATAATAACCAGTAAAAGCGCTTTGGAGAACATAAAAGTACTTACTTACGTGTGTATTCGTATACATAATAAGTCTAAGTAGGAAAATAAACCTTTAAATAAACGTTTTTTTTCTCTCGCCAAAACTGTAACAAATAAGTTAAGGCACAAGGATGTACCATAAACTATATTTAAGTTTTGTTAATATTTGGATTGGCACAAATTACTTAAAAATAAATACTTTTGGTGTGGGTTCTACACACAAAAAGAAAATAATCTCGGCCAAAATAGCAAAAAAATTATGAAATAGAAGACTTATGATAGTTTGTATTTTCGTGTCAAGAACAAAAAAAGTAAATTCATTATAAAGGAATCACTCTCTTTTATATATAAGTGTGGTTTAAAACAATGTGTAGTTACTAGAAAAAACTACAGTTTAAAGTATTCAAATATTACATAAATAAAAATTTAGTGTGACCAAATAAAGTGTAGGGAATCACAAATTTATATCGAGAAATCAAAAAAAAAAAAAAAAAATTTAAAAAGTGCAAATAAAAAATTTATATTGCAAAGATGATAATTGATACTCAGTTAACAAAATGTATTATTGCGAAAAGAAGAGAAAAATACATGTGTATTGAAAGCTTAGAGTATAAATTGACACAAGAGGTCTTATAAAAATTGTTTTAAAAAAATACCTATTCGATAGAAGTGTTTTTATTACAGCTTGAGCTGCGGTAAAATGAAATTCGTAGAATCCGTTAGAGACAACTTCCTTCCTATGATAAGCCCATACTAAATTCAAGGATTTATTCATGATAATTAATAATGTACCCAATAATTTTGACTTTTACTTCTGAAGGAACCATAGTCATATATAGGTTTAAGGTAAAATTAAAAGTGAAATTAAATCACGATTCAGTGATGAGCAAAAATATAAAATTCCATCATTTTCTTCCTTGTGTTCAGGCCATAGTATTGTTTTTATATAAAACTTTATCTTTTTTTTATATATTTGAAGTGAATACATTGCAAAGTCTGAGTTTGAAAAAATTGTCCATCACAAAATTCTAAAAATCTGCTGAACTAATATTTTGATTTAAAAAATTAAACCCATATTAAACTCATATTTTTATTAAGATTATTGCACCGCTTCTGTCAGCGATTTTATTGTGTTATCTGACACCTTTCGAGCTGCTGAGGTCCATTTTACCCTGAAATCTTTGACATTCTTGGCTAATTTCTTCGTTGATATCAATTTCGACCAAAGTCCAGTATTTTTCAATTGGTCTGAGCCCTGGACAGTTTGTAGGATTTGCCTCTCGAGGCACCAAAAGCATATTATTTTTGAGGCGCCACTCCTAGGCCACTTTACGGTAACAACAAGAAGCTAGGTCAAGCCAAAAGAAAGGGGAAACCTCGTGCTGTCTTAAGAAAGGTTTTAGCTCTCCAAGCGTTTGGAATGTATATTTCCGAGTTAATTGTTCCCGTATATAACAACCCGTGTCCACTCTACCGTTTCCTTTTTCACTCAGTATAAAACAGAAATAAACTCACGCAAGAAAAAAAATACACCGGTACGACCAACTTTTGTATTTACAACACACAGACGGACGGACGGACATCGTTAAATTGACTCAGAAAGTGATTTTGAGTCGATCCTTATAATGAAAGATGAATATAGGTCCAATATTTCTGGTAGTTACAAACATCAGGGCAAACTCATTATACCCTAACCACATAGTGGAAAACTAAATTTTGCACAAAATATCTGACCTTGGGTCGAAAAATTGTTCTGGTGTAGACGGGCGGAAACTGGCGGGAATACAATGGGGTATAGAAGTGTAGGGGAGGGTTCGCACTGCAGAAGAGTGCAAGAATTTTTTTTATGGCTTTTGATGTGCAATAGTTATGCTCTAAGTAGGAGATTTCGGAAAATTTAGAGCTTTTTAAAATTTTTTTTTTTAAATTTTTAAACGACTTGGTGACTTTATATTTCTAACGTTAATAGCTTAGAAGTTACAAAATTATACAAAATTTATTTTACTTTAAAGTCTTTTAAAACAAAAAAGTCATTTAAAAATTAAAATACAATGAAATTTTTAATTTTAGCAAAATACTGAGAAAGTTCGCTGTGGTGTTCTTGAAATAGAGTCGCAATTTTTTGGCTCCCGAGGTTCACTGGTATTTACTTTCAAATGAATATCATAACATTAAAATCGGTAACAATAAAAAAATGATTTTTGGCCGCCTTCTCAAAATTTGGTCCACAGTGCGGTATAAAGTATATTGTGTTTTCCATAGAATTCGTAGCATAGCATATGTTTTTCTAACAGCTGTGTAAGATTAAGATTATTATTAAATATTATACCAAGATTCTGTGTTGTTCTTGCAATCTCTATTGTTTGATTGTTTAGTATAGTACCCAGTTCAAACAATCAAGCAATTGGGATGGTAAGAGCAACAAAAAATCTTGGTATAATTTTTAATATTAGAAAAAACTTAGCTTTGTTTCTCATAAACAAGAGACTTTTTTTAACACAATTAACTATTGTTTGATTATTTGTTTTACCGAGGTTTCAATATTACTGTCGAAGCAGGCGTTTTGGAAACTATAGCTTAAAAAGCAAATTTCTTTAAGTGCAGAGTTCATCTTATGCTCCATATAATCAAATTTTTTTCCTAGGTACAATTATTCTACTTGTTAATCCTTACACTATTTATATATCTGATAAAAGCAAGGTGAACTCAGGTATCTATAATGTTAATAGGCTAGGCGATTTCTTGTGACCGATGTTTTGTTCTACCGTTTTACTCCGATTTTAACCAAACATATATTATTTGAAAGGTATTTCTTCTTAGCCGTTTTGCAGATTTAAAGATTTTTATTTTTTTTCCTTTATTTTGAATAAATTTCATTTAAAGTTGCTACTAACACATACATAAAAAAATTATACATATGCTATGTGTGTGTTTATTAAATTTGTTAATGTGTTTATTAATGACTTTGTTATCTTCATTCACAATAATAATAAACAAACAAAAAAAAAAAAAAAAGCAGTTGGTTTGTGAATTAGCCAAGGTGGGAAATAAAGTTGTCTAGAAATTGCACTCGAATTTCGAGCGCTGGAATCTGCTAGTAATATATATATATGGTTGAAATATATAAACAGAAATTTGTTTAAAAGGCGCTAAAGCACTTAGGAACAAAACGGAAACGGAACTTAGCGCTTTTTTTATAAAAGGCGCTTAACGAAAAAAAAACTTGCTTATTGATTAGTCAAAAAGCGCTAAAACTAGCAGGAAAGCGTTGAGTTGGCATCGCTGACATGAGCACACTTGGATATTAAAGATTCGTGTTTTTCTGTATTAGTTTTATTTTCAATTAACTTGGTTTTAATAATTCCTTATTTCGTTGATTAAAATTTGAAAAAGATAGCGCCACAAAAATTTAAAAAAAATTAACATTTTAAACAAATGTAGTATAAAATTATTACAAAATTACTTATAAACTATGAAAAAAACGCTGTTGCCTTTTTGAACATGTATTGAATAAAATTTAACTTATTGAAAATTGTGTCTGCCTAAACAATTAAACCTATTATTTTATATTTAATAAATTCCACTTTTTGTATTATAAAGTTTAAAACCAATTAAAAAGAACACGACTTTAAGTAGGAAAAGTTACCAACAAAAATCGTTCTTTCGTTTTTTTTTTTGCGGATTTTTTATATATGATCCTAAGAAGCCAAGACCTATCAAGAATATTAGACAGAAGCGATCATCCTTAACTGTTCATATTGTTAATAAATTTTTAATCAAATCTCACAAATATTGCTCACATTTCTATTTCAGTGAGGACATATTTCTGTTTTCTTTATATAAGAGCCATTTCGGGGTTTTGTCACTTTATCATATTGCTCTGTAGTGGCAACTAACTCTGTTTATAAAATATTAGATGTAACCCGCTACACCCTCCCCAATTTTTCTTTTTAGCGATTTTTGATTTTTTGGGCGATTTTTTTTCACAATTTTCGGTTTTGGCGAATTTGTGATTTTGGCGATATATTTTCCACGACAAATCACATAGATAACTAATGTACTTGTCAAAAGACTGTTGCTTTCGTAGTACTTCATATTATTTATATAGGAGGTGCCACGCCCACTAATCCCATCCCGCCCAATTTTTATTGGACTACTCACATTAATATCTGATGGACTCGTGCAAAATGTCGAGTCTTTCCCTTTTATAGTACACCAGTTATATGATATTAGATATATACTTTGCATGGGCGGTGCTACGACCACAGCTACGATCCCGCCCATTTTTTTGTTCGACTAATCATACGAAGAACCTATGGGCTCATGCAAAGCCACAAAGCCCTCTCTTTTACAGTACTCCAGATATATGACATTAAATAGTTACTTTGCATACTCATACTAAGATCTGATGGTGTCGTGCAAGGTGTCAGGGCTTCCCTTTTTTAGTACACAAGTTATATGATATCATATATTTACTTCGTACGAGCGGTGCCACGCCCACTGCTCCGATCACGCCCATTTTTTGTCTAACTAAACACATGAATAACTTTTGGGCTCACACAAAGTCCCAAGACTATCACTATAACAGTACTCCAGATATATGGCATTTTATATTTAATTTCTATGGCAGGTACCATGCCTGTTGGTCCGATACTGCCCATTTTTTCCGACTACTCACATTAATAATAGGTGACACCAGACAAATTTGAAAAGCTCTCTCTATTACAGTACTCGAAATATATATTATATTGAATTATTACTTGTATGGGAGGTACCACGCCCCCTTCTCCGATCCCGCCCATTTCCGGCGTAGCTACTAATATTAACAATAGGTGACCTCACACAAATTTGCAAAGCTCTCCCTATCATAGTACTCAATATATGTATGTATATGATATTAAAATTTTACTTTGTGTGGCAGGTGCCACGCCCACTAAAAATATTTAAAAAATTATAGCCTATAGCACTTCCCATATCCACATTAAGATTCTGTGAAAATTTCAGGAATATCAGATGGGTAGTTACGGAGATTACCTTCTACAAACAAACAAACAAACAAACACATTACCTCTTTATAATATTACCTCTTTATAATATTAAGTATAGATACCAAAATTTTTTTATGAGCACTTTGACACTATGTTTCGTAAATGGCGGAAAAAACGGTGTTTTATTATTTTTTATACGCAGAAACCAATATTAGTGTGTTGGCACCTTATGAAGACATTGTTATACTCTGTATCACTGTGGGGTGAAACCATCGAAATGAGTTTGTGCTTCTGTTCCTTTACACACAAACCTTGTAATCAAATTACAGGTCCGAAATATTTTGATGACATTTAGTATATAAGCTTCAATCGACCATAAGATGAACTATATTGAAGTTGGTGAAAAACGTCGCATTTTCAGACATAGCACCCATACAAGTAACCCCTATTAGACTGACTTAAATGGTCGTAAGAGCCAGATTTTGATATTTATCGATAAAATTTGGTGTATGTGTGTCTGTTGCTCCCACTAATCCGTAGTCTAAAAATACTCCGTGGGACTATTTTTAGTCAGAGTCCCCATATAAAGCTGATTCCCTATTTTCACTTGATTCCATTAAAAAAAAAATATTGCATAGATTTTTTTCAAATATGGTTTAGAGAGTTCATTGACTTTACCAGATACGATTATGATCGGCGCATTTTCTGACCTAGTCCCCATATAGAAATAACATCAGACATATTAATAATACCACTAAAATTTGGTTTATGCTAATTTTCTATATACAGTTATTGCCTCGCAAAGTTGCACGGTATAGGGTATTGTATAAGCCTTTTAAATCGGCTATAATTCTTTAAGCTCTTTTGAATGCTATATAACACTATACAAAGTCCACCGAAAAGAAATTCTGAAATTCAGTACATTCTTTTAGAAACTATGCATTTTTAAATATTTGAGAATTACTAAAAATTTTTCTTCAAATATTTCTGGTTTTTTCCAGTCGATTTTCAGTTTTAGTTTCTTATTTTATTATCCCTTACATCACACACTATATTTATTTCAATCTTAACGATTTCCAAATATTTTGTATTGTAGGACCAAAAATTAGATCATATTAATACCTTTCAAACAATATATAATTTATGATAAATAGCGGCGTTTTAGATTTTTAATAAAGCTAACATGGTTTGAAAAAAGAGCTTTATAAGGTGGCTCAAACTTTTGGTCAAGTCTGTGTTTTGTATAATCCTTACTTCTTTTTAAAATGAATGTTGTATATGACGCAAATGCAGCCATTTTAGGTTTTGGTACCTTTTGTTAACCCTTATATATGACATAAGACAACTAATCACTAACTTTTTCCTATACTATGGCATATCTAAGTTATATCGGATCTACGACACTTTCGTTGTAGGCTTGATTAGGATCTGATTGATTTTAGACCTGGAGGCAAGTTTCCGTAGTCGTAATCATACTAATTTCTTATCGAAATTAATTGCGGTAGCTCGAAATTTTCTTAGAATGGGACTCGTGAAGTATGGAAACGATAAATTAATTATTACTAGTATAGCCCAGCACTCGAAATTCGAGTGCAAATTCTATGAAATATTTTTTCATTCAATTTTAGTCTTTCAACGTTTTTATAATCAATATATAAAAAAAAATTTATGAAGAAGCCTAAAGGTATGTTAATCAATTTTAGCAATTCACAAGTCAACACGAAGCGTCTGATATATAATTTAAATCATTCGCATTAACAGGGTGTAACGAATTATTATAAATAATTTATTTTATTTAATTTAATATATTTTTAAGACAGATTAAACATAAATTTTATCATTCTCAACTTCTCCTCCTATATGAACTATAACTATGCCAATTTTCACACTCCTCCGTGCCCGCATATTGCTTAAAAAGGGAACTAAAAATTTATCTTCACGTATTAATATATAGATTTTCTTTAAATAAATTTTTAAAATAAATGAAATTTTATTGCTTTCTAGAAGGCCTAAAAGTATATAAAAATATTATAGGCTTAAGCTACATTTTCTTATTTCCTATTGGGTAAAATTTCGAATTCTGTTAAGTACATTCTTATACATTTTCTCTATCGAATACCAGATAGATAAATTTCGTACGTTCGAACCGGAAATTGGCCGCCTGATAGCTTTTCTACTATTTTGCTTCTAGACTGGATTTCATAAAATCGTTTCAGTTCCAGTTCCCTTCAAAAAAGGACTGGCATAGGGGTAATACAATGGCAGGGTATGATAATCGCGTTATCACGGATGGTGCAAAGATAAGTTGTGGTTGTCGCGGCAGGTATCTTCTCCTGTGTTCTCGATACTAAACTTTCTTATATACTACCGGACGATGCTAGTGTCCTTCTGGCGAAGGACACCTTTAAGATTTTATATGCACATAAGTTCGGGGGAAAATGGCGACAGTCAGGCGGCACTTCTCTCTGTCAACTCTTATATTACATCTTCCGTTCTGGTAGGACAGCGCAAGGAGAAAAAGTTAAACTGTCTTGCATGGGTTATCAGGGCCACCTGATAATAACAGCTAGTAAGAACGAATGTAGTAGACAAATGGACGGTTATTGGAAGTATGTGTTTTTGAAATTGCTGCCGATGACCGAGGACAACGTGTTGTACCCTTAAATAGCTTTTATGGGAACGGCCCTTCGGGGAGTTTCGTGGTGGCTGTGGTGGCCCAAAAGCGCGGGAAGAACACAGTTCGATGTGGAGTTGCATTTCAACCAACCGGGTCTACGACCCATAGGCTTTTAGATCGGGCCAACCCAATAGCAAAGGAAGGAGTTTTGCCAAAACAATTCTCCTAGTTTGCTACCATCTAAGGAAGGGGCGAAGGCAAGACGCATAGTATCTTCCATGTGCTAAAACCACCGTGTGGTTAAGTCGTCAAGACAGGAATACACGTAAAACCCAAAGAGACTCTGTCTTGCATGGGTCCCCGGCCACAGGGATTTTTACGATAATGACCAGGCAGATGAACTGGCAAGAGCAGGTTACGATCATGATTATTTTTCTGCATTATCTCTTTCAGCTCCGTTAAAAAATTTTATGGAAGAATACTGACACATGCAGAACAGCAAGGTATACGTGGCCTGACTATAACTTAATATAAAGACTTACGGCCATGTTGGCTGGTTATTACCTGATCGGTAAGCACGCAGGTAGACTTCGACGTCAACAGAACGATCACTGCCGCAGCTTCAGAACACCTGGAAAAGAGGTGTCAGTGTATTATTTCTTCTGCTTGTGTGAAGCTTGTGTGAAGCACTGGGCATACACATACTGGACCTATTGGAATATCGAACGCAGACCGGACTGATATTATCAGCTTTCTAAATCCCAGAGGCTAGATCTTTTGAAATAATCCTTTCGCGTAGACTAATTATGCAAAAAGGAGTCACTTTAACTAACAAGGATTCTGCAACACACATTGTCTAAAACTCATTGCCTAAACTTTCTAACTTGTGTGATATATATGTAGATTAAATGTGAAAAATCGTTTTTGTTGAGGTCTTACCACCTTAATATGAGACCGTTCATACTATTGACATATCCAAGTTACATCTTAAATGGAACCTGATAATGTGTATGCTTTTCTAAAACTTATAGTGTAAGAATCGTCAAGTCGTCTTAGACTTTCTTTCTTTTTTTACAAATTTGTTTTCTCTAAATTTAATCACTTTTTGCTTCTATTACTTGAAAATATGGTATAGTCTTGTCCGACCTAAGTATTTCCGAAAGAATTCGCGAAACATTAAGACGCTTAATGGTGTATCTTAGGAAATATTCCTATTCCAAATAAACATCAATTAAATTTGATGGCTTGAATTTCAAAATTATGCCCAAATAATTAACCGCAGTAGATAACACTAGATTTTTTAATACTTTTACACTTTTAAAGCTCCCCCCGCACAGCCACAATAAAACATTCAAATTCAAGACTACTCGTACTCCACTTGTATAGAACATATTTTTTCAAGTATAATTTCTTGTCTGCCAAATCGCGCGTATCTTTCCTCGCGTATCCTTCTTCAAAGTCGAATATATTTAGAAACATGCGAGTACGTACTACAATATTTGCTCTAACTCTTGTTTGTTCTTGTTCTTGTGGCTACATCAATTTAACAATAACTATAAGTATGAGTATGAGAGGATACTCATATTTGTATATATGATGGTATTTCTTTTGATAATAAGTATGAGTTGAATATACAGTGTGATTTTATGATATTTGCACATTTATTATTTGTTTGTTTTTGTTTTTTTTTATCTTATTGTTGTTGGGGGTTTTTTTTTGTTTCCCTCCTTTTGCGTTTGCTTATCTGTTAAAGGTTTCAAAATTTTTGTCTCTATGTTGTTGTATGTTTCCGCTAAGAACAGTATAATAGCCTTGGTATTTACATGGAGGACGAGAAGGACAAGAAGGTGCTGTAGATATTGATGATGTTATTAAAATAGGTGTGGGTTAGAAAATATTGGAAAAAAAAACAGCCGTATAGCCAGACAGACAAGACTAATGCTTCAATTGAACCGAATTATTGACACTTTGTAAGCATTACGTGTTCTTCTTCTTCCTGCTATCAGCCCTGCCATATTCGACTAACAGAACAACATTTGCACAGTAACTGTGAATGAATTCACATCTATAGTTTATACTTTATAACTGTGTATGATTGTTTGTTTGTTTGTCTGTTTGTTTGTTTGTATAGAAGAATATTGTGAACTTGATTGGTTTAAATACCATAAAGCTTTAAGGCATGAAAATGAAAACATTTTCACTTATTTGCTCAGAATTGGATAACAATCGAAATAAAATTGGATATCGCTCATTTTCGATTTGCTTTTTATTTATTTTTCTGAGGCATTTTCTGTTGTGTGTTAGCATACACTCTGAAAAAATAGAGGGCTAAAGTATTGAAATTATATAAAGGGCCTAATTCAAGAATGATGAGAACATGATGTGTGTTCCACAATAAAAAAAAAAATATTAAACGCTTTTAAATTTCTTTTCATTCAATCGAAGATAATTTTATTGAACCTTAGAATAAATCTTATGGTTTCTTTCTTAAACATGAATACAAAGTTTCAAATTTGTCAAAGATCTGTAAAG
This sequence comes from Cordilura impudica, assembly GCA_963682025.1. Taxonomy (NCBI): domain Eukaryota; kingdom Metazoa; phylum Arthropoda; class Insecta; order Diptera; family Scathophagidae; genus Cordilura; species Cordilura impudica. Next base: position 134,680,039 of record OY821517.1, read on the forward strand.
CTGTTGCTACCCCTCACTAGCGTTGGGTCAACACATATTTTATTTTAACTTTTAATATATTAATAATTAATTAATTGATTTCTTGGTTGGCGCTGCTGGAAATCAGGAGGAAAAAAGCTGCGCTACTGTGTACCGCCTGGTTGTTACATATGTCGCTACATGACAACGCAATCTGCGTTAATGAATTTATTAATATTAAAATTGTTAAGATTTTCTTTTCCATCATAGCGTTACTGCCTTATGCTAGTGTTCATTGTTTTTACCATTTCAAGAAGCCGAACTGATGTAAATTAGTTATCAAAATTCATCATTTTATTATTACCTCTCGTTTTCTGCCATTGTCAAAAGCAGTCTTTCTCCAACACCAAAACCGGCTAATTATTCCTCTAATGCTTCATCTTTGCCTTGATATTTTGCAAAACATTTTGAATAGCCGTTCTGGTCCGGCAAACACCAAGCTTTGTATCCTCTCTTTATTCGCCTTGTTGGACAATACTGTTTCATGACATTCCGTTCTTTAAACAATGCCATCAATTCGTTTACGGAAATGTGTCGAATGATCTGGTAAAATTGTTGAAACTTTTTATCAACCCATTGCTTATAGGCCGAAGTTTAAAGAGACTATCCTAGTTGTCTTTCGGAATCGTAGAGTTATCGTTCATACGAGTTGCGGCTTATAGTTTCCCCGTTTATCCGCACACATAAATCCTCCATAACACCGATGAAACTCACTTTTTTCAAATTCAATGTTTTGCTAATCTGGGTGGTATAACAAATTACCGGGACCGGATGTCATATCAGCACTTGTACTGAACAAGTATGCATAGACGATATCTCGTCCACTTGCAAAACTTTTGAGCGCTTCGTATCGTATATGTACCTTTCCCTCGTATTGAAGATTGCCAATATTCAGCCAATTCCAAAAAGGGTGCAGCTAACAACCCTGAAAATTACCGCCCAATTGCAGTTTCCTCCGCTCAAAGATAATGGAGAGTATGGCGAACTACCATCTCAAAGACTGAACGACAGACACTATTATTTTCCTAGAAGTCGATCTACAGGTGACCTGATGGCGTTTCTTTCGGAACGTTGCACAGTGTAACGAGCCCATAAATTTATTGGCCAAAAATAGAAAGAATTCGTGTAGAGCAATGAAATTTGGTATGGACACCTATTTCGATGTAATTAAGAAATTTTGGAAAAAGCGTAAAAATCTGCCCACTGCCACGCCCATCTCCCATATAAGGGCAAATTCTAAAATCCACAGTTTTGGACCTAGAGTCATGAAATTTGGCGCACAACTTATCAGGCACCCCCAAAAGTAAGAAAAAAGAAAAATAGCAAAGTTGCCACGCCTACTTTTTCCGCTACGCCCACTCAACTTTGCCAATAAATCAGTTTTGTACCCCTATGAAATTTAATGATAGGAAAAATTTAGAATTTTGTATTAGATGCATTACAAAAATATATATCAATAAAAAATAAAAAAAAAAAAATTGTTCCTCGTTCCCGCGTAAAATAAATCAAAGCTCAAAAAACTACAAAAATGCAAAAATCCATTTACATTTATCCATCTTACATATAAAGGGAAATCGTAACATTTTTAATTTTTGACTTAGAGTTTTTAAATTATGGGACCTAAAAGGACTACAGACCCTTATTAAAAAAATAACATAGGGGAGGCTTCCACGCCCATTTTTTACACTACGCCCACTTAAAATTTATTGATTTATGGCACATACAAATTAAACGATTTGTATTATTTTGGTTGTTTTGTTTTTAATACCCGTACAAAAATGTCTTAAAAATAAGTACGTAAAATATTAAAAATAAAAGGAGACTTGATTATAGCTCATTTTCATAAGACTCACTGTCAGAATCTTCTGAAAGGAAAGCCTCAAAATCAAGATCAACAGAACTTTTACTCTCTACATCAACTTCATCAAGTAAAATATATGTTTTGATTTTCTCGTTTTATTGGCTGTGTTTTTTACACAATTTGCGATGAATTAAGATTTTTTGTTCCGAATATAATAAAAAATGTGTCAAAATATCTCTATTTATTGCTTCCGTAGAACACTTTACTTGTACTTGGTTGCTAAATACGAAAAAGGTTAGGTAAGAAAACATTCGTACGCTAATAGCTTACCTCGTCATGAGTTACATCTTCACATGACTTAAAATCCATTATGGAAGCCAGCCAAACAAAATCTTTTTTTCAAAAATTGAGCAGTTCTATTAGCAGCATCCCATTTTTTTTTTTTTTTTTTTTGAATTGCGCATTCAAAAAACTGACCTTTTTCCGTAGCTTCGCTTCATTTAGACCAAAAAGAACTGCCTTTTTAATAAATTCAACGACTAAATTAGTTTTTTTTTTTTTATCAAATGTTGTAAGTTCACTTGATATCCAAATTTCAAAAGGTTTTTTACAACAACTGCTGCCACTAAAGTTAAGTTAGCATAAAAACAAATAGGCAAATATAGGCAATATGTACTTTGGTATTTTGTTTTACATACTTTCAGGAACAATATATCAAAAAATTGGAGATATGCTATTGAATGCTTATTTTTAAATCAATTTTTAATTTAAACTCTGTTTTTGTTTATTGTCTACTTTTAAGTAATTAATTAATCATATGTAATAAATATAAACAAAAAAAATTGAAATACCATCAAATATAAAAAATATATTTTAATTTGACATATAGAACATAATGGTAGAACCACAACGGGACAGTACAGATCGTCTTAAGTACCAACAATTTTAAAGCAATTTATTAAGTGCAACATAACAAGCAACAGAAAATCAAACTTTGAATCCGTGCTGTACTTAAATGTTTTAAGTTATTGAAATAATTCATCTTATCTATCAAGTTTCTTAAAACTACTTTAACAATTCCAATCTTCGATTTTCTCATTGTTGGCCGCACTCGTGACACTGTGCGTTGTACTCAGGCCATTTAAAGATTCGGTGAAAGCTAAGTTGTTGCTCTGCATATTTTCAAGGTATTCGATCGGGTTGCGCACAACGGACTTTTGTCAAGACTCTTTGCCTTTGGTTTTGATAATGGTTTCTCTCGATTTATATCGAGTTTCCTCAGAGATCGCACTGTATGTATTGCTTTAAGGGTCTCACCTAAAGAGATGCTGTTAACCTCAGAGGTACCGATAGTCTTTGGGGTTTCTCTTTTACTCTTTCTTTCAAACGGCGCTGAGTACTTACGCCCCAATAAACAAATGCCCAAAAAAATGAACAAATACCCCAAAAAATTTGTATGGGTTTTGGGCACAAGTTCATGTTTTAGTCCAATTCGAAATAGTTTGGGGCATTTGTTCATGTTTAATTTGTAAGTTTTGGGCCTAAATTAATTTTTTTTTTTCAAGACGAAACCGGTTTATGTTATTGATTTCTTTGTAGTTTATTTATTTTCGTAAACTGAAAAAATATCGGGAATCGTTTGTAAATTGAAGTAATCGGTAAACTAAATTTATCGTAACGCTTTTGCGCTGAACTATGTATCGCAACGCTTCCGCACGGGCTTGGCAGCCACACCCTCGCTGCTCAGTTGTCATTAACTTATTTGTAATCGCCGCAAAACATATTTTTTGCAGATCATTCCGATATTTTACATTTTGATAAATTAGAAAACGCAAAAATGCCATGAAAGTTTAGCAAACATTGCAATATATGCTATGGGGTTGCGAACTAAAGCTCCACAATGATGCTGCCGAAAAGAATACAGAATTTAAATGCGTTTATTCTAAGGGAAGTATTGAGAGCAGTATGCAAATTTTTATTTCAATAGATATTTGGCAAAAAAAAAAAACCATTAAATAAAAATATGTGAAAAATTTTGCGGAATGTTTTTTGGGGCGTAAGTTCATTTCTTATTTGGTTTTTTGAAAAATTGGGGCATTTGTTCATTTTCTTGGGGGGTTTTTTTTTAAGGTTTTAGGGCTTTTGTTCATCGCGAACTTATGCCGCAAGTTCTTGGGACATTTGTTCATTTTTATACCCTCCACATCTCAGTGGCAGAGGGTATATATAGGTTTGTCATTCCGTTTGTAACGCATCGAAAAACTAATTTCCGACCCAATAAAGTATATATATTCTTGATCCTTATCACAGCTCGAGTCGATATAGCGATGTCCGTCTGTCCGTCTGTCCGTCTGTCCGTCTGTCCGTCTGTCCGTCTGTCCGTGTGTCTGTTGAAATCACGCTCATTCAAAAAAAAAAGCATTTACTTAGGTCAGGTTACGAAAAAATTATTTGCCATAATTCCCACCAGGTTGGTATTGAAATCGGAGTAAATCGGGAGCCTCTGCGCTGAGAAATGAACAAAAGTTTATAGATACCTCTAAAAAAAACATGAAACCTAGTGTTTTCTTGTAATAGTTTAGTGGTTGAACATACAACAACATAAAAAAAGCCACAAAAAAAATGTGATTCATACATATTAACAATAACAAGAACACAACTACCATGAGCTATGTTAATAGTATTGCCACAAACCGAGGTGGAGGGTATCAAAGATTCGGCACAGCCGAATTTAACACTCTTACTTGTTTTTTTTTTTTTTGGCATTTGTTCATTGGGGCCTAAGTACTCAGCGCCCTTTCAAACTTCCAATCCTATAAATTTTTGGCAAACGACAGTAATATTTTTCAATCATATTCCCACGACCAAACACCAAACCTTAGGGTGATGTGTGGCATGAGACAACATAAGATTGAAAATCTAAATCAAGACCTTTTGTCAATCTCTGAGTGGGGTCAAGTCAATAGGGTCGATTTTAATGTTTGTAAGACCTTATGTTGTTTATTGACCCACAGACGGGCCATGAAGTTATCAATGTCATCTGTATGTCAACGTGTGGTGTCGATATTAGAGAACCATATTCTCTTGATGTACTGGGCAGGAAAATTGCAATAAACACATTTTTCATTTAACGAAAAAAGCTTTGCAGTGCATAGCTTTCCTAAATCGGCGTAAGATTTACTTCACCTCATCTGATCTTCTTACGATTTTACCACCTATATCCAACCAAAAATAGAGTCTTGCTCTTATTAGTGGACAAGGGCTTCACTGTCTACATAGCTGTCATCACTTTCAAATATCGGTGCTTTCGGCAATGTTAATAAGAATTTATTCGGAATTTCCGAAATTTTATCGGTATCAGGACGTTTACTTCGGATTCTTTCCATTGAGCTATCAATACAAAAAACTAAAATAAACATGCGTAGCACAACGGTACTTAGCAGTGCCCTGTACATATTAAAAAAAAAAAAAAAACAACAAATAATATAAATATCCATTTGGTAATATTTGTAGATTTACTAAATTGATTACTCGTTAATATTCAATGATTTTAATGGCTGAAATAGCAACACATTCGAATTACCATTATTCTGGAAGAATAATAATACAGCACTTTGAGACCTTTCGATTGATATATAATATCAAGTTGCTCTTAATTCAGAATATATAAAAAAATACACTTTTCCAAAAAATGGCAAAAAAAAGGGCGATATTTTTTGTCAGAAAAGAAAACGGCATAAGTATTTTATTTTACAATAAGCTAAACCTTTCTCTACAGTGTTCAAATTTCAATAACAAAACTTTACATATTCATATCAACAGCAGTGATATGTGCTTAGTAGCAGAGCTGGAAAAATGGTACTTTTAGACAAATGTGCAGTTGGCAATAACTCAAAATGTAGGAATTTTGATTCAGTTTAAAAACAGCGACGAAGCAAAAGCTGTGTGGTACGAAAACTAATTCTTAACCACACTGCTCGTAGGCTTTACTTTAGATAAGTGTGTTAAAGCGCTGACTAAAAAAATCAATTACGGGTGTATGTGAGATAGACGCAGGTTCAAATCTCATGGTTGAACCTGATTCTTAACCACAATGCTCGTCGGTCTGACTTTAGATGAGTGTGTTAAAGCGCTGACCAAACAGTGCAAGCACGTGTGTTAGCGTAATTAGTCTTCTGCAAGTAGTCCAAAAAATATCTATATACAAGTATATGATAGCGAAGGTATATATGTTTGTTTGTAGCTTTTAGGACGCTAAACCATTGGACCGATCATCCCGAAATTTTTACAGAGTCTAACTGTGTATCTGGAAGGAACTGTGTATCTGATATTTTTATTGGACGTGGCCTCTCCCAAACAAAGAAAATTTTTAATAACGTACACACAGAAAACAGATTCTTTGTGACTACCACATTTATTGCCAACCGAATTGCGATGATGTTAATAACTGAATATTGAGTTGTTTGCAATTTCAATTCTATTGCCTTATCTTAAAAATTTAGCACAATAGATAATTCTTAGTTGCTATAAAATTTCTGTTGATAGAATCGATAATTCTGTTCTCAAACTTTAGAGCAATTCGGTTGTGCGAACTTTTTTCTGTGTGTTTATATTGAGTACTATTACAGGGAGTGCTTTACAAATTTGTGTGAGATCAGCTATTATTAATGTTGCTAGTCGGACAAATAATGGGCGCGTTCCCAGCGGTGAGCGTGGCACCGCCCATAAGAAGTATATATATAGTATCATATAATTATAGAAGTGAAGTCCTTTATAGTTTGTACGAGTCCATCAGGTAGTAATGTGAGGAGTCAGATAAAAAATGGGCTGGATAGAATTAGAGAAAAGTATTAAGTGCTATGAAAGCGACAGTCTTGAAAGTTTTGACAAGTAAATTAATTACCAATGTGAGTGAAAAATATAGGCGAAAATGCCAACTTCAAACATCGCCTAAACCGAAAATCTCATAAATCAAAAATGGCCATAAACAAAAAGCTTGAAAAGCAAAAATGCCAAAATCTAAAATCTCTGAAATAAAAAGTTGCCAGTACGTTCCAGGCCAACCGGATTTTATTTGGGAAATCCATGTTTTTCTCGTGGACAGCTATATGTAGCTTGCTCCAGAATAGGAAACCCGAAAAATTTTATAATTTTTGCACCGAATGAAAGAACAACAACCACTGAAAAAAATGTATATAATAAATAAAATAAAATGTTTTACTTGTACAATACAAACTTCTTAGCAAAAATTGATTATGTTAATATGTCTCGGTAACTCGTAGTGAAGCAGGAGATGAATTGTAGTGTACTATAACACACCTATGAAGAAAAAGTGTACAAATGCATTTTATTAAAGATTTTTGGTGCTTCGGTCGACCAGGGGTTAATTACCACATATAAATAAAATCTTGGAATCTTTAAAACACATAATTTCGCTCTTCTTCACAATTCTTCTTTTATAAACAACACACGAAATGAGCTCTTAAAGACTACGATTTTCGACGAATTTGAAATTAACCAAATGTTAAATGGCATGTATTTTCACAACTCTCCTTGAATTTATTTCTTTTTTGTTATTATCATTTCGTTTTTCTTAGTGTTTTATTTAGCAATTACTGTTGGCTTTTTTTTCGATGACTCTTATATTGTATTACTTGTAAGTATTAAAGAGTATTGGTCCATAACACATTTTTCCGGTTGTTTAGTTTGTCTCAAAGCCTGCAGCTCTTTAAGCAACTTATCGTAATAGAATTTGTTAAATTGAGGTTAAAATTTGAACAAACAAATAAGTACACGAACGTACCAGAATTGTTGTTTTATAACATCGCTTATTTTTTTACCGTGAAGGCTAGCATGGCATCATGCCATTCATCCAGAAACATATCGATTCAGGCAGCCAAGCTCCTCTACACTTATCAATTGCGTTTTTATTGGCAATATTTCTTTATTTATTTATTTTTTTTTTCTTTTGGTTTTTTTCTTCTTCTTTTAACTGTCTGTGAGCCGTATCGTCATTACCCCCACCTCCCGTTTCATTTAATTTTGTATATTTTGTTTGCCTTCCGGTATTGTATATTCGATAAAGGTATGTATTTATTTTGAGTTTATTGAGTTAGATGTTTATGGTTGTTATACTTGTTTCTTCTTTTTGTTGCTGCTGTTATTGTTGTTGTTATATGTGTGCTCATCAATTTGTTATTAGATTCTTAGTGTGTGGTTATTTTCATTAAAAAGGATGTTGTGTGGTAGGAAGGATGTCTGTATAGATATTATGACCCGAAAGTATCGGCTGCCGCTTTAAGTACTGCTTATTTGGTTGGTATTATGTGTTTTATTTGTTGTTTTTAGCAGATTTTTATCATTTATCCGGTTCACTCATTCAATTTCTGTCCATTGGGGATTTTTGTTTGTTTCGCTTTAGTTATTTAATTGTTTCTTCTTTGGCCATTAGATATTATTTTTATTGCTTTGTGTTTTTTGTTTTCAGGTCTAGTTGTTGTGCTTATGATTTGTGATGTCGATATAAATGTTTTTGTTATCTGTGGGAGTTTGATATAACTGAGATCGTAATTTAATTTGTTGTTAATAAACAATATAAACCAATGATACAGTCAGTTCTGTACAGAGTTAAGCACTGTTCAATTGGCTTAAAGACATGATTAACATAAAATTTAGCTAATTATATATAATATATGTTTATAGGCGAAATGTTATTATGTGTTTCTATATATGTCTGTGTGTAATATTGTTTTGGAAATTATAACATTCCAATATAATGCATTTCACCTTTAGGTGTTTTTTTTTTAATTCAAAGTATGACTAAAAAAATTTGATAAAATAAAGCAATGCCTCATTAACATACTTTTAAGCATTAAATAATTTGCCAGACATTTTGAGTAGGTACTTAAGGCTGTGGACCAAATGAATCTCTTAGAGATGTGGTTAAACTAAATTTAATGTTTTTGAGCAAAGAATGAATTACTTACAAACGGAAGCCAAATCCAAACAGACCATAATATTTTATTGCAAAAGCAACGCCTGTTTTTAAAATTTATTTATATCGAGGAAGCAATAAACAACAACAGAAAATGAACCTTGAAGTACGAATCTGGAAACCAAGATTGTTCAAATTATTACAAAAAAAAAAGAACAACACCAGAGGTATTTAAAAAACGTGGAACGAACGTCAATCTGGTCCAGAGAATCCATGTTTTAAAAAGCCGAGAGAAATCAAAGGTTTCAAGGAAAGTTAATAAATATGGCTCAAGAAAGTAGTATTAACTTTTAGGAAATGAAAATTGTTGCGTTGTTATATATGACGAAACGTGCTTCAAACGAGACTTCAACACGCTTCCTGCTACTCAATATTATACTTGTTTAGAAGAAGTGTGCGAAGTTAGCCCCCCATTTTTGGAAATAAATTTTTTTTAAGATTGTTCTGAATTGTTCTAGGATTGTTCTACAATGTTCTAAAACGATGAGTTTCTAAAATATAATTTGCAGCGGTAAATCGAAAAAACGAATTCTAAACTTTGCCCTCCACTTTTGGAAAAATAAAATTTGGCGATTGTTCTAGGTTGTTCTAGTTGTTCTAAACATTGTTCCAAAATAGATATGTCGAAAAACCGTAGCGTACGCAAATGAGAACGAAAAACATTTTTTCTGCGATATCAACGTTATTAAACGATATAACTATTTTTATGCAACACGAAAGTTAACGTGCAGATTCCAAAATTTCTTTCATACAAGGTATCCTGAAAAGCACCCTCAGCACTATTTTAATCAACCCCAAATATGCAAGTCCCTTAATTTTACATCCTCTCTATAACATATCCAAGTTTCAGAGCGATCTGAGGGTGCCAATCAGGATACCTTGTATGAAAGAAATTTTGGAATCTGTACGTTAACTTTCGTGTTCCAAAAGTGGGAGGCAAAGTTTAAAATTCGTTTTTTTCGATTTACCGGTACAAATTATATTTTAGAAACTCGTCGTTTTGGAACATTGTAGAACAATCCCAGAACAATTCAGAACAATCTTCAAAAAATTTTATTTCCAAAAATGGGGGGCTAACTTCGCACACTTGTTTAGAAGTGGAAATATTTCCAGAATATGAAATATCTATCTTGACTGGCAGGCAATTTGTCAAACTGGGCTCCAATGCAATGTTTCAATGTTTATGAAATTCAAAAAAATTAGCCCCACGGCTCCTAAGATGCCCCTAGATGGGTCAAATTTATTACCGACTCCCATTAGTTTTTCACCCCTAAACTTTTTTACAACACACATACTCTCTTTCCCGTATCATTAAGGGCGCTCCCATACAAAATTTATTTTACAGGCTGGAAATATATAGAAGAAAATGTATAACGCATTGCGCAAGTGTACAGAGAACAGAGCTTAGAAAAGAAATTATTACTTTTATGCAAAACCCTGATGTATCAACTCATTTCATTGCAACAGCTTTGAATTTATTCTGGGAAAATAATATTGAATTAAAATATAGGACATCAATCCATCAAACGTCAGCCAATGGATAGATGTAGGGGGTCTAATAAAAACCAGTTTGAAGAGGAATAAAAAGACTAATAGATGGTGAAAGAGAATTGAGGAATGTCTCCAAAGCCATAACAAGTAACACTGCCAAATGCTTGATGAAGGACATTCAGAAGAAGCTCGAAGCGAAAATATAATTGATATAATTTTTCTTTAAATATAATTTTATGTATGGAAAAAAACAAGAAATATTTAAATATTAAAATATTAAAACGAAACATTCCATTTGTGTTATAAGTGCTTAAAACATGTTCCAAAATTCTAAATTTATTCACTAACAATATTAAAAATGTTCACATATTTTTTTATATCGTCCACACTACTGTGCTGGGGGTATATATGTGTTTGACATTACGTTTTGCAGTGCATCGAGAAATGTGTTATTGTTCCTTATAACTGCACGAGTCGATATAGCGATGTCCATCTGTCTGTCTGTTGAATTCAAGCTCTTTCACAAAATGAACTATTTATCCAGTTAAGCTTATGGTACTAGTATCGCCATTATTTCCAGCTCTTTCATAGTTAAAATGGAATAAAGAGGGTATCATTATCGCAAAATATGACCTAAAAAATGGAGACACCGCTAAAAATTCTAAAAATTCTGTGTATATGTTAAAATATTTTAGTTTTTCAAATTGGTTTTTCAAATATTTTATTTCCATTTTTTATACAGATTGTTATTCATTTTTGTGCCTGGCAGCATTCCATATTTATTTTTATTTTTTATATTTTTCAAAATGTATCTATCATGATATCTCTATTAACTTCTTATCAATATTTAATTCGATGATTCGCTTGATATTATGTACTGGTACTGTAACGTATGAGTATTATATTATATAATGCAATATAACTTATACGTCCCACAATCAGCACGTTAATTAATTCCTATTCAAGAAACCAAAATAAGGTCAATTCGTAGATAGCCTCAAATAATAAAGTCTTCTCGCGACGGGGTACCAGTAGTATAGGGAAAAAAAATAATAAAAGGCGGTGGGGAATATTTCGAACAAACATGAGTTATCGTTTTTTCACACTAAATGTCCAATTTATGATATGGTTTTTTATTTTTGTTTAAATATAATTTTATAACATCGTTTTATAATATTCAATAAAATAAAAACTATATAAATAACATCATATATCAGATCACAGCCTACGTTGAATTTGACACGAAACACGTCTTTCATTATTACGGTACGTATAATTTCTTTGGGATTCGTTTTTCTTAATACGCTGACCATAGCGGGATATCTTTCATAGTGATCATAGAAGTTCTATTGAAATGAAAATATTTGTTGTGTTTTTTTTTTTTCAATTACTTCCAATATTTTTTGTTAATAAACTTATCTTTAACTTCCAGATGCCTTCATTGATGATAATTTTATTTAACAAAAAAAAAATACTCCACAAAAAGTCAATTATTTCACAAAAATAAGTTTTTGCTATTGCTTTTTATGGAGCTAAATTTATTGCCTGTTAAATTTAAATAGCATTTTGACTTATATGACACCTCAAATTAAACGATGCAACTTTAAAACAAGCACTAACCACCCACACGTACACTTTCAAGCAACACGCCAATATTTGTTCAGTGTTTAGGCATTACTGTCGTTTAATCATATTGACACAAAAAACACAAACAGTCGGTCGGTTATAGTTCGACTCGAATAGTATTTTATAGACCACAACTATTAAAGCCACAAAAAACTACCACAGCAGTTGGTTATTCGCAGATCATATGGCATGACAATCGAAGTGGTCAATTGGTTAGAATTTATTTTTAAAGCTTTACTTTGCCGTTCTATTCAGTGTATTATTTTTTGTTTTGTTGATTTTTTTTCCCCTTAATTATGTATTTCTGTCTAGTTAGTGTTAAACAAAGACTCGGCTAAATATGTTGATTGTACAGAATATGATAAACCCATTCAATGGTCTTAAAAAAAAATTGCACTCAAACCTTTTAAACGTACTATAATGGCAATTTGTATTTTACAATATTTTGGGAAATTAAGCTGTTAATATTATTTGAAATTTATGACTTTTATAGGCAAATATAATAAAAGTTTATATGAAATTAATTAAGTAAACTTTCCTAAATATTAAGAACCAACTATTAATAAATCTCCCGTCGTAAAAAATAAATTAAAGCATTTTTTAGGGAATAGAAAATAATAATAAGTATTCAAAATTAGCGCCATATTACAGCGTTATATATTCAACGAGTCAGTGATGAGCATAACTATATTTTAGAAAGAAAAAGAAAGAACAAGTTAGAAAATTTAAGTCGACTAAAGCGACTATACAATAGCCATTTCGCGGCTGTGTCTTGGATCTAACTTTCCTGAGGCAATTAGTTATTGGATGGTTTCTTTATATATTTTACTTGTACGCAGACACCTTCTTGTGAGCGTTTATAATTTTCATTAATATAAAAATGAAGTAGCTTCTTTCGAACAAAATGACTTGTTTAACGTATCTATCATTCTGCCTAATACTTCATCTCATAGCGAAATTTATTCGAAAGGAGTTCTAAGTATTCTTACTCAGAATCTGAAGTCTGCAATTTGAACTTTAATTTAAAACAATTAAGAGTGTTAAATTCGGCTGTGCCGAATTTCTAATAGGCTCCACCCAATATTGGGTACGGCTACCACTTCGAAACTGTTGCCGATAATGAAATATTAAATCCGATCACCAATTAAATTTAAAGTTAATTGGTTTTCTTGTTGGGCAATTTCGAATATAAAAAACAATGATCCTTAAAAATAATTAATTATTATTTGAAAAATTTCATTATTTTTCTTTTGCTATAGTAGAAAACCCCTAAGTACTTCATAAAACACCAATGAAATTAATTATTTAACTCAGCCGGTATCATAATAATACCCAAAGTATGCCTGATTTGAGACCTTAGAAGTCATACGATAAATCAAAAAAAAAAAAAATAAAAAAAAAATTCGAATGATTCTTGGCTACGAATTATTAATATTAAAAAAGAAAATTTTAAAATAATCTATATATTAATACGTGAAGATAAATTTTTAGTTCCCTTTTAAGCAATATGCATGCGGGCACGAAGGAGTGTGAAAATTGGCACAGTTATAGTTCATATGGAGGAGCAGCTGAGAATGATAAAATTTATGTTTAATATGTCTTAAAAATATACTAAATTAACTAAAATAAAATATTTCTAATAATTCGTTACGCCCTGTTAATGAGAATGTTTTAAACTGTACAACACAGGGCGTGTTGAATTGTGAATTGCTTAAATTGATTAGCATACCTTTAGGTTCATTTAAATATTCATAACTTTTTAAATTTAAATTTTTAAATGAAAAAATAATATTTTCTAGAATTTTCACTCGAATTTCGAGTGCTCGGCTATACTAGTTTTATTTAGTACAAAAAAAAAAACATAAATCTAAAGAAAGAAACTAAAATTTTTAATTTTTAATTTTTAATTTTTAATTTTTAATTTTTAATTTTTAATTTTTAATTTTTAATTTTTAATTTTTAATTTTTAATTTTTAATTTTTAATTTTTAATTTTTAATTTTTAATTTTTAATTTTTAATTTTTAATTTTTAATTTTTAATTTTTAATTTTTAATTTTTAATTTTTAATTTTTAATTTTTAATTTTTAATTTTTAATTTTTAATTTTTAATTTTTAATTTTTAATTTTTAATTTTTAATTTTTAATTTTTAATTTTTAATTTTTAATTTTTAATTTTTAATTTTTAATTTTTAATTTTTAATTTTTAATTTTTAATTTTTAATTTTTAATTTTTAATTTTTAATTTTTAATTTTTAATTTTTAATTTTTAATTTTTAATTTTTAATTTTTAATTTTTAATTTTTAATTTTTAATTTTTAATTTTTAATTTTTAATTTTTAATTTTTAATTTTTAATTTTTAATTTTTAATTTTTAATTTTCAATTTTTAATTTTTAATTTTTAATTTTTAATTTTTAATTTTTAATTTTTAATTTTTAATTTTTAATTTTTAATTTTTAATTTTTAATTTTTAATTTTTAATTTTTAATTTTTAATTTTTAATTTTTAATTTTTAATTTTTAATTTTTAATTTTTAATTTTTAATTTTTAATTTTTAATTTTTAATTTTTAATTTTTTATTTTTAATTTTTAATTTTTAATTTTTAATTTTTAATTTTTAATTTTTAATTTTTAATTTTTAATTTTTAATTTTTAATTTTTAATTTTTAATTTTTAATTTTTAATTTTTAATTTTTAATTTTTAATTTTTAATTTTTAATTTTTAATTTTTAATTTTTAATTTTTAATTTTTAATTTTTAATTTTTAATTTTTAATTTTTAATTTTTAATTTTTAATTTTTAATTTTTAATTTTTAATTTTTAATTTTTAATTTTTAATTTTTAATTTTTAATTTTTAATTTTTAATTTTTTATTTTTAATTTTTAATTTTTAATTTTTAATTTTAAATTTTTAATATTTAATTTTTAATTTTTAATATTTAATTTTTAATTTTTAATTTTTAATTTTTAATTTTTAATTTTTAATTTTTAATTTTTAATTTTTAATTTTTAATTTTTAATTTTTAATTTTTAATTTTTAATTTTTAATTTTTAATTTTTAATTTTTAATTTTTAATTTTTAATTTTTAATTTTTAATTTTTAATTTTTAATTTTTAATTTTTAATTTTTAATTTTTAATTTTTAATTTTTAATTTTTAATTTTTAATTTTTAATTTTTAATTTTTAATTTTTAATTTTTAATTTTTAATTTTTAATTTTTAATTTTTAATTTTTAATTTTATTTTTAATTTTTAATTTTTAATTTTTATTTTTTAATTTTTAATTTTTAATTTTTAATTTTTAATTTTTAATTTTTGATTTTTAATTTTTAATTTTTAATTTTTAATTTTTAATTTTTAATTTTTAATTTTTAATTTTTAATTTTTAATTTTTAATTTTTAATTTTTAATTTTTAATTTTTAATTCTTAATTTTTAATTTTTAATTTTTAATTTTTAATTTTTAATTTTTAATTTTTAATTTTTAATTTTTAATTTTTAATTTTTAATTTTTAATTTTTAATTTTTAATTTTTAATTTTTAATTTTTAATTTTTAATTTTTAATTTTTAATTTTTAATTTTTAATTTTTAATTTTTAATTTTTAATTTTTAATTTTTAATTTTTAATTTTTAATTTTTAATTTTTAATTTTTAATTTTTAATTTTTAATTTTTAATTTTTAATTTTTAATTTTTAATTTTTAATTTTTAATTTTTAATTTTTAATTTTTAATTTTTAATTTTTATTTTTTAATTTTTAGTTTTGAATTTTTAATTTTTTATTTTTAATTTTTAATTTTTAATTTTTAATTTTTAATTTTTAATTTTTAATTTTTAATTTTTAATTTTTAATATTTCTGAATGTGAATGTTGTTGTACAACTATTATGTTCAACCACTAAAATATTACAAGATACACACACCTATAGGGTCTTTATTTAATGAAAAAATAAAAAAAATAGAATTTGCACTTGAATTTGTAGGGCTGGAATCTGCTAGTAAATATTAATGGCCTCAACTAGTATGAATGGAATCTGATGTTTTTGGACATAAGACGCTTTCTGTATCTCATCATGTAGGGTATCGTATACTCGACTTTAACTTTATAACATTTTGTTTTTGTTCAATGTTCTTTTTAAGCAAACTTTGTTAGAGTCATTGAATTATTTTAAAATTATTACTTAAAACGATGTTGCAACCAGTTAATAATATAATCTTAAATATACTTCTTAGAACTTAATATTTTATAATATCAAATTTTTTCTACCAAGAATTCTATTCCAAAGAACTGGTTAAATAACTTATGTTGCAGCACCTATGCTTTTATCTAAAGGTTTAGGTAACATATTTTCAGCGAAAATTAATTCAGTTTTAGTTGTCGGTCACTTAACTCTTAGCTTACCTTTACCGGGAATTAGTTCCGGAACATGATCTACTAAACTCTTATTAAACAATCACTTCAACAACAATTTTTATGCTACAAAGTTGACCGCAAGTACTTCCCAACTATTGCAAAGAAGTACTTCAACAATACTACGAGTATTTACACCGTATATTCACTATGGGTTTTGGGTATAATGAGTTTGTGCTGATGTTTGTAACCACCAAAAATATTTGACCTACACCTAACTTTTATTGTACCGATCAACTCAGTCGTTCAATTAATCGATACAGCGATTTGCGGCCAGCCGTCTTTCTGTCTATCCTTCCGTCTGTGAGTCCAGGTAAATCTTGTAATCAAACTACAGGTAGCAAATATAAATATATTGTGATGCAAATTATTATATAGTCTTGATGAAAATCGGTGCATATACAAATATTTCCTTTCAGACCGACTATCATGGTCGTAAGATCCAGATTATCATATACACATTGATACAAAAACATTGCAAAGATTATGGGCCGTATGCAAAAAAATTAAAGTGTTCTTCAAGTAGACTTTATTGTATGTTTTTCATATAAAATTTGTTGATAAGGTCTACTTGAAGTGCACTTTAATTTTTTTGCTTACGGCCCTATATATTTTAGAGAAAAGTAAATGTCTTTACTAAATATGGTGATGATTGGTCCATATTTTCCTTTCCACATATAATTTAGAACAATACCACTTAAATCTGGTTTGTGCTTATTTTCTACATCCAGTTTTTTCTAAAGCAAAGCTGGATTTAAGACCCTCTTTCGGAATGTTAGTATATATAGTTTGCCCGAACCGACTATAATTTTCTTTATTTTTTTTTTGTGCTACTCATGGTCCTGTTATCAACCATTCTAATTCTTCTATCCTAAAATTACTGCTTTAGTACATATCCTCGAACTAGTTTTAAATCCAGTTCCGGGTGTGTTATGCCTAACCTATTTGTTCCTAGAAGTAATTTTAGAGCTAAATACTATATCACACTGCTGGAAACTGATTTAATTAAGCTAAGTGTTTGTATTTTTTATTTAATTTATTAAATATTTATTTAATATCTTTTATAACTTTCCAATGACCTATAAATGTTAATGCATATTTTTATAGATTCACTTTCTTTGTATGTCCTCTGTCTATATAGAAATAAAAGCATAGTTCACTGCACAATTTTCTGTATGCATTTCAACATATTTGTGCAGCGTTTAAAAATACATACGATATATAAAAAAGAGAGGTTATCCATACATTCAACGTGTTGTCAGCAAAAGTAAAATCTAAAAGGCCATTAAAATGGCTGTTATATAAACAAAGTTTAATGCAACGTTTTTTCTTTTTCTTTTTTCATTGCATGACGATGACGATAATGTGAACTTGAATCCAAGCTAGTGTTAATAATTAATTTTTATAATTATAAAAACAAGGTTCAGATAGTTCAGTTTATACAAAATAGAATAACTTTGTTTTCGTTTTACACTTTTGCGCTTTACTGAAATTAATATTTGAACAGGCCATCCTTTAAGTTGTACAAACCTGGAAGTATAAAGAAAATAAAGGAAAATTTATTAAAGCTGTTAAATAATCTAAAGGTTTTTTTTTCGCATTATATTATATTATAGTAGTATAAGAATATTAAATTTTTTTTCTGGGAATTTCTTAGAAAGAAAATGTTTAGTTATTAATTTTCTTCTTTTCTATTTACCTGTAAGCGCTAACTTCTTGTGATTAATTACTTTTGTTTTTGGTTTTAATTGCAGCCTAATCATTGATTACAGGTTATTTATTGTAAAAAATTAAGACTAAATATAAAGCAAGGTAGACGAGAACCCCTTAGGCCGATACCCTTGACCATGTTAAGAGTTGTAAGTCTTTAAGACATAATCTGACTATACAGCAGGAGATTCGTGAATATAGAGAATAACGTAACAAAATATAATCCAATTTTATGTGAGTACATAATATTATGTTAAATTGGAAATTTGTACACCACTTTATGGTTAGGGTATAAAGAGTTCGTGTTGATATTTGTAAGTACAAAAAACAATCTGACCTAGGCCCAGCTTTTATTATAACATTCATCTTAGAATCACTTTCTGAGTTGAGTGAATGTATGTATATTGATTAAAACTTTTATATAATTGGTTAAAATTACTTCATCTATAGAGCCAGGCCCCCCTCCCATCAGAATAACTTATGCCATTTTCTTTTCTGACAAAAAATGTCGCATTTTATTTGGACTTTTTTCGAGAAGTGACCTTATCTTATACATCAATCGAAAGGTTTAAGAATGCTGTGTGCATAAAATGCAAAATTTTTTTGAAGTCATAGGGTGAAAATGTTCAAAAAAGGGGAACAATGGGGAAATATTTTCACACTATGACCTGAAATAAATCAATGTCTACAATTTTTACTTTTTTTTTTTGATTTACGAAGGCTTGACTTTTAGATCTTTTGATTGCTGTATAGTATATGGTTGCTCTTAATTCAGAATATATAAAAAAAAATTTTTCGAAA
This sequence comes from Cordilura impudica, assembly GCA_963682025.1. Classification (NCBI taxonomy): domain Eukaryota; kingdom Metazoa; phylum Arthropoda; class Insecta; order Diptera; family Scathophagidae; genus Cordilura; species Cordilura impudica. The sequence goes on from OY821517.1 coordinate 134,698,889, forward strand.
AAAGTGCAAATAAAATTCGATATTTTTTGTTAGAAAAGAAAACGGCATTAAAGTCTCAGTCAAATTTACGAATATGTGCTTTTTAGACCCATTAATAAGGTTTCAAAAAATAAACCTTCTCATAGTTCCCATATAAAGCTGCTTTCCGATCTTCACTTAAATCCACATAAAAAAATAATATTAAAAATATAATTATAATAAAAAAGGCATAGATTTTTATTTTAATTTAGTTTATACATATTTTTCCGAATAAACTAACCCATAAAAACAAAGTTTTTATTAAAACCCTTTCTTTCCTTATGCCTTAAAAAAAAATATGAAATTGGGTATCGGTTAGTCTAGACCGAATATTATTTTTTAACTTCACCTTTGCTTTTTTATCGGCTTCTAATCGTTTTGACATTATATTTCCCAATTTTTTTTTACACTTTTCAGGGGTTATAGAATGCTAAGTTTGCTAAATTTTGGTTTTCATGAGAACCCAAATGTTATTTTGTAGACCCAGCCACTGCTCCCACCTTTTTCATACTTGTTAACAATACTTTTGTGCTGTTGAAGATACCTAGATTTTGCCATAGGTCTTTTCCGAGTCAATAGCTAATAATCGAGTTTGTTCAGAAACTAGCTTAACATAAGTCATTATTTTACACTTAATCATAATTTAGTGAAACAACGTTAAAAAGTGAGGGGCGTTAAATTTGGCTGTGCTGTATTTTCGATACCACCCAGTTTTCTAAACATATTATTATACACTAAGAGACAAAAAGGCTATATTTCACATTGTAATGGCTGGATTTTTTTACGATGCTGTTTAAAATAAATTAGATAATTAAATAAATATTAAGTATTTCCGTGCTTTCTTTAATTGAAAACAATTAATAAATGAAATCAGTATAAATGTACATACCCACAATTAATCATCGTGGTTATGCTCTTTCTCTCATCGATAACCACCCGTACAACAAAAAAAAAAAAAACAATGTGTGTATTAGACTTGTGGAGTGTTGGGGTCCAGTTTGTTTCGTTTTTATATATAAAACTAATAAATATGAAGGTTGGGGACAATCAGATAAAGAAAAGTAAGTAAGGAGATTTACAATTTTTTTTAACAAAATATCGAAATAATATATATTTGTAGAAGGATTTCGATAAAACTTGTTGATAATAATTTAATAATTCTAAAAAATAATATTCTGGACTTATTTACTGAAATAAACCCGTGGGGTACTCTCGATGTCAAATTAACTCTTTATGAAAATCTATAAATATTTTTTTCATCAGGATTTTTTTAAATAAAACAAATTTAATGTATTCATACAATTCCTTAAATTTATTCGTTATTTTATCATAATGTTTAGATTATTTAGTTTTTATATTTCATACAGCATAAATAAATTTGTATATCGAGGGCTTATATTCAAAAAGTGATATCTGTGTCAATAATTATTTTAAAGAGAGTGTGCAAAACTAATTTATTAATAAGATCTGAAAGTATTTGTCGATAGATTTGCTACAATATATATTAAGAAATAGTCGTACTAATCATGTATGATATGAAAATTAATATTATTTTTGACAGTTATATCAGAGAACAGTTTGAAATAAAAAAATAATATTGCTGTCATATGTAGATAGCACTTTTTGAGTATAAGCCCTCAAAATACTGTTATATGAATATAGTAATTCTGAAAAAATATTAAAACTAGGACACATGGGTTTAAATCAGAACCTAAGTCCAAAATATTATTTTCAAGAATTATTAAAATATTATCAACAAGTTTAATCGAAATCCTTCCACAACTATATATTATTTCGATATTTTGCTTAAAAAAAATGTAAATCTCTTTAAATTTGGCTTCTGACCTTAAAGAGGGACAATTTATAGTGTCTCAATTTAACCTCAATTTTCCAGTTTGATAACTTATATCAATAGTACAATATTTTGACCAAAAATATGAAAACACCAAAAAGATGTAGCCTAAAAGTTGAAAAAGTATAAAAAATCACCTTTTTCTTCAAATCCGCTTAAACAAAAACGCTGCCCTCACCAAATTAAGAACAGGATACCTACAATATTTGGCACTTTTAATCACATATAGTTTCTTTATGAGACCTTAAAGTCCAATCGTTGATTTCGGAAAATTTCTTGAACAAAGTTTTTGAAAAACTAAAGTTGGAGATTTTGAAATAGTGCTAAAAAAAATACGTACCGTTTTTACATTAACTTAGAACGGCATCACAATAGACGCTATGCAAAATACTTAACGTAGTATCATCAGAAAAATGCAAAAATGTTGTTGTTGTAAATTAATTCAATGTTTTTAAAAATGTAAGCTCGATGATCTGCGGCGCATTTATTGCCTGGGGAACTTGATATAACTTGGCTGGTTTTCCACCAATAATAGATTTTTTTTGTTTTATTCGAAACATATTTTACTCTAGATTATGGTTTATTAATCAATTTAGTTGAAACATAATTATTAATGTAATAATTTTTGTGAAAAATGGTCTTTTTTGATAATTTTTACATATAAATGCATATTTGAACTTTGAACTCAATGCGCTTCCAGAAAGCATCGCCCGATTTGGCTCAAATTTTGCCCATAAAGTTTTAGATCCAGTGTCACAATAATCCGAGCCGCACGTCTTGAAATTCCAAAAAAAAAATGGCTGTCACCGTAATATATATGCATATATGCGCTGTAGTTATGGTGACAATGATGGTAACAGGAGTTGCCATTAATATTGTTGCTTCAATGACTTTGTGCTGCTGTTTGTAACTACCAAAAATATTTAACCTAGACCCATCTTTTATTATACCGATCGACGCAGAATCACTTTCTGAATCGCTTTCTGAGTCGATTAGCTATGTCCGTCCGTCCGCCCATCCTTCTATGTGTCCATGTAAACCTTTTAATCAAACTACATGTCGAAAATATGAATATATTTTGATGAAATTTGGTATATAAGCTTTCAACGGCCATAGGATGAACGCTATTGAAATTGGTGAAATTCGGTCCATGTTCAGATCTTTTCCCCATACAAATGACCCCTATGAAATCGACATTAATTGCCATAAGATCCAAATTTTCATATAGATCTCAGTCAAATTAGGTTTGTATATCCATTAATCAGTAGTTCAAAAATAATTCCTATAGGACAGTTCTTAGTCATAGGCCCCATATAGAGCTGCTTCCCGATCTTCACTTAAATCTATCAAAAAACAACAATATTGCACAGATTTTTCTCAAATTTGGTTTTTATATATTTGTTTAAAATATAAGTGACTTTCCAAATATAGTTAGGATCGGTCCATATTTCGACTTAGTCCCCATATAAATATAACGTCCGATATGAACTTTTTCATATCTGCAGCCAAATAAATTAATAACAATGCCACTCAAATTTGGTTTATGTTTATTTTCTGTATCGAATTAGTTGGACCGAAGAGATAGGGCCTCTGAACCATGGTATAGGGTATCGTATAGTCGGTCTAGACTGACTATAATTTCTTACTGGTTCTATTTTATTTTTTTTATTAATTTATTTATTTTTTTTGCTATTGTTTAAATTCTATTGTTTTGAACACATACTCTGTACGTTCATAAGAAAAGCTTTTTCTAAACAACATGTGTTTCTGTTTCTAACGCACCGAAAAAATTATTTGCGAGCCCAGCAAGTTAATATATGCTTGATCCTTATAACAACTCAAGTCGAAATGTTGATGTCAGTCTGTCTGTCTCTCCTTTGAAATCACGTTCATTTAAGAAATAAACTATTTATTGGGGTAAAATTAAGATAATAATGTTTGCCATTATTTTCAGCAGGTTGCTGTTGAGGTTGGAGCCTGTAGACGAAATAGGTGAGGAATGATGTATGAAATTGTTAAGATACCCCAAAAAAAAATTATATAAAACAACTGAGAAACAATAGAATATAGTTGGTATGATATTAGAATCTACTCCCATGGGGCTTTTACCTTATAAATGACAACCAGGATTCAAGTCGGCCAGAAATAACCATTTTGGCCACTTGAAAATAAGACTTATAAGAAAATCAGTTTTTTTTTTTGATCCTTTATATCTTTTTTCTTGAGAAACAATTGAATATTGGCGGTATGTCATTAAAATCTACTCCCATGGGACTTTTACCTGATATAAGACAATCCGGATTCAGGTCGGCTAAAAATAACCGTTTTGGCCACTTTAACATTACATGCTGTCGTATGCGAATATACGTTATTTTTTATATGAAACTAAAAGTAGTAATAAAACAAATTTATTATTTGTTAGGCATCCCATATGTCTATAGTCTAAATTTAATTATTAAAATATTTAGATATTCGTTTTTGACTTAAATAAAAAAATTCGTTTGCTCATGTTAACTACTTGATAGAAAATGTTATAAATCTTAACAGATATTTATTTCGATACTTATCTTCATACCCATTTTATAAATTACTCTATTTATCTATTTTAATTAGGCCGATGCAATTCTCTTCTTTTAGAAACTTCTACAATTAATTATTAAAATATTTACATATTCGTTTTTGACTTAAATAAAAAAATTCGTTTGCTCATGTTAACTACTTTATAGAAAATGTTAACAGTAACCTTCTCCGTTAAAAATATTAACACATATTTATTTCGATATTTATCTTCATACCCTTTTTATAAATTACTCTATTTATCTATTTTAATTAGGCCGATGCAATTCTCTTCTTTTAGAAACTTCTACAATTAATTATTAAAATATTTAGATATTCGTTTTTGACTTAAATAAAAAAATTCGTTTGCTCATGTTAACTACTTTATAGAAAATGTTAACAGTAACCTTCTCCGTTAAAAATATTAACACATATTTATTTCGATATTTATCTTCATACCCTTTTTATAAATTACTCTATTTATCTATTTTAATTATGCCGATGCAATTCTCTTCTTTTAGAAACTTCTACAAAAAATCTTATATCTGGCAACACCTCTCTCTCTCTCTTTAATAATTTTAACAACAACTTCCATTAATCATTGCTTGCTAATTTACTTACTTATTGACATTCTTTATTTTAATCAGCACAAGTTAATATGTTGTAGGTTGCGTTCATCAGTATTTATTAAGTGAATAGGGCGTGCGCATATGAACGGGAATTTACGTAAACGAATTAACTTGAAACCAAATGATATACATACATAAAAAGTAAACAAATAATTAAAGTGTTATATATAAAGTGCTATATAAATATTCAATAAAAAGTTTGTGTTGTAAAAATAAAAGTGTGGTGAAATTAATATGTGTAGAAGATAAATAGTATTTTGTGTGTGTGTTTTTGGTTATTGTCGCCACCTAATGTTAATATTATTAAAGTTGTTAATTTATAGCACAAAATTATGCATTTTAAGATTTGCTATTTTAAAAAATAATAATGAGTTATAAAAAATAAATAAAGTAAATATATAAATTAAAGTAAATCTATAAATATATTGTAAAGGCCCAACACGCAGCGCTGCTTGCATTTCGGTTTGTTTTTTTCTTCGTTTTATGTGCTTTTTGTATATTTTTTTTTGCTAATGAGAATAGCTGTAATTTAAAGTTGTGAGTAAGGTGGAGAAGAGTTATATCAAGAAGTGTTTGAAATAAATATTAAGTAGTGTCAAGGAGAGGGCGAGTATAAGAAATTGTCAAAATGAGAGTAAATAGTATATTTCCATAACTGATACAAGTGACATCACATCAAATTATGCGGTTAACCAACATACATACATATGTACATACAAATTCATTGAAGGTAAGATAGAATTATTATTATTTTCCGCAATTAACCCGTGGGGTACTCTTGATGTCAAATTGACTTTATGAAAATCTATAAATATTTTCTTCATCAGGATTTAAAAAAAACAAATTTAATGTATTCAGAAAAACTCTCAAATTAATTCATTACTTTATGAAAATATGTGGATTATTTATATTTTATATTTAATACAGTATAAACAAATTTGTGTATCGAGGGCTTGTATTCAGAAAGTGATATCCGCATCAATAATTACTTTAAAGAGAGCGTGTAAAACCAATTTATTAATAAGATCTGAAAGTATTTGTCGATAGATTTTCTACAATATCTATTAAGAAATAGCCGTACTAAGCATGTATGATATCAAAATTAATAATATGTTTGACAGTTATATCAGAGAACAGTTTAAAATCAAAAATTAATATTTCTGTCAAATGTAGATAGCACTTTTTGAATATAATACCTTTATATGAATATAATAATTCTGAAAAAAAAAATTAAACTAGGACATATTTTGAATACCCCATATTAAATATTATCAACATGTTTTTATCGAAATCCTTCCATAAATATATATTATTTCGATATTTTGTTTTAAAAAAATATAAATATCCTTAAATTTGACCTTTGACCTTAAAGAGGGACAATTTGTAGTATTTCAATTTAACCTTAATCTACAAGACTGAGAACTAATTATAATATAAAAGTTTAAATATACTTATTAATTATTACATAGTTACAATCTATATTTGGCGTAGCAATATTGTTGTTAGCCAAATTGGCATTTAAATTAATTGTTACATATTTCTGAGAACTTATATCCAGTAGTATAACATTTTGACAAAAGATATTTAAAATATGAAAACACCAAAAAGGTATAGCCTAAAAGTTGAAAAAGTATGAAAAATCAAATTTTTCTTCAAATCTGCTGAAATAAAAACGCTGCCCTCGCCAAATTAAGAACAGGATACCAACAATATTTGGCAATTTTAAACACATATATTTTGTTCATAAGACCCTAAATTCCGATCTTTGATTCGGTAAATTTCTTGAACAAAGTTTTTGAAAAAGTGAAATTGGAGATTTTGAAATAGTGCTAAAAAAATACGTACCGTTTTGACATTAATTTAGAACGGCATAACAATAGACGAGATGCAAAATACTGTACGTAGTATCATCTTTCGATCAAAAATATGCAAAAATGTTGTTGTTGTAAATTATTTCAATGTTTTTATAAAGTGTGAGCTCGATGATCTTAATCACGTGGTCTGCGGCGCTTTTATTGCCTTGGGAACTTGATATAACTTGGCTGTTTTTCAACCAATAATAGATTTTTTTGTTTTATTCGAAATATAATTTACTCAAGATTATGGATTATTAAATAATTTAGTTGAAATGCAGTTATTAATATTAAAATTTTTGTGAGAAATGGTCTTTTTGATAATTTTTACTAAGAAATGTATATTTGAACTTTGAACTCAATGTGCGTCAAGAAAGCATTGTCCGATTTGGTTAAAATTTTCCACGCTAAAGTTTTAGATCCAGTGTCATAATAAGCCGACCAGCGCGCCTTAAAATTCGACCAAATATTTTTTTTCATACAAACCGCTGTCACCCTATTCGAAATTCGAGTGCTAATTCTAGGAAATTTTATTTTTTCATTAAATAAAGACCCTAAAGGTATGCTAATCAATTATAGCCAATTCACAACTCATCAGAAAAAACAAACTAATTTTTATTACAAACACATCAACAAATTTAATAAACACACACATCCCAATAAACCATTCCATAAGTGAAAGGTAACTGAATTGGAGAATAAGCTTACTATAACAATATTTCTATAACTTTTCATAAGCATTGTTATTGTTTTCATAAGCATTGTTTTAAATGATGTTTTAAAAACGCTTTACATAGAATAGCATTTACAATAACACTTGATATACACTTAGTCTGTATTACAGTTTGGCCAATATGATTGTAAACGACTTATGCTCGCTCTAGTTTTGTAAACATTGAGCAATATGAAGTCCTGTTATTTGAACGTTTTGTAAGCGTTGCGCATTGGGTTCAACATTGTGTTCTTTACGATTAAAGTGCCTATTTTTTTCACTAAATCTAATGAATTTTAAGATGATGGTGAAGAAAATGATTTTCCAAAAAAATCCAAAAATCCAATGAACATTTTTTTCAATATTTTTTTTAAATGGTTATTTTTTATGTGTTTATGCTTATTCATCAACAAAAAAAATATATAATATTTCCTAATGTGACTTTTTTGAGTTTAATTTGTGGAATTATGGAATTTGGATAAAATTTCAATTTAAAATTTTACTCTTAATAATAAATATATATTAAATATTTATTCCTTTCTTATTTTTTAATAAAAACGTATTTTTTTTTCTAAAAGCACATTAAATATGCTCTAATCTGCAACTGAATTTACTAATTTATCGCTTTTCGTTCCAAAGTTAAAACTTAAGTTGTGACAAACATTTTTTTTTGCAACTTTTTTTTTTAAATGCTGGTTTTTTATTTATTTATGAATATCCATCAATTAATAATAACAATATTTTGAAACTGCGGTTTCCGTGAATTAATCGCCACTTTGGTTACCATCGAACCAATTGTGCGTTGTTGCATGTGATGTCCCGTTATTTTCGCGTTGAAATTATTGTGAAATCCTCAGTCTTTTTCTTTTGTTTGAAGAGTGATTTGTTTTTTTAAATAAATAAAATATATATATAATAATATATAGGTACAGTTTGTATTAAAAAAGTAAATATATTAGTATATAAATTTATATATTTTAAATATTTGATATGCCATATAAATCAAAACGAAGTGTTCGTGAATAATCTAAAGAAATTGTACAATTGTTAGTGGACGAACTAGCGGACAAACTTTGCTGGAAAGGCACAGAAGATAAAAAGAGTGTGCGCAGCCTGAATGTAGCAAAAGCTATAAGAAGTAAGTTATTTTATATACATATTTCATTTATTTATTTTATTGACTTTTCAAATTCTTAGATGCTGCAGTTTGCATTGGATTGCCAGAGGATGAATATATGTATCAGAAGTACAAAAGCATTCTTCCAATTCGCTAAAAATAGGCAAGAGTCTAGAAATATAAGACAAAGGCAAAGATAAATAAAGAAGATAAAAATATTATAAAAAAATCAATAAAATTATTTTTAAACCAGAATATTTAAAAAAGACACTATTTAATTGTATTTAAAAGCTTACAAAAATCTTACGATTATAAGCTTACAAAAATATTACGGTTATAAGCTTACTGCATGAATAGAATACTATTTTGCTGTTAGCTTATTTTATTATAAGACTTCTAAGCTTGTTCACAAGGGTACAGTTTTCGTTATTAAACAATTGTTAAGAAGCCTTTCACAATAATATTCACAACAGTTTTCTAAACTTAAGGCTTATGGTAGCAAGTTTGTTACAAGCTATTTTAATACTGTTTTGGTTCATTGGGATTGCATTGTATAATTTTATGTATGTGTTAGTAGCAACTTTAAATGCAATTTACTCTAAATAAAGGAAAAATTTAAAAATCTGTAAATCCGTAAAACGACTAAAAAAAAATACCTTTCATATAATATACGTTTGGTCAAAATCGGAATAAAACGGTAGAACAAAACATTGGTTACAAGAAATCGCCTAGCTTATTAATATTATAGATGTAGATATCAGTATTTAGTTCAGTTTAAAATGCACGAAAAATTCATGGGTGACCCCACTGCTGCTTTGCAAAGCAGTAGGCTTTGACATTTTAAATTGAATGATCCCGTTATTCCTATTTTTTTTTTTTTTTTTTTTTTTTGTTGCAATGTTCTATTCAAAAAAAAATTTCCAATCAGTTTGGTTTCAAATTTTGTGTAATTGATATGGAGTGCGGCAATAACGCAAATCGCATCGCGGAAGTCATTTATTCACGTTGCTAAATAAATCCGGCATATCAGAAAAGTTTGTTTATCGTACCATCGATCGTTTCTTGGAATCGTCGCAAGTGGAAGACAGTGTGAAAGGTGGTCGATCTCGCTTTGTTCATATACGGGTTTAGCCATAAAAGCTGTGCGGGACCGGATTTGCCGAAATCCCCTAAGAAATCCTTTTACGGATTTAAAAGTTTTTACGGCAGTTTTTAATAAGCAAAACGTCAAGGTCTATGCCAGAACATCAGAATAAGCTAAATTTACTGTGCCAAGGGTTCAGAGAGGTCATCATCCAATATCCGTTATGGTCTGGTGCGGAGTATCCGAAAGGGGCGTAAAAACTAGAGCAAGAGTGTACCAACAAGACGTCTTGCAAGGCGTGGTTAAAGACTTGACAACAGCCCTCTTTAATCGAAAGCACTAGGTTTTTCAACGAGACCCCGCCCCGCACAAAAAGTCAAAAAACTCAATAGCGGTTACGTCAGAATATTCTAGTCTTTATTAATGCTGAAGTATTGGCCTCGGGAAGCCCATATTTGAATCCTCTTGATTAGCAATAGTGGCTAGCTCTGGTCCGCAAAGTTTGCCACCGATATTTGGAGAGTCTTAACAAAGCTCTTATTTCAGCAGCCTCATCAATACCCATCGAAACCATACGTGCCGCTATAGCCCAATGGCCTGAGCGTCTAAAGGCGTGCACTAAATCGAGAGGCAGCCATTTTTAATAAGATATTGATTTTCAGAAGCACTATTATTTAATAATAAAAAAAATTAATTAAAACACAATAAAAAAAAAAATTTCTTTAATTTTTACACTACATTCAAATTGTAAAAGAACTTATGGCAACAAGTCGATATTGGTGTGTCCGTCCGTCCGTCTGACTGTCTGAAGGTTTAGAATTATTTCGAGAAGTTAAGTATTGAATTTGAAGCCTCTCGACCCAGCATACGAGAAATTATAAAAAAAATAAGTTAAAATGCTCTGATAAAATTTCATATCAAAAACTAAGAATAGTGAAAAATGTTTATACGTAAGGGAACATGCGCATATACCGCGATGCATATACATTTTTTTTCTGCATGCAAAGGAATGATTTAGAGTAAGAGAATAACAAGATGTATTTGTATGCATTTACATTTATGGTGATTGCACTTATTAATTGAATTACAATAAAAAAGCAAGAAAATACCTTAAATTGTTGTTAATTATCTTATTAATTTTAGCCATCGTTGCCTCCTAGCGTTGGCAACTTTGGTTACAATATTGTGTTTAGAGCATCGATGGAGCGTATCAAAGATTCGATCGCGGCGAATTTTATGTTTTTCAACAAATTCAATGGATGAATTCCACTCGACATCTATTTGCAAAGATATTAGTATAAACGTTATAACACTTCACTCTAGTAGAAGAACAGCTAGATTGAGAAAATCGCTTAATGCAAACTTAGTCCAAACTCTAACGATTCTGTAGCATAGAGTAAAACGAACTAAAACGACAACATTTTTCGAGAAAAACACCAATAACAACTGATCAAAGTATTGATATCAGTTTTCCTTTGTAATATATCTGTAGTGTCTTTCGAGTCAGTTTTCTATTTTTTTTTTTTCAAAACTTTAACAATATTTAATCTATTTTAAAATTAAAAGTTTCTTATAAAATCAGAATTTTATTTATCGTATACTACTATGTGGTCAGGGTATAATGACTTTGTGCTGGTGTTTGTAACTACCAAAAATATTTGACCTAGACCCATCTTTTATTATACCGATCGACTCAGAACCACTTTCACTGTACTTCTGTCATTTTGTCCGTCCATCTGTGTGTCCATGTAAACCTTGTACTCAAACGACAGGTCGCAAATATGAATATATTTTGATGAAATTTACTATATAAGCTTCAATCAACCATATTGGTGAAAATCGGTGCATGTTCAGACCTGGTCCCAATACAAATGACCCCTGTGAGATGACAGAAATTACCATAGTATCCAAATAATCGTATACATCTTGTTCAAATTGGGTTTATATATGTTCATTACATCCATTTATCGGTATCTAAAAATTCTTAGTCATAGTCCCCACATGAAGCTGATTCCCAATCTTCATTTAAATCTATCAAAAAAAAAAAAAAAAAAACAAAAATATTGCACAAATTTTTTGAAAAAAATAAGTGTTCTTACCAAATATGGTTAGGATCAGTCCATTTTTCGACCTAGTCCCAATATATCCATATCCAAAGAAAGTTAAAAACAGTGCCACTCAGATTTGGTTTATGCTCATTTTCTATATATAATTTGTTGGACGTAAGATAGCATCTCAAAACGCATTGTATAGTGTATCGTATAGTCAGTCTAGACCGTCTACAATTTTCTTACTTGTTTTATTTATCAAGTTTTTAGTAATGTTTGTATTAATTATAAATGTTATTTTTTCTGATGCATCAGTGAGTACTGATAAAAATCATTATGACTAATACAAGACTTGACATGTTTTTTTCTTCCTGTACAAATTATGTTATTATAATCACTGAAAATATATTTTACACCTTAATTATATGGTAAACGATGACGATTCTTGCTTTTATGTAATTATTTAGTACAGCAGCATTCACAAAATGAAGTTTAAAACTTTAAATGTGTAAAATTTCTTACGTTTCTTTCTTGTACTTTCTTTTATATAAAGTGTGTTTAAATTCGTTTACAAATAACGCACTAAAAAGATTACACTTCCATACATCCTTCTGAAATGCAAAAACACTGTTATATTGTTGCTTTTGCCCTGAAAAAAGCGACGAAAACTTCCTTAAGCGAAAAGCTTTCCGCTTCCGCTAAATTTGTTGTAAATTTACGTGTGAGAGAGAGTCTGTGTGTAAGTGCTTTAAAAATAATTCTAATATTTGCATTGCATTTATATTTATTTTATACACACCTATCAAGATACACGTACGTTCGTATGTCCGTAACCACTTTGGTTAACCCTTAAATGTACAATTGTCATAAACATTTACTTTACTTTATTGTCAAGAGACACGGGGGGTTCCTCAATAATCATGCCACCAAGGTGTAAACTTTTTTTTCAATTTAAAAACGTATTGATTGAAGTGTTATTGAAATACCAGATAGACAAGCCGATGTATTTAGCTTAATACATTTTCATTTTCAGGGTTAAAATAAAGTTTAAACTCGCTATGATATCCTCTCTTACACCAGACGCATTTTATACCAAAAAACATTTCTTGTTACTTTTTTTTTGCTTTATTTTATGTATTTCTCTTTACAGTTTGCTGTCGTAATTTTTTTTATTCTTATTTTACGTGTGTATGTTTTTTTTTTTTTTTTTGTTTTGTTAAAAGTAAAAATCTAAGGTTTATTCCCAAAAATTTGCTCGGTGTCAGGCAATAATTTTCAACACCAAATTGCCAGTTCACGGTTTGTATTAAGAGTAAAATGTTTTTGCTTGGTTTTTTATTTATTTTTTTTTTTTTTGTAACATTCTATTGGTGTTGTTAGTTTGTTCTTGTTATATGAAACAAAAATGAAATTCGGGGTAAAATTCGTCGTTGTCAGACTTCGTCATCTCCTGTCAAAATGTCATTAAGATCGTAATGATTTGATATGTATTTGAGAGTATGAACATTAAAGTACAGCAGCTATAATAACAACAAGAACGAAATAACTAAATACACAACAACATTTAATACATAACAGAGCTTTCAATCAAATGTTCATTGTGAAAGGAATTTTAAATTAATTCCAAAACTACTTTGCCTACCGAATTCTTCAGTAATTTTTTAAATTCATTTTTGTTTTAAATAACATTGTGTTCATTAACTGAATGCGTTTGGAGAAACGATGTTAGGTTCAACTAATTGGATATATAAAACAGGCATAAGCCAATTTGAGTGGCATTGTTATTATTATTATTTTTTTTTTTTTGACTTCGTATATGAAAAAGTTCATATTGGCTGGTATATTTATATGAGGACTAGATCGAAAAAAGCCAATCCTAGCCATATTTGGTAAAAAAAAGATTACGACATTTTTCGCAAAAACATATACGAACCAAATTTGAAAAAAATCTATGTAATAGTTACAAAGATCACACGTAATAGTATTGGATAAAAAAAAAAAAAAAAAAACAATAATGAGGCGGTATTGTCTTATATGGGCTTAGTTTAGCAAAAGATTTAAATTATTTATAAGACCTAAAGTTTTACAGACAGATTGATTTTGGATTAAATTCATAATAATTTTTTATTCTAGAAACTGAAAACAATATTCTCTTAAAGCTCTGATCTACACATGACAATCTTGTTTTATAAAACAGGCACATTATAGCACAATTTGTGTCAGAGTGTGTTTGTGTTTTTTTTAGTAGTCTTCTTAAGTGTATGTATGAACACATATGCTTGTTTGTGTTACCTAAATTACATTCAGAAATCAATACTTGTTGTCAGGAAGAGTTTGAAAAAGGATAAAGTGTGCAAAAAAGCAAACATTTTATATAAAAATCCTATTTAAAAAATGTTTAGGAAATTTGTATTTTTTTGCCATTTATTTACTTTGCAATTTGTTAAAAGTCAATAACGCTTTATATAAATGAAAAATAATTTTGCAAGAATTGCCAATAGATTTTCATGACACTTTTTATTTAAATTGTACAGTAATGATGTTGTTTTATTGCTTATTAGTAGTTTGTTAACAATATTTATATTTGCTGTTGTATGTTAATCCATTTTCTGTTTGTAACTCAGAATCACTTTCTGAAATTTGGTATATAACCTTTTATCGGCCACAGGATGAACGCTATTAAAATTAGTGAAATTTTGTTCATGTTCAGACCTAGTCCACATACAAATTATCCCTATGAAGTCGATTAAATTGTCGTAAGATCCAAATTATCATATAGATCTCGGTTAAATTGGGTTTTTGTGGGTTTATTATACACATTTATCAGTTATGCAAAAATAATTCCTATAGAATAATTCTTAGTCATAGGCCCCATATAAAGCTGCTTCCCGATTTTCGCTTAAATCTATCAAAAAACACAAATATTGCACAGATTTTTCTCAAATTTGGTCTGTATATATTTTTTCAAAATATAAGTGACTTTACCAAACACGGTCAGGATGAGTTCAGTTTTCGACCTAGTTCCCATATAAATATAGCATCCGATATGAACTTTTTCATATTCAAAGGAAAAAAAATTAACAATGCCGCTCAAATTTGGTTTATGCTTATTTTCTATATCAAATAAGACATAGGGTCTCTAAACCACGGTATAAGGTATCGTATAGTCGGTCTAGACCGACTATAATTTTCTTACTTGTTTTTTTTTTTTTTGTTTGTAATTGTATTTTTGGTAACAAATATGTTATCTTTCGATAGAAAACACACCAAAGTGTAATTTCGTAAAAAAAAACATAATTTTTCGTACTTAACGCGAAATTATTAAGGTGGGTAAGGTTTTAACAGTTAAAACAAAGTCGTGTTTTCATAATTCTTTTTGAAGATATGAATAATGTTGGATTATTGATTTCATATACGCGTTATAGTATAACATTTGAAGAATCTTTGAAAGAATTTTCAATTAAAAATTTTAATAAATAAGTCCGTGACAGTGTATCTCCGGAGGCGTTGTTGTTTTGCGGTGAACATCATTACTCGTTACCGGATCATGTGAAATAAAACAAGTAAGAAAATTATAGTCGGTCTAGACCAACTATACGATACCCAATACGATGCGTTTAGAGGCCCTATCTCTCAGGCTCAACTAACTGGATATAGAAAATAAGCATAAACCAATTTGAGTGGGATTTTTATTAATTTTTTGGCTGCAGATATGAAAAAGTTCATATCGGATGCTATATCTATGTGGGGATTAGGCCCCAAAATGGACCGATCCTGACCATGTTTGGTAAAGTCTCCTGTATTTTGCAAAAATATATACAAACAAAATTTGAGAAGAATCAGTGCAATATTTTAGTTTTTTGATAGATTTAAGTGAAGATCGGGAAGCAGCTCTATATGGGGCCCATGACTAAGAGTTGTCCAATAGGGATAATTTTTGGACTACTGATTAATGGATGTAATAAATACATACAAACCCAATTTGACTAAGATTTATATGATAATTTGGATCTTTTGGCAATTTATGTTGATTTCATAGGGGTCATATGTATGGGGGCTAGGTCTGAACATGGACCGCTTCTCACTAATTTCAATAGCGTTCATCCTATGGTCGATAAAAGCTTATATACCAAATTTCATCGAATTATATTCATATTTGCGACCAGCAGTTTGATTACAAGCTTTACGTGGACACACAGACGGACGGACGGACGGACATCGTTAAATCGAATCAGCTAGTGATTCTGATTCGATGGGTCTAGGTCAAATATTTTTGGTAGTTACAAGCAGCAGCACAAAGTCATTATACTCAAACCACATAGTGGTATAGGGTATAAAAATCGAAATGCGTTTAAAAGGTGACATGTTTCCTGAGGTAGTGATGGAGATTTTTTAAAATTTTTTTTGTATTTTTTTTTTTTTTTTTTTTTTTGCAGCATTTTGAAGTGAAAAACACGATTTTTGCTGTAAAATTTCGGGAATTTGTTGTTAAAAACGGGGAAGAGAATGGAAAAGAGAAATAACTCTTCGTGGTTACCTGATGATTTATGTGTGGATATTTGTGTAAAATTTTAAAAGAATTTGTCAAGTTGATTTTGAGTTATGATGTTCATGTTTAAAAATTTATAAAAACTGATTTATATACGATATACCGTATGAGGTCGGTCGCTGGATACGCTGTATCTAAAGTTTTGCTCCGATTTACTTGAAATTTTGACACAACGTTCTTGGATTTATCCCAAATTTTAGGAACGGAAGTTCTGCACATTTGGTTATTATATTTTATGCGTCGCATCTAAAAATTCAACAGCACACACACAATATTTGAATTTTTTAATAAATTGTTTTTATTAGCTTGGGGTCATATGTGACCCCAATTCCAAAAAGGCTAATGGGGTCATGATTTTTTTTTTCTAAACCCCTGGCTATTAAGATAAAATATAACATTTAAAACTAGAAAAATTATGAATTTTTGATACAAAGTATTTTGAAAGAGTACATTTACAGAATATTTTACAAAAATCCCATTTTTCTCGAAATCCACAAAATAAAATCCTTGTAAAAAAAATTCCGGCATAGGGATTTACTTAAAAATTCACACAGTTAATCTGTAACAATTATTTAAAAAACATTGAAGTGCCAGATCGATTTTTTGAAATTTTGTTTAAGAAAATTTTTTAAAACTTGAAAAAGGAGTTTTTAAAATTATATCAAAAAATTTCCCATATTCGGTCTCAATGGGCAATAGGCTAACAACGTGGTAATAAAACAATACTTCATGTCTGAGTACTTATAAGTACAGAGACCAAAAAAAAAATTATGCCTTTAATCAATTTCTCAAAGTTTAAAAATAAAAAAATGGCTTCAAATTTCATGACCTAGTTTTTTTTTGCACAAAAGTGGGCTGGGCCATTTGCTATTTCATTTATTCATATCTTTTTAGTAATTATACTCTTATATCATCGATATATTCTTTAAATTTATTTCAAAATTTTCAAAACTGACAGATCAAAAATTTTTGCTGGGTTATTTTAACCTTAAAACCTTCACGTATGGCCACTTAATAAATATATCACTCTGTGGCACATCTACATAAAATATATTTCCGTTTCAGTTAATTCTTTTATTCAATTTTATTTTGGTTTTACCAAAGTAACTCATACACTACAGTTTGCTATGTGGTTTTAAATTTTTTCTTCTTCTTTTTCTTATGGGTTACATGCGAACGTCGGTCTTTTATGATAATGGGAGAAATATGTTTTATGAGAGTTTGTTTTATATTGTTATTAAGTGCTCCTATAATTGTAGAGCAATTTCTTTGTGTAATATAATCTTTTTCTTTTTTGCTTTTCATATTGTACTTTAACACACTCATATGTAAGTTTATGCTATTTAACACTACAAATGTTTGTATATCGCCTTTAACTGTGCTGCTTTATGTTCAAGTTATTGTTTTTTAATTATATTGCACTTAATACTTTTTCATCTTCTACATAATTTTTTACTCTTTCTTGTATTTCATAAATTTTTATGTCAGTATTTACCCTCCTACACCTCTTGAGAATGATGTTAAAAAAAACATTTATAGAGAACATTTAAAACTTGAAAAAAAAAAATTTCTAAAAGATAAGATGACAACATATAAAATAAATCGCGAAGGAACCACAAGCAACTCAAAAATTCTCTAATATTAAAATCATATTTTCGAATCACACATCATTTGCTAACAATAAATAGAATTAAATTAATAAAGTTGAACTCGGTATGTGCGTTACCCTACAGAGTGATGTTATTATTGGACACAAGCTTTGTTTTAGATTTACATAAATTTGTGGCCTGGAGATATGGTAAATTATATAAGGAATGTTATTTTCAGGTCATCAAATATATTGACTTAAATTTTGACATATTCAAATCATTTTCAGTAACAGATATATGTCTTTTTTTAATATCTTAAGACAAGTGAAAAATACAAACAACGCAGCTTGCAATTTATCTCTCGATGTGACGAACTTTAAATTCTGATTTCAAATAAAGTATATGAATTTTAAAAACATTAATTTTACTCACTCTTAATCAGGAGTCGAACCCGAAACCGACATGAACCTTAAACCCTTTTCGTTTCAAATTTTTTTTTAATTATGTGAAACGGAAACCACCTCTATCAAAAATGCAGTTTAGTTTAAAGTTGTAATCAAAATTATTAACTAATTTAGCGACGCTTACATATTATGAAATATTTCCCAAAATTTCTGAAGGATTTATTTTTTATTTTTCTGAGAACAAAAAGAAGATTGTTCCACCAACTTAAGTCAGCTTTGAGGGGGACCTTCTGTACTAAAGTTTGTTTTAGCTCTACCTAGATTGCATTTCTCTTTGGATCGTTATTAATAAATTTTAATTTTTAATTTTCTTAATTATACCCTATACCACTATGTGGTTTGGGTATAATGACTTTGTGCTGCTGTTTGTAACTACCAAAAATATTTGACCCAGACCCATCTTTTATTATACCGATCGAATCAGAATCACTATCTGATTCGATTTAACGATGTCCGTCCGTCCGTCCGTCCGTCCGTCTGTGTGTCCATGTAAAGCTTGTAATCAAATTGCAGGTCGCAAATATGAATATATTTTAACGAAATTTGGTATATGAGCTTCTATCAGGCATGGGATGAATGCTATTGAAATTGGTGCGAATCGGTCCATGTTCAGACCTGGCCCCCATACAAATGACCCCTATGAAATCGACTAATTGCCATAAGATACAAATTATCATATAAATCTTATTCAAATTGGGTTTGTATGTGTTTAATACATCCCTTAATCAGTAGTCCAAAAATGATCTCTATGGGACAGCCCTTAGTCATAGGCCCCATATAGAGCTGCTTCCCGATCTTCACTTAAATCTATCAAAAAACAAAAATATTGCACTGATTCTTCTCAAATTTTGTTTGTATATATTTTTGCAGAATTCAAAAGACTTTACTAAACATGGTCAGGATCGGTCCATTTTTGGGCCTAGTCCCCATATAGATATAGCATCCGATATGAACTTTTTCATATCTGCAGCCTAAAAAATTAATAAAAATCCCACTCAAATTTGGTTTATGCTTATTTTCTATGTCCAGTTAGTTGGGCCTATGAGATAGGGTCTCTAAATGCATGGTATAGGGTATCATATAGTCGGTCTAGACCGACTATAATTTTCTTACTTGTTTTCTGTTGAAAAAATTGAAAGCCGTACCCGAACCTGGATCCATTAAATTTCCATGTAGGTCACCCGAACCATCAAGACAATGTTCTATTTAAATACTAACTGTTGTTGAATTTTATTCAAAATAGGGTTGTAATTAATCGGGTTTTTTTATTGATCCATCAAGCGTTTTACAAATTATTCGAATAATCGATCAAATAACGAATAAAAGGAAACATTTCAAAATATTCCAAAAACATTTTGTTATTAAAAAATTTAAATTAGAGTCAAAACAAATAAAGAGAAAATAAAGAAAATTGAAATAAAATTTTACATATAAACTTGTTAGAAAAAGTCTTCCTACACTTAGAATTAAGCATTCAAAAGCATTTAATAATTATTCGATTTATCTGATTAATCGACACGTATTGATCGGATAATTTGTTAGTCGATTTATAAGTTCTTCGATCAAAAGTTTTTTTTATTTGATCTGCTAATTGAATAATTCTTAACCGGTTTGCAGCCACAATATTGAACCAGTGTACATTTTTGTCAACGTTCAATTTTCTATTTAGTATACTTATGTTTTCCAAGCAGAAAGTGTTTAGTAAATTTGAACCCATTACTTATTATTTTTTTGTTGAAAATTTTTTGCTGGGACAGTGGAAAATTTCCTTGTATGATGGATGTCGAAAATGTTCATATGCATAACGTAGATATTGTTTTAGGTAACCATATGAGTCTCACAGACTAACAATGTGAGTGTGGTTATGTGTATTGTGTTGAACTTTAGTATGCTGTTGAATTAGCTTTGAGCCACAAAGTCAATCTGGGTCATTAGTAAGTTTTTATTATATTCAAAGAAATAAAACAAAATACAAAACGGAACATTTTGGGGTTTACTGCATCATCATACTTTCATAATCTTTGAGGTTTTTGGTTTATTTTATGAGTATGATTAAATATTAATATGTTTTTTTTTTTTTTGTATGTGCTCAAGAAAATTAAAGACGTCTCACCACTTTGATTCTGTTTTCAAAGGGGAGAAAAGAATTCTTTTTTTTTGGACTTTTACTTTCATGATTTTTGGATGCGGAGTCAAAGAAAACATCTTTAGTCATATTCTTTGGGGTTAATTTTCGTATTTTCTTTGAAATTAGTTATTAATTATGCTAGTTCGAAATTTTTCTTTGATTTTATATTTTTGCTCCAATAAAAATAAAAAAAAAATATTTTCTTAATCCTGAATTTTAAAAATAGATGAAGTGTTTATTGATCTCTATAGTTTTTAAATTTTTTATTTTTTGGTTCAAAATTTCGTTTTTAAGATATGCAAGTACTTAACTCTCGACTACTGTAATTTGACCCCTGATCTTACATTTTGTGTAAGTTAAACTGTGTATAAGGAGTGAGATCATACAAACCTTAGCATACATAAAATGAAATAATAATGAAACCACTTAACCTAAAATTTTGTTTGTGTTTATTTAACTGAAAATATATTTAATCCTAAAAAAAGACAACTTTTATAGTTCTAATCACTAATTATAAACTTATGAATCTTTATCCGAAACCCTTTCACTACAAATTTTATAATAGTTCGCCAGTTTTAAATGTTCCACATTTTGGTTCACATTTTTTGAGATTTTCAACTGCGTTTTACATGTAATTTGGAGGATTTGCCTACCTTGGTACATACACCAAGTTATTATTCTTGTACCGCTAAAGAACAATAACTTGAGTGGTATACATTGTGTTGGTTTATTAAAAGAAGGAAGCTTTATTTCAAACCATCCTCAATATTGCTTTTGCTATTCATAGAGCCCGTTGTAACAAATGAATTCGTACCTGCATTGACCTTAACTTTTCATAATAAATAGTTCAAGCACTGTGCTGACCGGGCTGCGTTTCTACTGCATGTGTTGGGAGCTCATTCCAATATGCTCTCCATTTTCTTGGTCATACAAACATCAAGTGGACCTTTCTTTCTTTCTAATTCAGATTTCCTATCAATAGTTAAATTCTTATGATACTTTCGAATAAATTGGAAACGGTCTGACGATAGAGCTTTGAGCTTTGATTCTTTGGTCACATTTTTGTAAGACCAAGTTGGATTGTGTTGGAAATATGTATGTACCGATTCTATTTCATAACTCATTTTAATTAAACTAACAATAGAGAAGTCATTAAACATAATAACTGACTTATTTTTCAAAAGATAACTTGATCTAAAGACAATTTAAATAACGCTTGGCAAAAAAGTTAAGAGGAAAAACATGTGTTAAGAAATTTTCGATCTCACTAGGGTAAAAACATATGAAATCAACCAATGAGTTGACCGCACCGATTTCGAATTGGATGAATTTTGGTACGAAGGGAAAGTTAAACATAATAATAGCGTTTGCCAACTTTCAGTGTCGCGACATGTCGTAGCTCTCGTATTTTCAGAATTATGGCCATTCCAAGTTGGCAAAAATCAATAAAAATGCACTCAGATACCTTAACATAATTTTTAATATCTCGAAAAGTATTCATTGTACGTTAATAATCAAGGGCTCATTTTACAGACTAAAACATGCGCCATTCCAAAAAAATTTTTTTTTCAAATTTTCGATCAAGGATAATGTAAATAAAAAAGGACTAAAATTTCCAAAGGATATTTCTCGAAAATCAATATTTTTAAAAATTTCAAAAAAATATATGTTAATTCTTATTATGTTTTGTACAAGTCTGTCAAATTTCAATGTGGAGTCTTTATTACAACATGAGTTATTAAGAAAAAAGCAGGCGAAGGTTTATGTATTTCATGAAATGTACCAAAATACAAAAAGGTGACAAATTACAAAAAGAAGGACAAATCAAATGTAACGGAACTTTTTCGACTTTTCTTTGCTTAAACTCTTTTTCTCCATTGCTAAACCTTTAATAAAAAGTACAACATAATGTATTATCATTATTAAACACTTTATTACAGCATATTTATTTATTTCTGAAGGATTTCAATTAAAAAATCTGCATCTGCCGCGTATCGCTTGACTTTAATTTTTTTTTTATCTACAGGTTCAATAGAATGCAGCTTTTGAGTTCCAGGAATAGTACGCAAATCTTTAAAACGAATTTGAAGGAACCGTGCTTCTTCTTCGTTGTCTTCTAGAGTTAAAAACTCGAAATTACAGTTCAAAAGATTTCGCAGGCACCATTCATATAATTGTTTTGGAGTAGTTATTTGACCTTGTAATGGACGCTGTAAACTAGCTCGACGTGCCTCTCTCTTTACGATACCTCCAAGACCGTCATTTGGGCCTTTTCCATGGCTTGTTGCAAAAAAATGCCACTCAGCATTACATCCAAAATCTTCCATATGATAACATAAATTGATAAAGTTCTTTTTATTTTTAAACTGGGCAGCACTACCGTCTGAAAAATACGTGATTTTCTTCGGGGTTGTTTTAAACTTTTTTCTCAAAAATACATTCAGGTGGCGATGGAACAGGTGAACAGCTACAGAATCGTGTACAAGACAATCAGATATTATTATGAAGTTTGTATGTTGTGTTTTTCCATCTGATTTAAAATAAATAGCAATTGGGTATAAAGTGGCCTGAGAGTTGTTCCAGTGAAATCCCTGGACTGCATCCTGAATAGTAAAAGAAGCATTTTCTGAAAAATCGCAAACTGCTATATACTCATTTTCTTCCAAATTTGATTTTCTTTCGCTCAGATATGCTGCCTGCTGTTTTGCAATAAATGAACGAGGTAATAGAATTTCAAGTTTTTCACATAGGGAATCCACAAAAACGTCGGCTTGGCCAATCATGGTCTCCAAATTATCCCTATCTACACTTACCCATTGTTTATATGTTATTTCATCAATATCATTTTGCTCTAGTAATTGATTTAGTTTTGCTTTTAAATTTTCAATTCCTGGACACTTGTTACATTTACGTAGGTGACACTTTGAAGAAGATGGAATGCATGTCATTTGTTTCAAACAATCTTTGTAACATTCAAGCTGATAATTCGGAACACCAGCAGTTAATTTTTTTAAATTTATGGCATCAATCATCAGCTTCACATTTTGATGCTTTGTACAAACACACACGTTATGAGATCCACTCGCATTTGCTAGAATTATATTCCTCGGACGAAGTTGGCAAAACTTGGAAATACATATTTTTATTCCATCATGTCGTTCCTTGAATAAGGCGTACATTTCTCTTAAGTTTCCAAGCAAAAGTCTTTTATTTTTCCTGACTTTTGTACCATTTTCAAAAAAAGACACGAAATCTTTCTGTCCGGGCATACACCTGCTGACGTCATCGGATTCATAAAAGGATTTTACTAAATTGCTTGTCACTGGTGAAATTGGACTTCCCAGTTTTGGGTTAGGCGTACTCATCACACCCTTTGTTTCAACCAAATGCTTAACTTTTCGCGCGATATAGTTTGTAACCAGGAATTCTTCCTCAATTTTATGTATTGCCCAGCTTTTTGGTAAAATTGTTAGCAGTTGGATTTTCTCGCTATTTTTTGTTAATGTTTTAAACTTTTCTTTTAATTGTTCTATTATTTCGGATTGTGGGCACATATGCGAAGTTGATTGTGCTGAACCGTGGAAAATTTTGTCTTGAATCGAATCACTTATTTTCCTGAATTTTCCATCTCTGTACCGTTTTTGATGTAACTTCTTCTTTTTTATCGGAGATTGTTCCAGATACGGTAAAGATTGGTTTAATTTTGAAATAGCAACTTCTTCCGTGCCTGACGCAATGTCATCTTCTTCCGTGCCTGACGCAATGTCATCGAAAGTATCTACATTTTCGTTTATGTCTGAACCTTCTTCCAAATTAGATTTATTAGATTTCTTCAGATGCGAAAATTTTATTCTACATGTCCCACAAATTTTATTTGAGATCGTAATGTTTTTATCCTTAGTATACTGTAGCATCCATTCTTGGACTTGTCTTAAACTTTTATTGCACCCAGTGTGACCGGATTTTTTAAAAGGATTACAGCAAAATGTTGAATGGAATGGCATATTTTTTTTTTTAAATACCACAACCGAATGAATTGTGCACGACTTTTTTGTATTGACAATAATTATAATTTATTTAAATATTTAGTCTCTTTTTTTGTTTTTTCAAACGATCAAGTCACTTTAACACTATAACACTTTGACGTTTAGCACTTATGAAATCTAGTATTCAACTGAAGTTTGACTTACAGTCTCTGAACGATTTATACTGTTTTTTTTGGTACAAAAAATAGATTACAGGTAAAAAAATACACGCCTTGCTTTTCTTGAATTGGAAAATTTGCGTGAACTACGGGTCATAAAATGTTTTTTAAATAGGGACTGAATTTGCTACTGCCAATAAGCCGACCACAGGTCATAAAATATTTGTAAATTTTTTGTGTGAACAGGCAATAAATATTTCGTCTAGGTTGTAAAGTCGAAAAAGTTCCGTTACATTTGATATGTCCTTCTTTTTGTAATTTGTCACCTTTTTGTATTTTGGTACATTTCATGAAATACATAAACCTTCGCCTGCTTTTTTCTTAATAACTCATGTTGTAATAAAGACTCCACATTGAAATTTGACAGACTTGTACAAAACATAATAAGAATTAACATATATTTTTTTGAAATTTTTAAAAATATTGATTTTCGAGAAATATCCTTTGGAAATTTTAGTCCTTTTTTATTTACATTATCCTTGATCGAAAATTTGGAAAAATGGCGCATGGAATGGCGCATGTTTTAGTCTGTAAAATGAGCCCTTGATTATTAACGTACAATGAATACTTTTCGAGATATTAAAAATTGTGTTAAGGCATCTGAGTGCATTTTTATTGATTTTTGCCAACTTGGAATGGCCATAATTCTGAAAGTTCGAAGGCTATATGTCTGAAAGTTGGCAAATATTATTGTGCCGATCCATAGATCATGTGTACAAAATCTTATCAAATTTGGAGGTGATGAGGTCACAAATGTTAATATTTTCGGTTGATTTCATATGTTTTTACCCACTACTTATATTGTATTTTGTAATTTTATCGTATTTTTTTATCATTTTAGATTTGTTTCCTTTTTTTTCCTTTTAGTTTGTTATTTAAAAATAAATAAATAATAAATTAAAATATTAAATAAAAGTAGCAGACGGGTTCTTATGGTCCTTGTCGATATTTTAATGCCATGTTCCGACTCCATACACGATCTAATCTGCGTTGATATGAGGAATGAGTCAATTTTACTCACCCTCGCCATAAGCCTATCTTCCGCTTGTATAGTTTTGCGTATGTCTTTGCAAAGTATCGAAAGTCTTATATTTTTGATACTGTTTAATAACGTTGACAATATTTCCCCGAGATAATGAACATTTTGGATGCAATTTCAAATGATCTCCTTTGCATAATTTAACAACGTCAAATGGAACTACAGAAAAATGTGCTAAAACATCTTAAAATACCAATAAAACCCTTTCGGTTACCACAAAGTCTTCTTAACACAAAAATACACCTTCGATAATTAAAATGACTTAATTATTTGTCCACTTACCTTCGGCGATGTGTTAAGAAATGACTGATTGTTTACAAAACTGAACATTGAAATGCTTGAATTTTTTTTCAAAGAATCATAATGGTACCGCATGTTTTAAGAAATTTGAAGGAATTTATTTGTTGATTTGTTGATTTGTTGATGTACCATACAGAAAAGTATATTGCATGAATATTTAAATAAGATTCATTAAATTGTGAATTTTTAAATAAAATTCATTAAATTTCATTATAAATATTTAATGAATAATTTTATAAGAGTCTAAAGGTATGCTTATCAATTTTAGCCAGTGCATAAACACACACGCAGCATTGGATAATTTTTTATTTGAAGCTTAAACATGTGTTTTATATATGTGTTATTAGCAACTTTAAATGATTATTACTAAAAAAAAAAAAAGAAAATGTGCCAGATGTTGCATTTCTGTAAAGATGGTGCTTTGTGCTGGTGTTTGTAATTACCAAAAATATTTGACATAGACCCATCTTTTATTATACCGATCGACTCAGAATCACTTTCAGAATAACTTTCTGAGTCGATTTGGTGATGTCCTTCCGTCCATGCGTCTGTCTGTCCATGTAAACTTTGTAATCAAAATACAGGTCGCAAATATGAATACATTTTGATGAAATTTGATATATAAGCTTTTATCGGCCATAGAATGAACGCTATTGAAACTGGTGAAATTCGGTCCATGTTCCCACCTTGTCCCCATACAAATGACCCCTATGAAATCGACATAAATTGCCATAAGATCCAAACTATCATATATATCTCAGTCAAATTGGGTTTGTATGTGTTTATTATATTCATTAGTCAGTAGTCCAAAAATAATCCCTATGGGACAATTCCTAGTCAGAAGCCCCATATAGAGCTGCATTCCGATCTTCACTTAAATCTATCGAAAAACAAAAATATTG
Source organism: Cordilura impudica (assembly GCA_963682025.1). Taxonomy (NCBI): domain Eukaryota; kingdom Metazoa; phylum Arthropoda; class Insecta; order Diptera; family Scathophagidae; genus Cordilura; species Cordilura impudica. The sequence continues at coordinate 134,725,933 of OY821517.1, forward strand.
CACTGATTTTTCTCAAATTTGGGTTGTATTTATTTTTTTAAAATATAAGTGACTTTGCCAAATATCGTCAGGATCGGTCAATTTCTCGACCTAGCCCCCATATAAATATAGTACCCGATATGAAGTTTTTCAAATCTGCAGCCAAAAAGATTAATAACAATGCCATTCAAATTTGGTTTATGCTTATTTTCTATATCGAGTTAGTTGGACCGAAGAGATGGGGTCTCTAAACCATGGTATAGGGTATCGTATAGTCGGTCTAGACCGACTTTTTTGCCAGACTAGCTTTTTTTTTTTGTTCAAATAGTCTAATTGGTGTAATATTTTTCCCTTTGGAAAGTAAACAATATGCCTTATATGTCGGTACGTCCGGCTAAATACTTCCGTCAAAATGCTCAGAAGATCAAATGAAAGTCAGTGTGGCTGAAGAACACTAATTTATGCTAAAAACTCACAAAATCTATATTCCCATAACTAAGTCCCAGGTCCGGGAGAAATACATTCCAAAATTATTTTTATATTCCGAAAAGATAACAGAAATAATTTTAATTTTTTTTTTTACAAAGAATAATCCCATAAAGTTAGTATTGAGCCACCCAATTGAAGATTTAGTGTATGGGTTGAATAACGAAGCCTACATGTATTCCAAGAAAAAAGTGCGTTGAATCGATCAAAGCTGGTTTTGAAACGATACGAACAATAGTTTATATTTTATGGACGTTTAATACGTGGATTAGTGAAAAGTCCCATACGGCCCTTGTGCAATTATTAGAAGAAATCGCTACTTAGTTGTGTTGAATTGTGTTCTTTTTGTTACTTGTATTTCTTTTTTCAATTTCCAATTTGGCGGCAGCTAACATCTCGCATGTTTCGATGACCGTGGACGAACAATTATTCCGTCTACGCCACCGAAGTAAGTCCGAGTTCACACAAGACAACTTTGTTGCGCAATTCTTGAGTTTGTAGGAGAGAGGGGAATGAAGAACTCGTTTTGTTGTGCAATTCGTAATTATAAACACGAAGTTAGCTGCAGCTTATTATTTGACATTTCTTTTTATTCTTTGTCTCGCTGTGTAAAATTATTATTATTTCATTTATTTTAATATTTTTTTTATTATTTCATTTTTTCTTTGACTTCCATTTTTTCACACAAATAGATTTTTTACTTTGGACCAATAATAAATTCATTTTACATAAGCTAATAAAGTGAACTGTCAAAAATGTGAGGATTTGAAAGCAAAAGAAAATGAACAGTAGCGGCAATAAATTTCTCTGTGTGAACATTAAGGCAACTTTAAAAGAGAATTGAAAAAAAGTTGCGCAACAAAAATTGCCTCGTGTGAACCCAAACTAACGAATAAATGTATGGTGGCTGTGCGATTCGAAATGATGTTATCCTCTCAAAGGAATGAGGCTTAAGAGCGTGAGGAAAATCAAGGGCAGAATGATGTGAAAAAATATGTGAATATAGGCCGCACAATATATACTGACAATTATTTTTCCACATTATATGTGGCGCGTACATTGATGAGGCAGTAAATTGCGTTTGTTAGAACAATAAGCTCAAATGAAACATTTGTATCACGTGTAGTCCTGCGTGTCCAGTTTGGAGCTCACTGTTTGGCTTCTACGAAGGCAATGTATCACTATGCTCATATGTCCTGAAGAAGATTAATGGGGAAATTTTGTTGTCTACAATGCACTAGACTTGCAATATAGGCACAACTGGAAAAAGGTTGTTCAGGATTACAATGCTAATAATTCCGCCATCGATACAATGCATCCTATGCTTGTCACATATACTAGCCAACAAGGTTTTGGACAGGAGCAACCAAATATGTTTCCTAGGGTAATTTAGTGGGCTGAATTCGAATATATAATTGGCTTTTGTCTATAACGCCAGGTTTTCGAGACACAAAAAAAAATGTTTTTATCAATGAATTTTCAAAAGTGAATGGAGTTATTTGAACGTCGTTTGTATTTTGTTGGTTCGGTTTCACGTATTAGAGTCCAGCAATGGTCTCCCAGCATGCTTTTGTCTCAAAATCCTTGATAATTTCTTTAAATTTTCATTAAATCTTGATGAGCACGCTCCCCAAGTTCGTAGCTCACCGCACCTAGGTTTTATGGAAAAAATCGAATTGTGAATGAAGAAAATGCATTTTGAGTGACATTCGGGCACCTAAATCATGATAATTTTTCAATAATTCAGCAACAATTTGTCTATAGTTTTCACTCTTATTGTTTCCAAGAAAACTGTCCACGATGCTCTTGAAAGATTTCCAAGCTGCATATTCTTTCTCCAATAAACATTGTGAAAAATTGTCATCATTCAATAGCTTCCTACCTTCTTTGATTCTAGCATATGAAATTTTAGGAAAAACCACTAACAAATATTTAAATGATGCACCATCTTTGTCCAGAGCCTTGACAAAGTTCTTAAAAAGGCCCAATTTTATGTCCAGCGGCGGAAGAAGAACGTCATTTGGATCAATTAATGGTTTATTTGAAATGTTTTGTTTTCCTAGTGAATAGTCTGTTCTTTTTAGCCACTCTGTTCTGACGTAATGATGACATGTAGCGCGACTATCCCATTGACAAAGGAAACAACAATATTTTGTGACCTTCTTGCATACCAGTCAACAAATAATTTACAGTTATTTACGATAGTCTATACTTTATATACAAAGAAATTTAAATCACACACCTTAAGGTCACCACAGATCTTCCATTTATGATCGTTGTATTTGAGTAATGTCAAAATTTCAGTCACTGATTCGTAATTTTCCTTTGTACTAATGGAATGAGCAATTGGTATGGTTGGTTTTTCATTCCCATTGTGCAAAAGAAGAGCCTTTAAACTGTACTTAGAGCCATCAAAAATAATGTGCATTCAGTTTTGTCACATAGCAGGTTCATTTTTCGAAATAAACCATCAATATCAGTACAGTATAGAATAGAGTGTCTCTTTTCAAAATATGCAGCCAATTCCAAGCAAGTTGTTTCCCGATTGCAAGATGTTTCCACTGCTACATGCGTGAAACTAGTAATTCTGTGTCTTGCTTCGTTAAAAGTAAGTCCCGAATTAGATCATTCAGCTCAGCTTGAGTCACTACTGGTGAAAAATGTTTCGGACTCACTCCTCGTAGCACTGGGAATGTCTGTTAATGGATCAGTAACACACGATCTCCCTGACATGCTTAAACGCTACTATTATGAAGATTTAGAATGAATGTGGGCTTCTGTCAAATTAATAATTGTGAAATTGTAGTGTCGCTATTGACTGATATACAGTATTGCCAGCATGGGATAAAAATAAAGAAGACGTGATAGCCCAATTTTTAACCCACTTTAGAATTCAGCGCATACAAATTTTTGCAGTAAATTTTTATACCCTATACCACTATGTGGTTTGGGCATAATGACTTTGTGCTGCTGTTTGTAACAACCAAAAATATTTGACCTAGACCCATCTTTAATTATACCGATCGAATCAGAATCACTTTCTGAGTTGATTTAACAATGTCCGTCCGTCCGTCCGTCCGTCCGTCTGTGTGTCCATGTAAACCTTATAATCAAACTACAGGTCGCAAATAGAAGATATTTTGATGAAATTTGGTGTGAAAGCTTTTATCGGACATGGGATGAACGCTATTGAAATTGGTGAGAATCGGTCCATGTCCAGACCTAGCCCCCATACAAATGACCCCTATGAAATCAACATATATTGCCATAAGATCCAAATTATCATACAAATCTTAGTCAAATTGGGTTTGTATGTATATATTACATCCATTAATCAGTAGTCCAAAAATGATCCATATTGGACAACTCTTAGTCATAGGCCCCATATAGAGCTTCTTCCCGATCTTCACTTAAATCTATCAAAACACAAAAATATTGCACTGATTCTTCTCAAATTTTGTTTTTATATATTTTTGCAAAATAAAAGAGACTTTACCAAACATGATCAGGATCGGTCCATTTTTGGACCTAGTCCCCATATAGATATATCATCCGATATGAATTTTTTCATATCTGCAGCCAAAAAAAATTAATAAAAATCCCACTCAAATTTGGTTTTTGCTTATTTTCTATGTCCAGTTAATTGGGCCTAAGAGATAGAATTTCTAAACGCATGGTATAGGGTATCGTATAGTCGGTCTAGACCGACTATAATTTTCTTACTTGTTTTTATTAAATTTGTAGACCATTGTAATCAACTACAGTTGAAGAAGACAGGTTAGATTGTTAATGAATTGCTTTCGATGATCTCTCACAGTTTCGTACACCTAAATTTTTGCACAAATCCTAAATGAAAAACATAAAAATCAGTCTTCAGTTAGGCGGTCGGAGAGAATAAGAAATAAATTTGGATTGATTCAAAATAAATTCCACATTTGAATTTGAATTTGAATGATGAACCCCTTATTAGACTTTTGACACTAAATCTTGAATTGTTAAGAGCAATGATTGTAAATTAAACACTATATTTTTTTATATAAACGAACCATTATTAAATTAAATAATAATAATTAAGCCGATAAGCGACGTTCATTTTTACAATTTCTCACGACACAATTTGCACTACCTAATATTGAAGAACGAGCCACCAATGCACTATGGCCGGAAATGTTTGTTTTTTTTGGCATAAAGTCTAATAAAGATGCTACAGAGCTGTAAATTGGTACATATACTAATAATGATATTCTTAAGAAATATTAAAATTTTCAGATCGATACGACCACGCCCACTCTTACCGTCCGTATAAAGCTAAGTTGCAAGTAGATGTTCTAATTAGCTAAATAACGTTTCTTATTTAACGTCTGGAATATAAGCTTGCGTTATATTTCCCCAAATCTGTAAGCTAAGAAAAAATATATTACCATAATTTGTATAAAAAATAATAACAATTTACTCACATAAATATTTTTCAGACTTAGAACTAAGAATTTATTTAATCATCATCGACATCTAACTCAACCGCAAATTCATATAAATTTTCGTTATCAGAATCATAATCTAATTCGATGTCCTGCTCATCAGAATCATTATCGGTAACATAATTTGCTTGGTCAGTATCAAAAGTTGGGAGCTCAAGTAGCGCAATGACTTCCTTTGGCAATATATTTTTTTTTTTTTTTTTTGATATGGCTAATCTTCTGTTAATAAAAACAGTGGAAAGTAAAGGGTCCGAAGAATCCATTGACCTATTGAACACATCCGCCATAGTATTAACTCGATTATTTTTTCCTGCATGAGATCTCCTATCTTCTTTATAAATCTTATTGCGCCCTTCTGAAGCACTTTCGCCGAGGCATCCGACAGGAACAGGAGATACAGCTATAATTTGGGAACCATGAACCATAATCTTATGAACTCTTGGCGACATCGGATACCATGGATACTTAGACACATATATAATGTCTCGCAGAACTGATGGAATTTAAGGGCAATTGTTATTAAAATTTTACGAAAATGTTCAAGAACACCTAAATCAAATTCCAAAATGGATGCAAATAACTTTTTATTTGAAAATGCCCTCCTTACAGTATTACCATCATTAGTGCTTCCACTGCCGTTTTGTTTTGGCATATCCACAAGTAGTCCCATTTCTTTCCTTAATTTTTTCTGTATTGATTGTTTGCGAGTCTTCATCACTTCCTGTTCATTTTTGTCCCTTATCTGCCACTTATTTAATCCAATCCTGTGAGAAATTTTTAATACGAACTCCAGTATGCGTATCCAAGCATGAAGTGGACTGACACCGAAATTCAGTGTACCAGACTTTGGCTTAAATATTTCCGAATTAATGTCTCTAGTTTTCACAAAATGCTTTGCAGTAGCGCTACAGATTGGACACGATTGACACGAGTTAGTTCCCGTTAAAATATTCAAAACTTTGCCATCTATAAGGGCCATATTCAGATTATAAGAAATCATAATATTTCTATCATTTAAAATAGAATATATATATGGCGGCAATAAATATTCAAAACCGTTAAAGTATTCAAAACTTTGCCATCTATAAGGGCCATATTCAGATTATAAGGAATCGTAATATTTCTTTCATTTAAAATGGAATATATATATGGCGGCAATACTTGTATTTGTATGTCTAGATTGTTTTTTTCTGAAATATTATGTTGTTTGCTTTCCTTAGCAAATTCCATTTTTAGGGGTCTACAAAATCGTACAGACTGAGGTGTAGATTCATCCACAAAACCTTTCCCAATTTGTGTATTACTTTTAGTGGGATAACTGTTGTTACAAATAGTGATTGATCCATTGATGAAGGTTCATACCCTTGAAATCGCTGTTTGTATATGGCCTGTCCAGTTGATCCGTCAAATCCATAACTTAGGACTAGCATGACATCAGTTATTTATGGATATTGTGCAAATACTTCTGTTACAATTATTCCAGCTGGTCTACGTTTTAATTTAGCTTGCACTACTTTGTCATAGCTTGGGTACATATTACTGGAATGCAATTTAATTATTACGCTCATATTAATATATTGTCTTTCATCTAATGAATTTACCAGAAAAAATGAAAGAGTTTCATTTGGTGTAAGAGAGATCGGTTCATTCAAAAATAATTTTTTTTTATTTCAGCTGGTCTATTTGAAGTAAGCCGAGATTCCTTTAAAATATATGGATTTTTTTGCTGATACCGTGGCAGCATGTACAAGCAGACTTGTGTCATTTTCGTGGGTTTCTGCTAGTTCGGATGCCAACTTTCTCTTAAGCCGTGGTCCCGCATCTTTATATGCCAGGCGTGGACTTCCTATTAGTTGACTTCGGTGTTCTGTTTCTGCGTTTTTGTTATCAAGTTTGACCATCATAGTCGATGAGAGCCATTTGGCATGTTTAGTTTTAAAAGTAGATATAGTTCTATTACATTTTGATAATTTTTTATTGATATAACATTCAAAAATCCTAATTTTTTTCAAACATCTCTTTTTTTTTAGCAATACTAATACCATTAGTGCCAAGCTGTTCAAATATCCAGTTTGAAACAGCGTTTGCATATCGCTTGTTATCCAGCCAAACCTGTAGCAAGATTGAACGGCTAAAAGCTAAATTCACTGGGAAATCCAAAATATTTGGAGAATGGGCAAAATTGGGCAAAAAACGTTAATAACATATTAAAATAGGCAGACTCTAATTTACTCGTAAATAAATACATTTTGGCACAAGTTGGCAGAAAGTTAGTTTTCGATCTACGAGGCATTGTCAAGTTGGTTAGGTTTTCTCTATTATAACACTTAACACATATAATTCACATAATTACCACATGACAAACACTGGCATTAAATTACATATAATTTACATTCTACATACCTTGACCTTCATTTTCCATATTTTTTTAAAATTTTTTTGTTCACTTGTATCAATTTCCTAGCAGCACGAAGTTTAGAAAAAGTTTCCTCTATTTTTTATAAAAAAGAACAGCTAATTAAACATTGCAGTTTGCAGCCGTAGTAAAGTAACAGGGTTGCCCTCAGATTATTTTTAATTTTGAAATAAGTATACTAAGACTATGTACTTTAAGAATATCTAGCAAAAATTAGAAAATACATTCATGAGAATTTTTACTTTATGCCAAAAAGTTGGCAAATCCGGCCACAATGCAGTGGACGTATAACGATCTATTCCAGGATTCGAAGCGCTATGGAAGCGTTCAATGTAAAGGAAAATAAAACAGTTTTGAAACACACAAAAATGCAAACTCCAAATAATTTTGTCCTTGTAGGTAGTAGCAAGACTAATGTCAGGAGTTCCACCTTCTTTTGCGCCTCGATCAAATCGGCCGCCATGCCAGTTATGTCGTGTGGAATACGGACGCCAGTGTAAAACCAGAGCGTATTGCTTACAAAGCAGCTTGTGCTGAGCATTCAACATTGTTGTGTACCTGAACACTGGAACTGGAAAATCAGCAAGAAGCATCACAACAGCCACTAACTTAATTTTCCTATCAATTTATTATTAAATAAAACTGATATTGTTTAAAAAAAAAAATTTTTTTTATGCCTTTTTATTACTATATATATATATATATATGATCTAAAATTAACAATCAAAACCATCTAAACAAAACCCAATAAACAAAATACCATACAATTTGTTTATAGGTCCAACGGGAAACTCACTAATCGGAGGACTAACAACTTAATTGTCAATTGTATCAACAGAATTTTTACAACAGCTAACCATTTTCTATTGCAATTGATTAAAATCGATGGATGACAAAAAAAAAAAAAAAAACGGTTCTGATATGAATGCAAAAAAATAATCAATTTTCTAAGAAAGTGTAAGAAACCAGAAAACATAAAAGCAACACTTTAATTAATATAAATAATTAGAAAAACACAAGCGCCTGCAAATTGAACAAATAATATAAATAACATTAAAACTTTTAACAGCTAGGATATTGTTCAGCACAGAAAATTAAAGAAAAGCAACAGGCTTCAACACGGATCCTATTATAGTTTGTATGTTTTCAACTGGGCAATTAATTAACTATTTACGCTCTAGTTAAACTAGACGGTATTAAAATAAAATTATAACGATGAAAATTGTAACGAGGAAAATATATTGAAATTTCTTTTTATATTTCTTGTTGTATTGCATTCATTTCTTTATTTACTATGCTCATCATTACCATCGAAACGTTGAACACTGTATAGTCATCAGCAATTCATAACCTATTTTGTTTACAACTCTTCAAGTTTTTTGTTTCGTTTTTTTTCGTTACAAACTTTCGTTACCTATGTAAGAGTATTTATTTAGAAGTCCGTGTTGTTTTATACTTTCAACTGTAGCGAAACATTGAAAATGAAAGTACATAAAAATGGTACAAGGCGTCAGTCGAATAACTAATTAAAAATATATATGTATATATTAAGTCTTAAATTATGAGAATTGTTGGTGTGAAGATGCGAGCTCAATTTTTGCCATGTAATTGTTTAGAAATAAGCCAGCATTGAGAATATTGATATGATACACATGTACCTCTTTTAAATTTTAATACCCTAACCTGCTCCTTTTATCTGTAGTATAGACATCAACACTGTTGTCAACATAAAACAAAAATGTTAAAATTTGTGCTCATATTTCCTATTCAGCTCAAGTTTAGTAATGTTTAGTCAAATAGGCTCATTTGGTATGCAAGACACCAACGAAGATGCAAAAGAAAATTCAAGAAAACTAAGTATGAAATAACGTTATGCATTTTATCTTAAACATATTTATACATATTTGAGTTGCTTTTTTTGTATTTCTACTTTAAAATTCACCTGAAGATGTTGTTAGTTCCTATAGAAGAAACAACTATTTCAATGCTAATACTTTTGGCCTTCAAAAGCTCAACTTAATAATAAATCAATAACATTTTTTTTTGGGCAAAAGATTTTAAACTTGACGGTGAAGGTTTTAAGAAATGTTCTTTACTTCTTTTTATACCGTATACCAATATGTGTGACCTGAACTCATCGTTTGTTATACCGATCGATTCAGAATCACTTTATAAGTTTATTTAGCGATGTCCGTCCGTATGTCCGTACATCTCACTATGGCTGAAATTTTGATTTCATTGGCCAAATTCTAATTTTTTTGTCACCGATTTTAAAAATTTTAACGCCATTTTATAGCCATTTTATATCCAGATTAAGGTAGCCAACAAAATAGATTAAACTATTGCTAATTGTGGACGTGGCATTTTGTCAATATCAACTGCTTTTTTTGTTGATTTCAGAAAAACGTATATTTTTTTTTTATCAAAAATAAATGGTTACTACTCGCAAGTTATCGTCGATAATGACCTGCCGTCTTCTTTACAAGGATTGCAGTCTTTAGTTGCTGTAATTGATCACAGGCCTACCGTTTAATATTAGGGGTGTTATGAAATCTATTATATTAATAGGCTAGGCGATTTCTTGTGACCGATGTTTTGTTCTACCGTTTTATCCTGACTTTGACCAAACGTATATTATTTGAAAGGTATTTCTTTTTAGCCGTTTTGCAGATTTACAGATTTTTAAAATCTTTCCTTTAATTTGAGTAAATTGCATTTAAAGTTGCTACTAACACATACATAAAATTATACATATGCTATGTGTGTTTTATTAAATTTGTTAATGTGTTTTTTTAATGAGTTTCTTATTTTCATTCACAATAATAATAAACCATAAAAGTGGTTTGTGAATTGGCTAAGTTGAAAAATTAATTTGCCTAGAAATTGCGCTCGAATTTCGATCGCTAGAATCTGCTAGTAATTACTTAAATCTGCTTATTTTGATTAAGAAATTCATAGAAATTTTAAATATTCGATTTGAGAATGTTATTTATTCCCATTATTCTTAAAGTATGGGAAGAACATCTGCATCTGTAATTTGACAGTTAACGGTTTATTCAACTTCAATAAAACATGGTACAAAATAAAATAGGTACAAAATGAAAAATAATTCATCTCAATTCTTTTCTAAAATAACTCGTCTTTCCGTTCCTTGCATTACTAAGTTCAATTGAATTTTTTTCATTTACATTTCATAAATATAGAAAATAAATATAAAGAAAATTAGGAAAAAAATATATTTGCTTATTCAAAGAGTAAATAAAAAACAAGTTAGAAAATTATAGTCGGTCTAGACCGACTATATGATACCCTATACCATGCGTTTAGAAACCCTATCTCTTAGGCCCAACTAACTGGAAATAGAAAATAAGCAAAAACCAAATTTGAGTGGGATTTTTATTAATTTTTTTGGCTGCAGATATGAAAAAGTTCATATCGGATGCTATATCCATATGGGGACTAGGTCCAAAAATGGACCGATCCTGATCATATTTGGTAAAGTCTCTTGTATTTTGCAAAAATATATACAAACAAAATTTGAGAAGAATCAGTGCAATATTTTTGTTTTTTAATAGATTTAAATGAAGATCGGGAAGCAGCTCTATATGGGGCCAAAGGGATCATTTTTGGACTACTCATGGATGGATGTAATGAACGCATACAAACCCAATTTGAGTAAGATCTATATGACAATTTGGATCTTATGGCAATTTATGTCGATTTCATAGGGGTAATTTGTATGGGGGCTAGGTCTGAACATGGACCGATTCTCACCAATTTCAATAGCGTTCATCCCATGGCCGATAAAAGCTTATATACCAAATTTCGTCAAAATATATTCATATTTGCGACCTGCTGTTTGATTACAAGCTTTACATGGACACACGGACGGACGGACGGACGGACGGACGGACATTGTTAAATCAACTCAGAAAGTGATTCTGATTCGATCGGTATAATTAAAGATGGGTCTAGGTCAAATATTTTTGGTTGTTACAAACAGCAGCACAAAGTCATTACACCCAAACCACATAGTGGTATATGGTATAAACACGAATTTTTAGACTTAAATTGAATGAAATCGATATATGTCGTACATGGGTACCCCACATAATTTTCAGCGGTGAATATTTTTCGCTATTTTAAACATGGGAAAGTCAACGATTCGTCGATTTATGCAATAATTTCGTCAATTTTCCCCAAAAGCGTGAAAAAATCCTCAAAAAAGCACGAAAACGCCCCCTGGCAGCTGTTAAAAATAAAAATAAATGTGAAAAATGGATTGCCGGACCCAAAAAACCTCCGGTATACACATTTTCAATAATTTTTTTATATTTAAAATGGACTAAATAGGTCGATTTTTGAGTATTATGGAAAATATCATGAAAATATCTTCATCGAAATTTTGAAAGGTCGAAAATGATTCCGTGGGCAAATATTAGGGCGGGTCGATTTAAAAATCGCCCAAGTGACAAGGAAAATCGTATTCTAGTGATCAAAATAAGAATATTTGCCGGAGGAACCATACCTCTAAAACGAATTCTGATGTCCCGACTTTTGACCTGTATGTCTGTCTGTCTCAGTTTGACCCATTCGAGTGCCCCAATCGAGTCCAAATGTATAATTGACCCCCACTTACTTCGGAGGGCCGACCCATCCATGCCAGTGGCACACCCCTGGAATCCCCTGGGGGGTTCCCCATACAAACATTTCACAAAATCACCATTTTTGGCACTTAACATGAAGAAATCGGCGAAATGGGTATGTTTTTTCTTTTTTGGAGTTCGTTTTTCTCTTTAGAAATTTATTTAGTCAGAATTTATTTAAATGAAAAAATTTATTTAACTTAGTAATAGAAAAGAAACTAAAAAAAATATTGTTTGAACTCTTTTTTGCTTTCAAGTCTGGGCAATTTCGCACGGCTCTCTAATGTCGTCGCCATAACAGCCTCTACATGCTGCAATGAAATAAGTGAAAAATTGTTATTCATTCTTAAGTTGGAAATCTCAACCAAATTTTATGAAAGAAAAATCAATTATATAAAATATACCTGATTCATTTGACTTTTTAAAAGTGGTCATAATTCTGAAATGTCTTGTATATACCTGAACTATTTCACTTGTTAAATTATGCAATAGGCGCATCGCGTATGATGTAAATTAAACCGCATTTGGTTACTGTACCAAATAAACATCTTTTTAATTTTTTCAAAATTTGCCTGATGCAGCAATAAAATTAGTGAAAAAATGTTATTCATTCTTAAGGGGGAAATCTCTAACGAATTTCAAGAAAGAAAAATCAATTGTATAAAATATACCTGATTCATTTGACTTTTTAAAAGTGGTCATAATTCTGAAATGTCTGGAATATACCTGAACTATTTCACCGCATTTGGTTACTATACCAAATAAACATCCTTTATATGTTCAAAAATTTAACTGTTGCAATAATATTATTGAAAAACTTTCCAACGATATTTTTAAAAATATATAAATAACTACCTGCGTAATTAACAACATGTTCTTCATGGAAGTTGGTTTTCATCTATGCGTGACTGTGCGTGACTATGTCAAAGTTAATCTTTTTTTCACAGCAAGTGTATGGACCAAGTTTCAGATCGATCGGATGAGGGTAAATAACTTTTAGATCACTCCGTGACTGTGCGTGACTAAGCGTGACTTTGCCTGACTATGTCAAAGTTAATCTTTTTTCACAGCAAGTGTATGGACCAAGTTTCAGATAAATTGCATAACGGGTAATGGGGTTGCCCCATGGCAGACAGACAGACAGACAAACAGGTCAAAAGTCAGGACATCAGAATTCGTTTTAGAGGTATGGTTCCTTGGCCAAAGTTTCTTATTCTGATCCCTAGAATATGATTTTCCTTGTCACTTGAGTGATTTTTTTGCCTTCCTACAAATCGACCCGCCCTAGCAATTATACTTGTTATGGCCCATAGTAGCAGAACCGCGATGAGCCTATGGGGTAAAAATAATGATAATAATAAAAATAGAATATTTTGTTAAAAAAAAAAATATAGTACTTTTCAGGGTTAACATCATTGAGTGTTTCTACCATATTATTTACAGGCACGTGTAAATATTTTATTTTCATATTCTTTATTATCGTTTACTTAACCTGGTTTTAATATATGTATCTAATACTTCAAATCGAAATAGTGCTGTTGTGGTGGTTTTTAATGTTGCCATTTTGTTATACCCTGTGTTTCAATTTGAGTTTATTCTAGTTGACAGTTAATGCACTCACGTTCCCGACAAAAAACGTGCAATAGTTTTTCCATTTTTTTGAAGATGTCAGCAACAAATTTTATTTATACAGTTACTTTTTATAATAAGTTCGTGAATTAAAAATATATTTATAGTCCCGTATTGATAGATGGGAGATTTCAATATTTCTTATTTTAAAATTGAATAAGAATAAAAGAAGGAAAAAAAACTCATCTGGCTATACAACAAATACATTTCAATGTCACGTAAATTTGATAAGGAGCCTAAGGCGCTCGTACAAATATAAATTGTAATGTCTTCCTTTTAATAGAAAGATATATTTAAATTATTGTTACTATTTTAAGTAAGAGAACTTTATTATGAAAATGGTAATTTTTCGGAAAACGTACTTTTTAAGAAAAGGTAATTTTTAGGAAAAGGTACTTTCTAAGAAAAGGTACTTTTAAGAAAAGGTACTTTTTAAGCAAAGGTACTTTTTAAGGAAAGGTACTTTTTGAGGAAAGATACTTTTTATGATAAGGTACTTTTTAAGAAATGGTACTTTTTAAGAAAATGGACTTTTTAATAAAAGGTACTTTTTAAGAAAAGATACTTTCTAAGAAAAGGTACTTTTAAAAAAAAAGATCCTTTTTAAGAAAAGTTATCTTTTAATAAAACGTACTTTTTAAGGAAAGGTACATTTTAAGAAATGGTACTTTTATGAAAATGTACTTTTTAAGGAAACGTACTTTTTAAGAAATTATACTTATTGAGAAAATGTACTTTTTAGGAACAGGTAATTTCTTAAGAAAAGGTATTTCTTGTGAAAAAATACTTTTTTAAGAAAAGGTATTTCTTGTGAAAAAATACTTTTTTAAGAAAAATTACTTTTGTAGAAAAGGTCCTTTTAATGAAAAGTTACCTTATAAGAAAAGGTCCTTCTTAAGGAAAGGTACTTTTTAAGAAATGATACCTTTATGCAAAGGTACTTTTTAAGAAATGATACTTTTATGGAAAGGTACTATTTAAGAACTGGTACTTTTTGAGAAAATTTACTTTTCAAGAACATGTAATTTTTTAAGGAAAGGTACTTTTTAAGAAAACGCACTTTTTAATAAAAGGTACTTTTTAAGAAAAGATACTTTCTAAGAAAACGTACTTTTTAATAAAAGGTACTTTTAAAGAAAAAGTATATTTTAAAAGGTACTTTTTAAGAAAATATACTTTTAAAGAACAGATAATTTTTTAAGAGAATGTATTTTCTTTTGAAAAAAATACATTTTTAAAAAAAATTACTTTTTAAGAAAGACTCCGATTGTAAGGAAGAAATTGTACTTTTTTATGAATATGAAGGTTTTAAGAAACGTGTTTTTTTTTTTGAGAAAAGATACTTTTTAAAGAAAATGTCCCCCTTGAGAGAGGTTGTATTTTTTTTAGAAAAAGGCACCTTTTTTAAAAAAAAGTTAAATTGGTTTACATGAATACTTAAACC
Organism: Cordilura impudica; assembly: GCA_963682025.1. NCBI lineage: Eukaryota > Metazoa > Arthropoda > Insecta > Diptera > Scathophagidae > Cordilura > Cordilura impudica. The sequence goes on from OY821517.1 coordinate 134,741,011, forward strand.
AAGAAAAAAATCATGTAAGTTCTATCACAGGGGAGATGTGTAAACATCTAGAAATTAAAGATTTTTGTATGTCACTTTTTTTTAATCAAACAGAAAGCGTCATCTATGTATCACTTATAGCAAACAACAGCAGGGATTCTGTTTATACTTGTGGGGTTGTTGAATTATGTATATTTTATACGTTTATATTGTGAAATTTTGTCGTTTTACAGCAAAGGGTTGTTGAATTAGCTAAAAAAATTTTATGTCATAATTTCTTCACCAATACAATCAGCAACGGGTTGTTGTTTTACAGCAAAGGGTTGTTGAATTAGCTGAAACAATTTTATATCATAATTTTTTCCCCAATACAATCATAAGTCACACCGATTTTTCTTACGGCTCACATGTGAGCTCACATGTTACGCTGTTTTTGTGATTGTATAGTGAAATAGAAATTTACCCCCCTGCGCGTATAGATGTTTGCACATCAAAAAGATAATTTACAGATGTGACATATAGTAACTTCCAGATGTGGAAAAAATTTGGTCATCATCTATTAATTTAACATAGGAACGAAGTTGTCCTTTGAAGTTCATTTTAAACAGTACTTACTACTAATCTCCGTAGAAGCCGATTGAGATTTTCTACATTTATATAGTGTTATATATTTAATAATTTTAAGAAGAATACTTAAAAAAATATGTTTCTGAATTTTTCAACTTTGATAACATTTACGTAACATCTTATTGAGCACATAATGTTTTAATAAATACTAGCAGAGCCGAGCCCTTTAAATTCGAGTGAAAATTCTAGGAAATTTTATTTTTTCATTTAATAATTAATTTTGTGAGAGCCTAAAGGTATGCTAAACAATTTTAGCCAATTCACAACTCAACAGTTTTTAAATAAAATTCAATAAATTTCATTATAAATATATGTTGAACACACAGAAGATGTATTAATGTGTTTGTTAAAAAATAATTTTATAAGGGCCTAAATATATGCCAATCAGTTTTAAATAATTCACAATTCAACATAGGGATTTTGATTTTTATAATAAACGCATACACAATATGTGCTTTATGTATGTCTAAATAGCTACTTTAAATGAGCACTCCAAACAAATGTTTCAGGCGGTGCAAATCTGGAAATGGTATATTTTTTGTGAAAATCGGTTGGTAATTGAAGGTTTAAAATAAGTCGAAAGAAATCGCCTTGCCTATTGAATCTATAATATTCTAACGCATTTTGAAAAAATATGAATTTTTGAGTTATAAATCTATATTATCATTTATAGAATCTGGTAACTATATCTATTTTGTAAGCTTATTAATAAATTTATAACATTAAAAAAAATTAATTGAGAAGTGTATATTTACAATCAAATAAAAATAAAAGTTTCGTCTAAAGAAAACTCATTACTTTTAAGTGTTTTTAAAATTAATTTAAATATATATATTTATATATATATCATTATTATGATCAACTTTTGTAATCCTATGTTCATTACACCTATTAGTGATGATCTTTCCGTCAGAATTCATGTTCATAGTAAACATAAATATTGGATTTTACAACAAAATTTAATTTCTAATAATATTGCTAAAATGCAAACGTCTATATAAACATAATACCTGAACCTGCCAATTAAGGCCTTTGTTATTTTTCTTGTTTTGAATATGACAATTATTATATTGTCAACACAAATTGTTCATTGTAAACTAAAATGCACATGGCTGAATTTAGTCAACACCATTTAAATTATTATACAAGTATATATATATATATATTTTTGCCACAACGTTTTTTTTTATATAACTGAATTAATAAAATTGTTCCATGTCCATTAATTTTCAATAATTTAACATTTGACACAACGAGGAAGCAGTTATTTTTATCATAACATGTTTTTTCCTGATATTTTTTCATCATCATTTTTATCAAATAATATTAAATTGCATTTGGCTGTCAAATTAGTTACATATTAAAAATGTCAATTGTCAAAGAATTTACGATATTTTTTTTATTTTTTATTATATATATTTTTTTAGCTGAAAGAATAGTAATAATATTTTATAGAAAAGGGACAATAACCTCACCAACAACCAACAAAAGTAAAGCACACAATAAAGCCATGTAGTCAGTAGTTCGGCCAGTGGAAAGGGACAGAAAGAAAATATAATATAAATTTTTTCTTATATAAAAATAATCATAATTTAAACTATTGCAATAATATCGATTTAATTTCAATGACTTATCGAATAGTATAACTAAAAATGGTAGTTTAAACAGTTTAAATTGTAAAAGGGGGAAAAATAATTTCATGTTATGTCGGTCGGCAATTGTCATATTTTTCTGGTTTCATAGTGGAAGTAGCAGTTGTTTGGTGTATGTGACTACTGACAAACTATTAATAAATGTTTTTATATACACAAGTCTTCAAGAAAAAAAATAAGTAAAATAGTATCTAAAAAAGGGTGGAATTAAAACTAAATGAAAAGCGCAATCAACGTGAATATTTACTTCCCCATGTTAAGGCCATAATATTGATATACCCCGTACCACTCTGTGGTCAGAGTATAATGAGTGTTTGCTTATGTTTGCCACTACCAAAAATATCTGACACAGAAATTTTGTTATATTGATCGACTCAGAATCATTTCCGGAATCGCTTGTCTATCCATCCGTCCGTCTGTCTGCCTGTCTGTTTGTCTCCGTATCCATCCATGTAAACCTTGTAATCGCAAATATGAATATATTTTGAAAACATTTTCTGTAGAAGCAATTGTCGGCCATGACGTGATCAGTTTTGAAATTGGTTAAAATCGGTACATGTTCAGCCATAGTCCCCACACAAATGACTTAATTGATTAGTATCGCTTAAAGATCAAAATTATCATACAGATCTCTGTCAAATTTAGTTTGTGTGTTTATTACACCTATTACTCAGTACTCCAAAAATAAGCTCTGCGGGACCATTTTTAACGTTATATAAAGCTGCTTGCCAATCTTCACTTAAATCTCTGGAGAAACAAAAATATTGTATGGATTTTTCTAATATTTGGCTTATATATGTTTTTGAAAAAAAAAAACAATTAAGTAGTCGGTCCAGACCGACTATACGATACCCTACACCATTGTTTAGAGACACTACCTCTTCGGTCCAACTAATTGGAATAGAAAATAAGCATAAGCCAAATTTAAGTGACATTATTTATTTTTTTGGCTGCAGATATGAAAAAGTTCATATCGGGAATTTATTCTGAGTCGATCGATATGATAAAAGATGGGTCTATAGGGGATAATAAAAAATAAATCATTTCTTTCCATTTCTTAACCTTTTCCCCATCCATCCGATTTTAACCTTTTCATTTCTGTGGGCAACAAATTAATAACATTATCAAATTCTTTCTTACTACCAAAAATACTTTTCTGCGACCTTTTTTATATACCGATCGACTGGGGATCATTTTATGAACTGATGTGGCGATATCCATCCGTCAGGCTGTGTGTCTGTCTGTCGTGGACTTGTAAACATTTATATTTTAATGAAATTTGATTTTTAGACCTAGCTCTCGTACCAATGTTACCTATGGTATCAGCCTTAATTGCCCCATGTTCCAGATTATCGGTTTGCGCAATAATTTCTCTTTTCAGGATGGTAATCCTGTATTTCACATCTGTTCCAAATTTCACGTCAATATCTTCATTGGTTCAATAGTAATGCTTGTTTTTATACCCTATACATAATGCGGCTGTTTGTAACTACCAAAAATATTTGACCTAGACCCATCTTTTATTATACCTATCGACTCAGAATCGCTTTCCGTCTGTCCGTCCGTCTGTGAGTCCATGTAAACCTTGTAATTAAACTGCGACCTGTATATCAATTTATTTGTATGAAATTTGGTATATCAGCTTTTACCGGTCATTGGATGAACGCTATTGAAATTGGTGAAATTCGGTCCATGTTCTGACCTAGTCCCCATACAAATGACCCCTATGAAATCGACACAAATTGCCATAAGATCCAAATTATCATATAGATCTCAGTCAAATTGGGTTTATATGTGTCTATTATATCCATTAATCAGTCGTTCCAAAATAATCCCTATAGGACAATTCTTAGTCATAGGCCCCACATAGAGCTGCTTCGCGATCTTCACTTAAATCTCTCAAAAAACAAAAATATTGCACAGATTTTTCTCAAATTTGGGGTGTATATATTTTTTCTAAATATAAGTGACTTTACTAAATATGGTCAGGATCGGTCCATTTTTCGACCTAGTCCCCATATAGATGTAGCATCCGATGTGAACTTTCTCATATCTGCAGCCAAAAAAATAAATAACAATGCCACTCAAATTTGGTTTATGCTTATTTTCTATATCGAATTAGTTGGACCGAAGAGATAGAGTTTCTGAACCATGGTATAGGGTATCGTATGGTCGGTCTAGACCGACTATTATATTCTTACTTGTTTTCTATATAGAAGTATGTGGACCGAAAGATTGGGTCTCTAAACCATGGTATAGGGCATCGTATAGTCGGTTTAGACCGACTATAATTTTCTTACTTGTTGTAAATAGTTTGATCTGAATTTGGCGATTCAAAGAATATCTGATTTTGTTGAATAATAAAAGATTAACTTTTTCAGTAATTTTTTAATGATTAAATAGAGGACCCCTGCTGCTCCGCAGCATTATATTATATTATATTAATTTTTATAATATAATACCAAAATTTGCCAAGAGAAGTTAACGTACAGTTATGCCAAAATATGCCAAGAGAAGTTAACGTACAGTAAAAGTAAAGTTGATTGTCCACGCATAACTTTCCTCAAACCCAACGAATTTGCCAAGAGAAGTTAACGTACAGTAATGCCAAAATATGCCAAGATAAGTAAACGTACAGTAAAAGTAAGGTTGATTCTCCACGCATAACTTTCCTCAAACCCAACGAATTTAAGCAGTTAATAGCTCAAAAGAAGGAGCTTGATCCACTGAGTGTTCTTAGACCAATGTCAACAGCCTACGTTAATTAGAACTCTAGTTATAGAGGTTTGAGAGAAGAAAAATATTGAAAAAAATCTTGAATGCAAAGTTTATTCATAAATTATTTTAATATATAAGATTGAATGTCATTTTTTTTTAAACGCTTAATGCTTAATGCAAAGGAAAACGCAAAACGCCAACTTAGCATTTTTCTTATTTTTATAAAAGACCTTAAAGTAAAGAATGCGCTTTTTGACTAAGTTGGCATCGCTGATTCAAACAGACAGAGTACATGCTGAAAAACGACTGTGAACACAGGACTACTTAGGATAACAACAGTAGAACCTCAAAGTTACACAAAAATATCATTGAACTCCATGCTCTTGTTGTCATTGAAATCTGATATGTGAAAATAGGTTTTTATGCTTTTTGAAGCAGCCCTTTTTGAACTTTATTCTAAAATCTTTATTTCTAAAATTTACTAAAGTAATACTGACGCCGAAATACTCGTTTTTTTTTGTGGTAATTCTTACTAGACAAAGCGAAGCCCTCTGAATTTTTGAATCTACCAGAAATATTTAAAATTATTGTATAGAGAAAAAAAGTCCATATGTTTGTGTTATTTTTTATATTGGATAAAATCCTAAGGAACAAATTTCGTTTTCTAAAAAGACTCAAATTATGATGGATTTCGAACGTTTTAAAAATTGTGTGTATTTTCTTCAGAAATCTGTTCAAAAATAGTTCAAAAATTTCTATATCCTATACCGCTATGTAGTCAGGGTGCAACGACTTTGTGCTGACCCATCTTTTATTATACCGATGGACTCAAAATTACTCTCTAATTCGATTTAGCGATGTTCATCCGTCCGTCGTCTGTCTGTGTGAAAATGTAAACCTCGTAATCAAACTACGGTAAATATGAATAGATTGAACGCTATTGATATTGGTGAAAATCGGTTCATGTGAAGACCTAGTCCCCATACAAATGAGCCCTATGAGATTAGCTTAAATTGCCATCACATCGAAATTATCAATCTCGATCAAATTGGGTTTGTGTATGTTTATAACATCCAGTGATCAGTAGTCAAAAAATAAACTCTATAAGACAATTCTTAGTCATAGCCCCCATATACAACTGATTCGCGATCACCACAAATATTTCTCAAATTTGGTTTGTATATGTTTTTTGCAAAAAATAAGTGACCTTATAGTCAGGATCGGTCTATTTTTCGACCAAATTCCTATAATATTTAATATAGCATCCGATATGAATTTTTTCATATCCGAAGGCGAAAAATTTATATAATTTGTTGGACCTAAGAGACAGGGTCTCCTAACGCATGGTGTAGGGTATCGTATAGTCGGTCTAGACCGACTATAATTTTCTTACATAATCTTTTTTTGTGGTAATTCGTACTAGACAAAGCAAGCCCTCTGAATTTTTAAATCTAGTGATTTGTTTTTGTAGAGGATAAAGTCCTAAAAAACCTATTTCGTTTGTTAAAAAGGCTCAAATTATGAACGATTTCATAATGGCAGACGTTTTAACAATTTGCTGTATTTGCTTCCCAAATCTGTTTACAGAATGAAATATATAAGTTTAAATTGATAGTTCAAAACTCAATGGTAATGTCTTCACACCTTCTGCTCTACATTAAATTTTATTTTATATTTTATTTTCTTACTCAAAAACTTCATAAGCCATAGTATGTGTGAGAATATTTAGCAACTTCGCATAATGTAGGGTATCATATTAAGAAATAATCATTAGTTTATAGCACCACCATAGTGGGCCAAATTCTGAGCAAAAATGACGCAAACTCAAATACACATATTATAAAGCAATAAACTTTAACTTGCACTTAAGAATATTATGACATTGTATATGTATGTGTGTGTATGTGCGTGTTCGTGCAAATGTATTGGTAAAGGTAGTTAGTTGTGTCATAATATAAATGGCAAAATGATTACGTGCTCATGTTAAAATATCCTTCTTTTTATTTTACTACCCTTACACAAACATACAAACGGGTATATTGTGCAAAAATGAACCAAGTAAATATTCCATATGGTGCACATGACCACTTCAAAGTTGAGTTTTTTTGTTCTCTACGTACGAGTATATACTTTTTAAACCCGTAAGACATTGTTAGTTTACAAAACGAGTGGTCAATCAAAAACAAATACACATGTGTTTCACATTAACTGTGTGTGTATTGGTAAAAATCGATCGATTTTAGTATGCAAGCATATTTCATTCAAATATAAAGTTTAATTGTTTGGTTGCTATTTACATAGTTAATTTTATGTTCATACAGACGTAGTACGAGCACGCATAATAATTTAATAAGTATTGATTTAGGCAGTGAATGATAGGAACATTTATGTTTTAAGGATAATAATTTGTAGGTATATGACCAATGAAGGACATACCAAATTAAGTTTTGTTTTTTATGCAGTTAAATAACACTGGTCCACAATTAAAAAAAAATTATAGCAGAAACGAAATTTTCATATAGAAACAATCTATTCAATTAAAAACATAACAATTATCACAATGTTCAATAAATCGCTGATGAAGGCTGAAATACCAGAAACCGGTCCGATTAAGAATACAGTGCAGTTATGAATTTTTGAAATATATGCTTTCTTCTTCTTTACCACGCACCATTTAAACAAAAAATTAAAATTGCATATTAATTACAGTAGTAATTGCAATATGTCTGAAAAATGACGATAAATCTAACAAACAGAAACGAAGCATGTTTTTAACTAACCTGGGTTCGACAAATTCGAATCTGGAATAAAAATTGGGCTATCACGTCTTGCTAATTTTTTATCGCATGCTGGCAATACTGTAAAACAGTCAATTCTGACACTACAATTTCACAATTATTAATTTGACAGATGCCCACATTCATTCTAAATCTTCATAATAGTAGCGTTTAAGCATGTCATGTGTGGTGAATATTTGGTTGCAAAAAATGATATCCAATATCAGAATCATTAAAATATGCATATTTACATTACTTTGGTTTTGCTGTCAGAAACTTGGACAAACCGTGAACAGCGACAATGTTTTGGAATAGTATCAGAACTGTTTTATACAAGTGGTCGAAAAATCGAAAAAATATTACTTGCGCGAATGTCCCATCGGCATCCAAACCAGTTCAACATCCATCAAATGATCCATTACCAGTCATTCCCAGTGCTACGAGCAGTGAGTCCGAAACATCTTTCACCAGCAGCGGTAGTTTGTATGAGGCTGATGATGAACGCCATTTAGTGACTCAAGCTGAGCTGAATGATCTAAATCGGGATTTACATTTAACGAAGCAAGACGCAGAATTAATAGCTTCACGCACGTAGCAGTGGAAACATCTTGCACTTGGGACAAAAGTAACAATCTATAGAGATAGAAGCTTGGAATTGGCTGCATAATTTGAAAGGAAACACTCTATTCTATACTGTACTGATGTTGATAGTTTATTTAAAAAAATGAACCAGCCATATGACAAAACTAAATGAGATTATTTATTGATGGCCCTAAGTACAGTTCAAAGGCTCTTCTTTTGCAAAATGAGAATGAAAAACTATCCGTAAATTACGAATCTATGACTGAAATTTTGACATCACTCAAACACAACGATCATAAATGGAAGATCTGTGGTGACCTTAAGGTGTGTGATTTAAGTTTCTTTTTATATATAGTATAGAGTATCGTAAATAACTGTATTATTTGCTGACTGCTATGCGAGGAGGTTGCACAAAATATTGTTGTTTCCTTAGTCTATGGGGTAGTAGCGCTACATGTCATCATTACGTCAGAACAGAGCGGCTAAAAAGAACGATTTTTCGCAAGGAAAACAAAATATTTAAAATAAACCATTAATTGATCCAAATGACGTTCTTCTTCCGCCGCTGCACATAAAATTGGGCCTTTTTAAAAGCTTTGTCAAGGCTCTGGACAAAGATGGTGCAGGATTTTTTTTTTTTTTTGTTTATTAAGCGACACTCAGGGGATGCCCCCTACAGATGCAATGCATTATGTTGATCTCAGGAAAATAGGTTATGGGAAGGAGGAAAGAGAGAGTAGTGTTTGTGGATATTTGACTTAACTTTTATTAGATTATAACTGTCAGGAAATACCTCTGCGGGGAGTTTATTCCACATAAGGCTAGTTCGACTGATAAACGAATTCTCTCTGTAATGCGATGTACGGTCAACTGGACAATAGACTACAAACGGATGTGATCTATTAGAGAAGCGGGTAGAGCGAACCGAAACTCGGGCACTTGGAATAAGTTCGCTAATTTCAGAAGAACATTTCCCATGGTAGTATCTATAGAACAGTGATACACAACCCACATTCCAACGATGTTCCAATGAGTCAATAGAGTTGGATACTCTACTGTCATTGATGAGCATCAAGCTGCTGGCCATATATGGGAGTTGTATTCCATTTTCGGTCGGATGTAAATGGTATAGATTTTAAGGAGATCAGACGGAGTGATGATGAAGCTTTGATATCAGTGCAGCGTGCCACATACGATCGAATGCCTTGAAAATATCTATCTATTTATTAGCGTTTTTTCCTAAAATTTCTTATGCTATAATCAAAGAAGGCATATTTGTTGGCCCTCAGATCAGGAAGCTGTTGATGACAATTTTTCACAATGTTTATTGCAAAAAGGATATGCAGCCTAGAAATCCTTCAACAGCATCGTGAACAGTTTTCTTGGAAACAATAAGAGTGAAAACTACAGAGAAATTGATGCTGAATTACTGAAAAATTATCACGAATTAGATGCACGAATGTCACTCAAAATTCATTTTCTTCATTTGCATTTAGATTTTTTTTAGAAAACCTAGGTGCGGTGAGCGACGAACAAGGGGAGCGTGCTCATCAAGATTTAATGAAAATGGAAATAAATTATCAAGGATTTGGGGACAAAAGCATGCTGGGAGACTATTGCTGGACTCTAATACGTGAAACCGAACCAACAAAATACAGACAACGTTCAAACAACTCCATTTACTTTTGAAAATTCATTGATTTTTAAAAAAACCAATGATATTTTATGTAAAAAACCAATACAAACATTTTTTTTTGTATCTCGAAAACCTGACGTGATAGAGAAAACCCAATTACAGATTCGAATTCAGCCCACCTAATTACCCTAGGATAGATATTTGGTTGCTCTAGTCCAAAACCTTGTTGGCTAGCGTAATTGGACAGCAAATGACTAACTTGGTTATAATATGTTTGCAGAACTTTTTGTTGGTCAATTAAATTTTGTTAATGTTATTAGTTAAGTTATTAAAAAAAATATATATATATAAAGGGTCCGCCATCTAACGTTTTTTTTTTTTTAACTAGTGGGTAAAAACATATGAAATCAACCGAAAATATTAACATTTGTGACCTCATCACCTCCAAATTTGATAAGATTTTGTACACATGATCTATGGATCGGCACAATAATATTTGCCAACTTTCAGACATATAGCCTTCGAACTTTCAGAATTATGGCCATTCCAAGTTGGCAAAAATCAATAAAAATGCACTCAGATGCCTTAACACAATTTTTAATATCTCGAAAAGTATTCATTGCACGTTAATAATCAAGGGCTCATTTTACAGACTAAAACATGCGCCATTCCAAAAAATTTTCGATCAAGGATAATGTAAATAAAAAAGGACTAAAATTTCCAAAGGATATTTCTCGAAAATCAATATTTTTAAAAATTTCAAAAAAATATATGTTAATTCTTATTATGTTTTGTACAAGTCTGTCAAATTTCAATGTGGAGTCTTTATTACAACATGCGTTATTAAGAAAAAAGCAGGCGAAGGTTTATGTATTTCATGAAATGTACCAAAATACAAAAAGGTGACAAATTACAAAAAGAAGGACAAATCAAATGTAACGGAACTTTTTCGACTTTACAACCTAGACGAAATATTTATTGCCTGTTCACACAAAAAATTTACAAATATTTTATGACCTGTGGTCGGCTTATTGGCAGTAGCAAACTCAGTCCCTATTTTGGAATGGCGCATGTTTTAGTCTGTAAAATGAGCCCTTGATTATTAACGTGCAATGAATACTTTTCGAGATATTAAAAATTGTGTTAAGGCATCTGAGTGCATTTTTATTGATTTTTGCCAACTTGGAATGGCCATAATTCTGAAAATACGAGAGCTACGACACTGAAAGTTGGCAAAGGCTATTATTATGTTTAACTTTCCCTTCGTACCAAAATTCATCCAATTCGAAATCGGTGCGGTCAACTCATTGGTTGATTTCATATGTTTTTACCCTAGTGCTTATTTCGTGAATGGTAGCAATCACCTCATGTCTGGTTTGACAGATAATTAGTCTTATCCTTCCGCTGAACGAATATGGTTGTGTATACGCTTGAACAACGCTGGGAAATATTGCGACATTACTTTGAAAATCATGGTAATGTTGCAGAATGTGTGCGAAAATTGCGTACGGATTTTGGAAGAAGAGAAGCACCGACAGCTCCGTATGTTCGTTATCTTGTGAAAAAAGTGAAAGAAACTGGCATCCTCATCGATAAACCGAAGCGTGAAAAGCCAAAAACAGTGCGTACACCCGAGAATATTGCTTCTGTGGCAGAAAGTGTGCGTGAAGCGCCATCAACATCAATTCACCATCGTTCTCAAGAATTGAACATTTCGGAGCCATCATTGAGGCGAATTTTGCATAAAGACCTTGGTATGACGCCATACAAAGTCCAGTTGGTTCAGGAGTTGAAGCCAACTGACCATTCAATGCGTTTTAGCTTCGCTAAGTGGGCCTGCGATCGACTTACAGAAGATGCCGATTTTGCCAAAAAAATATTCTTTTCAGATGAAGCTCATTTTGATCTTGGCGGGTATGTAAACAAGCAAAATTGTGGCATTTGGGGCACATAAAACCCGCACGCATACATTGAAAAGCCGATACACCCAAAACGAGTCACTGTTTGATGCGGATTTTGGTGCAGAGGCATAATTGGCCATTTTTCTTTGAAAATGAGCAAGGAGTGGCCGTTACAGTCAATGGCGATCGTTATCGGGCCATGTTGAACGAATTTTTTTTTCACAAAAATTGAAGATGAGGATATTGGCAACATTTGGTTTCAACAGGACGGCGCTACGTGCCACACAGCCGAAGCTACACTCGATGTTTTGCGCCCTGTTTTTGAAGATCGCATTATCAGCCGCAGAGCTGATGTCGTTTGGCCACCTCGGAGCTACGATTTGACACCGTTGGACTATAATTTGTGGGGTGCCCTCAAAGATAAGTGTTACGCCAACAAGCCAGAGACAATTGACGCTTTAAAGGACAATATTCGTGAAGCCATTGGTGAAATACAGCTGCACACAATCAATAATGTGCTTAAAAATTGGACCGATCGTGTAGGCTACTGCATGGCCACCCGAGGCAGCCATTTGAATGAAATTATTTTCCATTATTAACCGGAAGGATTGTACTTTCAAATAAAAAAAAGAAATTTGAGATAATATTCAGTAGTTTTTTTTTTAGCATTTTCAAAAGAAAAGTTATTTGGCGGACCCTTTATATATTATGGCGACAGCGGTATGTATGAAAAAAAATTCTTGGTCGAATTTTGAATTGTGCGGGTCGGATTATTGTGACACTGGATCTAAAACTTTAGTGCGCAAAATCTGATCCAAATCGGACAATGCTTTCTGGAAGCGCATTGAGTTCAAAGTTCAAATATGCATTTATATGCAAAAATTATCAAAAAAAAAATCATTTTTCTCAAAAATTTTGATATTAATAATTGGGTTTCAATTAAATTAATTAATAAACCATAATCAAGAATAAATTATCCTTCTAATAAAACAACAAAATTTATTATCGGTTGAAAAACAGCCGAGGCAATAAATGCGCCGCAGACTACTTGATTAAGAAAATCGAGCTCACATTTTTAAAGACATTGAAAAAATTTACAACAACAACATTTTTCCATTCCTCTGATCCCAAGATGATCTTATGTAAAGTCGCTTGCATCTCATCTATTGTTATGTTGTTATTAATTAATGTCAAAACAGTACGTATTTTTTAGCACTATTTCAAAATATAAAATTTTACTTTTGCAAAAATTTTGTTCAAGAAATTTTCCGAAATCAACGAGTGGACTTTAAGGACTTACATCTAAAAAATATAGAATTTTTGGGTAAAAGTAATTTAAGTCGAATTCCTTAAAACTTATCTTGGTTTCCAATATCGACTTTTTGCTGTGATGACAGTTTAACTCAGTTTGATTAAACTTAAGTTTGTTTCTCTTTACTCGAATAGTTTAAAGTTATAACACCGATTTTAATACAAAGTGTTTTGTATCTGAAAAAAATTTAGTTTAGTTCTTAACGTTTTTGTCAAGTTATTTGAAAGTTATTAGTGTTGAAAGATGTGTCCAAAAACTGGACATAAAAGTCTCAACTTTTTGATAAAGTCCCAGTAAGACTTGTCTCTGAACTATAAACTTAACTTTTTTATTAAGTTTCCAAAAGACACATTTTTTCTAGTTTCTCCAATAGACTCAACTTTTACTTAGTTTCCACAAAGAGTAAACCATTCTCCTTAAACCATTCTTAAATGGGTTTCTTTTTCGACTTACTTCTATCATTGGTCTCAACGACTTTTTCTCTGCGATCTCTGAAAGACTTAATTCAAAGACATACATTTTTTTTTTTAAACTAAATTTATTGATTTTTTTATTAATTTCTGTATTTTATTTGTCTGATTATTTTTTCTTTTTTTAAATAACGATAAGGGAAGCAATTTCCAAAAACCCTTTCCGTTTAATTTATTTTAACAAATTGTTATATTGTAACACTTTGTGCTTCTGTTTGTAAAGCATCGAAAAATGGATATGATATGTCCGGCTGTCCTTGTGTCTGGTGAAATCGCACTCATTTTCAAGACAAACCTTTAGCTGGATAAAATTAAAATAATGTGGTTTGTAATTATTCAAATTGGCATTTGAAATTGGTAAAATTGGATGATATTATACCAGTTTGTGTTTTAAAATGTAAAACATCTCAAAAAAATAAAAAAAAATGCACGTATTCAATGTGTTTTTTGCAATATTTTAGTGGATAAATATTAATTACAAATATATATATATATTTTTTTTTTGTTGTTTAACACCAAAAAGTGAATTTTAGTAAAAAATCAACTTTCATTGAAAAATTACCTTCTTTGAAAAAATAAATTTTCTTAAAAATTACACTTTTTTAAATAATTGTTTTTCTTAAATAAGTATTTTTTCTTAAAAAAGTACATTTTCTTTAAAAAAGTACCTTTCCTTAAAAAATGTACATTTCTTGAAAATGGGCCTTTTGTTAAAAAATACATTTTCTTAAAAATCAGATTTTCTTAAAAAGTAAATTTTATTAAAAAGTACCTTTCCCTAAAAAATTACCTTTTCTAAAAAAGTACTTTTCTTAAAATTGTAACTGTTTTTTAAAAATGGTCTTTTTCCAGAAAAGTACATTTTCTGAAAAAGATGTCTCTCACAAAAAAGTTATATATCTGAAAAAGAAATTTTTCTTATAAAAGTACCATTTCTTACAATAGTGACAAGAAGCTTTAAAAGAAAAAGCCAACGATCTTCAAATATAGCCGAGCACACTTTTTATAATCAATGTACTAAGTTTCTAAGTAACATGATTGATAAAAGTATTAATTCGGAAAGCAATAAGAAATGGGGTCAGTTATTATCCAATTTATAACCAGGTGATAAATCATATTGGAAAATAAGCAGGAACTTGCGAGGAAAAGGAAAAATCAAATCTCTCACTTTAAAATTGGAAGTACAAAAATAACATCTGTAAGGACAAGGTTGAAATCCTGGTAAATACATTTGTCCAAGCCAATAACCTCACTCCGAATTACAACCATTCAGTGGATACATTAATAAATACAACAGTAAATAATTTTAAGAAGGAAAATCCTAGTTCAGAATCAGCTATTTATACATCTCTTGAAGAAGTAATGAATATTGTCCCATCAATAAAATCCTCAAAATCCCCTGGTTTTGATAATGTTCCGAACCTGCTTTTAAAGAAACCACCACTCAAAACTCTAAAATTACTGGTTATAATATTTAACAGCTGCATCAAACTCAACTATTTCCCAAACCATTTCAAAAATGCTAAGGTTATAGCTATCAACAAATCTAGTAAGCCAAAAAATAACCCAAAAAGCTTTGGTCCTATTAGTCTATTAAGTGAATCAGGTCAAATATTTGAAAAAAAAAAATACTACATTCTCGTCTTAGTGAATTTGTAACGACCAATTCTAATGTTGCTAAAGAACAATTTTTATTTAAAAAAGAGCATAGCACTACACACCAAATAAACAGAATTAAAAATCAAATAATAACCAATAAAAACAATAAACGTTCAACGGGTCTAATATTGTTTGATATTGAAAAAGCGTTTGACACCGTTTGGCATAATGGCCTAGTATTTAAACTTCGTAATGCAAATATACCAAAATATTTATGCAAACTTATTTCAGATTTCATTCACGGCAGAAACTTTAAAGTTGCGATTAATAATGAAACATCATCTCCAAAAACCATTACCACAGGGTTACCTCAAGGATCGGCCTTGTCGCCATTGCTTTACTCGATATATACATCCGATTTTAAGGTCCCAAAATACATGAAAAATGCTTATTACGCAGATGATACTGCGTTTATTTCTTCAAACAAACTT
This sequence comes from Cordilura impudica, assembly GCA_963682025.1. Classification (NCBI taxonomy): domain Eukaryota; kingdom Metazoa; phylum Arthropoda; class Insecta; order Diptera; family Scathophagidae; genus Cordilura; species Cordilura impudica. The sequence goes on from OY821517.1 coordinate 134,756,755, forward strand.
ACAAGGGCACTCCTGAAGAAATTGGAAAAGGGTCATGTAAATTGCAGTAAATATTTCCACAAATGGAAAATCAAAATTAATCCAAACAGGACCCAAGCAATAATTTTTCCATTCAAAAATCTCCCAAAAGACTGCCAGGACGTCATCTTCTTATTGGAAATAATACCATAAATGTACTTAAAGATGTCAAGTATTTCAAAGTTGTCTTGGACAAAAAGCTTGCATTTAAACAACATATTATGGCTACGGGCCAAAAAGCTATAACATCATTTAAAGCATTATGGCCACTACTAAATAGAAGGTCATTTCTAAATCCAAAAAACAAAAATCTACTCTTCAAAAGTGTTATAAGGTCGATATTAACATACACCGGAGGTATCCTACAAATCTTCTTCATAAAGAAACAGGTTATGGAAAAATTATCGATTTCATAACAAGGATTAATAACAATTACACTGTCAAAATTGAAAATTCCTCTTACCCACTGATAAGAGAACGTAGAGAAATAACGTAAAATTAAAAAGAAAATCACCAACTTGAAAATTATGTGTTTATATAGATCTATTATTTCTAATAAACCTCCTATAATCATATAAATATTTTCAGATAGTATTTGAATCTATTAAATCATATAAAGGTTTCTTCCTTCCATTTTCCTTTAAAAATCATTAAAAAATAAAATAAAACTATTTAATATCTTTTGATCATATCGCACATGTACCTCTAAAGTGAGTCAACTCAAAATTTTTCCATTTTCACTTTTTGCAAGAAAACGATACACAATGGTCATATCTATTAACTGTAAAAATCTTACATCGATTTTTCTAGTCTTTCACAAAAAAAAATACAGTTTTAACCCTCTTTGTATTATAAGAGTAGCTTCTTTAGAATCCACTAAAAAGACTTATTTTGAGTTGAACCCAAAAAACTTGTTATTTTTGATGATCACTGAAAATTGCAAAAACTGTTGATACATATGTATTAATCGCAGTTCTTACAATGAAACAACGATTTTAAATTTTATAGTAAATATTAAAAAAAAAAAAACTCACTTTAGAGGTACAGGTGCGATATGTAAATATCAAATTTGTTAAAATATACAAATAAAGGAAGAATATATAATTGAAAAAAAAAAAAAAAACAATAGTAACAATTTTAAAAACTACCTTATCTTAGAAAAGTACCTTTGCTCCGAAAAGTACCTTTGCTCCGAAAAGTACATTATCTCAAAAAAGCAAATTTTTTGAAATATACCTTTTCTTAAAAAAGTATCTTTTCTAAAAAAGGACATTTCTTAAAAAATACCCTTTCTTGAAAAAATACCTTTTCTTACAGTAGCATTTCTTAAAAAAGTACATTATCTTAAAAAAGTATATCTTAATAAAGTGCTTTTTTGAAGAAGCACCTTTTGCTAAAAAGTATATTTCCTTAAAAAAGAATCTATAATATTAATAGGTAAGGCGATTTCTTGTGACCCATGTTTTGTTAAACAGTTTTATCCCGATTTTGACCAAACGTATATTATTTAATTTTAGCTGTCCACCAGATTTTCAGATTTTTAAATTTTAATTTTTTTTGAGTTAAATGCATTATACAGTGCTATGTGTGTATTTATTAAATTCGTTAATGTGTTTGTAAAAAAAGTGAATTTCTTCATTCTCAATAATAGTTGTATTGAATTGAAAAATAATCTTCGACATAAACCAATAAATAATAATATTTAAAAGTGTTGAATTGTAAATTGGCTAAAATTGGTTAGCATACATTTAGGGTCTTTATTAAATGAAAGATTAATATTTCCTAGAATTTGCACTCGAATTTCTCTTAAGTATAACTTCTTAAGTATAATTTGTTAACTTAACTTAAAAATTCCAATAATTTTTTTCTTCTTCTAAAAAAGTACCCTTTCTGTTGAAATACAGTATCAGGTTTCAACGGGGACTAAGCGAGCTTATTGTCAAAAACGATAAGAATGCAGATGGAGGATGTCAAGAATTCCTCATAGCTGAATTTAACCCTCTTGCTTTTTTTCTTCTAATTGTGTGGAAATATCTCGTATATAGAAAGAAAAGTGTATATCTTGCAAATAAACCATATAAAATGATTTTCGGAGATACATCTAATATTATGTAAGATATGCCCAGATATTTTTGATTTATATTACAATGTTTAGAATTTTATACCGAACTAATCTATATTACATATAAAAGAAGATGCTTTTCAACATTTTCCGATATTTGTGTTACTTTTGATTGAAACCGTAATGCTGTGAACTTTATGTCAGTTTTTTCTGTGAATAAATTGCAATTTCGTGTGTTTCAGCAGTGTGCCATACAAGAACCATAAGTAAGAATTTCTGTTTTTTTTTTTTCAATACTCGAACTAATAAATTCTTCTGATACACATAACTACTAAAAATTTTAATTTTTTCAAGTGAAGTTCAGCTGTTTTTGTACATTTAATCACACGAATTGACCTGCATATTAAATATAAATTATTTCAAGGAATGAATAACTAAAACGTTAATTCCGATGCAAAAGAGAGCTAAATTGAGCGAAATTCTAAGAAACAACCTGGAATACATTTAAATTGAATACGAGTAGACTATCGATGAAATTATTTTTAACAAGAAAAGTAATTTTAGTTCTGCGAAGGCAGTATATTATTTATATATGGTAAAGGTATGATATAAATAAATACGTTCATTACTATGGAGCAACAAGTAGTTACTTGGACTTTGCAAATACAAACAAGCAATATTTTCAAATTTTTTAATTATATATTTTTTGATGTGTAAACATCTACACGTGCAGGGGGGTAAATTTCTAATTCACAATACAATCACAAAAACAGCTTAATATGTGAGCGTAAGATCTTACGCGTAACATGTAAGCATTAAGACAAATCGGTGTGACATGATTGTTTGGTGAAAAAATTATGATATTTAATAACATTTTTGTTGCTGTTTTCTGCATGTTATTTATTACCAGATGTTTACACATCTCCCCTGTGATCGGACTCACATGATTTTTTACAAATTGCATTCTACTATTGTAAAGGTGAAAATGTTTGAAAGAGAATTGCAAAAGTTTTATCCTTGAGCTATAGCAAACAAAAAATATCCAATTTTTGCAATTATTCCAGTGTATAGTGATAATTTTCGTCATACCTAACGTGACCATACGTCCCGTTTTGAACGGGACCGTCCCGTTTTCAGCTACTTTGTCCCGTTGTCCCCGACAACAACTCGGGGACGCAAAAATGTCCCGTTTTCAGAAATTCGAAAAAAGAGATAGTTGATTTGTTCAAAAATGGAAGAACAAATCTTCAAATTCGTCAAAGATAGTTTTTTTAATATATGTATGTTAAAATACATCACAAGTCAGCTGAAAAATAATTTCATCTAAAAAATATTTAAAACGATTTAACTGAATTTCTTATGAATTTGACAAATTTCTTATGAAATTGCAGTTCTATAAATTTGCTTGGTTAACCTGAAATGCAGCAATACAAAAATCATCTTCTCTTCTTCCTTTGTTGCAGAATATGAATAAATCTGTAATATTAATTAGCTAGGCGATTTCTTGTGACCGATGTTTTATTCTATTGTTTTATCCCGATTTTTACCAAACGTATATTATTTGAAAGGAATTTCTTTTTAGCCATTTTGTAGATTTATAGATTTATAGATTTTTTAATTTTTTTGCTTTTTTTGAGTAAATAGCATTTAAAATTGCTACTAACACATACATAAAATTATACATATGCTATGTGTTTTATTAAGTTTGTTAATGTGTTTGTTAATGAGTTTGTTATCTTCATTCACAATAATAATAAACCATAAAAGTGTTGGTTTCTGAATTGGCTAAGTTGAAAAACAAATCTACCTAGAAATTGCACTCGAATTTCGAGCGCTGGAATCTGCTAGTATGAATAAATATATTACGAAACACAAGCGACAAAAATAGAGTAATTGTTTTTTTTTTTTATAATGAAGTTTTTGTACTTAATCAAAGAGTTTTAATATAGAAAAGGCCAAAGTGCAGTACAGAACAAAACTAACCTACCCAAGGATGGAAAATATGTTTTCTGTTATTGTACCATCCAGAAACACAAATTGTACTTTTTCAATCCTCACGGTACCAAAATTTTTTCCGCTTTTTTTAGGCAATTTTATCGAATTGAGTCAGATATGCTTAGATACTAAAAAGACTTAAAAAAATTTAAATTGACGGGATGAAACAAAATTTATCGTGAATTTTATGTAGTCGTATAATAACCACAAAACTTTGTACAATTTTACTATAATTTTTATAAATGTCACACCTTTTTTTTTTCTGTGTGTCCGCCTCCCTTGAATTCTTCAGCTGCTGTAGACACTTGTAGTATATAAATTGCCAAAAAAAAAAAAATTGAAGCAGCAAGGGAAATTAACAAATTAAAAGGGAATTTGTTTCAGAAAGAGACAACGCACTGTCTTCCATATTCAGTCCGTGGTTAACTTGAAAAATTAAATGAAGATGGTTACACCGATTTTGACGAGAATTTCGTGAAAATTAAGTCTAAAGAATTTTATAAAACTAGTCGAGAGTATTTAGAGCAATGGACTGTTTATAACAAAGGTTTAGAAAAACTTAATTGGGCAAATTTAACAGAAGTACCACAGTGGGATATATTGATTGAAAAAGAACATATCGATTGCAATAAAGATACGGAAGTATTCGATAAATATTCACTCGTATCTAAATACGTAACATCACAGAAAATTGATTAATGGAATCATCAAAATATTTCTACGGAAAATCGTTGGGTGGAAGTATTTAAACATTTTAAAAGCAATTACCTAAACCATGCATATTTTCAAATTATAGTTAAATATATTTTATGTTTGCCTGGTACAAATGCGCCGGTTGAACGTGTGTTTTCTTCGATGAACAAGTTGTGGACCGAAGATAAAACTCAATTAAGGGTATCAGTGCTTAAGGCTATGTTAATTATTAAAGTTAATATTAAAAAATCCTGCCATATTTGAAATCGTCACCTAAAATTTTGAAACAAATTTGTGCCTCTGAAAAATATAACAATGTATAAACAATTTTTTTGTAGTGTAACCTAAAATAAATAATGCCACTCACTATGGACAAATAAAATATTATTGTATTATCTATGCATTTCCATTTCATATAACCGAACCCATCTGAATAATTCGATGTCCAGTTTTCAGGTAAAAAAAATATGGTCACTTTAGTCATACCAAAAAAGAATATTTCAAATCTCTAGTTGGTTTTATGAAGATGAAATTTGGAAAAAATTTTGACATATGTATTTTCACATAAAGGTTTTGACATCAATGTGAATAGATTCCAATTAAAGTTAAATTCTAAAATATAAAAAAAAATATATAAATATATTATAACGCCACTCCACCCTAATTGACATATAAATTTTCTTAGAAGTTATTTATACCGTCTGCTTGGATTGATTAAAATAAAGGAAGTTTTCACTTACCTGATCTACCCGTTGCTATTGTCTGTACAGCTGTTGTTGCCGACAATGTCTTGTCCGTTGGCAGTATTACAGGTGGTACCGGCAATGGATTAACCGTTGATGTTGTAGTTAAATCACAACATTCTCTTTCGGGAAACTCACTACAACGTACCAATTGCAGAGAGCCGAATATAATGGCAAACCATATACTCATACAACAAGAAGAGAGAATTTTTAAGTTTTTTATTTTAAAACGGGTCATGATGCCAGCAACAACTTCAACGACGACAACAAAAAAGACGACGATGAAGTCGGCAACACAAATACAAAGAACGTTAACAACGTAGTTGGTATTGTTGTTTCTATTGCTATAGTTGTTATGGTGATTATTTTGTAGTTAAGGTCTATGTTGCTTCTGCTATTGATATCACACCACTTTACATACTACTGTATTTGTATACAAAAGTGAGCAGCAACAGAACAAGAAACAAAAGAGGAAATATATCACTAAATAAAGTTTATTTTTATATATTATTACAACAACAGTTTTTGCTGTTGATTGTTTGTTGTTTCTTACTGCTTTCTTTACTTTAAGATTACCGATGATGAAAACACGTAAAAAAACATTGGTTAATGTTTTTGTTGGTTTTTCTTTTTTCTATTGTATCATTTTGTTTTTGCTTGTTTTCTAATTTAGCTGCTTTCTAAAGAGATGGAAAAATATAATATTTTTATATGTTTTATCTGATTTTGGTATCTTTCTTTTGTAAAACTTTATTATTTTTCATAAAAAAAAATGCAAGTAAAATCGTTGCTACACGATTTTTTATTTATTTTTTTTTTTTTTTTTAAATATATATTTTGTTTATATTTATTTAATTTTTTATATTATATTTTGTAACACAATTAACAAAATACGTTTTAATTTAAGCCTATTTGTATCTCTTTTTAGCTGTGTTTCAATTGGTAGTTAAGGTAAGTGCTGTTTACATTATTTTGTTATAAAGATCTACGTAGCAATCTTTTATATCTGATAATTTACCTGTTTGAGTCAAAAACAAAACTTCTCAATTACTTAAGATGTTTAAAGAAAAAAACGTAGAAAAAATTTAACCACAATCTGTTAAAAATATTAAACAAGCTGCTTGTTAAGAAAATATGCTTTTTATGAAAATAAAATGTATTTTTTTTTTAAATAGATCCTTTTTACGAAAGAAAAGTTACTTTAAAAGATAATATACTTGTTAAAGAGCATACACTTTAAAAAAAGGTATTTTTGAAAGAAAATTTACTGTTAAGAAAAATTTCCTTGTAAAGAAATTATACTTTTTAGAGAAAAGTTACTTTTTAAAGAAATGGTACTTTTTAGGGAAAGGTTAGTTTTTAAAGAAGATGTACTTTTTAAGCTAAATGTTTTCTTCAAACAAAAGGTATTTCCTAAAGACAAATCACTTTAAAAAAGGGGTAATTATTAAATAAAATGTACTTGTAAATGTTATTAAGAAAACATACTTTTGTAAGGAAATGTACTTCTTAGAACATTGACTTTTTAGGGAGATATATGTTGTTAAGAAAATGGACTTATTAAAAAATGTTTGTTTTCACGAAAAGGTACTTTTTTAAAAAAATATCCTTTTTTAAAGAAAATTGTCTATTAAATGATGTAATTGTTAAAGACATGTTACTTTTAAAAATGTTATTTCACGAAAACTTACTTTTTATGAAAAAGTACTTTTCAACAAGAGGTACTTTTTGAGAAAAGTTACTTTCTGAGGGAAGATGCTTTTTAAGAAAAGCGACTTTTATAAGAATATTTGATTTATTAAGAGAACGTGTTTTTTTTTTAATAAAAGTACCTTACTTTTTTAAGAAAGGGTACTTTTTTGAGAAAGTAACTTTGGAAGAAAATGTAACTTTTAAGGAAATTAAATTTTTAAGAAAATATACTTTTTACGAAAAGTTTTTTTTAGTAAAATGTGCTTTTTTAAAAGAGGTATTTTTTAGAAAAATTAATTCTTCAGAAAGCGAACTTTTGAAAGAAATTTACATAATATAGAAAAGGTACTTTTCTAAGAAAAAGTACTTGTACTTTTGAAGAAAAGGTAATTTCTTAAGAAAAGGTTAATTTTTAAGAAAAGAAGCCTTTTTGATAAAAGGTACTTTTTTAAGAGAATGTACTTTTTTAAGAGAATGTACTTTTTTAGGAAAATGTACTTGGTTAAGAAAAGATGCTTATTTCAAAAAAAGTTATAGTTTGTTAGAAAAGGTATTTTTTAAGAAAACTTATTAAGAAAAGCCACAAAATAACATTTTCAAGAATAGGTACTTTTTTAAGAAAACATAAATTTTTAAGCAAATACACATATGTCCAATGAAATAGGGACGCAGCATTTATTTGTTGAGATTCATGTGGCGTTTTTTTATGTTAATGTAATGCTGCATACTTTTGATATATTTCGACTGGCAATACTGTCTGATTATGGAATTCAAATGAACAGTTATCTTTGTTTGTTTTGATAATTAAGCAGCGTGGTTATTTTATTCTATAGGCAAATTTTAGTGGTCACCAAAATATGTACTTCGTGATAAAATGTGATATTTCATAAATTTTTTCGAAAAAAAATAATCAAAAGGTATGTTTTAGTATCGTATATATAATATTGGCCAAAAATAATACAATTTTAATGCCAGATGGGCCGTCGACAGCATTGTACAGCTGAAGAGAAGACTTATTCAAAACCTTCGGAAGCAAAACCATTCATACGGTTTCATTGCTAAATCACTAGGAAGGTCGAAAAATTTTGTCGCTAATGTCCTGAAGCCCCGAGAATTAATAGAAAAACGAGGTGGTGTAAAGAAAACATCTAGTGTCACCGACGCTTACATTGCAACGTTGGCCAAACGAGATCCTTTCATGTCATCAAGAGCAATTGCAGCGGAAATAAACATCGAAATATCAGCTAGGACTGTACGTCGCCGATTATATAACATGAAATTACCAGGTCGGATAGCGCGTCAGGTTCCGCTACTCAGAAAAGCAAACTTGCAAAAGAGAAAAAATTTTGCACTTGCACATAAAACGTGGTGTGGTTCAGATGGTACAAAAAAAATGGCATAATATACTTTGGAGGAATGAAACAAAAATCAACTTGTCTGGTAATGACTGAGAACGAAATGTTAGACGTCCAAAAGGGCGAGAATTTAACCCACGTTACACCAAAAAAACGATTAAGCATGTTAGCGGAAATGTGATGGTGTGGGGTTGTTTCTCTTGGAATGGAGTAGGTCCCATCCATCTTATAAATGATACTATGACAAAAGAACGCTATAGGAACATACTAGAGGAGGTCATGTTACCATTTGCTGAAGAAAATATGCCACTTCGGTGGCTGTTTTCAGCAAGATAACGACCCTAAGCACTCATCCAAATTGGTAAGTGAGTGGTTTATAGGAAAAGGTGTTAAAGTTTCGGAATAGCCAAGCCAATCACCAGATCTTAATCCCATAGAAAACCTTTGTATTCTTATTTGCTGTCATATTTTTTTAAAATTTTTTTCATACTTTCGTACCTATTTCAATGGCCATGTGAATTTTGAACTTCTTTGAATACAAGTATAATTTAATGGTTTTAGTTATGTTTATTTTAATATTTTTGTTTAGCCATTTGATAACATACCAATTATATAAATAAAATTGAATTAAAAAAAAAACTTTTGCGAAAAATTTGTATTTTATAAAAATTCTACAGAGTACCTATTTCAGTGGCCATATGTGTATATGTTTTTTAGAAAATGTATTTCTTTAGGAGCAGGTGCTTGTTTAAGAAAATTTTTTTTTAAATACGGTACTTCTGAACGAAAATTAAGAACAGAAAAGGTACTTTTTAAAGAGAAGGCACATTTTTACGAAAATGTACTTTTTGTCAAAAGGTACTTTTGAATAAAGGAACTTTTTTATGAAAACATACTTTTTTTTAAGAAATATTTTTAATAAAAGGTACATTTTTAAGAAAACATAATTTTTTTTTAATTTGCTTCTATAAGATTTTTTAAGAAAAATTATATTTTTTAAGAAAAAAAAAATTTTTTAAAAATTTACTTTTCTAAGAATATGTACTTTTTTTTGAAGAAAACTTAGTTTTTTTAGAAGAGGTACTTCTTTAAGAAAGTATGCTGTTGAAAGAAAATTTCGTTTTTGAAGAAAAGGAATTTTTTTAAAGAAAAAATGCTTTTTTAAGAAAACGTACTTTTTAAGAAAAGGTACTCTTTAAATGAAAGGCACTTTTTTAAGAAAATGTACTTTTTAGCAAAAGTACGAATAAAGGAACTTTTTTAAGAAAAGGTACTTTTTTTATGAAACATTTTTAAGAAAAGTTACTTTTTTGAGAAACAGTACTTTGTTTTAATGTGCTTCTATAAGAAAGTATGCTTTCTGAAGAAAATTTACTTTCTTAAAAATAATTAACTTTTTTAAGAAAAGGTAGTTATTTAGGAAAATTTGCTTTTTTAAGAATATGTACTTTGTAAAAAAAACGTACTTATTTTTTAGAAGAGGTACTTCTATAAGAAGAAAATTTACTTTTTGAAGAAAAGGTATTTTTTTAAGAAAATTTACTTTTTAAGAAAATGTACTTTTTTAAGAAAAGTTACCTTTTTAGGAAAAGTTAAATTTTTACGAAAGGAAACTTTTTTATGAAAATGTACTTTTTTAAGAAAAGTTAAACTTTTATTTTTTTAAGAAAAATTATATTTTTTAAGAAAAGATACATTTTTTAAAAAAAATTTACTTTTCTAAGAATATGTACTTTTTTTAAGGAAACTTACTCTTTTAGAAGAGGTACTTCTTTAAGAAAGTATGCTGTTGAAAGAAATTTTACTTTTTGAATAAAAGGATTTTTTTTAAAGAAAAAGTACTTTTTTAAGAAAGTACTTTTAAGAAAGTACTTTTTTAAGAAAACGTACTTTTTAAGAAAAGGTACTTTTTAAATAAAAGGCAGTTTTTTAAGAAAATTTACTTTTTAGCAAAAGGTACTTTTGAATAAAGGAACTTTTTTAAGAAAATGTACTTTTTTTAAGAAACATTTTTAAGAAAAGTTACCTTTTTAAGAAACAGTACTTTTTTTTAATGTGCTTCTATAAGAAAGTATGCTTTCTGAAGAAAATTTAGTTTCTTAAGAATAATTAACTTTTTTAAGAAAAGGTACTTATTTAAGAAAATTAGATTTTTTAAGAATATGTACTTTGTAAAAAAAACGTACTTATTTTTTGGAAGAGGTACTTCTATAAGAAGAAAATTTACTTTTTGAAGAAAAGGTATTTTTTTAAGAAAATATACTTTTTAAGAAAATGTACTTTTTGAAGAAAAGTTACCTTTTTAGGAAAAGTAAAATTTTTAAGAAAGGAAACTTTTTTAAGAAAATGTACTTTTTTAAGAAAAGTTAAACTTTTAAGAAAAGAAACTTTTTTAAGAAAAGGTACTTTTTGTAGGTTTATCTATAAATGCTTTTTGAAGAAAAGGTAATCTTAAAAAAAATGTAAGAAAAGGTACTTTTTTAAGAAAAGCTAAATTTTTAAGAAAAGGTAATTTTTAAGAAAAGATATTTTATTTTAGAAAATTTATTTTTTTTTAAGTAAAGTTTAACTTTTCAGAAAATTTACTTTTCTAAAAAAACATCCTCTTTAAGAAGATATCATTTTTAAGAACGTGGTACTTTTTTAAGAGAAGTTACGAAGTTACGAGAAGTTTGTGCTAGTCTCCTGGACGTATGAGTGATAATTTTGCTATTAAATTAAATAATAATCATACGCCATTACACTCTCAATGAGTCAGTGATGAGCTTAACTATATATTGAAATGTTTAAATAAAAGTTTTCCTTAATTGTTATTCTGTTTTTAAGCCAAATCAGTTTCATAAAATTCATAGTCTCTAAAATCGTAATCCTGCTCGAGTATAGAATAGTACACAAATGGGAAAAACAAACTTCAAAGCACCAGTGGCCTCAAAAATTTCCTACCAAACTTTTGTAGCTTAAACTATATTTTTGAATGTTTTGAATGAGGTTTTATACAGCAATTAGTTAATGGGAGTCTTATATAAAGCCACTATCATGCTGTGTTTAACGAATATATTCTATATATTATTTTCTTCTACATATTTATATACATATGTAATACAAATGTATAGATTATTCATTTTTAATTTACAGCAAATAAGTTGCATGTGTATATTTTTTTCGTTTCATTTTAATTACAGTATGTAGTTTTTATTTAGTTCGCAATCTGTGAAAGTTGTTGCTTAGGTTGGCATAGAAACATATTTATTTCAGAGATATCGACCACTTTTGTTTTTATTTTATTTTATTTTATTTTATTTTATTTTATTCTAAATAATTTTTATGGAAGGCAATTGTTTTGTTTGAAAAACTATTTACTATTTACACACTAATTTTGGTAAATAAATAAGCATTGTTAGTCTTAATATTTCAATGAAACATTTAGGTAATACTCTGGCTAGATATTGCTGACGGTATGTATGTTTTAGTGTTCCTCTAAAATCTGATAAGAAAATATACCTAAAAACTTATAAAATATCAATAATGCTTTTGGTTAAACCATTTAAATGATATTTTAACAAACTTAAATGTAAATAAAATGTATGTTTACTAAATTTATTTTCAGATATTTTAATTCTTATGTAAAATATCACCATTTTCCTTTTAATTGTTGGAGTCTTGCTTTGTATGTTAATTAAAGCAGGAAAGGTTTAAAATTGATCTAATGTGAATAAATGAGTTTTTAGAAGCTTGCTTAATGTTGAAACTACAATTGCTTTCACGTCTATTCTCTTTTGCTTTAAAACACTTTCATATAAAGTAGTATCGTCTTCGTTTAAGATAAAATAGTCTATAAAGTCTACTTTTCGGTTGGCTTATTTCTTATTATTCTTCTTGTTCGTACTTTAGCCGTAGTTGTTTCATTTTTTTGCCCTTGTTTAAGTGATTGACTGCATCTGATGACTTTAAAATTGTTGATACATCAGTGTATATGACTGACTGAGCTTTTGTTTTACCAACAATTTTATTTGTGTGCTAAACGAAATACATGGCACAAGAGACGTACGTTTATCTTATTTTTTCTGCTCTACTTTATATTTTTATATCTTTATACACTATGGGCTGTGATAGCGAAAATAAGTCAAATTTTTATTGAATAATCCTTAAGTAAGAACTTGGTGTCAGAATATATTTCAATTTACGGTAAAGCATAAAATACTCAGGCAATATTTTGCTGACACATAAAATATTCTGGAAAATGCTCAGTTAACAAAAAAAAAATAAAATAAATATTTTGCATATCTGCCCCTTAGTGCATACGTGAAAAACGGTTTCTGTCATTGTCATCGTGTCGTTTTACAAGGCTTTACACACAATTGAAATTGGCGCTTAAACGATATATACACACATACACACACACATTCACTAACACTTTTGCTGTTCAGTAAAACTCAGTTGAGGATAAAATCGTTATTATAAGTTTATTTGTTTGTCTACATAAATTAAGTGTTGTTGTTGGCATGTGTGTAGCGTACGTACGAGTAGCATTTGTTGTGTAGAAATTGTTTTAGTTGTCTGAAGTGTATATTTGCTTTCAATTAAGTTTAAAGAGAAATCAATACTTTTGTATAGACACTGTTGCCAACAAACTTCTTAGCAATTTTCCGATTAATACGGAAATAGTAAATCACAAGTATACGAGTTTGGTATATAAGGTTATGTTTTGGCTAATCTGGTATGTTTTGAAAATTACTATATATATTAGGGTTACAGCCATTTTTTTCTATTTTTGGAATTTCAGAAAATAAGATCAGAATATTATTTTTTAGAATCATTAAAATATTATCAACAACTTTTATCGAAATCCTTCCACATATATATATTATTTCGATATTTTGTTTTAAAAAAAATTGAGTATCCTTCAATTTCACTTTTGACCTAAAAGGGGGAAAATTTATAGTATTTCAATTTAACCTTAATTTACATGATTGAAAACTTGTATCAAGTAGTATAATATTTCGACAAAAGATATCTGACATATGAAAACACCAAAAAGATGTAGCCAAACAGTTGAAAAAGTATGAAAAATCACAAAATTTTTGAAAAAGTAAAATTGAAGATTTTGAAATAGTGCTAAAAAATACGTGCCGATTTGACATTAATTTAGAATGTCATAACAATATACGAGATGCAGAATACTTTACTTAAGATGATTTTGCGGCCAGGAGAATGCAAAAATATTGTTGCTGTAATTTATTTCAATGTGAGCTTGATTTTCTTAATCAAGGGGTCTGCGGCGCATTTATTGCCTGGGCAACTTGATATAACTTAGACGTTTTTCAGTCGATAAAAAATTTTGTGGTTTCATTAGAAAGATAATTTACTCTTTATTATGGTTTATTAATTAATTTAATTGAAACGCAATTATTAATATCAAAATTTTTGTGAAAAATTATTTTTTTCTGAATATTTTTGCATATAAATTCATATTTGAACTTTGAACTCAATGTGCGTTCAGAAAGCATTGTCCGATTTGGCTCAATATTTGTACACTAAAGTTTTGGTTCCAGTGTCACAATAATCCGACTCTTACACCTCAAAATTCGGCCAAAAATTTTTTTTCATTCAAACCGCTGTCACCCTAATATATATAATGACCAGAAAAAGTGTTAGCTGTGCTATGGTTTAACCAACCTGTGGTTTATTAAAATAATGATTCCCAAAACAAATGTCGGCTCTAACGATAACCGCCAGAAATCTAGATTGATGAAAAAACAAACTTTTTTTTTAATTTTTAAGCTTTTTCTATACATCTTTACACAGATGCCTATCATTTGAAAAAAAAATTTTTTTTTTTTTTTGAGGCGCATCTAACATTATATTGGACATGTCCAATAATCACCTCCAAGTATTAAAGATATTCAATAAAACATTTTAATTCTTCTCTGCTTTGTAGGAAGATGATCACATTTTTTTAATTCAAATTAAGATATTTTAATCCTGATTCGATTTGAGAGATGACGTACTTCACTATTTCCCAATATTCGTGGTAGTTTCGATAATAGGTGAATTTTTCCCAACTCAAAACTCTATGTTTAAAAATTAGTCGTTACGGTTATCAAATTTTTGACAGTGGGCGACAATACTTTTAAAGTATAAAAATTCCAATATATTTTTTATTAATTTCGCGTTCTAAATTTTTTTTTTTAGCTAAATCGGAAGATAACAAATTTGTTATAAAAATACAAGATAGGCAAAAAAAAAAAATTTGTTTTAGTGAGTCCAAAACAATGGAAACTTTTAGACTTTTTATACCAGAGTTAATTAAAACAATAAGAAAAATAGAAGATGTTATGAGAGAAAATCTATCGACCCTTAACCTTTAATTAAATATTTATAGTTTTTGGCGTTTCTTTCAATTGATTTATAAATACAACTGTAGTATTCAATGTTTTCTGAAGAGTTAAAAAATAGAATAATACATGATTTTACTGCAAAAAAAAATTTGTGTTTTGTCAACTACATAGTAATTTATAATCTAAAGTTTTGTAATTTTTTCTGAAGTAAAGCTTTTATTTATTTTATTTTTTTTTTTTTGTTAATATGTGTTCTTTTTTTTTAGGTAAATAAAACATAAAAATCTTTATGTTCCAATTTTTTGGTATTGCCCGTTAAAGTTGTCAAAAATATATTTTATTTAAAGTTTTGTATATACAGTAGCTCCAAAAACTGAGTGCTTACCGTCAACTTTAATTTTCAAATGAAATTTTTTACTGCAATTTAATATTTGCCATTTTATTGTTTAAAATATACAGTTATATATATTATACATTAAAAAACTAAAATGATTTTCGTAATCTAATAGGCGCTGAGTACTTAGGCCCCAATGAACAAATGCCCCCAAAAAAAATTAACAAATGCCCCAAAAAAATTTTATGGGATTTTTATAGTTTTTGGGGCATTTATTCTTTTTTAATTTGTAAATTTGGGGCCTAAGTCAATTTTTTTTTACAAGACTGATCAACAAATATACTCCAAAAATAAACTAAGAAACCGGTTTATGTTATTGTTTTGTTTGTAGTTTATTAATTTTCGTAAACAGAACAAATATCGGGAACCGTTTGTAAATTGAAGTAATCAGTAAATAAAATCTATCGTAACGCTTTTGCGCTGAACTTTGTGTCGCACCGCTTCCGCACGGGTTTGGCAGCCCCACCCGCGCCGCTCAGTTGTTTTTGCAGATCATTCCGATATATTATATTTTGGTGGATAAGATAACGCAAAAATGCTATGAAAGTTTTGCAAACATTGCAACATATGCTATGGTTGCGAGCTAAAGCTCCGCCATGATGCTGCCGAAAAGAATACCGAATTTAAATGCGTTTATTGTAGGATAAATATTGAGAACAGTATGCAAATTTTCATTTGAATAGATATTTGGCAAAGAAACCGCTAAATAAAAATATGTGAAAAATTTTGCGAAATGTTTTTTTGGGGCGTAAGTTCATTTTTTTATTTGGTTTTTTAAAAAATGGGGGCATTTGTTCATTTTTTGTTTTTTTTTAACTTTTGGGGCTTTTGGTCATCGCGAACTTACGCCCCAATTTTTCGGGGCATTTGTTCATTTATTTTTTTTGGGGCATTTGTTTATTAGGGCATAAGTACTTAGCGCCAATCTAATGGCAAAAAAAAGAGTGCTCACTAACGATTGTTCTTAAAAAATCACAGAAACATTTTTATAATTCAATCAGAGTTCAGGAAAAAACACACACTGAATAAAAAACTCGTACATATATGTAAACAAACATAACTTAGACCAACACACACATATTTTTATTTTCATATCAATTATGTTTGTTTTTAAATTTTCTTCGGTGCCCAACACAACCATGACTGTGTTCGTTTTAATATTTCGTTATTTACACGAACATTTTTCTATCACGTACTTTTTGTTTCAATCACACATAAAGCACACATTTTTGAGTGTTGCTTTATTTGAAGTTCATGTTCTGGTAGGTGTACTGAAAAAAAAAACACAGAACATGTACAATAAACGGGTTCGAGTTCAGTTATATTTTAAGTCGTGTTGTGGCTCGTGTAGTAAGAAAAAACAGAACATGTACTATAAACAGGTTCGAGTTCAGTTATTTTAAGTCGTGTTGAAAATATAACTGAACTCGAACCTGTTTATTGTACATGTTCTGTGGTTTTTTTCAGTACACGTACCAGAACATGAACTTCAAATAAAGCAACACTCAGAATGTGTGCTTTATGTGTGATTGAAACAAAAAGTATGTGATACAAAAATGTTCGTGTAAATAACGAAATATTAAAACGAACACAGTCATGGTTCTGTTGGGCACCGTAGAAAATTTAGAAACGCACATAATTGATATGAAAATAAAGATATGTGTTGGCAGCTTTTGACCAGAACATTGTGTGTTTCATGTGTGTATTTTCTGAACCTTGAATTCAATACTTAGTTTGAGATCCTTTATTTTTAATTATGGCTTCTTATCGTCTTGGTATAAAATTTACTAAATTTTGGGTCACCCTTGGTAGAATTTTTCCCATTCTTCCTGTAGACCTTTGACCAGATCGTTTTTGTTTTTGAATTTTTCTTTTTCTTATCTTTTTTTTCAAATAATCTCAGAGATTTTCACCTCCGGAGACTGGGGAGGTGTGTCCTTCCATTTTGAAGAATTATAGAGGAGCAACAACTTAGTATTGGCTGCCGTATGCTTTAAGTAGTTGTCCTAGGTGAAGATATAATTTGGCGGCAGACTCATTTTTTGTCCACTGGGGCTCAAATGGGTCTTTAAAATGTCGATATATTTTTTGTGATCTAATATTTCATGGACACTACTATTGTTTAAAAGTGGGACTTAGGTTTTTATCTCTTAATTATACTTTGGCCTTTTTCCACACTTTACACCTTCCGTCATTACCACACATGTTAAATTTGCTTTCGTCTGTGACCGAATCCAGAACTCTATCGTCTTATTTTTTATGGATTTTAGCATACTCAAAGCATTTTTTCTTGTTCCCTTTGCTTGTGAATTATTTCTTCCTGGCAACCCGACCTTGGCAACCGGCTGCGGACAGTCTTTATAGAAATATGGATTTTGTTTAATATCCCAAACTATATAGTTTTTTTAAGCTTCAGACAGTAAATGTGACCGCCCAGATCTGGACTCATTCCTTATCAGATGTTATTTTTGTATTTCCAACTTTAAAGTTATTTACATTTTGTTTTAAAAATTGAAATTTATGAAATTCTTTTTATATATCAAATAGTAATAAACATTACAGTATAATAATAATAATAATAAAAATGTAAAAAAAGTTTCGACAAAATATAAATATTTAATAAAAATATTCATTTGAAAATTAAATTTGGTGATGAGCACTGACTTTTTGGAGCATGCATATAAAAGTAATTTCGTTAGTTTTAGTGGACCGTCATACAAAATGTGTTAAAAGATGCTGCTGATCTTTAAAAAAAAATATTGTTTGATATTCAAGAGATACATTACACAGGGTGGCAACTCTACGTAAAAACGTTGAAATGCGTGAGTACCAAATTTCACATCTTCAAGTAAACATTACCTTTATGAAATTATTATTCAACTCAATATGGCAACTCTATTTAAAAACTATATACATTTTTTATTTTAAAAAGTGATAAAAATTTATTCAAAAATCTATGAATGGCGCCAGTATAAGTGTATGGTCACCCGACTATAAAGCACATTTCGCGGCACAATATATTCTGGGCCGTTTTGCAGAATATTATTTTTAAACATTAGAGACCAGAAAATCTCGCTTCAGTTTTAAGAAAAAAATCTAGGAATTGTGCCAGTGCAACTGTAATATAAAATTGTGATTTTCAAATTTTAATTAATAAATTTTTTGAGATAAGTCAGTTTTTAAAATTATATATATATATAAGTTTGTCATTCCGTTTGTAATAATTAGAAAAAAAATTTTGGACCCCATAAATATATATGTTTGTGATCCTTATAACAACCGGAGTTGATATAGCGATGTCCGTCTGTCCGTCTGTGAAAATCACGATGACGGCATCAGTCGGGCAGCTAGGGTGCTCGTTGACATAAAAAATGATTCATTAACATCCTGAAAAGTTTGCTATTTAAAATCGTCCAAATCGGTCGATTAGGGCCCGAGATTTGAATGAAGAACTAAAAAAAGTCTTGAAACAATATAATTTTCTATGTTGTTCTTGTCACGATCACGCCCTGAATAGTGCAGCTACAGTGATCATTTTTAGTGAGAATGATTCAACAAATTCATGGGAAGATTTCTGTTTCAAAAATCATTAAAATCGGTGGAACAGGTCCAGAAATCTCTGAAAAAGTAAAAAAAAAAATGAAAAATATGATGTTCCTATATTGTTCTTGTTGTTATTCTAAATGTTGTGTTGTTGTCATAGCTGGACTTTTGTGGTCGTTGTGGTAATAATATAATTAAAACTAACCCTTTGTACATTTTTTTATTAACTCTGGTAGAAAAATTTAAAAGTTTCTATTGTTTCGGCATCACTCTAAAAATTTGTTAGATCATTTCTGTTATTACCACGAGCCTACTTGCAAAATTTCAGATCGAATGGCTCACGGGAAAGAGGTTAAAATCGATCCAAAATTTTTTCGACAAGCAGACACTACGAGTTAATATGAAGGGAGTAAAAATTCACCAACATCTAAAGCAAATAATGCTAAAATACCCAGTTGTTAATAAAAAAAAAAACAATGTAAATAAAGCAAAAAAAATTTTATGTATAAATTTATTTATAAATTTATATAAACCTATTAAATAAAACATATGTATAATATACATATATTATATATGTATATTCATAGTAACTGCATGTTAGAAATAAGTCGGTATATTATTTTATTTACATAAAATTCTGCAATATTTTGTTGTGTGGAAAATACATTTCTTTTGCATTAACAGAGTGTAACTTCATTTTGCTCAGCGTGACTATGCCACAGTAGATGGCGCCACAATTTTTGTTTATTCTAATTAGCTTTGCAATAGTTATTTCTATTTTAACATGAATGTTAATATTTTCAACTGGATATCATACAGAACAATGTTTCATACGTATTTTCATTATACTTTTACAAATATGAACATAAGTTTGGCATATTAACTTTTTGTTGTCTTTACAAAATAGAGGCTACCGAGTTCATCAATGAGTTTTTTGCTTTCAAAACAGTTCTACATAGTTATATAGAATTATTATTCTGCTTTACCTACAAAATATCTGATTGCGATTACCTACAAAATATCTGATTGCCATTTTTAAATTTTCCATTAAAATTTAAAAAAATATCAATTCTAAAAACTGGAATTCTAAAAATTTCCAATTATAAATTACAATTAATTGAATTTCAGAAAATCATATCAAAACGTCGGAAATTATAATTTTAAATTAAGAAGACATCAATTGCATCTTTAATATATGAATTTTATTCGTTAAACACAAATTGAAATTCCAAAAAAAAAACACCAAATACATATGTTTACATTAAAAAAATTTTTACATTTAAAAAAAATATTGACATTCAGGAGAAATTAATAGCTTTTCAGTATCGCGATTCAGTAACTTCTTTTAACGATAGTCGAATCGTTAAAAAAAGAAAATTGCAAAATTATCAGTAAAATTTTTAAACGATATTCGCTATTTATAAAGTCAGCTGTTGTTGTTATCTAAACGACAACCATTTTTGTGTTGTTTATTCAATCAATAAAAACATAAATTTTTAAGTTGAAATGTCGTCATACATAAATAAAAATCATAAAATAGTGAAAATATTTTTGCTTTAATTAAAAAACTTTTTTATATAAATAAAAAAAAATTAAATAGCATATTCAATTCAATATTTCATTTTCAAATAAATACACAGAAATATTAGTAAAAAAATAAAGATATTAAACATAACCATAAAATCATCCTGTCAAACACGAAGTAATTTGGTTTTTCTATTATTCTTTGTGTTTTTCGCTTATTTTGACAGAGATGCCACTCGTATACAATTTAAATAAATAGAAAAATAGATTCGTTGACTGTCGTTATGATGTATGTACTTAGTGAATCACTTAATCCTTAGTGCAAACAACAATAGCTGTCGATATATTTTGCGATTGTCGGATCGTTGAAATTTACAGAATCACACTACAGAAAACATTAATTTATATTCAATGAATTTTAGAAAACGTCAAATGATATTTAAGAATTGCGAACATAAAACTGTTACATAAATAAACGCAATTTGATGAGAATGTTAATTTTATACCCTATACCACTATGTGGTTTGGGTATAATGACTTTGTGCTGCTGTTTGTAACAACCAAAAATATTTGACCTAGACCCATCTTTAATTATACCGATCGAATCAGAATCACTTTCTGAGTTGATTTAACAATGTCCGTCCGTCCGTCCATCTGTGTGTCCATGTAAACCTTGTAATCAAACTGCAGGTCGCAAATATAAATATATTTTGATGAAATTTGGTATATAAGCTTCTATCGGCCATGGGATGAACGCTATTGAAATTGGCGAGAATCGGTCCATGTTCAGACCTAGCCCCCATACAAATTACCCCTATGAAATAGACATAAATTGTCATAAGATCCAAATTGTCATATAGATCTTACTCAAATTGGGTTTATATGCGTTCATTACATCCATTAATGAGTAGTCCAAAAATTATCCCTGTGGCCCCATATAGAGCTGCTTCCCGATTTTCACTTAAATCTATTAAAAAACAAAAATATTGCACTGATTCTTCTCAAATTTTGTTTGTATATATTTTTGCAAAATACAAGAGACTTTACCAAACATGATCAGGATCGGTCCATTTTTGGACCTAGTCCCCATATAGATATAGCATCCGATATGAACTTTTTCATATCTGCAGCCAAAAAAATTAATAAAAATCCCACTCAAATTTGGTTTTTTGCTTACTTTCTATGTTTAGTTAGTTGGGCCTAAGAGATAGGGTTTCTAAACGCATGGTATAGGGTATCGTATAGTCGGTCTAGACCGACTATAATTTTCTTACTTGTTTATATATAAATTTTCAAAATTTTTTTGGATGAAAATTTGAAGTTTTTCAGAAAATAAAGAGAACAAATTATTTTATTTAAAATGTTTGGGACATTTGGTTTTTTGCATTTGGCATGCCTAATTTGACTATTTATTATTATAAATTTATTCTCTATGTTTTCCAAATATGGCAATATTTTAATAAAAAAATTGAGAGAGTTTGTTTTTGGTTATTATTTTGTTACTCCATCCGACCTATATGGCCGCAATGAAGAAATATTTGGCCAGTTAAAAGAAACTATACAGCCATCTCCAATTAGCACGATTTAATGCATATAGCCACCCTACACAACCATTACCTTTGCAATGGAGGTTAGGGCGAGCTATTTAATTAACAAAAACTAAATTAAACGAGAAGTTATGTCATATAACCGGAAACGCATGCATATAGGTATATAACCTAAATGCGTGCCGATCAGCAACCACGATGACCAAAAAGCAAAAACCGAAATAATAGAAAAGACGAAAACCAACCGAAAGAATTTGCTGAAATAATGTGGTATTAAATTTAACAAATTGTTTACTTTTTCGTTTACATTTATTATCAAGACTCAAGCCGAGGTGGAGGGTATCAAAGATTCGGCACAGCCGAATTTAACACTCTTACTTGTTTGTAATAACTTTAATAACCTAAAATTTACTAAAACCGAAATTCGCATTTCACTTCTTTTTATTATTCCCTACTTCCTTGATATTGAGATGGTTGCAAAATAGCAATTTACAAGCCTTTAGCAATCAAATGTAGAGGTCTGTCTGAATTTGCCTTCTGTTTGTCTACAGTTAATGTTCCTCGTTCGAATTTAATGATATTTGCACATAAACAAGTCACTCAAAACAGTTCAAATTTTGACTACACTCATTTGTAAAACCATTCCTTGTTTAATTTCTTGCAATTTGAGTATTTCTACGCTTAATATTAATTAGGATATCGCATGGACTTTAGATTAATACGACTTGTTAAGATCATTTACAGCTCTAAAGTGCTATTTCAAAATTTCATTTAAAACACAATTTTCTTTTTTGTATTTTGATATCTTAAGTTTTATTTTTTTTACTCTTGCATCAGCAAATTTTTGCTCAATAATTTAATTAATTTTATTTTATTAATTATAAAGGGGCTCATATATATCTGGCCTAGGCCTCGCAATAGCTCACAAAGACACAGTTCAGGCCTATCAGTTGCAAAATCAATCAATATTAATTTTTAGTTTACTCAATGATTTGCCATTGAAAAACACTCACAAACTCTTTGACCTCACTTGTACTACCCCCAGTGCTGTACCAAGGCTTTGCTGACCATAACTGTATTTTTACGCTTTCTTAGATAATTGGATCAGTCTATTATATGACAAAGTGTAAACCATATTAAAAATGATTTAAACAAATTTTTTAATCTTATGTAAGTTTTAAAAATATTTGTTGTTGAAATTTATATCCACCAACATTTTAATCTAAATAGTATGATATTTATCTACATATTATATCAATGCACTTTTCAAAATTACTATAAAATGTCTTTAAAAAAAAAAAAACTAATTTCTAAAACCTCAACACAAATGTCACAAACTGTCCGCAAAAAAACTGACAGCTTATTAATGAAACTAGTATATTTTTTTGCTCAATTTTCTCATACCATAAAACGCCATGTATACGAGTATGTGCTAAAAAAAAATATACATAGAATAAAATGCAAATGTGTATATGTTCCTATGTATTTATTTCTAAGCTCAACAGACATTCGACATATATAAAAAATACATAAAACATATATGTATATGTACGAGTATTTGTATTTGTATACTATAAACCATCTGAATATATGTGACCATGAATACTAAGCCACTGGCTGTCTGTCACATGGCCACAGATAAAATAAACAAGATATGAAAAATAAAAACAAAGATGCATAAGAGATTAAGACAGAGAGGGAAGGAAAAGTTTTCATGCAATATATCAATGGCTATAAAATAGTAAAATAAAGTAAATTTAAGGGAAAAAAAGTTGTAGTATTTGAGTTACTTACGCGCATTATACTCGTGGATGTTTATCAAAGTCGTTAATAAAAGGTAAAGAGGTCGTTTGGTAGTAAATACTAATTAGAGATACAGCTACATTAAATATTCAAACCTTAACACTGCGAAGGCATCGATTCGACTAGCACCAATCGTGCTTTGTGAAGTAGGAACCGAAAATAACTGCTATTTATACCCTATTCCACTATGTGGTTTGGGTATAATGACTTTGTGCTGCTGTTTGTAACTACCAAAAATATTTGACCTAGACCCATCTTTTATTATACCGATCGAATCAGAATCACTTTCTGATTCGATTTAACGATGTCCGTCCGTCCGTCCGTCCATCTGTGTGTCCATGAAAAGCTTGTAATCAAACTGCAGGTCGCAAATATGAATATATTTTGATAAAACTTTGTATGTAAGCTTCTATCAGCCATGGGATGAACGCTATTGAAATTGATGAGAATCGGTACATGTTCAGACCTAGCCCCCATACAAATGAGCCCTAAGAAATCAACATAAATTGCCATAAGATCCAAATTATCATATAAATCTTAGTCAAATTGGGTTTGTATGCGTTTTTTCATCCATTAATGAGTAGTCCAAAAATGATCCCTATGTGACAGCTCTTAGTCATAGGTCCCATATAGAGCTGCTTCCCGATCTTCACTTAAATCTATCAAAAAACAAAAATATTGCACTGATTCTTCTCAAATTTTGTTTGTATATATTTTTGCAAAATACAAGAGACTTTACCAAACATGGTCACGATCGGTCCATTTTTGGGCCTAGTCCCCATATAGATATAGCATCCGATACGAACTTTTTCATATCTGCAGCAAAAAAAAAAAATAAAAATCCCACTCAAATTTGTTTTATGCTTATTTTCTATATCGAATTAGTTGGGCCTAAGAGATAGGGTCTCTAAACGCATGGTATAGGGTTTCGTACAGTCGGTCTAGACTATAATTTTCTTACTTGTTTTAATTTTTTATTTGTTTCTCAACAACAGAAACATGTAGAAATAACTGATTTTGATTCTTATGATCAAATTTTTTGGAAAATGCTTTGTATTTTATAATTGTGATTTGGATTTTATCGAGCTTAAAATATCAGTATATACCACCATGTGGTCAGAGTGTAATGAGTTTGTGATGATTTGTGGAATTACCAGAAATTATTTACCTCTACTCATCTTTTATTATACCAATCAACTCAGCGATGTCCGTCCTTCTGTCCTTTTTTGTATGCCTATTTTTAATATTCGATAATTTGAACCTAACACCTTTTCTCTAAACACGTAGCATAGGGTATCGATTAGTCGATATATACCGACTATAATTTTCTCACTTTTAATTATTGCTTTTGTTTTTTTTTTCGTTTCAATTCAATTTTATTTACATAACTTATAATTTACCTTATAAAGTGTTCAAGAAGTCCTTTTTCTACTAAATAATTAAGTAGTATTTTAAAAAACGAATTATCTTACCTAACTATGATGAAGCCAACTCATTAATATGGGTATAAGCAGAGTTTGGTCTGATTATCTGATATTAAAAAAAGTCTTTCAATGTTAACTTTAACTGTTTATACATTTGCAATTGCATGAGAATCTCTGTAGAAGAAAAGTGGTGTATTAACTTTTATAATTTTTTTTTGCGAAACTTGCAATTTTTCTGTATGGGACTTTGAGCTCGTAGGCCAAAGTCGAGCAGCATAAATATTACAGCATGAAAAAAGCCTTTAAAATTAATTTGTTATAAATGATAAAGCCTTGAATTTCGATTTATAAAAGAGTTAAGGATAAAAGTAAGTTAACTTTGTTTACTGTATATATGTGATATTTAAAGTTCATATTTAAGGTTCGAATTACAAGGCCTAAATATTTAACTTTCTTTTCCTACGTAAATAATTAAAGCCATCATTATATTTTTGTCTCTATACCTGTAAGTACTCAAACATGAAGTATTGTTTTATTATCACGTTATTAACCTATTGCGCAATGAGACCAAAAAAGATGGAAATTTTTTTGGAGAAAATTTTGAAAACTCATTTTTCAAGTTCTAAAAAATGTTCTCAAATAAAATTTAAACAAATGGATCGTGCACTCCAAGGTTTTGTTAAATATATCGTAGAGATTGACTGTGTGAACTTTTAAGTTATTTGTTTTTTTGAAAAAATTTTGAAAAATTTTGGAACAAAAACTACAATACTGTAATGTACACATGTACGCTGATGATGTACAACTTTATATAAGTGGTGACTCAACTAATATAAATAACCGTGTTGAGAAACTAAATTCCGATCTAAAACATGTTCATGAATGGGCAAATTCGAATGGATTATGTATAAATCCCAAGAAGTCTAAGTGTTTGGTAATTGCCAAGAAAAATTTAATGTTGTCCGTTGAACCATTAATAATGCTTGATAACAATAAAATTGAAATTGTATCTACGGCCAAAAATCTTGGTATCACTTTTAATTGTACACTTACATGGTCTGACCACATAAATGCTGCTGCAGGAAAAACATTTGCAAAGTTACGATCTCTTTGGAATACTCAATTTTTTACACCACCTAATATTAGAATTCTACTTGCAAAATCTTATTTAATACCTACATTACTATATGGTTGCGAAATATATGCTAGTTGTGACTCAAGGAGTCTGACAAAACTTATATCTACTTACAACGCAATACTGAGATATGTTTTTAATTTGAGGAAATATGACCACATCTCTCAGTACTCTAAAAAGCTCTATCGAGTTACAATTACTAATCTCATGAAAATAAGAACTTTGATCCTCTTACACAAAATCGTATACACTCATGAACCACCATACCTCTTCGAAAGAATCCAATTTACATGTTCTAGTAGATCTAATGACATTATACATATAAGACATCGAAGTTTAACATCTGACTGGCAATTCTATATTCAGTCCGTCTTTGGAACACACTACCTTCGACCATTAAATTTATAAGCAACGCTCTGCATTTTAAAAGAGAACTCTTTCTGTACTACTCATAAAAACTTTTAATTTTGATTTTTGATATTATTATATTATTATTTTTCTATGCTATTGTAATCTTGTTATTAATTATATTATATAAGAAGGTTTTTAATTGAATTATTTAATGTTAAATGTTCAATGTAAAATTTTATTCTCATTTTTTGATTCTCCTATGTTGATATCCATATCTTCTATTACTCAATGTTTTTCTTTAATAATCTATTGTATTATTCTTTAATTTTACTTCAAGCAATGTAAAATTTCTATAGTGCTTTTTTACTTGTTACTAATACTGTACTTTAATTATAAGATTTATGTCTTGTTGTATAGGATACTATAATAAATAAATAAATAATTTTTCAAGTTTTAAAAAATATGCTCAAATAAAATTTAGAAAAATGGATCGGGCACTCCAAGGTTTTGTTAAATACATGTTAGGGATTGACGGTGTGACCCCAAGCTAATAAAACACAATTTATTCAAAAAAATCAATTTATTTGTAAGTGCTGTTGAATTTTTAGATGTGACACTTAAAATATAATAACCAAATGTGCAAGTTTTCCATGCTAAAAATTTGAAATAAATCGAACAACGTTAACCCATTCCTTGCCGAGGCCAAACTTTGAATTTTGGAATAATTAAAAAAATTAATTGTTCTAGTAAACTAGGTGAAACCCTTACTATGGGTTGGGAAATAAAATTGTGCTATATATGACCAATTTTTATGATTATGATGATTTTATAATTTAACTTCATTAACCCATTTGGACTTGGCGCCGCAATTGACCCCAAGCCATTCTAGGACGATTAAGTAAAAAAATTCAAATATTTTGCAAATACTGCTCAATTTTGGATCATTTTTACCCTAGGAGCACATAAGGGTAAGTTCTCGTAAAATATAGCACAATTTTATTACTCAACCCATAGTAAGGGTTTCATCTAGTTTTCTAGAACAATTAATTTATTTAAATATGCCAAAATTCAAAGTTTGGCCTCGGCAAGGAATGGGTTAACGTTATTCGATTTATTCCAAATTTTTAGCATGGAAGACTTTCACATTTGGTTATTATATCTTAAGCTTCACATCTAAAAATTCAACAGCACTTACAAACTATTCGAATTTTTTGAATAAATTGGCTTTAATTAGTTTGGGGTTATAAGTGACCCGAAGTCCAAACGGGATAATGGGGCATATAATTTTTTTCCGAAACCCTAGGCTATTAAGATAAAACTAGCAGATTCCAGCGCCCGAAATTCGAGTGCAATTTTTAGGCAGCTTTATTTTTCAACTTAGCAACCTTTATGGTTTATTATTATTGCGAATGAAGATAACATTAATAAACACATTAACAAATTTAATAAAACACACAATAGCATATGTACAATTTTATGTATGTGTTAGTAGCAACTTTAAATGCAATTTACTCAAAATAAAGAAAAAATTTAAAAATCTGTAAATCTGCAAAACGGCTAAAAATAAATTCCTTTCAAATAATATACATTTGGTCAATATCGGGATAAAACGGTAGAACAAAACATCAGTCACAAGAAATCGCCTAGCCTATTATTATTATCGATATAACAAACGTAGAAAACTGATAAATTGTTGATACAAAGTATTTAGAAAAAGTACATTTACTGAATATTTCACAAAAATTCCATTTTTCTTGAAATCCGCAAAAATAAAATCCTTGTCAAAAAATTCTGGCACAGGGATTTACAAAAATTCACACAGTTAATCTCTGACGTGTATTTAATAAAACGTGTATTTAATAAAAATTTTTTAAAACTTAAAAAAGGAGTTTTCAAAATTTTAGCAAAAAAATTTTCCATCTTTGGTCTCATTGCACAATAGGTTAAAAACGTGGTAATAAAACAATACTTCATATCTGAGTACTTATAAGTATAGAGACCAAAAAAGAATGATGGCTTTAATCAATTTCTCAAAGTTGAAAAAAAATGCCATCAAATTTCACGACCTAGTTTTTTTTGGCACAAAAGTGGTCTGGGGCATTTGCTATTTCTTGGCGAGTTTTTATTCGATTTTGAAGTTGTATTACTTTTTAAAGAGATAATTTAGTACTGAAATCGATTTATATAACAACTTGTCGAAAAAGTTAAACTATAGATCGAAATTTTCGTAAAATCTGAAAAAAAAGTCATATTTTCCCCATATAAACACACTTGAAATTTTCAGTCGCGTTGAAGCACCTCTAAATTTTTTTTGATTAACATATTTCTAGGTGGTGAGACCGAGAGTTTCAATTCTTTTTTTTTTATTAAGGGCCACCCTAGTGTACACATATAATTTTGTTTCAAAGTTGTTTTATATTTTAGTTAGTTCAGTAGTATAACTCTTTCCTTGGATTCGCATTGCTTTGGTTCACAGCAAAGGTATGCGAATAAAACGTTTTAAAAAAAAACGTTTTAAATAAAATAAAAACAACATTTAATGCAGCCATACGACTGTCCCTAGGAGCCTTTAGAACGACTCCAATTAGAAATATGTTATTTGAAGCAAATGTAATGTCAATCGAACAATATCGTGACTTTGTTACAACTAAACTTTTTAAATCTATAATGTTCAGCGACCGATCTCCACTATCCAAGATTTTAAAAAAATCTATCAATCAAAAATACTTCCACAAAATACCATCAACACTTACTCGCCTAGTACAATTATGTGAAAACTTTAACATACCATACACCATCAAACAACAATATCCGAATAAATTTCCTAACTGGCACATCAACCCAATTACAATTAACACATCCCTCAATGAACTGAAAAAATCCTCAACAAATACAGAAATATATCAACAAAGATTCCAAGAAATCTAACACAACCTTAATGACCACGAATTCATCTTCACAGATGGCTCTAAAAGTGCCAAAGGCACTAGCTTTAGCGTTGTAGACAAACACAAAACATTAATTAATTCTATTCTATCCGAATTCAGCACTAATTTCTCTGCTGAAATAATAGCAATAGTCTGTCAAATATATTAGGGGATTCATGGGAAAATTCGCAATTTGTACAGACTCTCTCTCTGCTCTCGATGCCACAAGAAACTGCAACAATGATCAATTTTACCCAAACATGATTAGACAGTCCATTATTGAAAGACAGCCTAACATTAAACTTATCTGGATCCCAGGCCACTCTGGAATAAAGGGCAATGAGGCGGCGGACGAAGCCGCAAAAGGAGCTTTAACTGCCCCCCTCATAACTACACCAAATCTATTTGCTGACGATATAAAAAAATTTATAAAGAACTCTTTCAAAAATAAAACAAGTAAGAAAATTATAGTCGGTCTAGACCGATTATACGATATCCTATACCATGCGTTTAGAAACCCTATCTCTTAGGCCCAACTAACTGGACATTGAAAATAAGCAAAAACCAAATTTGAGTGGGATTTTTATTAATTTTTTTGGCTGCAGATATGAAAAAGTTCATATCGGATGGTATATCTATAAAGGGACTAGGTCAAAAAATGGACCGATCCTGATCATGTTTGGTAAAGTCTCTTGTATTTTGCAAAAATATGTACAAACAAAATTTGAGAAGAATCAGTGCAATATTTTTGTTTTTTATTAGATTTAAGTGAAGATCGGGAAGCAGCTCTATATGGGGTCAAAGGGATCATTTTTGGACTACTCATTAGTGGATGTAATGAACGCATACAAACCCAATTTGAGTAAGATCTATATGACAATTTGGATCTTATGGCAATTTATGTCGATTTCATATGGGTAATTTGTATGGGGGCTAGGTCTGAACATGGACCGATTCTCACCAGTTTCAATAGCGTTCATCCCATGGCCGATGAAAGCTTATATACCAAATTTCGTCAAAATATATTCATATTTGCGACCTGCAGTTTGATTACAAGCTTTACAGGGACACACAGACGGACGGACGGACGGACGGACGGACGGACATTGTTAAATCAACTCAGAAAGTTATTCTAATTCGATCGGTATAATTAAAGATGGGTCCAGGTCAAATATTTTTGGTTGTTACAAACAGCAGCACAAAGTCAATATACCCAAACCACATAGTGGTATAGGGTATAATTAACGACAATTGGAACAATACCTCTGACTGGTACAGAAAAATTAACCCCAACAAAGTCAACGCCTACAAACTATTTAAAAACATAAACCACAATCTACTATCAAGAAGAGACCAAATTAAAATAATAAGACTAAGACTAGGTCACACTAGAATCTCCAATGCTCATCTAATGGATAAGAACTTGCCAAAGCACTGTCCATTCTGTGGATTTAACCCAATAAGCCTTGATCACCTTTTTTTAAACTGTCCCCACACTAATAAATTTAAAAACGCTAACCTCAGTAACAACGACGTTTCACATCTAATAGACGCTACTATGACCGACGGCAACATTAAAACCTTTTTAAATTTTTTAAAGAATTGCAACCTTTATAATTCCATTTAATACTGATAAAAATATTGAGCTTAGGGCCATCGTTGCCATAGCTCTCCTCTCTATTATTATACTAATAATTTACTTATAAGTATAATATGTAAATAAATAAATAAATAAATAAAAAAACGTTTTACCAAACGATCTATCCATTTACTGCTTTTGGTTACTGACCGACTTCGTGAATCGAGCCGAAATATCTGTGTAACCTGTAACCATGCAGAATATAGATAATAGTTATGAAACAATGTCTTTTACTTTATTAAAAGTAAAAATATTTGATCTTGAGCCTCGCTTAAGTTATAACTCAATCATTAAAATGATATAGATCGAAAATAAGAATTAAAAAAAAAATATTTTATTGATATCAGTAAAATCTGTTTTCCAATGACAATATGATGATAGAGGATTACTATGATCTTTACCAGGCTTCTTGATTGGTATAATTTTAGATTCTTTAAATTCCCTTTCCAAGGGAGGGCTTGTTAGACATCTACGGTTAAAACCACCAACTCCAGATAATTTTGTATATTTTGTACGATTTAACCAAGTCCGAGTTTTGAGAATCGTATGTTTTCCTATTATTTGTGCTATAATTTTTGTTTTTCGAACAGAAATAATAGCTATTTTCGATTTTTTATTTTTTTATGCCAGCCAAAAAGTGCAAAAAAATTTTTTTTGCATTTACTATTAATGGCAATAAAATATTCCAATGAAGATCACTGTTTGGTTTTTATTATTGTTGGAAAAAAAATATAAGTCAAAAATAATTTTTATTTATGCTTCAAAAAATAGTAAATAAATTTTAAAATAATTATTGTTTCCTCTTAAGAAACAGAAAAAGAAAAATCGAAAAATGACTTTTATATCTGGTCGAAAAAAATAAAAAGAAATAAATAAATTCTTTTTGTTCGAAAAAAATAATCTTTTTTTTTTTGCAAAAAAAAAAAAAAAATAACGATAAATAACTGTTACGGTCCCTGTATTGAAATCGTTACCTTTTTGTTTAATATATTCTAACTAATAATCTAACCCATAAAACAAAACTAAAGCTCTTTCTTACGTTATGCATATGAGTTTTCAATTTCCCCGTGACTGTGCTTGACTTTCCGTGACTATTTTAAAACTAATCTTTGGTCACAACAAGTCTATGGACCGAGTTTCAGATTGATTGAATCACTCCGTGACTGTGCATAACTATGCGTGACTATCTTTAAGTTGTAATTAGTGACAACAAGTCTGTAGACCAAGTTTCAGATTGATTGGGTTAGGGGAAATGGAGTTTAAATCTGTCCGTGACTGTGCATGACTACCCCAGAATTACAACAACAAGACTATGGGTCAAGTTTCAGATCAATTGGATAAGGTAAAATGGGGTTGCCCCACGACAGACAGACAGACAGAGACTATGAGTTAAAAGAAAGAGTTTAAAAAAGAATATACAAATTATTAGTAGTTTGTTAGATTTTGACGTCCTATTTAGACATATTGCTATTAATACTGTAATTAATACGCATTTTTTTTATTTTGTTTTCATATATAAACAGTCTATTCAATTATAACATACTTATCACAATGTTCAATAAATCGCTGATAAAGGCCGAAATGCCAAAAAGCGGTCCGATTAAGAATACAGTGTTGTTATGAATGTTCAGAAATACTAATATGCTTTCTTCTGCTCTACCATGCAGCATTGTATATAATTAGTGTTTCCTGTTTTCTGTAAATAAATATAAAAACTATAGATAAATTCAAAGTACGATGCACTTCCAGGGTTAATAATGTTGTATTCGATTATAACTGCTCCAATATTTTAGTTACATAGAACAATAAATATAGAGTGAGCCCAATGTTCAGAAGATACAACTTGGTGTAAGAAATTTTTTCAAATACTTAAAACAAATCTGCTGTATGAGTTGTATTTCAAAAAACCCTAAGATAAATGTATTTGAAGATAAAACGAAAAGACTAAAAGTAAATTTATATCTATGACAACTTTATTGTCTCAATAATGTGAAAACTTTTGCTAACAAATTCGACTTTAAGACACATTTAATTTAAACAAAAACATACGTAACATAAGTATTAGATAAATCTTTTAAAGATTCATGTATTATCTATGTGAAAGAAGAAAAATATAACAGAGAAAATCAATACCATATCATTTATTTATACAAAAAATTATATTCAATTACTTTTACCACAAATTTTGTTTTTGTATCTAAATGTGAATCTTTTGCATAACTAAGCTGCCACAACCAGCAGCCAGTCATTTTAAATGTATTTCGTCTGAACTGACATTCCATCAATTTGTCAGTAATCAAAGTACCATGAACCAATTTCTTTTTTTGTGTTTTTTCAGAACTTTTTTTTTATGGATTTTAGATATATATATCATTTTGCAGATAAAACTTCAAGAAAATAAAGACCGGTCCATAGTCTTTTGCTATATTCGATGTTTTCATTTTCGTTTCGTTGCTCGTACCGCAAATGTTCTCCAATAACAACGACAACAACCATAAGCAAATATGAAACTTGTGTTGGTTTGTATGTTGCTGAGTTTGAGTGTCTTTTTGGGTTGTAAGTTAATTTTATATGAGCAGATACAGAAATGAAAAGCAACCTGTCCCTCATTGTCATAGGAATAACGAGAAGAGGTTACAATAATACGATAACATAAAATACAACAAATTGACAATATATCAATTTGGAAAATTGGTAGCGATATACTAGTGTACTACACAGGGCGTTTAAGCGGTTTTAACGACTCTTAAAATGAGCTACACAATATTTTTTAGCATAAATCAAGTAAGGAAAACACTAGGCTGGGTCAAACATAATTTTTCAAAATTTTTTGAAACGCTTAGTTATAAAAAGGTGCCTATAGTATAGCTCATCCGTATCTATAATTTTGTTAATTAATTTACTGCCGCCGGATAGCTATAGAATTTCTAGAAAAAAGTTGATTTTTAACATCATACATACATATCTATACAAATTTTATGCGAAGTAATTTTAAGTATCCGTATATACAGGATATCCCGGTAGAAAAGTGTACTTTTACAATGTGGATTCACACTGCTTAATTTCCGCAGAACACGCATTTACATAATGCTATAACATTGAGTATTTTTTTTTATTTGCATATTCTGATGGATTAGGGGATCATCCATTAAAAAGAGTAGATTTCATAAAAAATTTATTAGAGTGTTCAAAAACTGAAAAGAGGTGCTGTTTTGTATAAGTAATATAAACGATTCAAGACAAATGTTATCACGTTTGAAGAATTTGAAAATCTTCGTATACTTCTTACAGCACGGAGCTAGATAAGGCATACCAGAAATAGTTGGAAGTGTCCCTTATTTGGTGTTTTATGACCGATTAATGAACGGTTAAACAAAAGTTTATAAGTACCGCAGATGTTGGCATAAAAAAACAGATCAGAAAAACATCGAAATGAAAGTTGTTAGGAGAAAAATCTTCCAAAATATCTACAGATATATTGAGTAGCGCATCTGAAACCGATTGTGTTCAATCGGATTGTGAAGAAACAGAACAATTTCAGTTGCGTTCTTCAAAAACTGAAACAAGGAGAGAGGCAATTGATTTGAGTTTATTATCAAAAATATGCGATAGATTTGGAGTATCAGACAGGGCAGAAGCTGCTACCGCATTCACATTTCTTTCAAGGTTCAGAAAATACACACATGAAACACACAATGTTCTGTTCTAAAGCAGCCAATACATATTTTTATTTTCATATCAATTATGTGTGTTTCTAAAATTAAAACATTACCCACTCGTGATCGAAAAAAAATGAAATTAAGTCATAAACAACATACAAAGTTTCTCTGTTTTCTATTTTATTACTATCTTTTTATTTTTATTTTTTATTTTTATTATTAACTTTTTATTTTTAGTTTTATTTTTTTATAACTGGTAATGAATTATTTTAGATTTTTCCGATCGCGAGTGGGAAACAAAAAATACGCGATAGAAAAATGTTCACGTAGATAACGAAATATTAAAACGAAACACAGTCATGATTGTGTTGCGCACCGCACAAAATATACAAACATAATTGATATGAAAATAAAAATATGTGTTTGTTGGTCTGAGCTATGTCTGTCTACATATACATATGTACTACTTTTTTATTCAGTGTTTGCTTTTTTCTGATCTCTGATTTCTTTAGACTTCGAGTTCAGTAGTTATAGACAAGACTAAGCTTCGCCGAGAAGGAAAAAATAGAGAAAATATAACTACTACAAAGTATTTCACAGAAAGATATAATTAAAAAGTACATTTTCTAAAGATGAACTTTTTTTAGAAATGTACTTTTTTAAGAAAATTTTCTTTTCAGAAATTGTAATATTTTAAGGAATAGTAGTGTTTTGAAAAAATAAGTAAATTTTTTAAAATGTAAGATTTTTTGGGAAAATTAAATTTTTTAGGAAAATTTAATTTTTTTAATTTTTTAATTAATTAATTTTTTAGGAAAATTTAATTTTTTAGGAATAATTACTTTTTAAAAAAGTACTTTTTTAAGAAAGTGTAAGAAAAGCTACTTTTTTAAGAAAAGGTAAATTTTGTTAAGAAAAAGTTGTTTAAAAAAAATATACTTTGGTAAATATAGGTACTTTTTGTTGTATTTTTTTACGATGGGTACCATTCTAAGAAAATGTATTTTTTGAGAAAAATTTGATTTTTAAAGAAAATTTACCTGTTTCAAGAAAATGTACTTTTTAACAACAATATGTTTAGAAAAGGTACATTTTTAATTGAAATTTACTTTTTTAAGAAGAAGAACTTTTTTAAGAAAATTTACTTTATTTTAAGGAATTGTACTTTTTTTTAATGAATTGTAATGTTTCCAGAAAAGGTACGTTTTTAAGAAAATGTACATATATAAAAAAATATTATTTTTAACGAAAGGCGCTCATTTCAGAAAGGGTGCTATTTTAAGAAAAGGTGCCTTTTCAGCACAAGTAACTTTTTTAAGAAAAGTAATTTTTCAAGAAAAATTCACTTTTTAAGATAATAATTTATATTACAATTCTTAGGTTCCGAGCTCCAAAATATTAATAATTAGACGTATGCGTAATAATGTTATTAATATATATAATATTAACACGCAGGACGATTTCTTGTGACACATTTTGCACCTTCTTTTACCAATCGATTTTGACAAACAATATACCATTTAAAAGGTCTTTCTTTGGCGATGTTCACTATATTCACAGATGTGCACCATCTTGTACATTTTTTTTTAAATACATTTAAAGTTGCTACTAACACATACATAAAACACATATTTAAGCTTAAAATAAAAAATTTACAATGGTATGTGTGCGTGTATTAAATTTCTGTTGAATTGTGAATTGGCTAAAATTAAGTAGCACACGTTTAGGCTGTAATAAAATTATATATGAATGAAAAAAAAATTTCCTGGAATTTGCGCTCGAATCTCAAGGGCTACGTACCAGTGAGTCAGTGACGTACCAGTGAGTCAATGATGAGTATATTTTCGATTATCCCCATATAAACTAACTTCCCTAAGATCAGTTTCACTACTTATAACTAAGATATTTTCAGGCTAGAACTACGTTTTAAATTCACTTATATTTTTTTTAATTTTCTTTGTTCTTTATTGACCTTCCCAGTATAGTGCACCAACCATGCTGGTTTTGAATCCTTACTATCAGAAAGGGTCCGCCATCTAACGTTTTTTTTTTTCAACTAGTGCTTATTTCGTGAATGGTAGCACTTAGCTCATGTCTGATTTGACAGATAATTAGTTTTATCCTTCCGCTGAACGAATATGGTTGTGTATACGCTTGAACAACGCTGGGAAATATTGCGACATTACTTTGAAAATCATGGTAATGTTGCAGAATGTGTGCGAAAATTGCGTACGGATTTTGGAAGAAGAGAAGCACCGTCAGCTCCGTATGTTCGTTATCTTGTGAAAAAAAGTGAAAGAAACTGGCATCCTCGTCGATAAACCAAAGCGTGAAAAGCCAAAAACAGTGCGTACACCCGAGAATATTGCTCCTGTGGCAGAAAGTGTGCGTGAAGCGCCATCAACATCAATTCACCGTCGTTCTCAAGAATTGAACATTTCGGAGGCATCATTGAGACGAATTTTGCATAAAGACCTTGGTATGATGCCATACAAAGTCCAATTGGTTCAGAAGTTGAAGCCAACTGACCATCCAATGCGTTTTCGCTTCGCTAAGTGGGCCTGCGATCGACTTACAGAAGATGCCGATTTTGCCAAAAAAAATCATTTTGATCTTGGCGGGTATGTAAACAAGCAAAATTGTCGCATTTGGGTCACAGAAAACCCGCACGCATACATTGAAAAGCCGATACACCCAAAACGAGTCACTGTTTGGTGCGGATTTTGGTCCAGAGGCATAATTGGGCCATTTTTCTTCGAAAATGAGCAAGGAGTGGCCGTTACAGTTAAGGGCGATCGTTATCGGGCCATGTTGAACGAATTTTTGTTCACAAAAATTGAAGAGGAGGATATTGGCAACATTTGATTTCAACAGGACGGCGCTACGTGCCACACAGCCGAAGCTACACTCGATGTTTTGCGCCCTGTTTTTGAAGATCACATTATCAGCTGCAGAGCTGATGTCGTTTGGCCACCTCGGAGCTGCGATTTGACACTGTTGGACTATTAGTTGTGGGGTGCCCTCAAAGACAAGTGTTACGCCAACAAGCCAGAGACAATTGACGCTTTAAAGGACAATATTCGTGAGGCCATTGGTGAAATACAGCTGCACACAATCGATAATGTGCTTAAAAATTGGACCGATCGTGCATGGCCAGCCGAGGCAGCCATTTGAATGAAATTATTTTCCATTATTAACCGGAAGGATTTTACTTTCAAATAAAAAAAGAAATTTGAGATAATAATCAGTAATTTTTTTTATAGCATTTTCAAAAAAAAAAATAAAGTTATTTGGCGGACCCTTTATAAGTCTTTCATTCCAATATTGCACACGAGTTTTGTGTTTTTAACAACTATAACTTTTTCGTTATTCTACATTTGATGAATGAACTGATAAACAAGTTAAAGTTATTGGCTGTTTTTGAAATATAGAATCACAGTACGAGTATACCAGGATGAATCCCAAACTGCTTCTTCAAATTAAAAAAAAGAAACGGATGTATGTAATTGTTGGTGTCTAGTGTACTTATTATAGACAAAAAACTTTCCATGAAAGTTATGAGAACAGTTTTAAATATATCTCTATAGATTTCTCCGAAATTTCAAGAATTTATCTTATCAATTGAAATCAAATGAATAATCTCGAAGCAAATAAATTTTGAACTAACTGAGGAGTGAAATCTAAAAAATAAGTATTATTTAAAAAAAGATTTTTTATCTTTGAAAAACATGTAAGTTATTATGTTTAATGACAACCCTGTTAATTAATATGCTGTTAGTTTGATTAAAATGCATGATAAAATAAAAGTACGTGCTAAAATTACACTAGCCAACAAGGTTTTGAACTGGAGAGACCAACTATCTTTCCTAAGGTAATTTGTTGGGCTGAATTCGAGTCTGTAATTGGTTTTTCTCTATCACGCCAGGCTTTCGAAATACAAAAAGAAATGTTTTTATTCGTATTTTGTATAAAAAATCATTAGTTTATTTAAAGATCAATGAATTTTCAAGAGTGAATGGCATTATTTGAACGTCGTTTGTATTTTGTTGATTCGGTTTCACGTATTAGAGTCCAGCAATAGTCTTCCAGCATGCTTTTGTCCCAAAATCCTTGATAATTTCTTTCAATTTTCATTAAGTCTTGGTGAGCACGCTCCCCTTTTTCATCGCTCACCGCACCTAGGTTTTGTGGAAAAAAAAAATCTAAATGCGAATGAAGAAAATGCATTTTAGTGACTTTCGTGCACTTAATTCGTGATAATTTTTCAATAATTCAGCAACAATTTGTCTGTAGTTTCCACTCTTTTTGTTTCCAAGAAAACTGTCCACGATGCTCTTGAAAGATTTTCAGGCTGCATATTCTTTCTCCAATAAACATTGTGAAAAATTATCATCATTCAATAGCTGCCTGATCTGAGGGCCAACAAATATTTAAATGCTGCACCATCTTTGTCCAGAGCCTTGACAAAGTTTTTAAAAAGGCCCAATTTATGTGCAGCGGCGGAAGAAGAACGTCATTTGGATCAATTAATGGTTTATTTGAAATGTTTTGTTTTCCTGGTGAGTACTCAGTTCTTTTTGGCCACTCTGTTCTGACGCAATGATGACATGTAGCGCGCCTATCCCATAGACAAAGGAAACAACAATATTTAGTGAAACCTCCTTGCATACCAGTCAACACACCAATTTTTTTTTTTAATTTGTATTTAATATTATCAACAAAATCCAACTTGTATAAAAAGGTGGCCAAAGAATCAAAGGTCAGCCGTCAAAATGTGGCCAATGTTATTAGAAACTATCAAGAGAATTTCGGGAAGGAAAAATTGGTCCAGATGATTTTTTTTTTAAGGCCAAGACTATAATCGTAGGAAACATACTGATAAGAGCTCCCAACACATCTAGTAGAAAGTCAGCCCTGTTAGCCCAGTGCTCGGATTATTTGGTGCAAAAAGTTAAAACCAAAGCAGGTTTGAAAGTCCACAAACTAAAAATATTCTCAACAGGAACGCTGTCAAATATTTAAATACCAAAAAACAGAGCAAGGAAATTGAAATCAAGTTTCATAAAAAAAAATACTCCTGAAAAGATCCTTAAGTTAATAAGTAATATAATTTCAATTAATTAAATAAACAAATCAAAACTCTAAGATCAACGATTTCCAATTATAACATTTTATATATGTAAAGATAAAGATTTTTTCGATCACACTCCTTACATAAAAATTTTCAATATATTTTAGCATTCCTAATATTCAATTTAATAATCAAAATACTTTGAAGTTTATGAAAGTGTATTTCTTTTTATAACATTTATTTATTTAATAAGTACTTTCTTTTTATAAAAGTTTCAACAACAACAAATATATATATAACAAAAAAAAAAAAAGCATTCCTCATGCTTAAGTATTCATCTTTTATAAGTTTTATAAATAAACAAACAGCCGAAGTATCTCCTATAGCCCACTACTGCTGATTATGATGACGCTTGTTAACATCATTAAAAAAGAAAAGAAAGAAGAAAAAAAATGAAGAAACAAAGTTACAACAAATTAAATTGATTGAGTTAATATTGCGTAAAAATGAAGTTTATTAAATGTTGTCAAACTTAAAGCAACACTTGTTTCAGCTACAAAAACAGAAAACGCTGAACACAAAAACATCAAAATAGTCATATTAAGCGATACAACATAACAAATGCCAGAGACCATTTGCAAACAGAAGGCACAAGAAAAAAAAAACAGAAAAAAAATATTTAAAAAGTCATAATCT
Source organism: Cordilura impudica (assembly GCA_963682025.1). Classification (NCBI taxonomy): domain Eukaryota; kingdom Metazoa; phylum Arthropoda; class Insecta; order Diptera; family Scathophagidae; genus Cordilura; species Cordilura impudica. The sequence goes on from OY821517.1 coordinate 134,797,364, forward strand.
CACATGATGGGATACACTAAACAACACCAACAACATCAACAAATGTCTGCTTGTTTAACTTTTTATGGTGTTGATAGGTACAAATTTTAAAGTTTATCCTGTTTTGAGCACCAGCCATTCAACAAACACACACACACACACACACTCACACTCACTGATATTCGCACAGATGCTTTAAGGCTTGTGAAATAATGAAATTTTAAGCATGATTTAATATGAAATAGAGTGGTACGGTTTTTTTTTTTGTGTTAACTAAAGAAAAATTATTCATGAGCAATTTACAATAGAATGATGAATGAGCCACTTCAAGAACACAAAATATATGTGATAAAAACTTCAGGAAATACGAAATATACATCCGTACATATTTCGTTAAGTTTAACATGAACTTTTTGAAAACGGTTAACATTTTTCACTAAAAACATATTTAATGGTTAATATTTGATGTTAGAATAACGGATTAGGAAAAATTACCTTTCTTGCAGTATTTATTTGATTGGCACATAGCGGAGTTTTTTGAAATAAAATATATTTTTAACGTAACATTAATGTACTTGTCAAAGGATAAATTTAGATTTACGTGTGTATGTACACAACGGATTCATTGTGCCAAGTGAATTAGTTGCCAACCGAATTTTGGTTGTCCTATGTACTACTGTTTACGTGAGCGTTAAAGGGGATCCACCGTATTCAGCTGATGTCGGACTAAAATGGATGTTGACAACCAGAGTGCGCTGTGGTTATTTAAGTCTTTCCTTAGTGACATTCGCTTTAAAATTCGTTCTAAATTCTAAATTTTTGTTATTGTTACTTGTGTAATTCCCCACCGTATTAAAAGAAAATAAAGGAAAGTGACTTTTGAAACTAATTTGAATTTTGTAGAAAACCCTTTATTTTTGTGTTTTATTTTTCTATTTTTCGGTAGCCGTAGCTTGCTTTTTGGTTCCACAATTCTTGGAAAAACCAACCCCCCATTTCTGCTTGTGAAATATTTACTACTCATATCATATTATTCTGTTGCTAACTATGATTTTTTAATTGTAGAGGGTGATTTTTTAGCTATTACCTTTTTGGCAACACTGGTTTAAACAGCTGACGCACGTTTCGTGTTTTGTTTCATTGTCAAACATCTTCAGTTTGGTCTATAATTTAACCATGAATCGTCTTACAAACGAACAACGCTTGCAAGTTATTGAATTTTATTATCAAAATGCGTGCTCTGTTAAGAAAGTTCATCGCGCGCTTCTTCCATTTTATGGTCAGTTTAATCGACCCACTGAAGCGGCTATTCGGGCTATCGTGACTAAAGTTCGCACCAAATTTACATTGTTGGACATTAAACCACCAACACGCTTACGTAGAGTGCGAACTGAAGAAAATATCGCAGCTGTATCGGCCAGTGTTAATGATGACCATCAATTATCGATTCGTCGCCGTTCGCAGCAATTGGGCCTCTGTTACTCAACAACGTGGAAAATTTTGCGGAAGGATTTAGGTGTGAAGCCTTTCAGAATACAGCTGGTGCAAGAATTGAAACCGAACGACCTACCGCAACGTAGAACTTTTGGTGAATGGGCTCTTGGAAAGTTGGCCGAAGATCCACTTTTTTACCGAAAAATTGTGTTCAGCGACGAAGCTCATATTTGGCTCAATGGGTACGTAAATAAGCAGAATTGTCGATTTTGGAGTGAATATCAGCCAGAACCATTGGAAGAGCTACCAATGCATCCAGAAAAAGCCACAGTTTGGTGCGGTTTATGGGCTGGTGGCATCATTGGACCGTACTTATTCAAAGATGATGCGAATCGTAACGTAACTGTGAATGGTGAGCGCTACCGAGAGATGATATCCAACTTTTTTTTGCTCAAAATGCAAGAGCTTGACTTGCATGACATGTGGATTCAACAAGACGGTGCCACATGCCACACAGCACGCGCAACAATGGACTTATTGAGAGGCGAGTTCAGTGAACATTTTATTTCACGTTCGGGACCGGTCAATTGGCCGCCTAGATCGTGCGATTTAACGCCTTTAGACTATTTTTTGTGGGGCTATGTGAAAGCTCATGTCTATACAGACAATCCCGCTTCAATTGACGCATTGGAAGACAACATTGAAGCATTTATTCGTGAGATACCGGCCGAAATGTTGGAAAGAGTATGCCAAAATTGGACTAAGCGGATGTACCATTTGAGGCGCAGTCACGGTCAACATTTGCATGAAATAATCTTCAAACATTAAATTATATTGACCGTACTATCGATTCAAATAAAGATTTCATACATTTTTCTGAATTTTATGTGTTTTTTTTTTTGGAAAACTTTCCTATAGCTCTTAAAAAATCACCCTTTATTATGGCAACTTATTTCTAAAATAAATTCGATTGTATGAATTGTAATATGAAGTTGATTGAATGGAATTTAGATTTTATTTATTTATTGCAATAATCAATAAACTATTTAAAAGGAAAGTAACCACAGATAATATTTAAGCACATGAAATTTTGATCTTTTATATTTATTCTTCAGAAGGCACCGCAGTACCACTGAATTACAAAATTTCCCAGCAAATTACATGCAGAACACATATAATCAACGGCTCTCAGTCTCCGGATTCGAGTGCTATGAATCCCCGAAGGTAAAACCAAACATTCATTTAATTTGAAATGTACATAGCATTTATGAACCAGGAAAGCTGTCAAAGAAATTAAAAGATTGAAGATAACCATTCTATGTATTAGTGAAACGAAACAACACTACACACAAGAGGTGTAGGTGTCACAGTTGGCCAAAGAATTAAGAGGAGTGTGACGGATTTTATACCAATTTCCGATAGGTGGGCAAAGGAAAAACAGTAGATGTCACTGGTGATTTTGGTTTGATTAAGTTGATTTAAGAATGGTTTAGATTACTATTTGAGTTATATCTAATCTGATAAGATGGTTAGATTACTATATGAGCTGGATGTACTTTTCGAAAATTTTTCGCTTTGAAAATTTTTTTGAGCCCACCTACTATTACTATGAGTAGCTGTGCCCGAAATGGGCCTGTCTCCTCCCAAACAAAGCAACTATTCAGTATCACAAATCTCGAGTACTACCCCAAAAAGATTTTTGATAATTTGGGTGGCTTATCTGTTATTAATATAAGTAGCCGCCCAGAAAATGGGTGGGGTCAGACTAACGGTCGTTGACACTGTGGCTGAAATTTTGATTTCATTAGCCAAAAGTCGCAGTTTTTTGGTCATAGTTTTTTTTAATTTTAACGCCATTTTTTAGCTAATATATTCAGAGTTCAGAAAGAACCACACTCTGAATAAAAAACTCGTACATATATGTAAACAAACATAGCTCAGACCAACAAACACATACTTTTTATTTTGATATCAATTATGTGTGTTTCTAAATTTTGTACGGTGCCCAACACAATCATGATTGTGTTTCGTTTTAATATTTCGTTATGTACACGAACATGTTTCTAATGCAGTGGTGTCCATCGAGAGAATTGAGTTAGTAATAGTGTTTATGAGCATGTGTTAGTTGTACTACACTGATCGAAATCTATGGACGTAACACAATGCCGATATTAAATTGGTTTGTGTAGATTTTGTATGAATGTTTATATGAATGACTAAAAGGGAAAATAGTTGAGTTCACGAAGAATATGGTAAAATTTTAAATATATTTTGTTGTTTTAAAATTTCAAATCTTACATTCTGAAAATGTAAACCAAAATGTAAAAAACATTTAATCTTTTCTATTCATAAGTTTGAAGTTTATTAAATCAAATAAGTAATCCATTTCTTAAAAAAAAAAAAATAAAAAATTAGCAAAACTTAAAAAGATAAGAAATTTCAAAGGTTATTCAGTGTTATGTTACCAAAAACTAAAAAACTGACCAGCCTGCAGTACCTGGATATTTTTTTAAAATTAAAAAAATAATTAATTTCTTTAAAAAGCAAAAAAAAAAAATATCAAAAGTTAAAAAGATAAGAAATTTCAAAGGTTATTAAGTGGTATGTTACCAAAAACTAAAAAACTTACGAGCCTGCAGTAACTGGAAATTTTTTACAAATAAAAAAAATAAATCATAAAAGACAGCTATATTGTTGTCAAATGGAGGCGACGTATGTAATTTATAGAAAATGTTTAATTTAGTTTATCAAGTCTTCGAAATTTTCCCCACATTTTTGGTTTCTTTAAATTAAAATTATTTGGTGAGAATGTAAATAAAATAAATATTGACACAATTTAGTTGACATTCGTATTTGAATTGTAAAATTCGACCAATTTTTCAATGTCAATTTCTTTATCATAACATTTAATTTTCAAAAACGTTTCTAAATGTCTGTCAGTTGATTTATTTCGGCTTTTGCTTTTGATTTGAGACATTACTGAAAATGTTGACTCACAAATATAAGTCGTGGAAAACATTGAAAATAAATGAAGTATTAGGTTTCTAAAGGTCGCCCTATTTTTTACCAAGGCCAAAGCAATGGTGTACGTTGCCTTAATTTTTCCGCATTCAGAGGTATTACCGTTTAAAATGTAATTATATTTTATTTTAAAATTTTCTTTAATTTTAATAGTAATTGTCTTTTTTCGTTTTCGACAACTAAAAGAAGTTCAGGGTGACAGATTCTATAATCACGCTTAAGGTTAAATGCCTTTTTTATTTTTAATACATTGTTACACACCATGCACTTCGCTTCATTTAGCGCGTTTAAACAAAAGAAGAAACTACTTTCCCATTTTTCATTCCACATTATAGCTTTCTTCTTATTAAAAATGTAATTATAAAATAAAAGCTTTAATAAAACAAAAAAATTGTGTGTCGCTGTAAATATTCTCTGTGTACCTATTAAAAAAATGTATATATGAATTTCAAAACGCTATGCGACATAGACCTGCTTTGTTCAAAAGCTTTCCTAAGACTGAATAAAATTGTTGTTTACTTTTACTCTTTGGTGAGTATTTTTGTTTTCGTTCGGCTGTATACATATAAGAAGCCGAACACCAATGTGTTTGGCACGGCCTCCACTGTTCTAATGTAAACCACACAGATTCGAGTGTAGATTTATTTGAAGTTCGTGTTCTTGCACGTGTACTGCTAAAAAACATAACATTATCTTGAACGCGTACATCTAAGAATTAAAACATTATCAACTCGCGATCGGAAAAATCTGATACACCCCTGTAATAACGGCAACAATTGTTTCAACCAAATTTATTAAAAAATCTAAAACAATTCATTAGCAGTTATAAAAAAATAAAAAAAATAATAATAATAAAAATAACAAAAAATTAAAATTAAAAAAATAAACTTTTTATTTAATTTTTTTTTTTTTTTATTAAAATTAAAAAAATAATCTTTTTATTTAATTTTTTTCTATTTTTATTATTATCTTTTTGCTTTCAGAACAACCAAAAAAATGGCACATGTATTCTCAGGACCTAAGACGGTGACCCCAAAGTGTGAAAATTTTGTTTTTTTTTAATGTTTTCAGAATCACTTTCTGTGTCGATTTAGCGATGTCGTCTGTCCGTCCGTCTGTGTGTCGATGTAAACCTTGTAATCAAATTATAGGTCCAAACTACGTTGAACAATATTACTTTTTTTTATTATAAAATTTAATATCGATTGCTTAACATTAAATATTTTCTATCGATAACATAAATGAACTGCAATATCTAAAAAATATTTGTACTCGTTAAATTTGAGTAACTCTTTAGAATTCCAAAATGAAGTAAATGTAGCTTAATTCGTTCGTTTTTATGTTGAACCGATGCTTGTTGAAGCCAAAATTGATTTTGTAAACTTACTTGGGTTTTAACACTCGAATGGTGAGCATCAACATATAAGAATAAATAACTAATTATTGAATTAGAGCTAAGTTCAACCTTTTATTCTATTTTTATTTTTAAACCCAAACCCATAACTTCCTCACCTACAACCCCTTTATAATGTCTCCATTTGGCGAGAAATTATAAATTAAACAACCCCAATTTAGCACTGTTGAGGTGCAACATAATAACTTTTTAATGAAGCAGCTACATCCATCGGACGCATAGACATCCGCCCTAGAATCAACGGTTCGCCACCCTATTCGGAGATAGCTACCACATTAAAAGTTCAAATATGAATATATTTTAATAAAATTTGGTAAAAAAAAAGCTTTTGTCGGCCATAGGATGAACGCTATTAAAGTTGGTGAAATTCGTTCCAGGTTCAGACCTAGTCCCCATATAAATGACCCCGATGAAATCGATTTAAATTCTCAATAGATCCAAATTATCATATAGATCTCGACCAAATTGGGTTTGTGTGTGTTTATCACATCCATTTATCAGTGGTCCAAAAATAAACCCCATATGGCAATTCTTTGTCATAGCCCCCATATAAAGCTGCTTACCGGTTTTCACTTAAATCTATCAAAAAACAAAAATATTGCACATATTTTTCTCAAATTTGGTTTGTATATATCTTTTCAAAATATAAGTGACTTTACCAAATATGGTCAGGATCGGTCCATTTTTCGACCTAGTTAGTCCCCATATAAATATAGCGTCCGATATGAACTTTTAACAATGGCACTCAAATTTGGTTTATGCTTATTTTCTATACCCACTTAGTTGGACCGTAGAGATACGGTCTCGAAATCATGGTATAGGATATTGTATAGTCGGTCTAGACCGACTATAATTTTCTTGCTTGTTTTAAAATACAGTTAACGAATTGGAACTCGAAAATCAAATTTTTTAATAAAATCCTTTTTAAAATATAACTTTTTTAAATTGGTAAGATAAATTTCTACTGTTATCGGTGAAAGTTAGTGTACACTCGAAAAAAAAATTTTGTTAAAAAACAGTTTAGAAAACCAGAGATAATCAATCAAAGATCTAAAAAATCTTGAGAACCTATAACCCTGTAGACCCGTTTGGAACTAAGTATTAGTTATTTTTTTTAGTAAAATTAACAAACGATTTTTTTTAGTGTATGAAAAACTTAAGGATCCCTCCCTCCCTTTTAATGGTCTTCTAGAAGACATCAAAAAAAAAAAAAAAACATTCAAAAAATGGTTAAATTTCCTATAGTGTATAGTACTGGTCAATTCTTCCAAATACTTTTTCAATCGTAATGTTTCCAAACCTTACAAATCTTGCAAGTTATATGCTTCCAAACGAATTACAAATTTCTCGTAAGAAAATTACAATCATTTATATAATCATTATTTTTGACTAGTGTAAAGTGTTCTGCGGACGGATCCACCGGGTGCAAAAGTATATATACGGTTAATGAAGACACCTTCACCTTTCCCTAGGTGGCTTAGATCCCTCGACCACTTTTGAACCCCAAAAGTTCTATTCCATATCACACCGGATTTACACATAACAGTGGTCAAATATGCAATTTTTCAAAGAATACTATCCTGCCAACTTAAAAAAAGGCCGCAGCCCACTGCCGCTGATAGTTTGTGAGGAGTGATATATTGTTGATCAAATATAAGAAAATCAAATTTTTTCTTAAATTTTATAAAAAGTTTTGTAGCCAGTAGTATTTTTGGATGCCTGATATCTTTTCTATTAAATGGCTATTAAATTTTTTTTGCAAATGGTTGCACCAAAAAATTGTTATTATTCGTGAGCCAATGTGTGCCCAAACCGGAGCAACACAAAATATTATAAACGCTTTGGCTTTACATTGTTTTATGAGGAACAAAATTGAGATCATTAATTTGAAAAAAAAAAACAAAATTTGCTTTTAAAATTACATTGCATTTCATTTCTTTCGTATTAAAAAAATTCCTATCATTATTTAAATACTAGCAAAACATATCTTGGAATAAAATAATTACGTAGACAGAATAACATTAAATATAAATAAATATTAATGAACAAAATTACACTTCGTTTCACTTGAATAGCACACACCAATTTTTTATTTCTATTTGATTATCTACCCATTTATCTATTCATTTCATTTTGGTTTGTTTCAAATTATAATGCATTTTCTGTTTCACGTGAACAGCACATTTGCGTCTAAGTTTGATTTACGTCATGCAGATCATCGGCAAGATAAAGCAAACCATAATTTTGAATACACTGTCCAACAAATTAAGACTTTTTGAATGGAACAGAATAGCGACCCCATAATTCTGAAAGGGTATGTTGGGTAGATCATTTTTGTAGAACAAACTTATGGTCCAGCACGTCTCAGTATTTTTTTACAGTGGGTCAAAGTTTCCATTTTTTGGTCGAAGGGAGCATTATACTTTATGAAAAAAATGCTGTAAGTTAATATCTGAGAGAATTCTTATGGTCAGAGTTGTATTGTGGAATTGTATGAGGATTATTTTTGTGGAAAATCTTAACCCTCTAACTGGTCTCTTTATGGGTCAATTTGACCCTTTTTTCGAGAAAATCAAAAAATATCCTTTAAAAAAGGACATTTAAGGATTAAAATATTCTACAAAAATGTTTGCCGAAAAATTTCAGTGGGGGTCACCAAAGACACCATTGTTGTAAATAAAGCTCTTTACGATTAATTGGCAAAATTACACGCCAACTTCTATAAAAAAATTATAATTTTGTTTTAATACTGGTTTATTGCTTCAAATTTTCGAGTAAATGGGAATTGGGAAATAGCAGTAGTATGACAATGGATTAAAGATTAAACTTAATACGCTTTCCTGTATTTAGCTTGACGTGAATGTTCCGATGAGTCAAGGTTTCTGTACAAGCCCCATACGTATTCAGCAAGCATTACACTTTGGGATTTCCCTTTGAATCTTTCTTCCAATACCTTTATATCCTGATGAAACCTTTCGCCGTGTTCATCTGAAACCGCTCCAAGGTTTTCTTTAAACAAATTGAGATGAGAGTGCAGAAAATGCAGCTTTAGTGACATCTTAACGCCAATATTGTTAAAACCGATTAGCATGCTTTCAACATTTTCTGCATAGTTTTGTGCTTTTGAGTTTCTGATATAACCAGCTGCATAAAGTCAAATGCTGTCTTTTGCATATCCGACAGATGACCATAAAATTCTTCATCTTGTAATAATTTTCTTATATCGGGTCCAACGAGCATTCCTAAAAAAGGTAATTTACATTGAATGAAATAGATTATTTACTTAAAACCGTACGTTACCTTCTTTTAATTTTGCTGCAGATAATCTGGGGAAAATTGTTTGAATGCGTTTGAAAGCATTTCCTTGTGTATTTAAGCTTTTAATAAAATTTTTCACCACGCCCAACTTAATATGCAGCGGTGGAAGTATGACCTTATCTTTTGGGACAAGGGATTCATGGATTACATTGAAGTCACAAATAATATTTTCTTCGAAATATTTAATATGATAATGGCTGCTGGTAGCACGTGAATCCCATTTACAAAGAAAGCACATATATTTATTTGTGTATCCTGTTTGCATTCCAGTCAATATTGCAATCATTTTGAAGTCTGCGCATACTTCCCATTTATATTTATATTATTCAATTTTATTTAAGAGATTTGAAATATTTGCGTATGTTTCCTCCTTTTTTGTGGAATACGCAACCGGTATTGATGGATGCTGATTTCCATTGTGCAGTAAAACTGCTTTTAAACTGTGTTTTGAACTATCTATAAATAGTCGCCAAGCGGAAGAGTCCAGTGGAAGCTTTAGATATTTTAGAACCTCTTCAATACTGCAACAGTATACAAGTTCTTCTGATTTTTTAAAATAACTTTCCAGATCGGCGTGTCTTTTTCTTGGAAATGTAGCTTTTACATCGGCTTTTATCAAATTCCTGTTTTTCAATCTAGAACATAATATTTCAGCTTTCTCTTTTGTTAGTCCTAAATCTCTTACAAGATCTTCAAAATAAGCTTGGTGTATGTGTAGGCGGTTGAGGCACCGGAACACCTTCACAGCGCACTTCTGGTAAAATGACATTATTTGTTGCTTCGTATGTCATTGTCGCGTAGTGCCTTTGGTTTCTACCAAATTTGTAATTTACGCAGAAATAGCATGTATCTGATTTGTGATCTTCAGGTTCAATCCACGTAATAGGCGCAGAAAATGGCAGCGCCTTAGTACCGCCTTTGTACCAGGTCAAAAGACCACTTTCGCAAGTAGTACATTCGGTTTTTGGTACCCAAGCTTCAGATAAAAATCGTATTCCAAAGAAAAGAAAATATGGTTCTTCAATTGTAGGCAATATCTTTCTTCTGCATTGATGGTGCGTAAAATGTCCACAAATAAAACAAAACCAATCTCTTAATTTGCAAACAGAATCCGCCATGCTTATTTAAGCTTTAATTTTTCTTTTTTTATATTAATTTTAGTAAAAATCACACCCGATATGTACTGCTTAGTAGCTCAATTATGCTTGAATTTTTTCTTTTATTTTTTATTATTAATTTTAATAAATATCACACCCGATTTGTAAGTCACAGCTGACTAGACGCGAGAACTCAGTGTTTGGCCCGGCCGAACTTTACGCCGTTTTTAACTGTTTTGTATATGTTGGTGTATAATTTTACTAATTAAGCATAAAGAGCTTTATTTACAACAATGGTGTCTTTGGTGACCCCCACTGAAATTTTTCGGCAAACATTTTCGTAGAATATTTTAATACTTAAATGTCCTTTTTTAAAGGATATTTTTTGATTTTCTCGAAAAAAGGGTCAAATTGACCCATAAACAGACCAGTTAGAGGGTTAAGATCTTCCACAAAAATAATCCTCATACAATTCCACAATACAACTCTGACCATAAGAATTCTCTCAGACATTAACTTACAGCATTTTTTTCATAAAGTATAATGCTCAATTCGACCAAAAAATGAAAACTTTGACCCACTGTAAAAAAATACTCAGACGTGCTGGACCATAAGTTTGTTCTACGAAAATGATCTACTCAACATACCCTTTCAGAATTATAGGATCGCTATTCTGTTCCAAAAATGCTGTTGGACAGTGATATTTAAAATATATTTGAATAATATTCAATAATAATGGGTCGTGGTACAGCCTTAATGAACGAGGAACAAAGTAAAATAAAAACTTATCAGGAATTTGACCTCTCTGTGTCTGAAATAATAAAAAAAAAATGGAAAAAGTAGAAAATTCGTATTTAATTTTATTCAGAACAGCTCAAGTTATGGAAAAAAAACATGAAAGGCTGTGTAAATAGTGTACTTTCCAATGCAGATAAGCGATCTATTCTGTGCGAGGCTTCCAATTCGGATGACTCTGTTGACAAAATAAGAGCAAAAGCTAGAGTTAATGCAAGTAAAACTACTGTGTGGCGGGTGATTTCTTAAGCTAAATATCTGAAGCACCTAAAGTTAAACAAAAAACCACCACTTACCCCTCTACGTAAATAAGCTCGGCTTAGTTTAGGTAGAAACTACATGTCATGGAAAACAGAGTGGCAGCGCTTTGTATTCTCTGATGAAAAAAAATTTGATTTCGAGGGCCCTAACGGGTATAAATATTACTTCCATGATTTAAAAAAGGAGACCCATCAATTGGAGCGTCTACACAGCAGAGTTGGCGGGGTTATGGTCTGGGGAGCCATATCCTATTTTGGTACATGCGAGCTTCAATTTCTGACTCCCACGATGAAAGCGCAGTCGTACAAAGGGGTTTTGGAAAAGCCTTTTCCCGCACTAGAAAGTCTTTTTGGGATTTTGTCATGGACTTTCCAACAGGACAATGCCCCAGTTCATACAGCCCGTGTTGTCAAATCTGGGATCGAGTCAAAAAATGTCAATCTCTTAAACTAGCCTCCATCCTCGCCAGACCTTAACATTATCGAAAATGTTTGGTAGTGGTTGGCCAGACAATTTTATGAGTCAGGGAGACAGTTTTCTACCAAAGCTGAGCTTATTCAGGCTATTCGGGAAGCATGAGCTTTAATTTCCCTTGGCTATATTAAAAAGCTTTATTGTTCCTTACCAAATAGGATTTATGAAGTTATTCTAAATAAATTAGGTTCTACACATTATTAAATTAGATTTATAAATTAATAAGTTATATAATTAAACCAAAACAAGTTTTTATTTATTTATTTATTCGTATATTGGTCTATGGAATTAATCCTTACAGACTATTTACAAAGAAAAACATTTTAAAATTAATTTCAATACATAGATATTCATGAATTTAGAAAGCATATTATTTTACTTTTAATTAGATTAGTATTTAATGAGAAATCAATAAATCTATAAAGTTCATTAAATTGAATACACATTCTCCTGAGAGGGTCTGCATTTGCATAATTAGCTCTATAGAACTGTACAGATAAAGGTGAGAAGTAACGTGTTGGTCGTTGAGGAATATTGAATGATATATCGTTAATCAAAAAACCGGAACAAACATCACCATTAATTATATTAAGAAGAAATGAAACATTTAGCATAGTTCTCTGGCTTTTTAAAGTTGGTAGCTTAATAAGGGCAAGTCTGCTGGTATAGGATGGAAGAATACTTGGATTGAAGTTTTAACTCCGAAGACAAAACAAAAGGAATTGTTTCTGCACAGATTCCAGACTGTCGGCATGAATTTGGTAGATTGGGTCCCAAATTATAGAAGCATATTCCAGGATAGGTCTCACAACTGACGTATATAAAGTTTTGGTGACATAGGGATCATTAAACTCTTTAGCCCAACGTTTTATGAAACCAAGTACACCTTTGGCTTTGTTGACAGTAATTGTTATATGAAGAACAAAGGTCAGTTTATGATCCAATAAAACAACAAGATCTATAAAGTTATCTACTTTATCGAGACAATAATCACCCAGTTGACAGATATCGGCCTCTTTCTACGAAACGCATATGTTTACACTTTTTAAGGTTTAGCTCCATTAAATTTAAATTACACCAAGAATAAAATGAATTCAAATCATTTTGGAGAAAAACATGATCAGAGTGTTGGTTATAACAGAAGAAAATTTTGACATCATCCGCATACATCAAGATGTTTGAAAAACGAATAACATTCGGAAGATCGTTTATAAACAAAGAAAAAAGAAGCGGTTCAAGATGGCTGCCTTGTGGTACTCCCGACATTACATCTATCGGCTTTGAAGTAACATTTTTAAAACATACTTTTTGTGTTCTATTGGTTAAATAAGAATATATCCACTTTGCGCAAAGATTTGAAAATCCCATCATATGTAGTTTCTTAAGAAGAAGCTTATGATTGACTTTATCAAAAGCCTTGCTGAAGTCAGTATAAATTGCATCTGTTTGTTTGCGTTCAAGAAAACCACGGTTGACAATTGTAGTAAATTGTAATAGATTTGTAGAGGTTGAGCATCTTTTTTGGAAACCATGTTGGAAGGGAGAAATTAAGGTATTTACTTGATGGCATAGATAATCCGTTATAATTTTTTCAAAAATTTTAGGTATAATACTTAATTTAGCAATTCCACGATAATTAGTAATATCAGCCTTGTTACCAGATTTGAATAGCGGAATAATGAATGAATCCTTCCACATAATGGGAAAATAACCGTATTTAATTGAGGTATTAAACATAAGTGTTAATGGTACAGCTAAAACATCAGCACATTTTATTAAAATACAGGACGGAATTTTATCTGGACGACTGTTGCAGGAAAATTTAAGTTTTTTCAATTCATTAGAAACCACAGATATAGTAAGAGAAGGAATGGATATTATTTGAGTAGCAGTCAGTGAATATGAGCAGACATTAGAATCATCAAAAGTTGCATCGGAGTAAGTAGTAGAGAAGAAGTCAGCAAATAAATTGCATACAATAGTATCATCACAGGATTCATTATGTAGAAATTTCATAATAGCAGGATAGCCCTTAGTTTTTCTCTTAGAGTTAACAAATTTGTAGAATGACTTCGGATTTTGTTTAAAATTATTTTTCATTTTGTTCAAATAGTTTAAATAACATGAATTATTCAGAGTATTATATTCGGCACGACAAATGGAGTAGTTTCCATGATCAACAAGAGATCCAGTTTTCTTATATTTTTTGTAATATTTATTTTTTTTATTCTTGACACTAGCCAGTTTCCTGGTATTCCAAGGCGGTCCAGAAAGGTTTTTCAAAAATTTTTTAGGAACACCTGACTCAATAAAAGAATACATCTGGTTATAGAAAGTTTCAGTCATTTGATCAATGGCACGAGTTGTATCAGTAGATAACGATAAGAAATCATGCCAGTTTGTATTATTTATAAGTTCATTAAACATAGTATAATTCGTTCGAGCGAAACAAAAAACTTTAACACTTTTTTTTAGGTGTGTCTACAAGTCCAGATGGAATGGATATATTTACTTCAATAGTAGGGTGATATCCATCTTCAGGAATAGAAATAGGGTTCGATCGCTTCGTAAAACATTCAGTAACTTCATTAACAAATATTAAATCCAATAATTTTGAATGATCATTAAGAATTCCATTTAATTGAAAAAGATGTAAATAAAAAAAAATATTAAAAAGCTCATCACATTTATCGGAACAAAGTATTTTTCTTCAGGTAAGAACTTCCACGAAATTGAAGGCAAATTGAAATCTTCAAGAACAATAACAGAGTCATCCGGATTCGCAGAACGTAGAACAGATTTAATAGCTTCTCCATGTCTAACATATAAAGACTGCGGAGACGATGGAGGGATGTATGAGCAAGTAACAACTATTTTTTATACCCTACACCACTATGTGGTTTGGGTATAATGACTTTGTGCTGCTGTTTGTAACTACCAAAAATATTTGACCTAGACCCATCTTTAATTATACCGATCGAATCAGAATCACTTTCTGAGTTGATTTAACAATGTCCGTCCGTCCGTCCGTCCGTCTGTGTGTCCATGTAAACTTTGTAATCAAACTGCAGGTCGCAAATATGAATATATTTTAATGAAATTTGGTATATAAGCTTTTATCGGCCATGGGATGAACGCTATTGAAATTGGTGAGAATCGGTCCATGTTCAGACCTAGCCCCCATACAAATTACCCCTATGAAATCGACATAAATTGTCATAAGATCCAAATTGTCATATAGATCTTACTCAAATTGGGTTTATATGCGTTCATTACATCCATTAATGAGTAGTCCAAAAATGATCCCTTTGGCCCCATATAGAGCTGCTTCCCGATTTTCACTTAAATCTATTAAAACACAAAAATATTGCACTGATTCTTCTCAAATTTTGTTTGTATATATTTTTGCAAAATACAAGAGATTTTACGAAACATGATCAGGATCGGTCCATTTTTGGACCTAGTCCCCATATAGATATAGCATCCGATATGAACTTTTTCATATCTGCAGCCAAAAAAATTAATAAAAATCCCACTCAAATTTGGTTTTTGCTTATTTTCTATGTCCAGTTAGTTGGGCCTAAGAGATAGGGTTTCTAAACGCATGGTATAGGGTATCGTATAGTCGGTCTAGACCGACTATAATTTTCTTACTTGTTTATGATTGTATTTAATTAAAACTGCAACGAATTCGATGTTTAAAGAGGAATCAATTAATAAAACCTCAGATGATAAGATACTTGAGACAGCAATAAGTTGTTTAAAATTAATTAAATAATATTTAATATAGTTTAAAACAAAGTGTTGCATTCAAATGAAACAAAATTGTACGCGCTGTTTTTATGTTATTTACTTTTTAAGCCCTGTAACTTGAAAAATACTCAATAAATTTTGGTTTTATTTATTGCTAATACAGACTAAATACTTTAACTATAAAAAGCAAGCCAAGAATTATTCTTAATTTTCATTTTTTTAAAAGCTATCGTGAAATGAAATGTACCTTGCCAAGTGTGTTATTCAAGTGAAACGGAGTGTATGAATAGATAAATCATGTATCGAATGAAAGTTGTTCATAATAGCTACCTTATGAAAAATTGTAACAGTGATTTAAATCTATTAAAAGTTTATTAAACACAATATTGTTATGTATATATTTCATTTGAAGAAATATCAAAGTCTTTAAAAATCATATCGACTGAATTTTATCTTCAGAAATATAATAAAATTGCTAAACCAAAAAAAAAAAAAGAAAAGGAAAAAAAATTCCCAAAAGTTTTTGTTTTCCTTTTGAGATATAATCCTTTCTTTTTGAGTAAATACTGTTGTGGACTTATTTAAAAACTTGTTGAGGTTTGGAAACTTGTTTTATCCTTAGTTTTTACTGTCATGTGAAAACTTGTTTTGAAAAGTAGAAGTGCAAGCTGATGAAAACTTAAAAGAGTGACTTACTTCTTTCTATTAGTTTCTCTTTTCTTATTACTGTTGTTTTTGGTTGTAATAAACCATTGGTTTATATTTTTTTTTTATTAAATTCAAAAACCTTTTGACAATATTGTTGTTATTGTTTTTCATATTCCTTGGTTTTTCACTTTGTAGTCAGTGTTGTTCCTTTGTCTTAACATTTAATCCTTTTTGTTTTTAGTTCTTTTTATAATTTCTAGTTTCTCTGCTTTATTTTCCCTTATTTTTTCTGCTGCTTATACCTTTCAAAACCCTTAATGATCTTACGGTAAAAAAAAAACAACTTATTGTCACCGAAAGGTTACAAATACCATTACACTTTCACTTTTATAACCGAAAATTAGTTTTATTATTTTGGCGTGAGCCTTTAGTTAATGAAAACTACAGTAAAATATTTATACAGAAAAAAGAAGACAAATGGCAGATAAGGAGAACAGTATTAAGTGATGGTAATTAATTATTATTTAAATGGTTATAAATGTTAAGATTTTTCTTTTGTTTGTTTGGTTGACAAAAAGGGGGTTTTATGACCTTCACTTAAGAAAATTGCTTAACATTAAGAAGGAAAATTTAATGATTTTTTAAAAGTTGTTAGCACAATAGCGTAAATATCCTACCTTAAGTTTATTATTATAAAATTATGACATTGTAATTAAGATGAGATTTGCACATATATTTTATTGCATATTTTTATGCAATTATTATTTTTCTTTTAAGTAAGAGTTATTTAAAAACAAAAAATAAAGAATTTATTTAAATACAACTGGACTTCCATAAGGGTGAAATGACATAGTGATTTCTCTAACTTCTCAATGGTGCTAAAAGCGGTATGTGCAAGTAGATATTACAATACTTCAAAGGAAATTTCAAGGCAATCGGAGTTCTGCGTGCCTTCGCATTGTGAAATATAGCATAATATTAAAAAGCCGTAAAAATTTGAAATTGAATAAAATCAATTCTTTTCAGAACAATAATAATTTAACTATTCATTATTGTATAGATATTAAATATTTATTTTTATTTTTTAATATCAAAATTTTTATGTTTTAAAATTTAAATACACGTATACATATTAGATTGACAGCCAATTTTTTTTTTGAATTTCGAGACGTGCGGGAATTTTACTGCCCAAAGTTTGAGCCAAATCGGACATTGCTTTCTGGGCGCGCATTGTGTTCAAAGTTCAAATATGAATTTATTTGTAAAAGGTATCAAAAAAATCGTTTTCCAAAAAACTTTTGATATTAATAATTACGTTACAAGCATAATCATTAAGTCATAATACCCTGACCACATATAGTGGTATAGGGTATAGCAATCCTTTCAGCTTTACGCCATGCTAACTTACATGTAAAATTAAAATATGTGTAATATATTATTTAGTTTTTAGATTTTTCTCATATACCTGTGTACAAACAAACAATTAATAAAAGTCTTAAAGTTGACACAAATAATACATGTCCTTAATCAAATGTTTACAAATACAAAAAAATCCTATTAATAAAATCAAAATTCTTAAAGATAATCCTGAAAATAGCAAACGTTGATAAACCCTAAGGATAGTTTGGTTTGAAGTTGTTATTGTACTTTTTGCTGTCCAAAATTACTTGAAGCTATTTTTTAACTTACAACAAAAACCGAAATGCTGAACTAAGCATCATCTATCTATTCATTTACATAGATGACATGTCTTTGCAGTCACATTAGCATAATGGATGATTTCTGGGTGCACATACGCATGTAAAATACATTAGAAATTTTGCAGACAGACAGACAGACAGTCACACAATAACAGCAACAAATGTTTATACATATATGTACAAGATAATCGTATGAGTATGTTTAAAGATTCTTATTCATATGTTTTTCGAGATATTTTTAAGTATATTTACTGAACTACATATATATACTAGAGTCCATGGCAGAAGAACCTTAACTATTCTTTTTTACTGGCCATTTTTTTTTTTTTTTGTCTTTTTTGTAAATATTCCTATCCTAGCGTCACGTATTTTGTTTATGTTTTTTGTTTGGTGGGGGATTTAAAATTGCATAAAGTACTTTTGCCAAAGACATTTAAGATAGTGTAATACAATCAATAAAATAAATATGTAGAAAACATGTTTTTGTTTCACTGTTGAATAGTTTTTATTTATTTATGATTATTTATTTATTTATTCAAATTCGGTTATTTATAAAGTTAATTTATTTTTAATTATTGAGTTATTCTGGGCAAAAGTTAAATGTTTTTTTTTTCTCCTTACTAAATGTATTATTTATTTATAAAAATAATCAATTAGTTTGTTAGTCTCCGCTTTCAAGAATGAGAGCCTTTGGACGTACTAAATGATAATAATGTCAACAAAAATTTTTGGAATCGACAAAATGTGCACGTGAAAATTTGAAACAAAAAATTCTATTGTTTATCGATTTGTGAATAAAAAGTGTTTCTAAATCACAGAACAAGACAAAAGCAATCATCAAACAGAAAGAAAAATAATAAACCTTAACCTTTTCACTATCAAACCTAAACTGCTGGAAAATTTTTATATTTTTTTTGTGGATTCGTACTTACCGACCTACACAAAAGTGTCGTCAAAAATATTTTTTTTAAATTCCTTCAAGGATAAAATCCATTGGTCGTCAACGGTCAAAATTAGCAACTAATTTACTCCGCTCAAAGCAAGTCAGTGATTTGTGTTTTTATTTTTTACATAAATAACTGTAGCTTTGGTTTTGTATTTGTTGTAAATTTTTAAATGTAGATCACAGAGAATCAATTACTTCTTTTTTAGTTTGTACTAAAAATGGAAAGGAAAATCGTTCATTTTGTAAAAAACTTTTTGTTTCACAAAAAACTGTAATTGCTGCGAAGATTAGCATAACTGATTTTATATTTTTGAGATATTTAGAATTAATTAATAACTTTCTAAGTCTTTTTATTTATAGTTTAATTAATTGTTGATTTAGTATTATGAATTTTTTTAATTTCATAAAAACTATATTTTTTCATTCAATTTCTTTCTTCCAATGTTTTTTTATCTATATTGTATATAAAAAATTTATGAATATTTAAATGAGCCTAAAGATATGTTAATTAATTTGCAATTCACAATTCAACAGAGCATCTGATATATAATTTAAATTATTCGCATTAACAGGGTGTAACGAAGTATTATAAATATTTTATTTTATTTAATTTAATGTATTTTTAAGACAGATTAAACATAAATTTTATCATTCTCAGCTTCTCCTCCATATGAACTATAACTATGCCAATTTTCACACTCCTTCGTGCCCGCATATTGCTAAAAAAAAGGGAACTTAAAATTTACCTTCATGTATTAATATATAGACATAAAACTATAAAACAGCTTTTTTGCTCGTACTGAATTTTGCTGAATAATAAACCGATTCTACATATTTTGGTGTTTCAGAAATCCATAAATACTGGTCCATGTTATAATAAAATTTTAGTATTTTCGTCCGAATTAATGACATGCAGATATTACAAAAAAGAAAAAAAAACACAATTTTCAGAGTTGGGGTCACCGTCTTAGGTCCTGAGTCAGCTTTAAAAAAAATCGGTTGGAAAATGTGGAAAATATAAGAAAAAATAAAAGTGCGACATATATGTCCCATTGGTCGTGAAAGGGTTAAACAGTGTTGTTTTGTAATCTCTTCTTTTTTCTAAAATGTATAAAAAAACCATTATTAAAAAAAATGTATAGCTAACTATTGCCGTTTTATACCCCATACCACTATCATGGTGTAATGTGTTTGTGCTGATGTTTGTAACTACCGATCGGCTCAGAATCACTTTCTGAATCGATTTAGCGATGTTCGTCCGTCTGTCCGTCCGATCGCAAATATGGATGTATTTTGATGAAATTTGGTTTAAAAGCTTCTATCGGCCATACGGCGAATGCTGTTAAAATTGGTGAAAATCGGTACATGTTCAGTCCTGGTTCCCATACAAATGACCCCTCTGAGATCGAGTTAAATTGCCATAGGATCCCACTTATCATATAGGACTCGGTAAAAGTGGGTTTGCGTATGTTTATTACATCCATTAATCAGTGGTCCATAAATAATCAGTACAGGACAATTCTAATACATAGCACCCATATAAAGGGGCTCCCTGATCTTCACTTAAACCTATCAAAAAAAATATATTGTACAGATTTTTCTTAAATTTGGTTTTTATATGTTTTTGTAAAAAATAAATGATTTTTTAATTATGGTCAGGATGGGTACATTTTTCGAAATATTGTTTCATAAAAAAATACGCCTGCTGTATACCGGGCGAAGAAACGTATGAAAAAATCCCAATTCTAGTTCCAATGGTTTCATTATTATTACATTTTATGATTGTTATGATATTTTCGACTTCACTTCTTATTCCGAAATTTAAGCAATTATTTAGAAACCAAAAATTCAAAATTTTAAATTTTAGTTATAGCGTATTTCAATGCAATTTTAGCTATTGGAATTGATGCAAATCGATGCTTTTTCAGAACAGCCCCACTTTTAATTAAAAAGAAAATTACAAAATAAACCATTTACGTGGTTAAACTTAATATTGTTTGTAATTATCTGGATCAGGTTAGTATTTAAAATGGGATAAATCGGGAGTCATTGTGCCAATTTATGACCTAAAATATGTAGTCACCTCTATAAAATGCTGAAAATTCAGAGCATTTGTTGTAATAATTCAGTAATAGGTTTATCAAAGTGTTTACATATTCAAATATTTTATATACATTTGTTACAAATAGTGCAAGAAGTCCAGATATTAATGTAAACGTAAAACCCAGATGGAGGGTATCAAAGATTCGGCATAGCCGAATTTAACACTCTTACTTGTTCTTTTTCAAGTTGTTTATATTTTAAAATTATTATCCATAAATAAAAATTAAAAAAAATTTTATTTTCCATCAAAGTTGAGAAATAGTGAAAAAAAATAGACATTTGGTAAGTAGCAATTTACCTGGAGAATCACAAAGCAAACAGTAATTGTTTTTTTCTGTAATATCTATATATTAATACTTGAAGGTAAATTTTTAGTTCCATTTTTAAGCAATATGCGGGCACGGAGGAGTGTGAGGATTGGCATAGTTATAGCTCATATGGAGGAGAAGCAGACAATGATAAAATTTTTGTTTAACCTGTCTTAAAAATATACTAAATTAAATAAAATAAAATATTTATAATAATTCGCTACACCCTGTTAATGCGAATGATTTGAATTATATATCAGACGCTCTGTGCCGAATTGTGAATTGCTGAATAGCTAAAATTGATTAATTGAATAAAATAAAAATTATAGTTCCTACAATTTGCACTTGAATTTCGATTGCTGGGCTATACTAGTACCGAATAACTACAAAATCCACAGAAAAAAAAGATTACGATTAGTTACCCAGTGTTTTTTATACTCCACCTAAAACTGGACCAAATTTCCTAAAAATTATGCGTTTTTTTTTTTAATTGAAAATCGGTTAATTTTGAAGGGTTATATCTTCTAAACTAAAATTTGAATTTAATGAAGGTAGAAAATTTGTAATCTTTGAACAATTTCCTATAAGATGAGTTTATCCAAAATATCGTAAGCGCACATGAAATTTTTGATTTTTGTAACCTCATTTTTTCTGTGCGACGCACAGTGGCGCCATTTTAGTTTTTTCGTTGCAAAAATCATATCTTTTGAACCGAATAACATAATTGAACAGTTTAAACAGCATATGATAGATAACTGTTTAGCCTATGAAATGAGCGTTTGGAAAGGGTGATACGCTTTGTAGGGGCCTACTTATGGGTTATCAAATTTAAAATTTGTAGAAAAATCAATTTTATGGTAACTAAAAAAAATTATTTTTACATTTTTAAATTGTTTTTATTTTTTTTCTTTTGGGTTTTATGTTTTAAATTATTACCCAACAAATTAAAAAAAAATTACTTCTTTTTTAAATTTATTTTTTCAATTTTCTGTAAAATATTCATCACAATTCGTAATAGAAGGTATATCTAAAAGACTAATCATTTCTAAACTATAATTATTTTCTAACTCTATTCGTGACTTCACATGCCGCAGGGAAGAAATAAGTGGATCGGAAGATGCTGCCAACGTGGTGAAGAGGTCCTCATTTTGCCTTACCCTTGATGCTTTGAATGTGTTCTGCAATCTATATTTTTTATAAAATATATTAAGAGACTCCTGTGCTTCTTCAGAAAGCTCTCCAATTGGCAAAGACTGGTACTCAATTATATCTTTGTCATGCGCCAATATTTTATGGATGGTCGGGGTCAACTTCTTCTGTGGATACATTTCTGCTAAAAGAGATGCAGTTTTCGATGCACATTCTCCATATTTTGTAGAATTGACATTTTCTTTGCAGTTTAAAACATTCAAGATCGTTCCCAATCTTTTCACGATTTGATTGTCAATTCCAGTGATTCTAGTTACTGCCTCATCATTTTCAAAAAATCTCCTAGAAGTGTTTCCATCGTTTGAGTTACCGTATCCGTGCTTGGGACAGTCTACTTTTAGTCCAACTTGTTTAAAAAAAGCATCCTGTATTTGCTTCTTTCTGATCTTTCCTTATCCTTTATTGATGTATTTTCATCGAAGTTTTCCTCCTCTTGTGGTAAGGTATACGCCAGTTTTAGCAAGAACTCCATACACCTTATCCTTGCGTGCAATGGTGACATTCCATATTCGTAATTCTCCTCGTATGCAGAATCGTTTAAATTACCAAAGTTCTTCTGACTCTTTTTGCAAATCGGGCATAACAATGTTTAGGTTGTTCCTGTCAGTTCGTTTACGACTTTTCCGTCAGGTGGAACTCGTAATTGCATTCAATATATTTTCCTTCTCCAATTTGCAGCTTTGTAGGCTTAATCTTGCATATTTGTTCTTCAATGTCGTTCACCGTGGTCCTTATGAGTTCTGCCGATTCCCTTGCAAACTGAAACATTATTGGTCGGCAGTAATGCACTGATGACGGACGTGGATTTTTCCAGTGTAGGGAAACATCAGATTTTAGCCGCAAAGGAACAACAGATGCCATAAACATATTTCCGTCCGATATTGTAGCGTCATCGGAAGAAATCATTTGCTTATAAACGCTTTGTTCGGATGATCCATCGCAGCCCCATTTGCTGATCAATGTCAGTTTCTCGAGAAGAATTTTTACCTCATTTTCAGGAAGACTCTCCAACAACCGTTTTGCTGTATGGCCCATGAGATCCTGGAGATTGGCATTCACAGAGACTTCCGTAAACTCCGTATGCAGTGGTCGTGAATTTATTTTGGCTTGCGTAATATGCTTGTATCCTGGTAAAACATCAGCCCCGTGTCGCATCAAGGATGCCGTAGTATCTGATATTTTTCTTTGGAAAGTTGTAAGTCCATAAACAAGGCCAAGCTTTCTTCGGAACCATACTTTTTAATGTGTGCGTTTGTGGGCGTGGGAATGCTTTCCTTAATCCTTTTTAGTCGCAGTGGGCTTGCATCAGCAACAGTTTTTGTAATCTGCGACCCAACTCTTTCACTATCCTTTGTATATTTAATAGACAGCGCGTCCGATAAATGCTTCGTGGTCAAGTCATTGGTGGCATCGGCAAGTTTCCTCTTTCTTGTGAAAATTGAACACTCCTCAATGCTTTTTGTTGGCCTCCCTTTTGCTCCTCTGGTTGATGTGGTGGGTTTATCTACTGCCAATATATCCAGGATGGTGTCTTCATTAAGCCAGTCCTCGTATTTGGAGTTGAAGTTCTAAATAGTTCGATTAGATTTCACCCATTTTGCCTTAATATTTGCATATATCCGATAAAAATTATTTTTTATAATTTCGCTTCTCTCAATATTTCCGTATAAGCTATCAAGTTCTTCTAAAGCAGCTTCCGTGAAAAACTTTGTTGTGGTTGACCTTCTAAACAGTTCAAATAATTTTAAATTGTTCAACGCCATGTTTTCAGTACTTAAATTGTTTAACGCCATGGTTTCAGTACTTGTTGCGCCAACTTTCAGTCGTAGACTAATCCAGGCATTATGCTTATTTTGCAATATATAGGCTTATGCTACCATGCCTAAAAATTTACCTGTTCCCTGCATACATATCGATTTAGGCTGAATTATGCAATTTTGATATTATGCTCGTGTCTAAATAAGATTTGTGCCTACCTGGAGGGACCATAAGTCAATATTGTTCTTGACCATTTGCACTCCAAAATAATTTTTAAGTGAGGTGCGTACCTGCGAATTTCAATGAGTAGTTTTTTGTGCATCCTGTGTCTGTAACAGAATATTGGGAGTAGACTTTGGCAGAGGGTCACAGGTAGACAACCGACTTAAAATGTAATTTTCAAACTATTAGATCAAACTACTGTCAGTCAAAACATGTAAGGGATGCACGCCATACAATTTCTGCAACCATGTCTTTTTAACCTTTTTTTTACCTTTAGAAGCCAAACGGGCACGTACGGGCAGATAAAACCTTTTGAATTATGTAAAGAAATAATCAAAGAACATATATGGCAAATATGGCAAATACAGAAAAATATAGATTTTTTTTATTTTCCGTCAAATTTGAAAAATAGTGAAAAAACGGATAGTTTTTAAATAGTAATTTACCAGGAGAAACACAAAGCAAACAGTTAATTTTTTTTATCATTATACATTTAATAAATACATCAATCAATACAAACAAAAAATAAGGCGATTCGTTACCTATTTTTCGTGATATTACACATGAAATCGCAACAAATTGACTAAAAATTGTGTGTTTTTTTGAAAACCGAAAGTCGGTCAACTTTGAACGGTTATATCTTCTAAACTAAAAATGTGATATTATTAAGAGTAGCATATTTGAAAACGTTGAAAAGTTTCCTATAACATGGGTTTATTCAAAACTTCATCGGCACACATGAAAATTTTGCTTTTTGCAACCTCGTTTGCTCTACGGGCGCCACTGTGCGACGCAGTCCGCCACCATTGATGGTTTGAAACTTTCGTGTTAAGCCATAACTTAAACATTTGAATGACACATTTAAAATTTGGGGTTTCTTAACTTTTATCTTCCTCTTTCTCTTTCACTTATTTATGTAAATCTTTAAGTTGTTTTATTTCATAGTTGGATCGTTTCAATTTTGCAATTCAAACGCATTGGACAGTTTTCATCGTCTGGTTTACCATTGTCTAATGAATGAATCGCTACCATTGTATTAAACAATAGCTCAGCTCAGCTTTACGAAATAAACTTAAAACAATTTACTTCGTTTATGTTTCAATAATGGTTTTCCATTTATCTTAATTGTAATTGGCATCTAAATATTCAGTGCCAAGTCTGTTTTATATGCTTTCTATTTAACAATGTTATTTTTTTTTGTAGAGCAAAATCATTCAACTAATTATAAAAATATTCCTTTGTATATGTATGTACATATATCTTATTTTCGTTCTTTCATTTCTAAAAAAAAAATAGAGACAATCCTACAAATTATACAAAGTAATCTTAAGAATCAGAGCTGAGCCATGAAAATTAACATACGAATGTGTGGGATAATTAAAACTGACATAACTTGAACATTACGTTTACCATGTAGACTAATTGTCATATCAGTTGTTATTGAATTAAGCCACCAGCATAAAATACGAACATTTATTCCGAACCAACAACCATTACAAGAAGAAGAACTGTCTAAAGATACTTACGACATACTATGCAAACGAATAATACTTACAGTCTCTCTAATACACTGTGAGCTTGAGTGTACAGATTTGGCTGGCTGGTTGCCATACAGGCAGACAGACAGACAGACAGACGGACAACAAAATATTTAGCACAGGATATAATTACATGGCTAACACTAGCAATGCAGAGTATGGTGTATGTTGCCAAATAAATTTAAATACTAATAACTACGAGGGTGGTCACAGAACTACTCGACTTGTTGTTTATGTATATGAGCCAGTTGTTGAAAAAAATAATTGCTCTGGTGAAAATTTTAAACTTTATAAAACTGAAGTTCAAAAGTTTGAAGACGCTACATTGCGCTCAGTGAATTTGCAAATATTTAAAAAATTAGGATCTTATTTGATAATTCCCATTTCAAAGCCGTGATGATTCTTGTCTAATTGAGGAAGCAAAAATTATTGACTGACAGAGTTAAAGCGAAGCTTTATGGAGGTGGTCACGTCAAAATTCTTTAACAAAATACACAAAATCAACTGAAAGTTCGTGAGCTAGTGGACGTAATAGTTGTATGAAAAAATGCTGTACATTGAATATAAAATTAAAATTTGAACATTAGAAATTTGTGCCCAAAAATGGCAACTTTGTTTGCTCACAGGGAACAAAAACAGCATCATGAGAATGTGGCGGATCAATAAGTCCGTGACTTTTATTAAACATTAAACATTATTTTTTGCGAAACAAAAACCGTCAATCAAACCAAGTATTGATGTCAATACACCCGAAAATGTCGAAAAAATCCACGATATGGCGTTGGCCGATCTAAGAGTAAAAGTGCGTGAGATTTTTGATGCCAGAGGCATTTCATATGTCAGTGTGGTTTCGATTTGAAATAATCAGTTGGGTTTAAGAAAGCTGTACGTAAGCTAAACGTAATCGTGTCTCAATGGCAAAATTCCATGAATTGGACTAAGAATTGGTACCTCATCCGCCACATTCTCCGGATTAAGCCCCCAGTGACTATTTTCCTATTTCCAAACCTAAAGAAATGGCTCGGTGGAAAGAGATTTAGCTCCAACGATGAAATTATTGATCAAATATGCCTATTTTATGCCCCTCGAAAAATCCTATTTTTTGGAAGGGATACAAAAATTGGAGAAACCTTGGACTAAATGTATTGAACTAAAAGGATATTATTTGAAAAATAATTTTTTTTTCTAAAAAAAAAAAAACTGTGTTTCATTCTAAAAGTCACGGACTTATTGATCCGCCCTCGTATATTGGTCCATCAATTTAGAACTTAGTCGATGGAACAGTAAAAACTATGAACTGAACCGGAAGTTTCAACTCCGAAGAAGGCGAAAACATTTTCAATTGTACACTAAGCGCGTAGTATAGTTTTCATTGAATATCTTCACAAGGATATATAATCCAAGAGTTGTATTTGGACTTATTGCAGCGTTTGAGTAATTAAATCTAGAGAAAAGAAAATAAGTGATAGTTACTCAGTTTAGACATCCGCTTTTGCGATGGCCACAATCAATTTATTCGGCAGATTTAGTCCCACTAATTATTTTCTCTTTTCAAACTCGAAAATATGGCCCGGTTGATGACTGACGTGAGGAGGTCGACGTTTCATACTATAACCAGGCTAACGAAAGTGTAAAGTGTATCGATCTAACAATTCGTATTATCTTTGAAAAAATTTAGTTAAATTTTCAAAATAATAGTTGGCTTTTCCGCTCTTTATATGATTTTCGAAATTCGACCTATCCTAAATCGCAGTCATGGAAGAACGCCAAAGAATGCTTGGTATAAGTATTGGTAGACAAATAAAAATGAAGGCATTTAAAATACAGACAATTAAGAACAACAACAAAGAAAATTATAAAAACACTTGCAACATTTACGTACTTACGTGTGTATGTGTGTACATAAAAACCCCCCCAAAAAAAAAAAGTATATATATTATCTACCAGCCAACACACACAGAAATCTCAACAGAAAAAATAAAATTAAAGAGAAACAAAATCATACATTAAATCATATAAGTAAAAGAAAACTAAATCAACATCATAAAGTTGAAGATAGAAGCAAAAAACAAACAAACAAACTTCATGTGAGTTGAGGAAGTTTTTGTTTCTGAATCATGTACAACATGGTGTCGACGTCATGAACAATAAAAATCAAGCTAAATTATTTATGTGTATTTATGTATACTGCGACGTATCAATGTATGTGTATTTTAGCAAAAAAAAAAAAAAATTTTATTATACTCCTAGCTGTCTATCTCCTCTACATCTGTATATTTGAGTTTGTGAAAATATGAGATTTTTTTTTCCCTATTGTTTATATTATCACTTGGCTTGGCGCGTTAAATGAGTTTGAAACGTGTTGTAATTAATTGCATTTAATGTTACTGATGCTTATTGTTAGACACTTATGCCCATAACATAATGTGTATATACAATGTACTACGTGTGTTATGTCTCTACTTGAGTTTCTATCTACACAAATACATGTATACATATGTATATATGTATATGTTTTCTAAATATGTTTATTTGTAAATTACAAATAAGTCTCTGTGTGTTATTGGGGTTATTTAATGTGAGTTAAGTGTTTAAAGAATTAAATAATATAAGAACTATTCTTAATATTATTTTGAATATAATCAGTAAAGAATTATTACACCCTCCACAGTGTATAAGTATGTCAGTTCCTCATTCTATATTTAACGCATCGAAAAATTTATTTGGAATCACAGATAGTTAGTTAGTTAGTTAATTGTTCTTTATTACAAATTCAAGTTTGTATTACAAGTGTTTAAAGAATATGAATATAATAAGGTCATACGACCATGACTTCATGTCGTCAGTCGGGTAAAGATATATATTATTTAGCTATATTTTAAGTAATATTTTATGTTACATAACAATTAACAATTAAATTTAAAAATTTGGTCTTTTCTATAACCTTTCGCATATAGAACATATCGAAATATTTCTTTAAAGTATTTTTCAGCATCATTAAGAATGTTGATTAGTTTTTGTTAGGGTAGTCTTTTTGAAGTAACGATACCTAATGTGGCGAAGAATTAGACACTTGCCGATAAAATGGGTAGTATTTTATAGTTCATTAAGATTCCATAATGAGCATATATGTATGTGATTTGTGCTTTTAAAATCTTGTTCCATTCAGTTTACTTATAGATTTAAAGATAAAGCTTATGGCACTTATATTATTTATTTCAAAATAAGTTTGTTGCTCTTTAAAATTTAAGTAGAAGTAAAAACAATCTGTTTTTGCTGCCTTCTCAATATTAAGTGCCACATCTCTCCTTTTTAAGCCAGTTAAAATATCAGTCCTTAAAAGTTCCCAGTGAACAGTGATTGAAATCCCTGATTTACCGGCACATAATTAAAATTTTGAAACTTTTAAATCGATAAGTGTTTTACCTAATATCGATTACTGAGCAAACTGACGTTTTTGCGCAGCTGTTAGCGTTCAAATTAATCAATACCTGTTTTTTTTTGCCAATATTAAACTTGTTGATTAATTATTTTCTGAATTAAAGTTCTTATTAAAAGACGAAGGAATGTATTTACTAAGAAATAAATGTTGGTGACCTGTGTTAACCTGGTTTATTAGAAATGCATTGTAGAAGTTGACATTTGTGATAGCGTAGCTAAAGTGTCTACTATATTTTAATTTTTTTTTTTTTTTTTTTTTTTTAGCCTAGTTCCGCGAAGCCGAGTGGCTTGTCTGCAGATTCTAATTTTTTGGCTAGTTTTTTTTTTTTTTTTTTTTTGCGCAGCGACACACCAAAGCTTCTGGTGGGAATCGAACCCACGACCCCCGCACGCTACCTACTCACCTAACGGGGCGCTTATGGGGTGTAACTTTTGGGATTCGACCTGATTCCGTCTAATTCTTTTTTATTATTTTGTATTATAGTTGTTGTGAAACGTTCACAATGATCTGCCCGTTGATTGGTTAATACAATTTTTTTAATTTACCACAATGAAAACGGCTCGAAATTCGAGTGCAATTTCTAGGCAACTTTATTTCTCAACTTAGGCAATTCACAAACCAACACTTTTTTGGTTTATTATTATTGCGAATGAAGATAACTAACTCATTAACAAACACAATAACAAATTTTTTAACCACACACATAGCATATATATAATTTTATGTATGTATTAGTGGCAACTTTACTCAAAATAAAGGAAAAAATTTAAAAATCTATGAATCTGCTGAACAGCTAAAAAGAAATATCTTTCAAATAATATAAGTTTAGTCAAAATCGGGATTAAACGGTAGAACAAAACATCGGTAACAAGAAATCGCCAAGCCTATAAATATTATGGAAATAACGTATTTAATAATACTAGCAGATTACAGCCCTCGAAATTCGAGTGCAAATTTTATTTTTTTTTCATTAAATAAAGACCCTAAAGGTATGCTAATCAATTTTAGCCAATTCACAAATCAACACAAACTCATTTTTATTACACATACATTAACAAATTTAATAAACACACATATCATTGTGTAATTTTATATATGTGTTAGTAGCAACTTAAAATGCAATACTCAATAAAGGAAAAAATTAAAAAATCTGTAAATCTGCAAATCGGCTAAAAAGAAATACCGTTCAAATAATATACGCTCGTTCAAAATCCGGATAAAACGGTAGAACAAAACATCAGTCACAAAAAATCGCCTAACCTATTAATATTATAGAAATGTAATGAGGAGCAGTGCCGAGAAATAAAGAAAAAAAATAAGGGAGCTCTATAAGCAAAGTAGTGGAAAAGTGGAAGAACTGCAACAGAACGTTACCGAATTTTGAAGAACGCAATAGAAATTGGTTGGACAGTGAAATTATATTAGTTGAATCGAAATGTATTAATAATCTGGGACGACCTGCAAAGGAGTTCACGGAATGTACCTCTATAAAAGCCTTATTAAAAAAAGTTGTACAGCTTGTAAATACAACTTCTTGCGATCAGGAAAAAGAAATGCATCACATGGTTCATTCTGATTCCGAGGTCTTGTAAATTGATTTACGAGAATGAAACTTCTGCCTTGGTTAGTGCTGAAGTTGAAAAAGTGTAACAGAAAATATATAAAATTATTTCAACAGAGTTTGAGTCTTTTCAAATTCATCACCAATCGACGGCAAAATTTTTAGGGTGATTGCAGAATCCTCGTCAAAAGCATGTGGTATATGTGAAGCCGCACCAAAAATTATGAATGACTTGAATGCTATTAAAAATTTGCCACTTGGATAAGATGTTTTGAGCGCAATATGCAAATATTGCTTACAGAATACCAATTAAAAATCGGCAAATTCGTAGCAGTAATAAATCTCTTGTACAGCAAACTAAATTGAATATACAAGACAAGTTGAGAGAGGAAATGTGTTTATTAGTTGATATTCCCAAGCCTGGTTCAGGCAATAACAATAACGAATATACTGCTAGAAGATTTTTGTCAACAACCAAAATTGGCTGCACTGGAGTCAATGAGGAAATTATCTAGAGATGTATTATTATTGTACGAACTAATGGGGGTATAACGTAAATTAACACGGCTTAAAAATATATTGCTGGTAAACGGCGGAAATGTTTGTTCATAAATATTCTTGGTTCTACATGCCATCTTCCGTGCAGAAAATATTACTTCACGGTGTTGAAGTCATAGATAATATGTCTCTTCCAATGGCATGATGTCGGAAGAAGCATAGGAATCACGTAATAAGAATTTAAGCAATTTCAGACACAGCAACATCATACCGGCAAGAACTCCAGGAAAGACACAATGGACCCTCACTTCTTTTCTGTTCTGATCCTCTCATATCCGCGCTCTCAAAACGACATTCTAGCTACTACTGAAACAACCTGAAAATAGGTAGCGATATACAAAGTTTGCTTTCAGAGCCAATTATGCAAGAAGAAGCTGTTGGTTCTTATACTTCTGATTCTGATTAGAAATTATCTCTTGAAATATTTAAAACGTTGAAATAAATAGATACTGTTAAAAATTTAATTCTTTACGCATTTCACAGTCTAAAATAGGCAGAAGGGTTTGTTTTTATATATTTGGGAATTGAGTGCCGCTAGATTGTGCATTTCGACACTGTGTAGTGTTCTGTTACATACTTATGCCGGTTTTCTGAATGTATCGTCAAACTGCCTGTTACTTAACCAGGACATAAATTTATTGGACCGATAAACTGCCGGTTAACAATTTTGGTTTTCTCAATGTACCGACAAAAACATTATTTTCAGTTGGCAATGCCTCTCAAAATACGTATGAAAGTTGGGAGAATTATTTTTAGTTGGCATTACCTCTCAAAATTGATATGAAAGTTGGGAGAATAATTTATCTGTACGTTAAATAAATAATTGGTAGATGAGTGCCGGTTAACTTTGCGACAAAATAGAAGCAAACCAGACATTGAGAAAACCAAATTTCTTTAATCGGCAGTTTCTCGTTGGGATAAAAGATAATCCCCTATTGAGAAAACGGGCATTAATGTATTGAAATTTCTTGCTATTTTCTTGCGATTTTGGGGATAGGCGGGGTCCAGTTTGTTGCCTTTAAATATAAAATTAATAAATGTGATGTTTGAGGACAATCGGATAAAGAAAAGTCGCGCCGGAAATCGATTGAAAATTTCAAGTGTGTTTATATGGGGAAAATATGACTTTTTTGAGATTTTACGAAAATTTCGTTCGATAGTTTAATTTTTCCGACAAGTTGTTGCAAGAATCGGGATCAGTGTTAAATTATCTTTTCAAAAAGCTCAAAATCGAAAAAAAATTCGCCAAGAAATAGCAAATGCCCCAGACCACTTTTGTGCCAAAAAAAAACTTGGTCATGAAATTTGATAGCATTTTTTTTTCAACTTTTAGAAAGTAAAGCCATAATTTTTTTTATCTCTATACTTATAAGTAATCAAATATGAAGTATTGTTTTAGTACCACGTTGTTAACCTATTGCGCATTGAGACCGAAAATTGATAAAATTTTGCAAACTCCTTTTAAAGTTTTAAAAAATTTTCGTAAAAAAAATGTTAAGAAATGGATCTGGCACTTCAAGGTTTTGTTAAATGCATGTTACAGATTAACTGTGTGAATTTCTTAGTAAATCCCTATGCTAGAATTTTTTTGACAAGGATTGTATTTTTGCGGACTTCGATAAATCCGAGAACGTTAACCTATTAATTGCCAAGGCCAGCTTTGGATTTTATGATATTTTTAAATAAAAATTACCGAAAACGATGAAACCACTATTTAGAATTTAAGAAAAATAATTAGGTTATTTTTTATTTATTTAACCCTACAGTTCTCCTGGGATCAAAATAATACATTTTGATATATCTTTGGTGCAATTATCTGCTTATTGCTCGCGAATATAAGTTAAAACAACTTTTAACCAATTTTGTTATAAAATTATTATATGTATAAAAACTATCTATATTTTTTTAAATAAAATAAGAAGACCCACAAATTACCCAAAGCTAATAAAAGACAATTAATTCAACAGAATATGAAATAAAAATCAAACATTTTATACTTGGGTAAAAACCGTTTTGTCGAAAAGCTTCCAATTATTACTATTTTATATATCTATATTATTAGGCTAGGCGATTTCTTGT
The DNA here is from genome assembly GCA_963682025.1 of Cordilura impudica. Lineage (NCBI taxonomy): Eukaryota > Metazoa > Arthropoda > Insecta > Diptera > Scathophagidae > Cordilura > Cordilura impudica. The sequence continues at coordinate 134,830,982 of OY821517.1, forward strand.
GACCGATGTTTTGTTCTGCCGTTTTATACCGATTTTGACCAAACGTATATTATTTTAAAGGTATTTCTTTTCAGCCGTTATTCACATTTACAGATTTTTAAATTTTTTCCTTTATTTTGAGTAAATTGCATTTAAATTTGCTACTAACACATACATAAAATTATACAATGCTGTGTGTGTGTTTATTAAATTTGTTAATGTGTTTGTAATAAAAAAGAGCTTGTTTTTTGTGTTGATTTGTAAATTGGCTATAATTGATTAGCATACCTGTAGGGTCTTTATTTAATGAAAAAATAAAGTTTCCTAGAATTTGCACTCGAAATTCGAGGGCTAGGATCTGCTAGTTATAGTTACAATATCATATAAATTTCACCGTTCTATCTGCTGTTAAACGATCATTTTCACTATATTTGCCATTTTTATATTTGCCTTTAAATAATTTATGAACTTTCACTAATAATTACAAAATATAATAACATTATAATTCTGATGCTACAAGCTATCGTAAACAACATACGTACATATTAAGCTTAAAGCGTAGGCAGCCTGTAGACATAGAAATCCTTCCTGACACAGATGGCTGACAATAATGCAATGCAACACATGTTAGAATCTAATTTACCAACAAATTAGCTGGTGTGGGCAAGTGGATATACAACAAATTATTTATGCATGCAGGTACTTACGAATGTATATATGTATGTGTATTTTGGATAGGTGACACTAACTCTTGATATGAGTTGAAATGACTAGCTATGGCAATAAATCGAAATTTATTCGGACATAGGAAGTTCATTCATACACACAGATATATATATTGGTATGGGAATATATTGTTTTTGTATGTACATATATGTATGTGTTTTATAGCATGTTAAACATTGTGCTAATTAAAATGCATTATAAATATGAAATTGATATGTATTACTTTTGTATATATAGTATACTCGTATGTTGACAAATACACAAACTTATCTATCCATCTTTTCTATTCTGTGAGTACCACAGTGGAGTGGAAGAAGAACATTTTGAAAATAGTGCGGCCATGGTAATATTGGTTAGTCTGATTTAAATAAAATTTCTTAAAGTTGATGTATTTTCGAGCGATGAGCGGCCTCACAGTAGGACAGATCGTTCAACATATTCTCTTCGAGCTACATTCATTCATTCGGTCTAGACTTAACCAACATGACGATTTTTTTGTAGGATCAAAAACAAGTGTGTAATCTATTAAATAGATTACAGAGATTAGTTATCTGATGAATGAATTTAGAACTGGATTTAATGTAAATAAATTTGTAATTCCGTTTATAATAATTAGAAGAAAGTCTGGACCCAGTTAAAAATATATATATTCTTTATCCTTATTACAAGCGCAGTTATTATAGCGACGTCCGTCTGTCCCTCTGCGGAAATCATGAACACGCCCTCAATCGCTCAGCTGGGTTGCTAATTTTTAGTGAAGATGATCCACTAACATCCTGAGAAGCTTGTTGTTTAAAATCATAAAAACCGATTTAATAGGTCCCAAGATTGACGGGTTAGTTTCAGAAAATAAGTCCAGAGTATTAGTTTTTAGAATTATTAACACTAGCAGATTCCAGCTCTCGAAATTCGACCGCAAATTCTATGAAATTTTATTTTTTCTTTAAATAAAGATCCTAAAAGTATGCTAATCAATTATAGCCAATTCACAAATCAACACAAAAAAACAAACTCATTTTTATTGCAAACACATTAACAAATTTAATAAACACACACATAGCATTGTATAATTTTATGTATGTGTTAGTAGCAACTTTAAATGCAATGTACTCAAAATAAAGGAACAAATTTAGAAATCTGTAAATCTGCAAAGCGGCTAAAAAGAAATACCTTTCAAATAATATACGTTTGGTCAAAATCGGGATGAAACGGTAGAACAAAACATCGGTCACAAGAAATCGCCTAGCCTATTAATATTGTAGATATTATCAACAAGTTTTATAGAAATCCTTCCACAAATATATTTTATTTCGATATTTTGTTTTAAAAAAATTTAAATATCCTTAAATTTGACCTTAAAGGGGGACAATTTGTAGTGTTTCAGTTTAACCTTGATTTCCAAGATTGAGAACTTATATCAAGTGGTATAATATTTTGACAAAAGATATTTGAAATATGAAAACACCAAAAAGATGTAGCCTAACAGTTGAAAAAGTATGAAAAATCAAATTTTTCTTCAAATCCGCTGAAATAAAAACGCTACTCTTGCCAAATTAAGAACAGGATACCTACTATATTTGGCATTTTTAATCGGATATATTTTGGTAATAAGACCTTAGAGTCCAATCGTTGATTTAGGAAAATTTCTTGAACAAAATTTTTGAAAAAGTAAAATTGGAGATTTTGAAATAGTGCTAAAAAAAATACGTACCCTTTTGACATTAATTTAGAACGGCATAGCAATAGACGATACTTTACATAAAATCACTTTGGGATCAGGAGAATTGTCTGGGGAACTTGATATAACTTGGCTGTTATTCGACGGGTAATAGATTTTGTTATTTTATTAGAAAGATAATTTACTCTAGATTATGGTTTATTAATGAATTTAATTGAAACTCAATTATTAATATCAAAATTTTTGTGAAAAACGATTTTTTTTGATAATTTTTACAAATTAATTCATATTTTAGCTTTGAACTCAATGCGCGTCCAGAAAGCATTGTCCGATTTGGCTCAAATTTTGCGCACTAAAGTTTTAGATACAGTGTCACAATATTCCGGCCCGCACGTCTTGAAATTAAAAAAAAAATGGCTGTCACCCTAATATACATATACATACAAAATAGTAGGAGCCCGAGGATAGATCCTTATGGAACTCCTCTAAGTAAGAAGTTTTGCCATTAAAAGTTACAGCTTGTTGGCGGTTTATGAGGTAGTGGAAGAGCTTTTCAAGCTTAGTTAGTAGTATTGCATGATATACTCTATCAAAAGTTTTGCTGTGATCTAACAATACTGAAAAAGATACCATGTTATCATCTAGTTTGGACCTCAGAACTTCAACCACATCGAGAAGAGCCGTAATACAACATCTACCTTGTCGAAGACCAGACTGTCTTTCAGAAAATGTACGTTGTTGCTTCAAATACTCATTTCTCTGTGTATGCATTAATTTTTCTAGAAAGGTAGTATTGCGATAGGTTTATTGGCAGGATTCTTGCTTGAAGAAGATTGATTTCGAGAGAATCGTATTTTCTATATCCCATTAGTTGGACCTTATAAATAGGGTCTATAAACGCATGGTCTAGACCGACTATAATTTTCTTACTTGTTTTTATTCTAAATTTTGCTTCTTGTTATTCTTATTGTGGTCGTTGTGTTTGTAGCATTTGCTTCATAAGTGTGTATATATGGTTATACTCGAGAGCCGTCGCCGACTTTTTCTTTAGTTATTTATCCGCCGCCGAAGTAAATAGGCGTTAGAGTTCGTGTCGTTAATGCACCAAAATATATTAAAACATTTTAAATGATGACGCTAAATAAGGAAATTTTACAACCAACAGCAAATAAAGTGAATTTCTTCTTCTTCTTCATAGATCAGAAAATGTGGCAACATTAAATACATGAACCATACGTTAAAAGTTAAAGGCAACACTATCTTCCCTTCAGCTTATCGCGTCACTTTTAGCTTAAAGTATACCTATAACAACGAAAAACTCGCAGATAACATCTCTCAGATTATATCCAAACTTTAGCTATTGAGAAGTTATAATAATGGCCCTTAGTAAATTTTTTCTTTTTAAATATTATTTAAAAAAAAGTTTTAGAAAACAGGAGAAATTTTATTTATATTGAAGCATTGGAAATTAATTTTTCTTTTGGGTTTGTAGTAGGTTTTAACTGTTTTCTAATAACACTGTCTCATTATCTGGGGGGTAAGAGATTCCGAGTCAGTGTGAAAGTACTGGGCCAGTATAGCAAAACCTCCAATGAGTCTGGCGATATCAGGCCAAACTTTTTTTAATCACCTTTTATATTTTTCTTTATCTTGATATAGGTTTGCTTAGTTTTTCAGCCTTAACTCAAGAACCATTGATGATTTCTCGTTTAAATTTTTCGAAGATTTCATTAGATAAAATTAGTCCAACTAGATTTGCTCAAGCTATTTGCAGAAGAATGAAATTAGAAATCATCAATGGTTCTTGCTTGATTTGAATAAGGTACTGGTCTGTAGTAGGCTTAAATTTGTAACCATTTTGACAATAAAGAAATGATAATAATGTAATATATTACTGTATTAGTCAAGAAGACCAGAAAATATTTTAATTCATTCCCACTGTTGAGAGTATTCACATTTATCTCAATATATGTATCTATAGACTGTGGCAACAAGGATGTAGTTAGCATTAGACAAGAAGTTAGTGTTTGATAATACCTTTCGTACAATCTATATTTATGATGAATAACATGTTTTTGCGTATATTTAATAATGATTTTAAACATAATAAAGATGTTTATAATCAGAGCGCCATGCTTAAAATATATTCACATGATGTATGTACTGATCAATTTTTAAATTATTTTTGTTTAATGTTGTTAAAGTTTACTATTATCAAATTACCTTTTAATTCTTGATTTGTTTAATTCAGTGTAAATTTGTGGATATTATTAATTTCAATGCACACAATTATATTTATGTGTTTGGAATGTTTTTTTACTGATTGTAAATAATAATCCCATATTTCGTGTGTTTTGTGCGTTTTTTTTATATTTTTGACTTTTCTATAGATTTTATGCTTTAAGCTGATTGGGTTTTTTTTGAGCGAAAAGTCTATACCTACAGTCGATGTGACTACTCTATTAAGTGCTTCATAAATATTAATTGGGTTATTGAACACATGAATGCACAATCCAGCCTGTTACGCATTATTTCAGTGGGTTTTTTCGAACCAGAGAAATTGAATATAAAAAACTTAATTATTCATACCTGATTAGAATTTATGTCCAAAAATTAGTTTAGTTGTTAATATAATCCGAAAATTTGCTTATCTAATTTTGTGATGTAATGCTTATGAATGAAAATGTGAAACATAATTACATACCGTTATATATTTTAAGCTTAGCTTGTAAGACTGAATTCTACTTATAACGAAATGTTTTAAATTTAATTCAATTTGTTATTATACATCATAAAACATAAAATATAAATCATAAAAATCATATTCAAAGACCTGGAAATGGACAATATCAAGTCATTAACATTTTTTAAACTTATAACTCATTAATAGTTTTACGACTTTCACTTAAGTCCCAAAAAGACTTTACTTTTCTCTTAGGTCCCCAAAGTAGTTTTCACTCTTTACTCCGGAAGTATCAACAAAAAATATAAATGTACAGCCTTGGTCAAAAGTTTCCTCTGTTGATATTTTACGACTTGAAATGAAGGAGATTTGTATAATTAAAGCTGTTCTTTCCTCTTTCGCTAATTGATTTTCCATCCCGGACACCAGCTGCCATACAAACCCAGATCATTTTCCTTCCTTGTCCGTGTTTGACGGTAGGTTCCGCTATGGTTCCTTGGGCAAATATACCCGTTAGGGCCCATAGTACCAGAATCACGACGAGCCCATGGATATTTTTCGGCCCTCTAATAATCGATATTTAAAAAGTGTTAAATTGTAAATTGGCTAAAATTGGTTAGCATACCTTTAGGGTCTTATAAAATCACTTATTAAATAAAAACATAAAATTTCCTAGAATTTCCACTCGAATTTCGAGAGTTGGGATTTGCTAGTGAAATAAAGGGTCCGCCATCTAACGTTTTTTTTTTCAACTAGTGCTTATTTCGTGAATGGTAACACTTAGCTCATGTCTGATTTGACAGATAATTAGTTTTCGCCTTCCGCTGAACGAATATGGTTATGTGTACGCTTTAACAACGCTGGGAAATATTGCGACATGACTTTGAAAATCATGGTAATGTTGCAGAATGTGTACGAAAATTGCGTACGGATTTTGGAAGAAGAGAAGCACCGTCAGCTCCGTATGTTCGTTACCTTGTGAAAAAAGTGGAAGAAACTGGCATCCTCATCGATAAACCAAAGCGTGAAAAGCCAAAAACAGTGCGTACACCTGAGAATATTGATGCTGTGGCAGAAAGTGTGCGTGAAGCGCCATCAACATCAATTCACCGTCGTTCTCAAGAATTGAACATTTCGGAGGCATCATTGAGACGAATTTTGCATAAAGACCTTGGTATGACGCCACACAAATTCCAATTGGTTCAGGAGTTGAAGCCAACTGACCATCCAATGTGTTTTCGCTTCGCTAAGTGGGCTTGCGATCGACTTGCAGAAGATGCTGATTTTGCCAAAAAAAATCATCTTTTCAGATGAAGCTCATTTTGATCTTGGCGGGTATGTAAACAAGCAAAATTGTCGCATTTGGGGCACAGAAAACCCGAACGCATACATTGAAAAACCGATACACCCAAAACGAGTCACTGTTTGGTGCGGATTTTGGTCCAGAAGCATAATTGGGCCATTTTTCTTCGAAAATGAGCAAGGAGTGGCCGTTACAGTCAATGGCGATCGTTATCGGGCCCCGTTGAACGAATTTTTGTTCACAAAAATTGAAGAGGGGGATATTGGCAACATTTGGTTTCAACAGGATGGCGCTACGTGCCACACAGCCTCGACACTCGATGTTTTGCGCCCTGTTTTTGAAGATCGTATTATCAGCCGCAGAGCTGATGTCGTTTGGCCACCTCGGAGCTGCGATTTGTCACCGTCGGACTATCATTTGTAGGGTGCCCTCAAAGATAAGTGTTACGCCAACAAGCCAGAGACAATTGACGCTTTAAAGGACAATATTCGTGAAGCCATTGGTGAAATACAGCTGCACACAATCCATAATGTGCTTAAAAATTGGACCGATCGTGTAGGCTACTGCATGGCCAGCCCAGGCAGCCATTTGAATGAAATTATTTTCCATTATTAACCGAAAGGATTGTACATTGAAATAAAAAAAGAAATTTGAGATAATATTCAGTAGTTTTTATACCCTATACCACTATGTGGTTTGGGTATAATGACTTTGTGCTGCTGTTTGTAACAACCAAAAATATTTGACCTAGACCCATCTTTAATTATACCGATCGATTCAGAATCACTTTTTGAGTTGATTTAACAATGTCCGTCCGTCCGTCCGTCCGCCCGTCCGTCCGTCTGTGTGTCCATGTAAACCTTGTAATCAAACTGCAGGTCGCAAATATGAATATATTTTGATGAAATTTGGTACATAAGCTTTTATCGGCCATGGGATGAACGCTGTTGAAATTGGTGAGAATCGGTCCATGTTCAGACCTAGCCCCCATACAAATTACCCCTATGAAATCGACATAAATTGCCATAAGATCCAAATTGTCATATAGATCTTACTCAAATTGGGTTTGTATGCGTTCATTACATCTATTAATGAGTAGTCCAAAAATGATCCCTTTGGCCCCATATAGAGCTGCCTCCCGATCTTCACTTAAATCTATTAAAAAACAAAAATATTGCACTGATTCTTCTCAAATTTTGTTTGTATATATTTTTGCAAAATACAAGAGACTTTATCAAACATGATCAGGATCGGTCCATTTTTGGACCTAGTCCCCATATAGATATAGCATCCGATATGAACTTTTTCATATCTGCAGCCAAAAAAATTAATAAAAATCCCACTCAAATTTGGTTTTTGCTTATTTTCTTTGTCCAGTTAGTTGGGCCTAAGAGATAGGGTTTCTAAACGCATGGTATAGGGTATCGTATAGTCGGTCTAGACCGACTATAATTTTTTTACTTTTTTTTTATAGCATTTTCAAAAAAAAAAAAAAAGTTATTTGGCGGACCCTTTAGAATTGCATCTTAATCTTAACATGAACACAAAACCTTACAGCTGTATAACATTCCTATATAATTGTGTAAATTACGATCTAACGCATCATATGCAGTCGTCTATATCTGCCGGCGGACGCAATTTGATTTACAATTTTTCGAAGCAAATTTTATCCTATTTCCGTTTGCTCGGGCTATATCAGTATTATCAATAAATATGATAATAAATTCAGTGTCCGTCCTGTTCGTATCCTTGGAAAACTAAGAAAAACTAAAAATTATATTGATATCAATCAATTGCTACTCGCGAAAAGTATAATTTTAAAAGAATCACTTTGTCATTGGTTCCAAAATAATAACAGTTTTAAAAAATGCATAATGGCAAATATAAATTGAGACTATACAAACACAAATTACAAATGGATTATGCGAATTGAAAAACAATTAAAAATTTAAATATAAAAAATAAACATTTACAATTGAAAAAAGAATAAAAATTGATTTTTTAATACTAAGAATTGACATTGACTTGGTAAAAGTTTATATTGGTAAAAGGAATGAAAAATATTCATTAAAAACAAAACTTTATATATTAATACTTGCAGGTAAATTTTTAGTTCCCTTTTTAAGCAATATGCGGGCACGGAGGAGTGTGAGGATTGGCATAGTTATAGTTCATATAGAGGAGAAGCTGAGAATGATAAAATTTATATTTAATCTGTCTTAAAAATATACTAAATTAAATAAAATAAAACTTTTCTAATAATTCGTAACTCCCTGTTAATGCGAATGATTCAAATTGTATATCAGACGCTCTGTCCTGAATTGTGAATTGCTAAAATTGATTAACATACCTTTACGGTCATTTAAATATTCATAATTATATATATATATATATAGATTATATATATATAGATTAAAAAAACATTGAAAGACAAATATTTAATGAAAAAATAATATTTCCTCGAATTTGCACTTGCATTTTGAGTGTTGGGCTATACTCGTAATTTATAAAAGCGCCATCAAATTCTTATAAAAATTGTTTATTCTGAAGAAATGATGACGTTCGTAGCTCTAGCTAGATTCTACTTTCCATAGGAGACAACTTCCATTCTATGATAATAATTTGCAAAACATACGGATCCCAAGAATAGCATATTTCACATCTTTGTATGTTCTTTTTTTTTTTTGTAGGGTACTTCTCATTTGAATTATAAAAAAATAATTTGTCTGCAATTAATTTTTGCCAAAAGTTAGTTAAATTCTTAAATAAATAATGTTAATTTTTTTATAAAATATTTAAATTGTCAAACTAGCAATTATAACCTCCAAAAATATTTTTACCCTACATTACTGTGTGTGCTCTTTTGAGTTTATGCTGCTGTTGGTGATTTCATGGAATATGGTATTTGGCACGAACCATATTTTTTTTATATCGATCGAATCGGAATTTTTTCTGGTTGGCTTCCGTCTAAGTTTAGCATATAAGAGTTGATTTAAGGAAGGAAATTATTGAAATTTTATTCCCCATAAAAATGTCACATTTCAGTTGGACTAAGCTTGATAAATAATGTTGTACCATTTTCAATAAATCTACCTTCCAATATTCACTTAAATCTGTATATGTTTTATTAACCATGTAGGTTATCTCACTAACTCGCACTAACCAGTTTTGGCCCTAGTCCGCATATAATAATTACATACGGTATGAAATTTAACATATCTGACCTGACAACCTAAAGCTAATTAATCTTATTTTCTATTAAGACCTCACCTGAATTATTTGGGTTTGAACAATTTTAAAAATTTTCCCGAATCTCATGCGGCAGCATATTTTATAGTCGACCTAGACCTTACTTAGAACTGGTTATATTTTGTTATATTTACATATTTATGTTTAATTTGGCGATATGCTCATATTATTAATAATCTGATGTGTTAAATATATAATAATTTTTAGTGGTTATTTTTTTAACAATGCAAACACATTATTAAAAATTAACTGAATTAAAATGTTTATTTATTGTTTTTTTTTCTTGTGATCAAAACAACAACAAATAATGTTAGTAATAAAAAATTGTTATTTACATAAAAAATTAATGTATTCACTTAGTTTGCTTATATTGTGCAACATGATATATATGTTAATTATATATGTTAATTATGAATTGTTTTATATGAAATTTAAAAACAATTGAAAAGTGTAATAAACAATAAATAGTATTAATTAATTAAGGCTATTCAGGATGGTTAATGCAATTAAAGTTGCCATATTGTGTCATTACACAAAAACTAATCGTTAAGAATTGATTATTATTATTTTTTTTATTAATATGGAAACACCGTTATATTTATAAGAAATATTTTACATTTACTTCAATTACGAATCAAAACCTTAGTAAATATTAGTGAAGGAACTTTACGATATATGTGCATTTTTAACACATACATTATTAAACAAGATTGTGCTAAATTTAAGGAATTGTTATGGAAAATTATATGTTGATATCGACAAGCCAAAAGTTTCAAATAAAATAAAACATTTTCTGATTCGGCATGAGGTCATAAATTTTCAATAAAATAAAAACGAAAGGTGTTTTTTTCCTTTAATTTAATTATCTTATTTTATATTTCGGTAAACACCGTTTACCATCTTCAGGGGATCTATTTCAAAAATATATACAAAAACATTTATATAAAACAGAGTTTTGACAAGCAAACATTAACATTTTTCTTTTATAATTACTTTTAAAAATTAAATAATCTGTTTAAAAAACCTTTCACCACTGTTGTGTACTGTCCAATGTTTTTCATCGTTTGACTATTTTAATCTGTGTTTCTCTATTGTGTGTCTGTAAATTTGGGCACATTTTTCGGTGTCAGTTTTGAAATTAAGTCTCTTTTCTATTGGCACTTCAATAATATGGAGCATTTCAAGTTTGTATCTCTTTTTATAATTACTAGCAGATTCCAGCGCTCGAAATTCGACTGCAATTTGTAGGCAGCTTTAATTTTCAACTTAGCCAATTCACAAACCAACGTTATTGTGAATGAAGATAACAAACTCGTAAACAAATACATTAACAAATTTAATAAAACACACATAGCATGTGTATAATTTTATGTATGTGTTAGTAGCAACTTTAAATGAAATTTACTCAAAATAAAGGAAAAAATTTAAAAATCTGTTAATCTGCAAAACGGCTAAAAAGAAATACCTTTCCAATAATATACGTTTGGTCAAAATCGGGATGAAACGGTAGAACAAAACATCGGTCACAAGAAATCGCCTAGCCTATTAATATTATAGATAGAGTCTTATCCACTAATACTTGTATGTTGTCAAAATTCGTCTCTTTCCAATTTAGATTTAGTTTTACTAAAAAGTTTGTCAATTGTATTATCAGTTCCAAGGGATAATTTAAACTTTTCTGTATTATAAATATTAGAATTTTTAAGTCTTTCCGATTTTTGTATGTTTCTCTCCTCTAAAAATCTCATTGTTCATCTTCGTTTTCATCTGTTTAATTAATTCAATAACAGTCTGGCTAGGGAAATCGTTCTTCTGTAAAATATTAATAATCTTATTCACGTTGTTCCCATGAAAATTTTCATCACTTATACTAAGGACTCTATTAATGAAATTTACTGCTGTGTTAATGATAACATTCCTCGGATGTTTGGATTGAAAATTTATTAATCTACGAGACGCTATTGGTTTTTGATACCAATCAAGTTTTAACAGATTACCTTGTCTTATAATAATCGAATCGAGATATGGTAAACTGTTGTTGTATTCCTTTTCCATAGTAAATAGAATCTGTCGGTTTAAAAGAGTTAAATGTCTTCAGCGTTTCATTTATTTCATCTGTTTTTACAATAGCAGAGATATCGTCTACGTATTTGGTTATAATTCTGGGTTTATTAGTCAACTTTTCTAGTGACACGTTTTTAGTTATTCCATGACAATATCTGCAATTACAGGAGAAGCTGGAGAACCCATTGGCATTCCCTTGTTTTGCTCAAAGAATTTGTCTGAATATTTAAAATATCTGCTTTCCTTTATGCAAAAAGTCAAAAGTTCTAGACAAATATCCTTTGAGATGCAAGTAAATTTTTCCAATCTGTTCCATTTATTCTCAATAATTCTCAAAGCTAGATTTACTGCAATGCTAGGGAAAAGGGAGATAACATCAAAGGATATTAGAGTTTCATCCTTTTATGTGTGAGTTCCGTTTATTCGCTTCTTAAGATCTTGAGCATCCTTCACATTATATATAGAATCCTTGGTAATGTTCTTCAAAATTTCTATTATATATTTACATAACCCATATGAGGGTGAGTTGATGGATGAACAAATTAGGCGTAAGGGTGTATTAGATTTATGGATCTTAGGAAGACCGTAAATCCTAGGTGCTGTGGCCACTTTTGTTGTTAATTTTTTCTTCTGGCTCAAGTCAATAAGATGCATGTTAAATAATTTTTCAATAAGTGTATTGTTTTTGTTCTGTAAACTCGATGTTGGATCCTTTTTCAAACGTTTGTATGTGCACGTGTCTCCTAAAATACCTTTTATTTTTAATTCATATTCGTTTCTATCCATTGCCACTGCCTTACTACCTTTATCAGCATTTAAAACTAATATGTCTTTATTTCTTCTTAAAAAACGTTCCGATTGTTCCACTGTTTCAAGTTTGTGTTTGTCTATTTTACTGAGTTCAGTTTTTTTTTCCTTTATTTTCTAACCAACACTCAGGGTCTGCTCCCTACAGATGCAGTGCATTGTGTTGATCTCAGGAAAATGGGTTATGGGAAGGAGGAAAGAGGGAGTAGTGTTTGTTGATATTTGACTTAAATTTTATTAGATTATAACTGTCAGGAACCCACCATGGTGGTCTAGCGAGCTGCAACAGGGCAGAGACTCCTGCAGGAAACTCTTTAACAAGGCAAAGTCTTCAAGAGCGGACGAGGATTGGTTGGCCTACAAGCTGCAGCTTAGGACCTACAAGAGGAAGATTAGAACGGCAAAATGTGATTTTTGGAAAAATTCTGTGATAATATAGAAGACTTTTCCGAAGCATCCAGGTTGCGAAAGGTTCTGGCTTCTACCCCCCACACATTAGGTTATCTGAAAGATCCATTGGGGGTGTGGACTACCTCTAGTGGGGAATCACTTAGCCTGCTACTGGATACCCATTTTACGGGCAACTCCCCTACGTCGTTTCAGGCGTCAGGATACTCAGACGCTAGTACGACGGATATTGCTTCGGAGATAGTCAACATACCAACACTGAACTGGGCGATTGAAATCTTCAAACCTTACAAATCTTCAGAACCTGACGGTATCATTCCAGCTGAATTGCAGCACGTGTCGGACAACATTTCCCCTTGGCTATGTAGACTTTTCACTCGCTGTATCAACTTAGCTTATATACCCCTGAAGTGGAGGGAGACGAGAGTGGTGTTCATTCCAAAAGCTGGAAAAAGTTCACACACCGTCCCAAAAGACTTCAGACCAATAAGTCTATCATCATTCTTATTGAAGACAATGGAGCGCTTGATAGATTCTTACTTACTAAGAGTTATTGATCCTAAACTGCTGTCGACGCGACAACATGCTTACAGCAAGGGACGGTCAACCGAAACAGCTCTTCACGAGCTTGTGAGTACCATCGAGAAATCGCTCTCGGTAGGAGAATACACCATGACAGCGTTTTTGGATATAGAAGGGGCTTTTAACAATGTAACACCGGACTCGATATTAGCGGCACTATCTAGTCTAGGAGTGAATTCCGTGATCATCTCAGTGATTGCAAATCTGCTTTCCAACACGCGGATAACATCTAAATTGGGAACGACTCTACTATCCCGATTCGTGAACAGGGGAACGTCACAAGGAGGCGTTCTGTCACCACTTCTATGGAACTTAGCGCTGAACTCAATGCTACTTTCATTGGAGAGACAAGGCTGCAACGTGGTCGCCTATGCTGATGACGTGGCCATAGCCGTAAATGGGAAGTTTCTTTCCACACTTAGAGACATTCTAGAGAGGGCTCTCACTATGCTATCTAGCTGGGCAAGTAGTTGCGGTCTGGGGGTAAATCCGACCAAAACGGAACTTGTTCTTTTCACGAGGAAGTATAAGATACATACCTTCGACCCTATTTCTCTTTACGGTGCTGATATCGCCTTCTCTGATGGAGCCATGTATCTTGGAGTATTCCTGGACAGGAAGCTGAACTTCAGACGGAACTTGGAGGAAAGGGCGAAGAAGGCGACTACAGCTTTATACTCCTGCAAAAAGGCCATTGGTAAGCGGTGGGGCTTCAGCCCGAAAATTGCTTACTGGATCTACACAGCGGTGGTTCGCCCAATACTGTTTTACGGGGTCATCGTCTGGTGGCCTGCACTAGAGAAGGCCTCTAATACCAACCTTCTTGCAAGGGTACAGAGAATGGCTTCCATGTGTATTACTGGCGCCCTTCGTACCACACCTACGGATGCCTTGAACATCCTCTTACACCTAATACCGTTGGACATATTAGGAAAGCAGTCGGCGGCCACATCGCCCATTCGACTAAGAAGCACAATACAATGGCGTGGTCATAATTGTGGCCATGGAGTGATCCTGAATAACAGGAACTTACCATTGAACGTGGATTACACCACTCCGAGGAGTGTATTCGAACGACACTACCGAACTCTGATACCGACCAGGGAATCCTGGTCAGGGGGGGTTCCGGGTAGCAGGCGTTCGATAAATTTCTTTACTGACGGATCGAAACTGTGTGGTCAAGTTGGTTTCGGAGTCTATTCAAAGGAGCTTGGACTAAATCTGGCTCGCAGGTTGCCAGACCACTGCAGTGTTTATCAGGCAGAGGTACTGGCAATAAAGGAAGTTGCTGACTGGTTGGGTCGGAATATTCTGTCTACAACCGCAGCCACCATCTACTCTGATAGTCAGGCCGCGGTAAAATCCTTGGAATCAATGTTCCTGAAAACAAGAACCACCCTTAACTGCAGCACGTCTTTAAATGAGATGGCCAAGCAGTTCGACATCAGACTCATTTGGGTCCCGGGGCACAGGAATTTACCGGGAAACTGTAAAGCTGACGAGTTGGTAAGACAGGACACTACCTTACGGGTTCCAGCGGACTTGGAATGTGTTGGTATACCCCTGGAATCTTGTAGGCTGGAACTTCGGCTTCACACCGCCGGCATAACCGACAACAGATGGGCTAATGGATCAACGTGCAGGATCACGAGACAGATCTGGCCGGCTCTGAATCATAAGCGCACTAGCGCGCTACTATCACTCCCACGTAGGGAGATTTCAACAGTAGTTGCTGTTATCACTGGGCACTGCCTCATAGGGAGACACGCTGAACGCCTCAGGGTCTCGTCAAATGACTTCTGTCGTAGTTGCATGGATGTGGAGGAGGTGGAGAGCATAGAGCACTTCCTTTGGTATTGTCCGGCGCTCTCCAGAACGAGACTTCGAACATTGGGATCGCCGTTTCTTCACGATCTCTATGATCTCTCAAATGTGGACATTTCACATATCAGGGCTTCATCAGGAGCTCAAACTACTTCTACGGTGGGGACTGAGGGGAACATCTATTCGTCCCGTAGTATCACAATGGACCCCAGAGTCTAAGTGTGCTTTTCTTTTGGTTTAGCAGCCACTTTCAACCTAACCTAACTGTCAGGAAAGACCTCTGCGGGGAGTTTATTGCACATACGACTAGTTCGACTGATAAACGAATTCTCTTTGTAATGCGTTGTGCGGTCAACTGGACAATAAAGTACAAACGGATGTGATCTACTAGAGAAGCGGGTAGAGTGAACCGAAACTCGGGCACTTGGAATAAGTTCTCTAATCTCAGAAGAACATTTCCCATGGTAGTATCTATAGAACAGTGATACACAACCCAGATTCCGACGATGTTCCAATGAGTCAATAGAATTGGATACCCTACTGTCACTGATGAGCATCAACGCCCTCCTTTGCACACAGTCCAGTAGCTCCAAAATAGACTTTGAAGCTCCTGCCCATATATGGAAGTTGTATTCCATTTTCGGTCGGATGTAAGTGGTATAGATTTTAAGGGGATCAGATATAGAGTTAAAAGTTTCACCAAGAAGGTCGTTCAGAAAGATAAGGAAAAGAGAAGGAGAAATAACGGAACCTTGGGGTACCCCTGAACTAAGCTGAAACTCATGGGATGAGACTCCATCAATAAAAACACGTATTGTTCGATCTCTGAGAAAACTCGATATAAATCGTGAGAAGTCATTACCGACACCAAATGCAATAAGCTTACATATCAGTGCACCGTGCCACACACGATCGAATGCCTTGGAAATATCTAGAGCAACCACTTTACTGTCGCCAAAATTGCGAATGGATCGACTCCAGCGCTCAGAAAGTAGAGCTAGAGTAAGCCATACTGACTATCATTAATAAGTGAGTTTGACTTCTAGGTAGTTCACAAGATGGCAATTGATCATGCTCTCCATCACCTTTGAGAGTGCAAAGCAGATTGCAGTTGGACGGTAATTTTCAGGGTTATTAGTCGCACCCTTTTTATGGAGGGTAAGACTCCCGCATGGTACGAAAGGCTGAAAAGGTTGGCCAATGGACTGGCTAGCGTCGAAGAGCACTGTTTCAGCACCAGTGCTGGTATACCATCCGGTCCCGGAGATTTATTAATGTTGAGATCCGAAAGAAACTTTTTAACTGCACGTGCTCGGAAGAATATTTTAGGCATAGTACAAGATATTCTTTCGAGTTCGGGCAGTGGTTGATCGCTATCCGCTCTGTAAGTGATCATCTATTAACGATACTAGTTTTGTTCTTGATTTGCATTACCAAATGTGGACGACGCCGCCGTATGCCATACAGTTCGTAAATTCGGGTCGAGGCATATCCTGGTCGTCTACCTTCTCCTTTCAGAGATCAGAATTGGCCCCTTGATCGCTCGATTCTTTTTATGGAGTTACTTGAAGTCTAAGGTCTATATCAATAACTCCGCGACAGCCGGTGCATTAAAGGAGGAAACTCAACGAGGCAGAGGAGAAATTGAGGCACATTTATGGTCAATGAAAATTTCGTCAAAAGGCGGAGTACATTTTCTCGATGTGTTGGTCTATATTTAACCATATTGTGTGTAATTTATGATTAAAAATAATAATGTGAAAAAACGAAACTATGTTTTCCACTTAAACCAAATTTTTAGTGAATTTTGGGACACCCTCTATATAATGATCAAATCATAAATGAACCATCATTAAAAATTTAAACGATGTAGGAACGCTACGTTATATGGACATTTTTCAAATTACAATTTTGGGGATATGCGCGGTTTATATAGATATACCAGTTTATTACCTTTCAATACAAAACTAATAGATGTGAAGTTTGGGGTAAATCGGAAAAGAAAAGTCGCGCCGGAAAGCGACTGAAAATTTCAAGTGTGTTTATATGGGGAAAATATGACTTTTTTTTGAGATTTTACGAATTTTTCGTTCTATAATTTTTCCGACAAGTTGTTATAAGAATCGGGATCAGGATTAAATTATCTTTTCAAAAAGCTATAAAAAAATTAAAATCGAATAAAAATTCGCCAAGAAATAGCAAATGCCCCAGACCACTTTTGTGCCAAAAAAAACTAGGTCATGAAATTTGATAGCATTTTTTCAACATTGAGAAATTGATTAAAGTCATAATTTTTTTTTTTGTCTCAATACTTATAGGTAATCAGATATAAAGTACTGTTTTATTACCACGTTGTTAACCTAATGCGCATTGAGACCGAAAATGGGAAATTTTTTTGAAAAATTTTTGAAAACTCCTTTTTTCTTCAACAAAATTAAAAAAAAGGATCTGGCAGTTTAGGGTTTTGTTAAATACATGTTACAGATTAACTGTGTGAATTTTTAAGTAAATCGCTATTGCCAGAATTTGTTAGACAAGGATTTTATTTTTGCGGATTTCGAGAAAAATGGGATTTTTGTAAAATATTCTGTAAATGTACTATTTCTAAATGCTTTGTATCAAAAATTCATCACTTTTCTACTTTTGGATGTTATATTTTATCTTAATAGCCTAGGGTTTCGGAAAAAAATAATATGACCCCATTAATCCTTTTGGAATTGGGGTCACATATGACCCCAAACTAATAAAAGACAATTTATTCAAAAAATTCAAATATTTTTTAAGTGCTGTTGATTTTTTAGATGCGATGCTTAAAATATAATAACCAAATGTGTAGAACTTCCGTTCCTAAAATTTGGGACATTATTTACGAAGGCCACTTATGGATTTTAAGATATTTTCAAATAAAAATTACCGAAAACGGGTTTTTCTATTAAACTCGATGAAACCACTATTTAGAATATAAGAAAAATAATTCGGTTAATTTTTATTTGTTTAACCCTTCAGTGCTCCTGGGTTCAAAAAATCCATTGTCATATATATTTGTTGCAATTGTCTGCTTATTGCTCGCGAATTTATATTAAAACAACTTTAACCAATTTTGTTATAAAATTATTTTATGTATAAAAACTATCTATATTTTTCTAAATAAAATAAGAAGACCCCAAATGACCCAAAGCTGATAAGAGACAACTTATTCAAAAGAATATGATTTCTTCCTTTTTTGACGTGCCGTATCTCAGGAACAACAGAAGCTAGAAGTCCAAAATTTTACGTTTATCTTAGTTAATTAAGGTGCAAAAACACAACTTAGTTTCATAAGATTCAAAGGTGGTCGGGAAAATCCGTTCGTTGGTTATTAAAATTTTAACCCTAATGTAAATTATTTTTGTATTTCAATTAATTTGTTTTGAATTTTACTAGCAGCCCTTTTAATCATTAAACCAGTATTTAAATATCAAAGAAGTTAATCAATTATCACACATATCTGGAGTGGAGCTTTTCATAAAAAACAGAAAACCATTAATTTTTTTTTATATGTTCAATTGTTTTATCATCTGTCGGACCGCATACGTTTGTGTGTGCTTTTTTTGTGTGGGTGGGTGTATTTGATTGTTATTTGTTTAAATTTGTTTTTGAGTGTGTGTAAATGATTTTTAAATACGCATCATTTAATGAATTAAATAATTGAGAATATCAATTAAATGTATTAAATACTTATGAATGATACTTAATTGTTTGTTTATTGTACACGTTATATATATGTCTGTACATCAATCAATATTTGTTGGATATAATGGGGTATAATGTTTGTGTGTATATCTTTTTTAGTGGTTAGTGATACCATACATTACACACACTAAATACGATAATTTGATATTGGTTATTTATGCATACTAATAAGTACGCGCTTCCTTAGGAAATATACCAATTTCAATGACACGAGTATTTAAGACATTTTTGTTTTTTTTTTGTGAGCAAATAATAAAAGATGGACATGTAAAAAGTAAAGCAAACAAGTAAAAAAATTATATGATACCCTAGACCATGCTTTTAGGACACTCTCTTTAGGTTAAATTAATTAGGTATAGAAAATAAACACAAACCAAAATTGAGTGGTATTTTTATTAATTTTTTTGCATTCGAATATGAAAAAGTTTATATCGGACACTATATTTACATGGGGACTAGGTCGAAAAATGGACCGATCATGAGCATATTTGGTAAGATCACTTATTTCTTGTAGAAACATATACAAACCAAATTTGAGAAAAATCTGTGGAATGTATATACCAGGCATGGGCAAATGCGGCCCAACGGGCAAATTTTGTGCGGCCGCATATAAATTTAAAACAAAATAAAAAAAATTTGTTTGTTAAAAAAAAAAAAGAATTTTAAACACGTAAGAGAATTATAGTCGGTCTAGCCCGACTATACGATACCCCATACCATGGTTTAGAGACCATACCTCTTATGTCCAACTAATTAGATATAGAAAATAAGCGAAAGCCAAATTTAGTTGTCATTGTTATTAATTTTTTTGGCTGCAGATATGAAAAAGTTCATATCGGGTGCTATATTTATATGGGGACTAGGTCGAAAAATGGACCGATCCTGACCATATTTGGTAAAGTCACTTATATTTTGAAAAAATATATACAAATCAAATCATTTGAAAAAAATCTGTGCAATATTTTTGTTTTTTGATAGATTTAAGTGAAGATCGGGAAGCAGCTCTTTCTGGGGCCTATGACTGAGAATTGTCCTACAGGGATTATTTTTGGAAAGATGCACGGACAGACGGACGGACACCGCTAAATCGACTCAGAAAGTGATTCTGAGTCGATAGGTATAACAAAGTTGGGTGCAGGGAAAATATTTTTTGTAGTTACAGACAGCCGCTCAAAGTCATTATAGGACATTCAGGGACTTATAGTAAAATTTCACGGCGAATATTTGTGCCGCACATTTTAACAGCTTAAATCCTTGTTTTAATGGAGTTTTTGCCCTTTTTAAAAGAAGGACAAAAATGACCCATAACTTGAGGAGTTAAAGGGTTAACATATTATACAAAAAATGTTCTCTGTAAAATCGGTATTTTTTTTTTTTTTTTGCTATTTTGTTTTGAAAGGGATATTTGTACAGAAATATAATAGTGCGGCCCACCGTTAGTAGGTGAAATTCCAAATTTGCCCCAACAAGCCATTTACGTGCCCACCCCTTGTATATATAGTTGAACATCGATTATCCGTGATTCAATTAATCGGGAATATCAATTATCCGGGCTCGATACCGAAAGTAAGATTTTTTTTATTTTTTTTAAATCGATTAATCATGATAAATATGTATTTTAAAATATGTATTTCCCCCCCCCAAAAAAATTTGTTTTAAACGTAAAGCGAAATAGAGGAAATACCTTTTATGAATATTTTTCTCTCCTTGTTTAGTTGAATGTTTTTTCTTTGGTGTTTGTAATTGGCATTTGAAATTTGAGCAGTCCGGATTGTTGGTATGTAATTTTATAATGGAATCGATATCAGTAAAATCTGGTTAAAGACAGAGAATAGTATTAACGATTCAAGAAAAATATAATTTAGTACACGAATATTTAAAACAACATGTTTCTGCTCTAACATTATCACAAAAATATGGTGTTGGGAAACAAAGAGAAAGTAATTCAGTTATTGACTTCTAATATCGAAAAACTTTTTAAAAGGCAGTAGAGTGACATACGAATGGGTCCGGCAAGATCGTTTTAAAGCGGCTCCGATTTCGATTCAAAAGTAAATATAAGTTAAGAATGTGAATATTGTAGTGGCTGGTTACATAACTTAAAAAATTACATGAAATTCACAAACTCAAAACTGGGGGAGAAAAAGCATCTGCCGTTTATATATCTGCCACAAAAGAAAATCTTACAAATGCACAAATCTACAATGAAACAAACCTTTTTTAAGAAGTGTTTTCCTGAGTTGCCATTGTGAATATTTTTAAATGCCCATAGGAGTTAAAAAGGAGAGAATTGCCGCATTGGCTTCTGCTAGTGCTGCTGGTACATATAGGTGAAAACTGTTTATTAATGGAAAGAGTGCAAGGTACTTAAAAATGTTCATGTAATTTACAAAGCTAACAAAAAAAAGCTTGGTTTACACAAACGTTGTTCTTCGCATGTTTTGAAAATAATTTCGTACCAGAGGTGAGAGAGCATTTAAAAAATCGGCTTAAAAGAAGATAGTAAAATACTTCTGGAGAAACTAGCGACTCAAAATGTTGTTGGTAAGTATATACTACCAAATTGCACGTCTTTGATTCAGCCGACGCACAGTGGAGCATATTTTGAGAAGGCGGCTAAAAATCATTTTTTTTTTTTGTTACCGATTTTAAAGTTATGTTATTCATTTGAAAGTAAATACTAGTAAACCTCGGGAGCCTGAAAATTGCGACTCTATCTCAACTATATCACACCGAACAGGGTCTTCCAAAATGGGCTTTCTCAGTATTTTGCTAAAATTAAAAATTTCTTTGTAAATTTTTATTTTTGAATGACTGTAACTTTTTTGATTTAAAAGGTTTTGAAGTGAAATAAATTTTGTATAATTGTGCATCTTCCATACTATTAATGTTAAAAATGTAAAATCACTGAGTCATTCCAAAATTAAAAAAAAAAATTTCTAAAAAAGGTCCAAATTTTCCGAAAATCTCCTACTTAATAGAGCATAACTCCTGCCAGTCAAAAGTAGTCTGAAAAAATCTTGCACTCTTCTATAGTCCGAACCCTACCCTATACTCCTATACCCCATTATACACCCGTCAGTTTCTGCCCGTGTGCACCAGAACAATTTTTCTGACCCAAGGTTAGATATTTTCTGCAAAATTTATGAATACAAAAGTTGTCCACTATGTGGTTAGGATATATTAAGTTTGAGGTGAAGTTTGTAACTGCCAAAAATATTGGACCTTTATCCATCTTTTATTATACGGATCGACTCAAAAACGCTTTCTGAGTCGATTAAACGATGTCCGTCCGTCCGTCTGAGTGTTATGAATACAAAAGTTGGTCGTACCGGTGCACCGCGGTGTATTTTTTTGCGTGTCGGTAGAGTTGTAAAAAAGGGTTGAGATATAATGCGCTTAATTGTTACAGGTACATTTGCATAGGTATGTTTCAAAAACATTAATAGTCTGAACTAGAAACAATTGAAATAACAGGTAAATGGTAAAAAAAAAAACTATTGCGACAAAGCCCTTTAAGATATGAGCAGGTATGCTTCACCTTTTAAAAGGGGTTAGGGTGTGGGTTTTTTATGCTTTATGTTAATAAAAGATAAAAAATTTTATTTTACATAATTGCAAGAAAGAGTATTTATAATAATGTTTCCACAATTATTATTCATTACAATTTGTACAATGGCTAAGTACTGTTACAGAGATCTGGCAGATACTTATTTTCAACGAAATGATGTAGACGATGTAATTTCGCACATAGTGAGCAACGACTTCTTTAAGAATTGTAACCTAGAAGACATTGAAATGCACAAAGGTAAAATTACTAATTTTGCATCGAATTTGAAAGGACGGTACATTGAATGCTCTCATAGCAAGGCAAAGATGTACAAACGTTGCCAAGACTGGTTAATAAAGGAACTTATTTCTGAGAGTGCATCTACAACTGGCAACGAAAATGGAAAAAAGGGTCGACCAGCAAAACCAATTGACGGATGTAGTGAAAGATCTCGAAGGCGCAAGCTGGAGAATATCAATGAAGAAATTTCTCAAAGAATTATTAAGGATTCATTTTTACACCAAATTCAACCAACCCAAAGTAAAAAAAATAAAATTGAAATAATTGAAAAAATAGTAGAAGCGAGCCCAAGGCGCACAAAGAGGATTTTGAGAAGCATTCCTACACCAATTGAAGATAAGAAATTTACGCCGGAAGAAGCGTTCGCCCTATTTTTGGATTTGAAATTGACCAAAAATCAATAAAAGGAATTGCGGAAGCGAACCAATGAAAAGAATTGTGGGATTTTTCCAGAGTATCGAGATTTAGTTTCTGCCAAAAAAGAATGCTTACCTTCACAATCTGCTATTAGTGTCACTTCAACATCAGCAGAAATAAAATTGCAAGATCTCCTTGAACATACTGCAGAACGATTGCTAAATACGCTTGATACTGATCATTTAAAAAAAAAATTGGTAATGGCAGCATTACTTTAATTTCTAAATGGGGATGTGATGGATCCTCTGGTCAGAAACAATACAAGCAATTTAATGCCGAAAATTCATCAGATGCTAATTTATTTATGGTATCTTTCGTTCCATTGCGCTTAACAAAAAGGTATAGCGTCTTAGAGCCGTCAACTAGTAGAGCAACAGAAATTGATATATGGAAAAATGAAATTCCTTCTTCAACAAAGTATTGCAGACCAATAAAATTTGCATTCAAAAAGGAAACCAAAGATGTCATAACTGAAGAAGTTCAAAAAATAAAAGATTAAATTAAGGAACTTCAACCAGTAATATTTAAATTTGATGACCAAGACATTGAAGTACATTTTAAAATGTGTCTCACGATGATTGATGGAAAAGTTGCACAAGCTTTAACTGGAACAAAGTCAACGTCAAGCTGCATTATATGCCGAAAGACATCAAGTCAATTAAGCCAACCCCCACCAGAAGGCGATAGTTTTAAGGAAGCCTACGAATTTGGAATGTCCCCTCTTCATGCTAGAATACGTTTCATGGAGCATATTCTTAAATTTGGTTATGATTTGGAATTTGGTCCGTTAGGCGAAACAGTGAGAAAAAACAAACAAAATGAAGAAAAAATAAAGCAAAAAAAAAACAAATTCAACAAAAATATCTACAGCTAGGCCTCGTAATCGACCAACCAAAACAAGGGGAAGGAAACACAAATGATGGAAATACTGCAAGGAGATTTTTTTCCGATCCGCAAACTATCAGCATCTGTCACAGGTATAGATCATGAATTAATAAGACGATTCAAAATCATATTACAAGTTCTAGCATGCAACAGAAAGATAAATGCAAAAAATTTTGGAGAGTACGCCAATAAAACAGCTATACTTTATAATGAAAAATACTCTTGGAGATATATGCCATCCACAGTTCATAAAATTTTGTACCATGGGGAATCAAAACAATATGCTACCAATGGGAGATCTATCTGAAGAAGCGCAAGAAAAAAGGAACAAAGACTACAGATTCTTTCGCGAGCACAACACAAGGAAAATGTCCAGATGTTGTACTAATGAAGACTTTATCACTATTTTGTTGTGCACTTCAGATCCATATATGTCCAACATTCGTCAAAAATGGAAAACTACCTCTATTGCATAAGACAAAGAAGCTAAGCAACTTCTAGAAGATGAAAATCAAGGCTATTTGGAAGAAATTTTTACTAAAATTGGTTGATTTAAAGTACTTTTTCATTACACTAACAATAAGTTACACTTTTTTTAATATAGTTAAAAAATTTTCTTGATTTAAAAATTTATATATTTTGTAAATTTACAATAAAAATTGTTATATTTCATAAATTTACCATAAAAATTGATATAGAAATATTTAAAAAGACAATAAAAAAAAAATTATCTAAAGCAAAAACATACGAGTTTTTCATTGAAACTTTTCTATCTTGAACCAATATAAGGTAACTTTTACGTTCGCTGCTTAATAAATTATATTTTAACTCGGGATCTTTCAAAAAAAAAAAAAAGCCTTTGGCCCTTGTGCACATTAGGACTAAAAACTTTACGGGGGCCAAAGTTTGGCATTTTCTGAAGAAATTAACTTAAAAAATTGTTAAAAAGTATTAGTTGTAAAATCAGGATCAGGGTACAATAGATAGGTACATCAAACAATCTAGAAGATTTTAAGAAGTCGAGATTGCCTTGTGGGATATTCCAAATGCATTTGATGCAGTTTCTTTAACCGTTTTGAAAAATATCTGTCCTCAAAGCGATCACGGTTTGAGTACAATCTTATGAACATAATTAATTAAAATCAATTCTATTTTAGAAATATATTGTTTTCTTATTGCAAATGTGGATCCTCCTCTCGATCACGTAACACCAATAGTAAATATAACGGACAACCTAATAATTGAGAGTGTAGAATCTTGGCTTAACTATGATAAAGATGTACCTTAATTTCCGATTTTGTCTGATGAAGAACCTCTACATTCGACAAATCATATTGATGAACCTAAGACAGAAATGAGCTCCAAGGAATCTGACGAAGATGATATAATTGTTACAAAAACGTCACTGTAAGATGCCATAAACGCCTCCAGTACACTGATAGAATTTTTGGAAAAATTACCATCTTCGAACATTACCTAATATGATAAAATTCCAATTCTACCATGTCCAAGATAAGCTTTTAGCGGAATATATTAAGGTTAAGAAGAAGAAACAAACTGCATTAACAGGTTTTTAAAGTAATTACAAAGGTAATAATTAAAAAATTATTGTGTGTATTGATTAAATAAAACAGATATTAATGTAATAATTAATTCCTCAATTAACCGAAAAAATCCATTATCCAGAACGCCTCCGGTCCCGATCACCCCGGATAATCAATGCTCGACTGTATATATATATGTCATGTCAAGTGCACCAATTTTTGAAACCGATGTCTTCCGATCGGGATGAAATTTGCATCAAGGTTAGTCCTATTGGATAGTAGTTTAGACACAATTTTTCAATAAGATCGGTCCGGATCTCTCCGAGTTAGAGGGGATCAAAATTTGACATTTTGGCCAAACAGGTGTTTTTTCTCATCCATGTAACTTATTACCTATTGTTCTTAGAAAATTTTCTCCCAAATAGTTTCGATAGTTATTTCTTCAATATTTCGGAAAAAAAAAAAAAAAAAAAAAAAAAAAATTTTTGACTTTTTTTTTGCTAAATTAAAGCATTTTTTGCCTTTTCTTTCAAAAAGGGCATTTTTTTTTTTTTTTTTCATAAGAAAGCTTAGAATTTTTCCTTTACGAGCTTTTTGGTCGCTTAGTGGGATGGGAGTGGGATATCTGTCAAAATAAATGTTTTGTAACTCAAGACAACGGTTTTTCAATTTTTCACAAATGCACTATTTTGAATTTTTTCCTATTTGTGTGTAAAACCTTACAAATAAAACTTATACTGAGAAACTAGACAAAGTAACTATTCCGAAGGTATGTAACATGTCTTCATAACATAACAGAAGAAAATGGTTCTCCGTAACTTGAAGGAGTTATTATTGCAATATTTCAATCTGAACACGAGGATGTTAGAATTGGCTTCACGAAATTAACCCAAATGAGGCCAACACATTGCGTTTTGGCAGAAAGCAGCGGAACTCACACAGTACGCGTTTGCATTTACCATGAAAATGTTAAACTGATGTTAAAGGAAATCAACGTAAAGTATTTAACAGATGATTCGGCAGAAGATTTACACGATTACCGCGATTGCCTTAAATTGACTATGTGTCCTATTGTAACAACTTCTTGCCACTTAGGTGAATGTACCAATTGCCCGAAAACCACATTCATCAAAGAAAATTTAATCAACTCTTTAGACCGAGAATATATAGAGGAGGTCAAATTTGATTCTTGGATTCAGACTGACAGATGCACATTGAAAGCAATCATTTTAAATGTGGATGATTTTGTGGAAGGAAATGTGTACAGGATTGCTAAACTTGAGAAACCATGACTTTTTAGTCAAAGAGCAATGGTCATTCTTCAAGGATTTGAAGATACATTTGAAGTCTGGTGAATTCGTTATTTCATATGATTTCGCAGAAAACTATAAATATGTTTTTTAGGATGTCATACAAGCATTCCACTTCAATAACGACCAAGCAACTATATTCACAGTAGTTATTTACTACATGAAAGATGATAAACTCGAACACAAAAGTATGGCAATCATATCCGACGATTTAAAACATGATACCGTTGCAGTTTATGAGTACCAGAAGAGAATACTAAAATTTCTAAAATCTAAATTTACACTAAAGAAGGTATACTACGTTTCCGACGGAGCTCGTCAACATTTTAAAAACAAAAGTAGCTTGGCAAATCTTATGCCCATGAAAAAGATTTTGGAATGCCAGCTGAGTGGCATTTTCATCCTACTGCTCATGGTAAAGGAGCATGTGATGGTATTGGAGCAAACCTTAAAAGAAATGCAGCGAAGTATAGCCTCCAGTGCTCTCATCAAGATCGCATCTTAGATGCGACTGCTTTATTCCATTGGGCAAAGAGTTATTGTAAAGAAACTAAAACAGTTTTTAGTAGCAAAGAGGATCATCAGGAAACATATAAAACACTGAAGAGCAGATTCGATGCTGCGGTAACAATCGATGGCAGCGCTCAATACCATGCTTTTATACCGCTTGTCGATGGAAGACTCAAGTTGAAAAAGTTTTCTGCCTCTATTCAATGCGATTTCTTTCCAAAGACAACAAATAAACCAGCAGCGAAATCAACAGCTGAACCTAGTAACGCCAAGAAAGGATTGACAAAAAAACGCAGTAAGGCAACAAAAAAGCTGGATGAAAGACTGGGTTTTTAAAAATTTACAAGACTTAAATACTTCATCAGCTACAATAAATTAAGTATAAAAATAGTTATGATAAATGGATCTAATGCAATTAAGATTAAATTTTAATAAATTATTTATCTTTTTATTTTTAATATTATTATTATTATACATTAATTTAATTATTATTAAAAATAAATAAAAAATAATAATTTTTCAACATTTCTATAGAAAAAAAGCGATTTTTTTCCTGAGGTTAACATATTCTGGGTATTACAGTATTGAGGGTATAAAATTTTAGTTAGGTATGTCATATACCTTCAGAAAGTTTTCTTTGTCTAGTTTCTCAGTATAAGTTTTATTTGTAAAGTTTTAGACACAAATAGGAAAAATTCAAAATAGTGCATTTGTGAAAAATTGAAAAACCGTTGTCTTGAGTTACAAAACATTTATTTTGATAGATATCCCACTCCCATCCCACTAAGCGACCAAAAAGCTCTTAAAGGAAAAATCCTAAGCTTTCTTATGAAAAAAAAAAAATGCCCTTTTTGGAAAAAAAAGGCAAGAAATGCTTTAATTTAGCAAAAAAAGTCTACAAATTTTTTTTTTTTTTAAGTATTTTTTTACGAAAAATTGAAGAAATAGCTATCTAAACTCTTTGGGAGAAAATTTTCTAAGAACAATAGGTAATAAGTTACATGGATGAAAAAAAACACCTGTATGGCCAAAATGTCAAATTTTGATCCCCTCTAACTCAGAGAGATCCTGACCGATATTGTTGAAAAATTGTGTCTAAGCTACTATCCAACCTAACCTTGGTGTAAATTTCATCCCGATCGGAAGACATCTGTTTCAAAAGTGTGTGCACTTGATATGAAATCCCCCATATATATATATATATATATATATTTTTTTTTATAGAAGTGAAGATCGGGAATCAGCTTCATATGTCTAATGTCCTATAGTGTTTATGTTTGGTCTACTGATAAATGGATGTTATAAATATACACAAACTCAATTTGACCGAGCTCTATATGACATATTGGATATTACAGCAATTTAAGTCCATCATTTTTATATGAACTATGTCTGAACGAGAACCGATTTTCACCACTTTCAATATCGTTACATACAGAATTTCATTAAAAGATATTCATATTTGCGACCTGTATTTTGATTACAAGGTTTACATGGACACACAGGCAGACGGATGGGCGGACGAACATCGCTAAATCGATATTATTACACCCTACACCACTATGTATATATATATATATATATATATGTCCTTTATTTATTTAAATATCAATAGAACTACATTTCAGAAAACTACAAATACATTCTTGTTTAAGGCATCGAACTCAGGTGTTACGGGGTCTACCTTGGCGGCGTTGTCCTTGAGGCTTCCAATCTAGGGCTATTCTGGCAATTTCTGTTTGTGGTCTTCGCAATATATGACCTATCCACTTCCACTTTCGTTTGCGAATCTCTATGTGAACTGGCAAGGAGCTTGTCCTTTGGAGCAGGGCATCGTTTGAAATTCTGTTTGGCCAGTGGATGTGAAAAATTTGTCCCAGACATTAGTTAATAAATGTTTGAATTTTTTTAATGGTATCTTGCGTTAAGCTCCATGTAGTGCAGCCATAAAGCAACACAGACTTTACACTACAGTTAAAAATACGTACTTTTGTTTTACGAGAAATATTATTTCTTCTTCAAATTTTGGTTAAGGAAAAGAAAGCCACTCGTGCTTTGTTTATGCGATCGGCTACGTCAGCATTTGACCCACCGTCCTTAGTTATCTTGCTACCAAGTTAGCAGAAAGCATCTACATCTTCAATGGATCACCACTATGTGATCAGGGTATAATGATTGTGCTCTTATGTTTATATCTACCAAAAATATTTGACCTAGATCCATATTTTTAATACCGATTGTTTCAGTAACACTTTCTGAATTGCTTAACGATGCCCGTCCGTGTGTCCGTGTAAATATAAATATATTTTGATGAAAATTGGTACATAAGCTTTCATCAGCCATACTACAAACGCTATCAAAAGTGATGAAATTCAGAGAAAGTTTAGACCTAGCCACCATAGAAGTGACTCCTAAGATCCAGGTATATCGAAAAAATTTAGTTCATTTAGTCTGTTATACACACTTATCAGTAGTAAATTGTCAGTAATAGTCCCCAAATAAAGCTGTTTCTGGATATAGATTTAAATCTACGAAAAATAAAAATATTTCACATATTTTTCTCAAATTTAGTTCGTACATGTGACTTTACCAGTTGTAGTCAAGATTTTCAAACTAGTCCCTATAGAAGTATAGCATACGATATAAACTTTTTCATATCTGCAGGCCAACCAAATTAATTGCAGTGCTTCTAAAGTTCGTTTATGCCTATTTTCTATATCCAAATAGTTTTACCTTTTACCCTTTCTTAGATTGTATAGGGTATCGAAATACTGGCCAATTTGTTTCCCTAAGATCCCCTATTAAAACCAAACAGACAAACCTTTCTATCCACAATTATTTTTTCAACGTATTTGAAATTCTTTGAAATCCATGTATGATATGAAGAATAGCTTCTTTGAGAGTATTTCGTAATAATTGTTATTTAACTATTTGCTGTTTGTTTATATTTTCTTGTTTTTATATAATTTTTATAATTTTTTTTTTCTTATTCACCCTCACATACAAATGTCAAAGTTCAGTGTAAAAGTTCAGGTAAAAGTGAATACGGGATGTGAATTAAATGTTGGCTAAAAATATAACTTTCTAACATGATACCATTAAATTCGAATAAAATATTTAAGTATTCAATCACTCTGATGCTGATCTACCTAATTGAGCTAACATCCAGATTGTTATATATCTCGTGATAAAATTTAGGTTTTATTTACTTAGCATACCATAAATTCTATCTCAAGACTTTTGTTTACTAAAACCTACTTTATTATGTTTGTTTTGGAACAGATAGAATTGCGCACGTAGAAATTATAAAAAACATTCACTTAAACAAAATTATAAAATTGCATGAAATATGGTTTCCATATATATATTATGGATATTTAAAGTAGTTTACTTTGGACTGTACTTTGAAGGAAAGGTACTTGACAAAATTGTAAGAAGTTTTAATAAAAATCGAAAATGGGCCTTGAAAACAAACGCTAATTAGGCAAATGATTTCCAAGGTTGGTAAAAATTATAACGAACGTCCTACTAATAAGAAAACCTTTGTAATTGGCAGGCTATATACAGTAGGCTATATTGATCCTTATAAGGTTAGAAATTCTAGACAACATTTAGGAAAAATTCGAATACCCCGATTTCTTTAAATATATTTATATCCTATATCACTATGTGGTTTGGGTATAATGACTTTGTGCTGCTGTTTGTAACTACCAAAAATATTTGACCTGTGCCCATCTTTTATTATAAGGATCGACTCAGAATCACTTTCTCAGAATCACTTTCTGAGTCGATTTAGCGATGTCCGTCCGTCCGTCTCTCCGTATGTGTGTCCATGTAAACAACTATCAAGATTAAAAAATTTGAAGAACAAGTATTATAAAAAGTATAAAATTTTTGGTTCTCTTGTATTTTATGAAAAATACTCCATTCATCGTGCCGAATATAATATTCTTAACAATTATTTATACAAAAACTATCTAAACAAAATGAAGGAAGATTTCAATCGTGATCCTAAAGCATTTTACAACTTTGTTAATTCAAAAAGAAAAACTACTGGTTATCCATCTGTAATGAAATTTAACGATATCCAATCTAGTGATGATACCATAAAAAGTTACATGTTTGCAGACTTTTTTGCTAGTACAAAACATATTCTGTTGCTCAATACTGTTCCAACAGCTATTCATATCCATTGAACATAAATCAAGCGATATCATTTCCCCTAATTAATAAGGCAGAACTTGTTAATAGCCTTAAGAAACTTAAAATTTCATTTACTCATGGATCTGATGGAGTACCTAGTTCTATACTCAATTATTGTACTACTCCCTTGGCAATACCATTGACTCTTTGTTTAATGCGTCAATAAAAAACGGTTATTTTTCTAAATTTTGGAGAGCTTCTTACATCATGCCATTATTAAAAACTGGAAATAGATCGGATGTTTCTAATTACCGTGGTATTGCTAAACTCAATGCAATCTCTAAGCTTTTCGAGAAATTTATTACAGATTTTTTTGGGCTATCACTCATCGTCAATTTTGTCACCATTTCAACATGGATTTCGGAAAGGATGCTCTATCGTTGCAAATGTGCTTAATTTACGACACCAAGGTTTTGTCAGGAAAACACAAACAGATGCAGTATACACCGATATTAGTAAGGCTTTCGATAAAGTAAACCATTACCTTCTACTGATCAAATTGAATTTATTAGGTTTAACACCATTAAGCCTTAAATGGATAAAATCATCTCTGTCTGGTAGAACAGAACGTGTAATGTATAATAATGTCATCTAAAGACATTACTGTGACTTCTGGTGTCCCTCGTGGCAGCCATCTTGGGCCAATTCTTTTTTCCTTTTTCATCATTGATCTTCCAAAAGTGATAAATTTTTGCAACGTTTTAATGTACCCTGATGATGTTAAAAATTTTTTAGTTACTGTCAACATATTGACATATTCATCTTCAATCAGATCTCAGCAATTTCTTTTCATGGTGTAACCGTAACCTAGTGGAACTACAATTGAAAAAAAAAATGTAAATGTACGCGTTTTTCAATAAATAATGTTTTTC
This sequence comes from Cordilura impudica, assembly GCA_963682025.1. NCBI lineage: Eukaryota > Metazoa > Arthropoda > Insecta > Diptera > Scathophagidae > Cordilura > Cordilura impudica. The sequence goes on from OY821517.1 coordinate 134,863,608, forward strand.
CTGGTAACTACTCTTTGGGCGGATATCAGCTTGAACTTGTTGATACTTTTCTGGATTTAGGGATTCTACTTGATCCTAAATTAAACTTTGTATCTCACGTCACCATGACAGTTAATAACAGTAAACGATGGGCAAAAGAATTTATTGATCCTTACATAACCGAACAACTTTTTACATCTCTTGTAAGACCTATTTTAGAATATGGGTCAATAATATGGGATCCCTTCTATAACATTCATATTCAGCGAATCGAGTCTGTACAGAAACAATTTCTACTCTTTTGCTTACGTGGCTTACCTTGGAATTCTGCAGTTAATCTACCTTCATACGCTAATCGACTTGAATTAATAAAATTACCTACTTTGGAAAGCCGTAGGACTATGCTAAAAGTAACATTTATGATCTAATTAATGGTGAAATCTGTTCTGACTTTCTTGTCAACAATATAACTTTTAAAGTTCCTCAACGAGTATCACGCCAATTCCAACCACTCTTTGTTAAATCTTTTCAAACCAACAATGCTCTAGCTGATCCTTTTAGAAGAATTTGTTGTGTTTATAATAATCTTTATCAATTAATTGATTTTTCGTTGAACACTGGTGTAATTAAGCATAATATCATTATTTTCTTAAATTCCTAACTATTTGTTTTTATTTTTAAATCATTTAATTGTTTCAATATATGTACATATGTAATTATATCATTTGTACAGGTCTGTAAGGATTTATTCCATTGACCTAATAAATAAATAAATAAATAAATTATCAAACTACAGGTCACAAATATGAATATATTTTGATGGAATTTGGTACATGGGATGAACGCTATTGAAATTGGTGAAATTCGGTTCATGTTCAGACCTAGTGTCGCCATACAAATGACCCCTATGAAATCGACATAAATTGCCATAAGATCCAAATTATCATATAGATCTTGGTAAATTAGGTTTGTACGTGTTTAGTATACGTTAATCAGTAGTCCAAAAATAATCTCTATTGGTCAATTCTTAGTCATAGGCCTCATTTAGAGCTGCTTCCCGATCTTCACTTAAATCTATAAAAAAAAAACAAAAATATTGCACAGATTTTTCTCAAATTTGGTTTGTGTATATTTTTTCAAACTATAAGTGACTTTACCAAATATTGTTAGGATCGGTCGATTTTTCGACCTAGTCCCCATATAAATATAGCACCCGATATGAACTTTTTCATATTTGCAGCCAAAAAAAAATAATAACAATGCCATTCAAATTTGGTTTATACTTATTTTCTATATCCAATTAGTTGGACCGAAGAGATAGGATATCTAAACCATGGTATAGGGTATCGTGTAGCCGGTCTAGACCGACTATAATTTTCTTACTTTTTTTTTGAGGTAAGGGTTTTGGGGCGACATAGAAAAAACGTTTTTGTTCTTTTGTCGGCGGAATATATTGTCCGAGTAGTGGACCTCCAAAGTTTTGAAATACATGTAAATACATTCTAAACTTATACAGAGTTCTAAATTTTCCAAGTTTGTTTTTCAATAATTTTGCTTAAAGTCCTAAAATTATGTTTCATGTTTTTTGAGAAATCACCCTCTGATGTGTTTTCGATCGAAAGATAACAAATTTGTTACAAAAAATATAATTAGAAAAATAGATAAATGAAAAAGACTATTTTTAGTGATGCAAAAACAATAGGCATATTTAAATTTCTTACCAGAGTTTATAAAAACAATAAAAATAGAAGATGTTATGCAAGGTTCAGAAAATACACACATCAAACGCCCAATTTTCTGTTCTGAAACAACCAACACATATTGTAAATTTCATGTCAATTATGAGTGTTTCTAAATTTTGTACTTTGCCGAACACAATCATGAATGTGTTTCGTTTTAATACTTGATTGTGAACACGAACATGTTTCTATCACGTATTGTTTTATTCGAGCACTCATAAACCACACAGTTCCGAGTGTAGCTATATTTTAAGATCGTGTTCTGTTCGTGTTCTCAAAAAAGAAAACAGAAAATGAACAATACACATGATCGAGTGTACTGCAGAAAAACAGAACATGATTAATAAATAGGTACGAGTTCAGTGAATAGCAACAGTTTAATTTTTACCACACACAGAAATTTTTATATTTTGTTTACGAATTATTTTGGTTTTTTTTTTTATTAGTTTTTTACTTTTATTATTATTTTTTATTTTTTTTTTCATTTTTATTATCTTCTTATTTTTATTTTTTTAATACCTGCTAATGAGTTATTTTAGATTTTTTAAACAAATTTGGTTGAGACAATTGTCATGGTTTTTATCGGGGTATACACAAACTGAAAATAAAGCCACACTCGAACTTGTGTATTGTTTATGTTCTGGTTTTTTTTTTTTTTTTTTTTGAGAACACGAACAGAACAGTAGCTACACTCGAAACTGTGTGGTTTATGTGTGTTCGAATAAAATAATACGTGCTAGAAACATGCTCGTGTTCGCAGTCAAGTATTAAAACGAAACACATTCATGATTGTGTTCGGCAAAGTACAAAATTTAGAAACACACATAATTGATATGAAAATAAAAATATGTGTTTGGTGGTCTGAGCTGTGTTTGTTTACATATATGTACGAGTTTTTTATTTAGTGTGTGTTGTTTTCTGAACTCTGATGTTATGAAGGAATATGCACAAAGTCTTAACCGGTATTGAAATATTCATAGTTTCTGACGATTTCTTTCAAGTGTTTATTAAACACAATTCTAAATATTTTTTAATGTTTTAATAATGACAGGAATAAACTTTTGTGAAGCGTTAAAAACTAGTTTAATATATGATCTTATAGATGGTCCTTAGCAAAAGAAAATTTTTGCGAAATCTTAAAGCAGGTCGACAAACAAGGATCACTGAATGTACTATAAAGGCGCTTATGGGAAGTATTCCTGAAAAATTTTAAATTATCAAAAATAATTAATTTTGCAAAACAATATATAAACCGTTATTTGAAATAAAATTCTCATCAATTGAAAATAATATCTAAAGTTATTGGGATTAATTTATGTTACAATTTTTATGTGAGCAAATCTTAAATAACCTCACTAGATATTGTCCGAATCGGAGTTTAAATTTTTGTATTCCGGGAAACAAATTTCTGCGGCAGGCACTTCACTTAATTCACTTTTCCCTTATCAACCATGCTCCGCTTCTTTTTTATCTTATTTTCTCCCTGTGTGGGTGCTTTTTTCTTAAATTTTATTGTTAAATTTGTAGTAAAAATATATTCTTAAAACAAGACCAATTTCAAATCTGTTATGCTGCGCTATTCTATTTACTACAAAAATTTCAACAGTTTATTTGCCTTTAAATCATGACAAACATAAAATTTTACAACTAGTCGTGCTCCAGTTACAAAATCAATGTTTCCTTGTGCTTTAAATCAGGCATAAACAATAGAGATGTTGTTCTATTTTTATGATTTTGTGATTTTTCAAGTTGCATAAATTATTAACAACTGCAATTACTGTAACACAAAACAATAAGCAAAAGAACATCATGCTCATAGAGAATAATTGCTATAAAATATAGATACATTAAACAATGATGGTGAAATTCTGCAAATAAAACAAAAATCCAAAAAAAAAGATTTTTTTTTTCTTTTTTTTTTTGCTCGTCTTTAATATTCTTTTACACTTATATTCAATTTCACGTTCAATACTTTCCCAGCAAAAATACAGAATTGACATCAGATTCTAAGCTGCCTTACTTGATAACTGTGTGGAACATTTTCGGTATAATTGTCTGGGGGGGGGTGAGAAATTCCAAGACAAAGTAAAACCTCTAAAGCGGTTGGCGCACTCAGGTCAAACTTTTTTATATGACATTTTATATATTTTTATACCCTATACCACTATGTGGTTTGGGTATAATGACTTTGTGCTGCTGTTTGTAACAACCAAAAATATTTGACCTAGACCCATCTTTAATTATACCGATCGAATCAGAATCACTTTCTGAGTTGATTTAACAATGTCCGTCCGTCCGTCCGTCCGTCCGTCTGTGTGTCCATGTAAAGCTTGTAATCAAACTGCAGGTCGCAAATATGAATGTATTTTGATGAAATTTGGTACATAAGCCTTTATGCTATTGAAATTGGTGAGAATCGGTCCATGTTCAGACCTAGCCCCCATACAAATTACCCATATGAAATCGACATAAATTGCCATAAAATCCAAATTGTCATATAGATCTTACTCAAATTGGGTTTGTATGCGTTCATTACATCCATTAATGAGTAGTCCAAAAATGATCCCTTTGACCCCATATAGAGCTGCTTCCCGATCTTTACTTAGATCTATCAAAAAACAAAAATATTGTACAGATTTTTCTCAAATTTGGTTTGTATATATAAGTGACTTTACCAAATATGGTCAGGATCGGTCCATTTTTCGACCTAGTCCCCATATAAATATAGTATCCGATATGAACTTTTTCATATCTGCAGCGAAAAAAATTAATAAAAATGCCACTCAAATTTGGTTTATGCTTATTTGCTATATCCAATTAGTTGGACCGAAGAGATAGGGTCTCTAAACCATGGTATAGGGTATCGTATAGTCGGGCTAGACCGACTATAATTTTCTTACTTGTTTTTTCTTAACTTGATGTTTTTTCCTTAGATTTTCAGCTTTAAGAACCGTTGATGATTTCTCATTTCATTCTTCAGCCAAATTGTGGCCTAAGAAGGTTTTACTGCACTGACCTAGTACTTTAACTCTGACTTCTAATTTCTCATCGCCCGGAATAGTTGTACTGTGTAATATAGCTTAAAAGACAAAATCAGTTCTAAAGGCGATACTTTCTTAAAATTATCTTTGCTTTATATATTGTATGCAAATACACTAAAAAAGTGCTTTTACGCTAAAATTGTTTTTGTCGTACATTATGGAAACGAAAATCACTTTAGCTATTTACGTTTTCATATCCTATAACATTTGAGAAAATCTCTTTTTTCAGACCTACCCTCCCGCCTGATCAGTGCACCACATAATAATATGGAATTTAAGATGCGATGTAGAGTTATCACTTATTCGCGTCACAAATTCTCTTAATCGATGAAGTGATCAAGCTTCAACAATTCTCCGATTTAACAATCAAATAACTAACAAAAAAAATTAATTTTACGTATAACAGAAAATAATTGTTATTTAAAAAATTAAAAAAGCGAATTTACTAAAAAATATAAATTAAAATAAACTGATATTATATTTCATATGTTTATATGAAGAGAAATTATTGAATTTTTGCAGTAAAATGTTTTTATATAATTAAACCAAATAAACATAAAAACTTTAAACAAGTTGAGATCATATATTAAATATTATAATTTATTCATTATTTAAAATCAGTTTATAATAAATAAGAAAGTTAAAATCGGTTTGGACCAACTATACGATACGAGAAAGAGTCTTCGGTATAACTTATTGGATATAAAACAAAAAAGGAATAAAACAAATTTAAGTGGCATTGTTATTATTTTTTTTTTTTTTGATTCAGAATGCTATATATTTATGGAGAGTAGCTCGAATCATGGACCGATCCTGAACTCACTTCCTTTTTGAAAAAGCGTATATAAACCAAATTTGAGAAAAATACGTGCAATATTTTTGTTTTTGATAGGTTTAACTGAAGATCGGGAAGCTGCTTCATATTTTTGGTCTTCTGATAAGGCCATTTTATGGAGGCTGAACACCGATTTTCACCCATTTCCATAGCGTTCGTCCTATGGTCGATAAAAAATAAATGTCTTAAAAATACATTCAGATTTGCGACCTGTAGTTTGATTACAAAGTTTCCATATACACACAGCCGGACGGATATCGCTCAATCCACTCAGAAAGTGATTCTGAATTGACCAATGAAAGGTTTGTCTCCGTCAAATGTTTTTGGTAGTTACAATTATCATCACAAACTCATTATGACCTGTTCCGCATAGTGGTATAGGATATCAAAATTGGATAGACAAATTCAGAAGAGTTTTAAACAATTCCAGATACAAATTAGTTTAGTTTTGTAATTAATAATTTTTCCGATTGAGTTAGAAGGATCGAAAATAAGATTTGTATTTTTATAAAAAAAAAAAAATAACATTATTTTTTATATTGAACTCATTCAGAAATTATTAGATTTATCCTATTAACTGACACAAATTTTCGGATTTATTGTTAGTCAAAAATCGACATTTTTAAGTTAAGACAAAATTCAAATCGAGATATCCATAACTTCTTTCTTTTATAAATAACTATTATTAAATCCAACTTTGGATCCAACTTTGCTGAGGCAATATTTGGATATAGAAAATAAGCATACACCAAATTTTAAGGGTATGGTTATTAATTTGTGTCGTGTGGATATGAAAATGTTTCTTTTTTATATGGGGACTAGATCAAAAAAAAAATTGACCGATCATGACCATATTTAGCAAAGTCACTTACTCTACCCAAAAACACATTTAAACGAAATTTTAAAAAAATCTATGTAATATTTTTATTTTTTTTATAGATTTAAGTGTAAATCTGGACTCAGCTTTATATAGGGACTATCACTAAAAACTATCTTAATTATTTTTGGATTGCAGAAAATGATTCTGAGTCAATCAAGGTTTTAAAGGCGAAAAAGGGCGTATTTTCATAATTTTTTTTAAGGATATGAATAATGTTGAATTATTTATTTCGTATACGAGTACAGGTTATTATAGCGTAATACTTGAGGCATCTCGAAAAAAGGTTTTTTATTTATTTTATTTTTATTTATTTTATTTATTTGTTCATAATAGATTACAAGCCCTTCAGGCCTAATTAATCCAGAATATACATATGGCAGTAAAATAAAAAACAGAAAAAAAACTTATTACTATTACAATTCAATTCAAAATATTTATATATACCATAACTTAAAAATAAAGTTTCTGAATAAAATAATTAATACAAAAAAATATATATATATATTGTAAAAAAAAAATCCCCCCAATTTTGCACAAGCACTGAGAACAAGACTAATTAGAAACCGTGGTAAATTACTGGTAACAGAACTCCTTTTTTAATATTTTACTATTTAGTTTTATATTTAATTATTAGTTATTACTCTAAATATTCCAATAAAACCTTTTTAAATCCAGAATCCAGGTTTTTTACGGTGAATATCATAAGTCTTTATCGTATCATTTGAAATAAAAAAATCGAGGTAATCAGGAAGAATTTTTTTTTTTTTTTTGCCAGCATTTTGAAATGAAAAACACGATTTCTGCTATAAAATTTTGATGAATTTTATAAATAAACTCTTCCTGATTACCTGGAGAATTAAGTGTAGAAATAGTGTATAAAATTTCAAAAGGATTGGTTAAGTATATTTTGAGTTATGATGTTCACGGACTTCAAAAATATTGTTTGCGAAAAAATCGATTTAAACTGATTTATATACGATATACTGTATTAAAGCCGTCGCATATTGGATTGAAATGTGTCAAAAGTGAGGATTATTTCAGAAATTGAATTTTATATATTGTAATAAGTTTCAGCACCGGGTTAAAGCAGATAAAATTCACCATCAACAGCTGTCAAAAAACTTTTCCACGTTGTTTACTTTTTTTTTTTTATACTCTCTCAAAGTTCAATAATTTTCGCTAATTAAGTACAAAGTGGGAAAAAGTAAAAACTACGAATTTCAAATATATTTTTTTGGTTGTTTGTTCTAAAATAAATTTTTTTTTTTTGCTGATAAATTTTTTTGTAGAAAAATGTCGTAGAAATATTTTAAAAAGTTTTTTGAATATCATCCCAAAAAATGGGTGTTTTTGAAATAAATATAGAGTTTTGGAGTGTTATTGGATGAAATTGGGTAAAACTGTTTCCATAGTAAATTCCTGTAGGGTTTCAGCTTGTGGATTCCAAAAAAACAATTTGCGTATATTTGCCAAAGTTCGCAAATAAAAACATACACTGAATAAAAAAAAACTCGTACATATATGTAAACAAACATAGCTCAGACCAACAAGCACATATTTTTATTTACATATCAATTATGTGTGTTTCTAAATTTTGTACGGTGTCGAACACAATAATGATTGTGTTTCATTTTAATATTTCGTTATCAAACACACATAAACTACACAGATTCGAGTGTAGCCATATTTTAAGTTCGTCTTCTTGCACGTGTACTGCTAAAAAAAACAGCACATGTTCTTGAACGCGTACATCTAAAAATTAAATCATTATCCACTCGCGATCGGAAACATCTGAAACACCCCTATAAAACGACAACAATTGTTTCAACCAAATTTATTAAAAACAATCTAAATTAATTTATTAGCGGTTATAAAAAAAAAATAAAAATAACAGAATGATAATAAAAATAAAAAAAAAATATAAAAATAAAAAATAAAATAAGAAGATAGAAGATACTAATAACATAGAAAACAGAGAAATTTTATATGTTGTTTAAGACTTAATTTCATTTTTTCGCTCGCGAGTGGGTAATGTTTTAATTTTTGGATGTACGCGTTGAAGAACATGTTCTGTTTTTGAGCACTACACGTGCAAGAAAGCGAACTTAAAATAAAGCTACACTCGAATCTGTGTGGTTTATGTGTGTTCGAAACAAAAAATGCGTCATAGAAAAATGATCGTGTAGATAACGAATTATTAAAACGAAACACAGGCATGATTGTGTTGGGCACCGTACCAAATTTAGAAACACACATAAATGATATGAAACTAAAAATATGTGTTGGCTGCTTTAGAGCAGAACATTGTGTGTTGGATGTGTATATTTTCTGAACCTTGATATTTGCAATTACGCAAAATATTTTGTCAATTCAATTCAATTTTTATTTACAAAACATGAGAAAATATTTACAAAAATAAAATATAGTTTCATAAAGAGTTCAGGCAATACATAAACCTTTTCTACTTAAATATTTTTACAAATAATAAAATTGTTGCACTATATACATAGCTAAAATTTATAAATGTTTAGGCCAAAAAAAAAAAAAAATTTTTTTTTTTGTTAAAATAAAACTTAAGGCTACGTTGAGACCGTCAAATGGTTGATGTGGGTATATTCAGACATTTGGCATCTGAGATCAAAATGATTTTTGAGTTTTAAGATTCTGTCTTTAACCAAAGCAATACCGTCAATAGAATGCAATCGTCGTGTAGAATAGTACCGTGGTAGGTTGTATATCATTTTTAGCAATTAATTCTGATATATTTGAAGTTTTTGAATATGACAATTTGCCACATCATGCCACACTGGGGCTACACGAGTACAATAGTCTTGATACGTTATTTAACTTGTCAATTACGAAGGAGGTATGGCAACTGAACTTGATTTTTGTATCCAGAGCTATACCGAGATATATAACTTTATTTTCCCATTGAATATATGTATTGTTAATGCAAAGATTTCTTTGTGGGAGGAAGCAGGGCTTTCGCTTACGTGTAAAATAGTTAGCTTGTGAGTTTATGAGAATTTTCCATTTTTTAAAATATTCTTCTAAATGGAGTAACGCATTTTGAAGATTGGTGATAATATCCTCAGATAAAGTTCCATGGCTAAAACCTGCAGTGTTATCTACAAAGATTGATGATGAGCAATCGACCAAATAAGGGAAATCCGATGTATATATGTCGTACAAAATTGGTGACAAACAAGATCCCTGAGGGCTGCCTGCAGAAACTGAAATATTTGTTTATTAAATTGCAATCTATCTACATATGTACATACGATAATAAGCAAGTTTGATGAAAATCTAATAATAACATTTGTAGATGTACTCCAGAAAGTACAACTATAAGTTCAGAAAATCTTCTGTTTAACAGATATAAACAAACATATTTACAGTATTTATAACGAGAAAACTTAAAAGTAAATAAATTTAAATTTACTAATAAATTTAAAACATTTACATTTGTAACATAAATTTACCTTATATTTAACTAACAAGATTTAAATATTCTTACAGTATTTACATATAAACAATATAAAAAGATAAAACAGACAAAATATTGATTGTTAACAAATATTTAATTTCGAAAAGGAAGGTCTAGGATGTGATATCTTTTCAGTCTATGCAATTCATTTGAGTCGTCCAGTAATGCAATTGCTAGAGGGTTAACATGGTTACTAAGTCTAGTCAAATATTTCTCATTTAAAGTTTTTATTACTTCCTTAACAGTTTGAATTTTAAGGTCGTTATGTATTGCTTCGTTTGTAATAAACCATGGAGCTTGAACAATAAGTCTTAGGGTTTTGGATTGATATCGTTGAAGTATCTCAATGTTTGAGTTGCTTGCGGTTCCCCAGAGCTGAACGCCGTAGGTCCATACATGTTTCAAAATTGCTTTATAAAGTCTTAATTTATTTTCTATATTCAGTTGTAATTTTGGACCGAGTAACCAGAAAAGTTTTCTATTTTTCATGTTTAAATGTTGCCTTTTGGCTTTTATGTGTTGCTTCCATGTTAGACGACGATCCATGTGCATTCCAAGGTACTTTACACAATCCTTATTAGGGATTTGCATATTATTTATTGTGAGGCTAAGACAATCTCCTCTCCTTAGAGCAAAAGTTACATGTACAGATTTTTCTGCGTTTACTTTAATTTTCCATTTTCTTAGCCAGGATTCTAACAAATTTACACAAGTGGAAGCCATTTTGTACACAAGGGGAAGCCATGGCACAGGATTCGTCTGTAGCTAATATTGCAGTGTCATCTGCATATGTTGAAACGCTTACTTGGTCCAGAACTGGCATATCTGCTGTGTATCGTGTATAACACCGGGCTAAGAACGCTGCCCTGAGGGACGCCTGCTCTTATATCTAGAATATTAGATTTCTCATCTTGAATTTTTACGTAAAACATTCTATTCTCTAAATAAGATTTGATGATGGAATAAAAGGTAGCTGGAAGAAGTCTTTTTATTTTTGATAACAGACCAGTGTGCCACACTCTGTCAAATGCCTGTTGTATATCTAAGAAAACTGCAGAGCAGTATTTTTTTTCTTCGAAAGATTTTCGTATAACGTTTATTACACGGTGGCATTGTTCTGGTGTACCGTGGTTTTGTCTGAACCCAAACTGGTGTTCGGTAATAATTCTCAGATTTTCTAGAATTGGTGACAAGCGACGCAAATATATTTTTTCGAATAGTTTTGAAAAAATACTTAAAAGGCTTATTGGTCTATATGAAGTGATTTCGTTTTCTGGCTTATTTGGCTTTTTTATCATAATAATCTCAGCGCATTTCCACTGCGATGGAAAGTGATTTAATTGTAAAATTGAGTCATAAATCTTTGTTAGGAATATAATGGCTTTTTCTGGAAGATTTTTAATAACTTTCCCGTCTATATTATCATATCCGGGACATTTTTTGATTTTCAAAATTTTTATTTCGGCTTTGATTTCCGAAGGCGAAATATGTTTTATTGGCAAGCTCATTTGGTTTGGGGCATCTAGATATCGGGCAATTTCTTCATCTACCGCAGAGTTATCGAATGGGTGAATTTCAAAAGTTTTAAAAAGATGTTTGGCAAAAGCTTCTGCCATACTTGCATCAGATCGACACCATGTACCACTATCATCTTTCAATGGGGGATTTCTTTTCGTTGGTCTTTTCAAAAATTTTGTTGCTTTCCACAAATTGTGCCCATTGTCATTATCTGTATTTATATTGTCGAAAAAATCTTCAATAGATTTATTTTTTAAGTTGGCTAAATGAATTCTAAGATTTTTTGTTGCATGGTTTAGTAACCTTTTGTCGTACGGATTTCTGCTTAGTTGCCAAGTTTTTCTTAATCTTCTTTTAGTTCTAATAAGCTCGCGTGTTTCTGATGAAAGTTTAACTTTGTTTTCTAAGTCTGAAAGATTACATTTTGGATTTGACATAAAAACAGCTTCATGTACCAAGTTAGTGAGTAGTTCCACAGCGTTATCCAGTTCCAAATTATTTGTTATAGACAAACTTAAATTTAGATTTTTGTCTAACCAATAAGCAAAAGACTCCATATCAGTTTTGTTTGTAATGAGTTTCTGGTTCTTATATGTAAGTTTAGTCGAAGTGTTGTATGATAATATAACTGGTGAGTGGTCTGAACTTAGATCGAAATTTTCCATAATACCAAGTTGATTAATGGGTATTCCCGCAAATACAAAAAAGTCAATTATATCTGGAGTTTTATTTTGATCGGTAGGCCAATATGTTGGTTTACCCGTTGAGAGTACAGATATGTTTTTTATAGTGAGACACTTATGAAGCTCTCTACCTTTAGGGTTAATAAGACGTGAACCCCACCAAGGGTGTTTGGCGTTAAAATCTCCACCCACTATAAACCTTGGACCAAGTTTGTTAAAAAAGTTTTGGTAGTCCTCACATTTTATATTGTGACGAGGTGGACAATAAATTGAACATACGGTTACTGTGTGGTTGATGCACTTTAGTTTTATACAGGCAGCTTGTAATGATTCATTTAGTATTGACTCACCAAGTTCGTACTTTATACCTGATTTTATTAAAATTGCTGAGCCTCCGTGAGCTCTTTCATTGGGATGGTTAGCATTTATCAAGTCGTAGTCTCTTATCTTAAAAAATGACTTCTTAGTGAAGTGTGTTACGGATATTAAAAATATGTCAATATTGTTTGTCAGTAGGAAAATTTCGACCTCCCGTAGGTGGTTTGAAAGACCGTTAGAATTCCATGTTGCTAAACGTAGATCTATTGACATAATTTGGTACACAAAACTGACATCATATTTAGTAATGTGTTTGTCAGCTCCATTTGTTTGGTTAATAGTGTTTCTATTTTTTTTTAAATAGAGTTTTCATTTTCGTTGATAGAGTTGGAATTGCCTTTAAGAGCTTCTGAATATGTTACATTTGGCGTGTATTGGGTATTGTTGTTATTTACCATGTTCGTTTGAGGCATGTCTTCATTAACGAAACTTTGCTTTCTGGCTTGTTCAAAATTTGAAATTTTGCTTTGTAGTTTTTTTTTAATTTGTTGATGAACAACACATCCTCTGTAACTAGCAGGGTGTGATTCCAGGCAATTTGCACATTTAGCTGGAGTAGATTTACTCTTTGTACATTCAGCTGTGATATGATTTGCACCACATTTGACGCATTTGAATGGTTTATTGCAGTAGGACCTAGTATGACCATACTGTTGACAACGATGACATTGTGGAATGTTTCTAGTTTTACGCGGTGGTTCAACAGCACCTATAAATGCCTATAAATACTTTATATGTTTTGTTTTTTAAGAAGCTTTGGATTAATCTTATTAATTCCGGTGAAAACTTAAAGTTTATCATTTTAAAAATTAATCTATCGTGCCATACTGAGTTAAAGGCTGATTTTATATCAAGTAGTACCATGCCTGTTGACTTTCCAGCACTGAAGTTATCTTTAATTCTTGTTTTGATTCTAACTAGCGGGTGGGAAGTGTTATGACCAGTTCTGAAGCCGAATTGCTGGGTTGGAAAAATATGATTATCGTCACAGAATTTTAAGATTTTTCCTTTGATTACCTTTTCTAAAATTTTGCTCAAAGAAGATAGTAGGCTAATTGGCCTGTACGATGATGGACAGGATGAATCTTCTTTGGCTTGCATATTGCAATCACCTTGCCTCCTTCCAGCAATCCGGAAAATATGACAAATTTAGGCAATTGTTAATAATATGTGTCAGACGTTGTATTCTTTTTTTGGAAGGGCCTTCAGCATTTTATTGTTTATCCCATCTATTTTTTTGGTTTGAGGTTGCTTATGATATCAGTTATTTTATCATCTGATATTAGAAAGGTGTTGTTGATGATAACATCAGCAGCTTGAAATTAGTCTATTGAGCATGCAACAGAAGAAAAAGTGTTAGAGTCACTTAGATTTGCTGATAGCTCATGATTCAATTTGAATTAATTGGCTAGAAAATCGCATTTTTCTTGTGCAGTCGAATAACGGGTGCCATTATGTTTGAGTATTGGCATATTGTTGTACTTTTTACGCAAAACTTTTGAAATATTCCTAAAGGGAGAAGAACCTTTGTCAACGGATGCCAAAAGAATGCCCCAAGATTTATTTCTTTCTGTAATAAGCTGTTCCTTAGTTCTTTTATTTAAGAAATCCAGCTTCTTCTAACAAAATTACGATATACGATCATGTTTTTAATGTGTGTAGGAAGAGGTTTGTTTTTATGTATAATTGGTTTTTTTTTTGGAATACTGACCTCTGTCGCATTTTCAATAACACTTTTAAAATTATCAATTATAACATTGAGGTTATTATTATTGGTACATTCGCCACTGATTTCAGAGAGGTTATGGTTAATATATTGTTTAAATATTGCCCAGTTTGCCTTGCCATGATCGTAAACAAAGTTTGTGGTGTTATTGACGGATCCTTTAAAAGTGATTTGTATAGGCAGGTGATCCGAGCTTAAGTCATTTAGTGTTATTGGCTCTGATAATTTTAATGGTATATTGGTCAAATAAAAATCTAGTGTTGATGGTTGGTGATTCTCATTAGTTGGTAAGTATGTGGGATTGTAAGGTTATTTAATCCAGAAGTTGTTTAATTCCAATTTTTCATGGAGGATATTTCCCCAAGCATTGGCCCTTAAACAGCCCCATACCCGATGTCGGCAATTGAAATCTCCACCTAGTATGTAATTATTATGGTATCGGGTAAGGTTTAAAATATCCGACCTAAAATTGTTCTTTTTACTACCGTCACTGCCAGCAGCACCTCAACATCAACAACTTTTTCAATATTAGAGTGGGACGAAAGTGAAAAAGTAAATACAAATGCAATCTATTTAATAAAAAATCACTACTTTTACTTTATTCTACAAATTTAAGTCACAATATTACAAATTGTGAATTAACATTGTTTTTGACTGGTTTAAAAAAATTTGAAAAAATTATTTTTTTTCCAAATTGTAGTTTTTAATGCACTAATAATAATTTGTAAAAAAAATTGTTTTTTTATACGTCTTCCCTGAATTAATCCGCATTTTGACATCATTCAACCCACTTTTCGTCGTTTGAAACGCTGTATCTTCGTTAGTTTTGCTCCGATTTACTTGAAATTTTGACACACAATGTAAGAAAGTGTGTTTAAACCTTAATAAACCAATTTATTTTTTTTTTTTTGGTATCCTAATATTTGATTTACATTACAAAAATATTTCATAATCTAACTTGTCATCAGGAAATTACCATTGCAATAATTGTTAGTTGAACTTCTGCATTTTTTTTTTTTGTATTTTTATTATATTCATTATGAATTACGGGAATATACATAAAAGAGTATTAAAGTCTAAGTTTGAAGTACAGAGTTTATCTTTACATTACAGTTGGCTTGAATCAGGATGGCTTGTTAAGTGTTTTAAATAATAATAACATATATAATAGTAATGATAATATCACTATACAACCACCTACAACAAACTTCCATTATATAAATATAAATAGTTTTACATAGAGCTGTGTAGAAAGTTTATACCACTTGAGTTATTTAGTTGAAAAGAGTAGGGTAGATACTTCAACAAGCTTCTTTCGTTACACTTGTAGTAAATTAAAACATACATCTGCTATGTTATACACGTATAACAAAAGGGGCAGAATATACATATTCATATGTATAAGAGAAAACAATACAAAATGCAATAAAGTACTATAAATATTCATAAGGTATTCGTTCTACAAGTTGTTATAGTCAAATACATGTAGGTGGTACGAGTCTAAATATGAGCATAGGCATATGTTAATATATAGTTATGAACATGAATGGGCGGTAGATGAGAGTGGTTTTTGTAGAAAATCAATACTTATTAAATAAACATGACTAAAAATAGATGAAAGTGTTGTATGAAACTATTTTCATAATTTTTTTAAATATGTATTTTTGTATTCTTTCCTTTTCTCTTTAGCAACAATGTGCTTAAAAAAAATGGCTGAGATATATGTCTGAAAAATTTAAACAAAACCTTTATATATGTTCATATAACTCGGTGTTTTGATGTTTGTAGCTAACGAGTCTTTCATTACATTTATCGACTCAGAATCAGTTTTTGGTCGATTTATTTATACCCATCTGTCCGTCTTTAATTTTGTAGTCAAAGCACAGTTCAAAAATACAAATGTATCTTGATAAAATTTGTTACAATACATGTACATTAGAAAAAATTATAAAGAGCGCGGATCTCTGGATTCTGATTAAAGACATCAAAATATGCCATAATTGATAAACCACAATCCAGTAACAAAATGTCTATAATCGAGTGCAACGAAATATATGTAAAAAAATAATGTTTGCTATATAGCTAAGAAAGCAGTCCTAATTTTAGGTCAATCTAGGGAATTTATGTTTAAAACTTTTTTTAAATATTTCACCAATCGAACTGATCGAACTGAGTGATCATGTATATTAATAGTTGGAAAATAAATGATTGCATTACATTTATAGTTAGAAGGCAATGAAAATATTGAAAGTTTGAAATATACAATATTATTTTTTATATATTATGGATTTCCAATATATATTTTTCCGCCACTAAGAATAAATCATATACACATTTACAATTTCAAATATACAATTAGTGGCTCAAAGTCATAATAGAACAAGCCATGACTTCTTATTTTTCTTCAATTAAAATCGCTTAATATAAACTAAACAAAGAAATCCTTTTCTATGATAGTATGACCTATCATACTATGACAGCCTATAACTGGAACTGAAATTGATTTACAGTTCTTGTTATTTTTTTTTTATCAATTATAGAACAAGCCAAGATTACAACAAAAAAACAATAAGATCATTATAATAATGTACTTATTACATTATTACTTTGAACTTATTTTTATTTTTTTTTTGTTGTAATTTTGGCCTGTTTTATATCACTTTGAATTGAGAGAATTAATAAAAAATTATCAAGCGAAGGGAAAACAGTGCACAAAATAGCTGAAATTATAGATTGTGTACCAACTACAGTATTTAATATAATACATCGTTTTAAAAGTTCAAACAGTTTTGAGAGTCAGCCAAAACCAAGGAACAACATTTTGCAGATTTGACGAGCAATGGCTAGTACGGCAAATTAAGCGTTATCCACAATTGAGTGATCCTAAATTAGCTGCAGAAGCCCAAAATATGTTTTACAACATGCTAACATGGAATATTATGCAACCATACGTTTAATGGCCGAGATGCCAGAAAAGACTATACGGTATCCTATACCATGGCTTAGAGATCCTATCTCTTCGGTTTAACTAATTCGATATAGAAAATAAGCATAAATAAGCATTGTTATAAATTTTTTTTGGCTGCAGATATGAAAAAGTTCATATCGGGTGCTATATTTATATGGGGACTAGGTTGAAAAATGGGCCAATCCTGACCATATTTGGTAAAATCACTTATATTTCGAAAAATATATGCAAACCAAATTTGAAAAAAATCTCTGCAATATTTTTGTTTTTTGATAGATTCAAGTGAAGATCGGGAAGCAACTCTATATGGGGCCTATGACTAAGAATTGTCCTATATTTTTGGACAACTGATTAATGGATATAATAAAGACATACAAACCCAATTTGAGTGAGATCTATATTATAATTTGGATCTTATGGCAATTTATCCCGATTTCATAGGGGTCATTTGTATGGGGACTAGGTCTGACCGTGGACCGAATTTCACCAATTTCAATAGCGTTCATCCTGTGGCCGAAGATAGATTATATACCAAATTTCATCAAAATATATTCATATTTGCGACCTTCAGTTTGATTACATGGTTTACATGGACACACAGACGGACGGACGGACGGACATCGCTAAATCGACTCAGAAAGTGATTCTGTCGATCTGATTCTGAGTCGATCGGTATAATAAAATATGGGTTTAGGTTAAATATTCGATCGGATGGTTGCTCGTATGTCTATAGGAAAGCGAAGGAAGAGCTAAAGGACCGGGAAATTTGCATCTAATTAAAGCAATTATGGACTAAATAGTGTACGTAAATACTTTAAGGGCAAATATGTAGGACAGTGTAAAGAATTTTGAGTTGAAAACTGTTTTTACTTCTATCAAGGTAATGACTCGAAACACAAAGCCAACAATGTCTAAAACTGCTCATATATAAATGTTCCCATGTATGGAGTTATACGGATAGAAAAATCACACCATTTCTAACTTTGATCAATTCAAAGCTGCTCTCAACGAAGAATAAGCAAAAATTTAACCGTTTTATTGTAGAAAGTTGTTTAAGTCAATGCCAAACCGCTTGAAATCGGTGATTAAATAATTTATGAATTTTTGAATTTTTTATTGTTTTTGTTACTTACGAATTGCTTATATTTTAAATGTTGTTGAGAATACTATTTATACATTACACAGCACAACAAAGTTAAAACTTTTGTTTGGTGAATGACTTTTAGCACATGGTGTTTACTAATTTGACGGGTAACTGTGGATGCCTCAAATGCCAAGTTGATTAACTTCCAAATTTAGCAAAAGCACTTAATTGAAAATAAACTTCGAAACAAATTTCTTTAATGACGCTTTTGTGTTAGTGGTGTTAGTCCTAAGTATTAGAAATATTTGTTTTGAATCAAAACAGTTAGCCGTCAATCAGGGGCTTTTGCATTAAAATTTTGCTAAATTTGAAAGTTGAGTTCGTCAACTTGGCAAGTGAGGCATCCTAATATATCCACTTATGTGATAATATGTGCATTAGGCTGGTCTTTATATACTAGCAGATTCCAGCCCTCGAAATTCGAGCGCAAATTCTAGGAAATTTTATTTTTCATTAAATAAAGACCCTAAAAGTATGCTAATCAATTATAGCCAATTCACAAATCAACACAAAAAACAAACTCATTTTTATTACAAACTCATTAACAAATTTGACAAACACATACATAGCATTCTAAAATTGTATGTATGTGTTAGTAGCAATTTTAATTGCAATTTACTCAAAATAAAGGAAAAAATTAAAAATCTGCAAATATGCAAATCGGCTAAAAAGAAATGCCTTTCAAACAATATACATTTGGTCAAAATCGGGATAAAACGGTAGAACAAAACATCAGTCACAAGAAATCGCCTAGCCTATTAATATTATAGATAGCATTTATTTATATTTTTAATTTTAATTGTGCTCTTTGAGTATATACTAATAAAAAGTAACACATGATTTTACAATTTCTTTTCTAAAGGTTTAAGAGTATCTGCCGGGTCATTAATTTTTTATTTTATTTAGTTTTTTTTTTTTTTTAATATTCTTTCTGTGGCTCTTCAAAAATTAAAATTAAATTATATCATATGCAAACCATTATTGAATAAATATTGGTAAATAAAATAACATAAGATGGTATTCTGAATCATTTCCCGAATTGATTTAGCTATATTTGTCCGTCCGTCTAATTGTAAATTTAAAATTCTGACAAAGTGAAACTTTCAAAAACAGATATTTTTATGAAATTTAATACAAATGCTTTTTATATCCCTCTATTATAGTTCGCCCTCCCCTGCACAAGTAAAAATGTCCAAACAGGGACGGCGCACAGTGGGTTGAATGGTAGTCAAAATTAGGATTAATTCAGGGAAGCCGTATTTTAAAAAATATATTTTTTTTTACAAATTATTAGTATTAGTGCATTGAAAACTACCATTTGGGGAAAAAAATAATTTTATGGAATTTTTTAAACCTGCCAAGTGCTTTTTTGTTTTTCAGAAAAAAATACCTTGGTTCACACTTTTTGGTGTAACTTTGGATTCAAAAGAGATAAATTAAATAAATAAATCAGTACATAAATATATTATACTTAATTTAAGTATTTGAATTTTTATTTATTTTTTTTTTTTTATTAATTATGCTCCATATCAACAAAATTTTCATTCTTGTATATTTCACACTCATCATAATCATCATCACTGACCTAAGTAGGAACCGCTTAACTATGTCTTCATTTGACATCTCCCGACTGCATTTACGCGCATAGTGTTCTCTATAATTTTTAAAATCTTTGATTCAAGCTCCTTGAGCTTGCTCAGATAGATGGCCAATTCGAAATAATGCATGTGATACTGTTTCAGACCCGCGAATCAAGAATTTATGCAATGTGGGAGGCATATAGAACCACGGAAAGAGCTTTACGAAATGTCTGGCCGTGTTGTGATATAGTTTCAAAATTTTTCACATGCATTCGTTCCATCATTTTAAGTATGTTGAACTAGAAAAATGTTAATCCACAATTTGTAATATTGAGACTCACTTCAATTTGTAGATTAAAGTAAAAGTAGTGATTTTTAATAAATATAATTCATTTGAATTTAGACGATGAATTTTTCGCAAACCGGGAACATTTATTGCAATTTAAAGAGTTTTCTACAATTTGTCTTATCATTGTACTTTTTCACTTTCGTTCCACTCTTATATACATGATCATTAAAATAAAAAATGTTGATGTACTATGTTATATATATACAACACCAATAACAAAAATCACAGTAACGAAAAGAAATACAAAACAAAAAAACAAAAAAAATTAACAAGTGTTAGCTATTGCGTTTGCAGTATATCTTGATTTGCAACTGGGGATTTTTAAAGGAAAGTTAAAAATTTTGCGTAATTGCAAATATCAAGGTTCAGAAAATACACACATCAAACACACAATGTTCCGCTCTAAAGCAGCCAACATATATTCTTATTTTCGTATCAATTATGGGTGTTTCTAAATTTTGTACGGTGCCGAACACAACCATGACTGTGTTTCGTTTTAATATTTCGTTATCTGCACGTGTACTGCTAAAAAAAAAAACAGAGCATGTTTTTCAACGCGTACATCTAAAAGTTAAAACATAATCCACTCGCGATCGGAAAAATCTGAAGAACCATATTCCAGGACGAACCAGGGATGCATATAGCTGTTTGGTTACATATGGATCAGAAAATTTTTACTCCATCTCTTCATAAATCCAAGAACGCCATAAGCTTTGTTTATTGCTAAAGATATATGTGGATGTATGAAGATTTGAGAATGTATCAACCGATTCCAATTCACTTTCATTCACAAAGTAAGTAGTATGTAGATTTTTACATCTGTAGAAGGATATGTGCTTGCAGTCTTTTATATTGAGCTCCAAGAGGTTTACATTACATTTACATTACACCATCCACAAAAATTATTTAAATCGGATTGTAGCAAAAAATGTTGAATGTAAATTTTAAGAGAAGAAAATAGTTTGACATCATCAGTGTGTAAGAGAATTTTAGAGTGTTGAATAACAGAAGGGAGATCGTTGCGAAATGAAGTAAAAAGTACTGGACCAAGATTACTTCCTTGTATAACACCAGAAAGCACTTCGATTTTTTTAGAGACAGCGTTTCTAAATTTAACCCGCTGAGATCTGTTCGTTAAATAACATTTTAACCAGAAAACTAAAGAATTACTGAAACCCATAGAATTTAGCTTGTATAATAATAATTCATGATTCACGTTATCAAAGGCTCTACTAAAGTCGATGTAAATTACATCGGTTTGCATACCATCTCTAAATCCGTCATTTCTAGTTATAGTGAGTTCCAGAACGATGGTGATTGTAGAACGAGATATGGAGATCGTAAGGACGATACTTGATGAGATAACGAGTCTGTTATAATTTTTTCTAAAAGTTTGCGGATTATACTCAAGTTTGCGATGCCTCTATAGTTAGACACATTGACCTTATTGCCTGATTTATACAAAGGGATGATATAAGATTCCTTCCATAGAGATGGTAAATATCCTGAACGCAAAAATATTGATTAAAAAATATTGTTAGTGGATAGGACAGTGGGTCAGCACAGTGCTTAAGTATATTATTTGGTATTCCGTCAGGACCAGGTTCAAAAGAATTTTACAGTATTTTCATGTTACTCAAAACAGTGATGTTGTTAAAGAAATTTACATTTATTATCGAAGAAGCTTTGGAAATTTCAAAAAAATCGGCATCAATATTACTGACTGATAAATCATCATCGGCTGAAATTGATCCAAATTTCAAAGAATTGGGATATTCAAGTGATCGACGTTTAGAATTAACAAAATTGTAAAATGATTTTGGATTCCTCTTTAAATTGTGTTTCATACGAGTTAAGTAGATATTGTCAGCCTTTTGTTTTCAATATTGTATTCTCATCTAGCAATTAAATACTTGGTAAAATCAAAGGGGGAACCAAACTTTTTGTATTTTGTATACACTTTATTCTTTCCATTTTTGAATTTAGCCAAATAATAATAAATCATAGGAACCGCTACAGATACACATGCATTTAGCGTGTTGTAAAAGCTTGTGATCATCTCAGCATGATCAATAAATGAAATTATATCATTCGAGTCAATAGTAGTAGATAGATAGTACAGCATTCAATTTTGGATAATCAGTTTTCGAAAAGCAACAAACATTTTCCTTCTGATTATACACAGGATTCTTAATTGACATATTGAATGAGAGCAAAATGAGTAAATTTACTGCAGCTTGATAACGGTCTTTAGGTAATGGTGATGGTTCATTAATAAAAATTAAATCCAAAAGTTTTCCATACGCGTTGAGAAAATGATTTACTTGGAAGAGACCATAAGAAATATGAAAGCAAATATATTTTACGGGTTTTTTTAGATTTAGGGCCTTATGCAAAAAAAATTAAAGTGTACTTCAAGTAGACTTTATTGTATGTTTTTCATACAAATTTTTTAATAAAGTCTACTTGAAGTAAACTTTAATTTTTTTGCATACGGCCCTTCGTCTTTAGATCAGGGCAGCACTGAGTTGTATATTGTGTTAAGATAAATATATGACAAATCTAATTGGAAATAAATATTTTTTAAAACTTTTCAAAAACAAAAGATTCAAATAAATCTTATTGTTTTTTAAATTACATATATTGTATTTTGATAGTGTACAGTGTACAGTCTCACATAAAATTTGAATCAAAAATAAATGCAAAACTTTTGAAAAGGGTTTTACGATCCTGTACCTTTTGATGTGTAAACATCTATACGGGCAGGGGGGTAAATTTCTATTTCACAATACAATCGCAAAAACAGCGTAACACGTCGGTGTGAGCTGAAGTGTAAATCGGTGTGACTTTATCTGATTGTATTTGTGAAAAAATTATGATATGTTCTTTTCTAAACATTTTCCAATTGTCTTTCAAAAAATATCAATTGTTTTGCAGAAAACATCAATTGTATTTCAGAAACCATCAATATAATTTCAGAAAACATCATTTGAATTTCAGAAAACATAAATAGAATTTCAGAAAACATCAACATAATTTCAGAAAACATCTTTCGAGTTTCAGAAAACATCAATTGAAATTCAGAAAACATCAATAGAATTTCAGAAAACATCAATTGTATTTCAGAAACCATCAATATAATTTCAGAAAACATCATTTGAATTTCAAAAAACATAAATAGAATTTCAGAAAACATCAATATAATTTCAGAAAACATCATTCGAGTTTCAGAAAACATCAATTGAATTTCAGAAAGCATCAATAGAATTTCAAAAAACATAAATAGAATTTCAGAAAACATCAATATAATTTCAGAAAACATCATTCGAGTTTCAGAAAACATCAATTGAAATTCAGAAAACATCAATAGAATTTCAGAAAACATCAATTGTATTTCAGAAACCATCAATATAATTTCAGAAAACATCATTTGAATTTCAAAAAACATAACTAGAATTTCAGAAAACATCAATATAATTTCAGAAAACATCATTCGAGTTTCAGAAAACATCAATTGAATTTCAGAAAGCATCAATAGAATTTCAAAAAACATAAATAGAATTTCAGAAAACATCAATATAATTTTAGAAAACATCATTCGAGTTTCAGAAAACATCAATTGAATTTCAGAAAGCATCAATAGAATTTCAGAAAACATCAATTGTATTTCAGAAACCATCAATATAATTTCAGAAAACATCATTTGAATTTCAGAAAACATAAATAGCATTTCAGAAAACATCAATATAATTTCAGAAAACATCAATTGTATTTCAGAAACCATCAATATAATTGCAGAAAACAACAATTGTATTTCAGAAAACATCAAGAGAATTTCAGAAAACATAAACTGTATTTCATAAAACATCAATAAAATTTCAGAAAACATCAATTGAATTTCAGAAAACATCAATATAATTTCAGAAAACATCAATTGTATTTCAGAAAACATAAATAGAATTTCAGAAAACATCAATTGTATTTCAGAAACCATCAATATAATTTCAGAAAACATCAATTGTATTTAAGAAACCATCAATATAATTTCAGAAAACATCATTTGAATTTCAGAAAACATAAATGGAATTTCAGAAAACATCAACATAATTTCAGAAAACGTCATTCGAGTTTCAGAAAACATCAATTGAATTTCAGAAAACATCAATAGAATTTCAGAAAACATCAATTGTATTTAAGAAACCATCAATATAATTTCAGAAAACATCATTTGAATTTCAGAAAATATAAATAGAATTTCAGAAAACATCAATATAATTTCAGAAGACATCATTCGAGTTTCAGAAAACATCAATTGAATTTCAGAAAGCATCAATAGAATTTCAGAAAACATCAATTGTATTTCAGAAACCATCAATATAATTTCAGAAAACATCATTTGAATTTCAGAAAACGTAAATAGAATTTCAGAAAACATCAATATAATTTCAGAAAACATCATTCGAGTTTCAGAAAACATAAATTGAATTTCAGAAAGCATCAATAGAATTTCAGAAAACATCAATTGTATTTCAGAAACCGTCAATATAATTTCAGAAAACATCATTTAAATTTCAGAAAACATAAATAGAATTTCAGAAAACATCAATATAATTTCAGAAAACATCAATTGTATTTCAGAAAACATCAATAAAATTTCAGAAAACATCAATTGAATTTCAGAAAACATCAATTGTATTTCAGAAAACATCAATTGTATTTCAGAAAACATCATTTGAATTTCAGAAAACATAAATGAATTTCAGAAAACATCATTCGAGTTTCAGAAAACATCATTCGAGTTTCAGAAAACATCAATTGAATTTCAGAAAACATCAATAGAATTTCAGAAAACATAAATAGAATTTCAGAAAACATCAATTGTATTTCAGAAAACATCAATTGAATTTCAGAAAACATAAATAGAATTTCAGAAAACATTAATATAATTTCAGAAAACATCATTCGAGTTTCAGAAAACATCATTTGAATTTCAGAAAACATAAATAGAATTTCAGAAAAGATCAATATAATTTCAGAAAACATCATTCGAGTTTCAGAAAACATCAATTGAGTTTCAGAAAACATCAATAGAATTTCAGAAAACATCAATTGTATTTGAGAAAACATCAATTGTATTTCAGAAAACATCATTTGAATTTCAGAAAACATCAATAGAATTTCAAAAAGCATCATTTGAATTGCTGAGAACATTAATTGTATTTCAGAAAACATCAATTGAATTTCAGAAAACATCAATTGCATTTCAGAAAACATAAATTGAATTTCAGAAAACAGCATAATCGACTTATTTTTTATGCACTGGAAAATATGATGTTGATGTTTTCTTTAATTATTAGATGTTTACACATCTCCCTTGTGATCGGACTCACATGATTTTTTTTACGTATAAATTACGATACGTATTATTTATCATTTACTAACAATATAATTTTACATTACTTATAATCCTTAATATATCTGTGGTCACAAGCGATAACCGCCTAAGTCGACTTAATAACGATTTGAGTTATGTATGCTGTCATATTCTACTAAAAACGCTTTATATTTCTAACACTTTTTGTTAAAAAGTTATTAATGAAAACATACTGACCTAAGTCGTACTAAAGCCCCATTACATTTTTAAAAACAGTTATTTTTCTCGAAAGACTGATTTTAACCGATTCAAGTTATGTATACCGGCATTTTCTACTAAAAAATCTTTATATTTACGTGAAATCCCCATTTCTCTAGCACTGCTTTTTAAAAAGATATTAATACAAATATTCTGACCTAAGTCGTAATGAAGCCCCATTACATTTATAAAAAAAAAAACTATTTTTCTCAAAAGCATGATTTTCGAGTTAGGCGGTTATTGCTTGTGACCACAGATATATATACTATGACATTTGGCAACTGTTTTACTGTTACTAAACATAGAATATATTAATTTCTCAATTGTTGGGGCCCCAGTACGCGTGAACCGTGACCCACTGTCTTTCTTGACGTTAACTCCATCCCTTGTAAGTTATTTTGAACTGGTTGGAATGAACTCAACACACTTTTCGATTTTAAACACAATCGTTAAACTTGAATCTTCCCTGGTCTTATTGTTTAAATAATTTTACGTGATTATTTAAATATTTTTTTCAAACTATTTCTTTCCTTTTACTTTTTGTGCTTTATATGAAGTTCTGTTTAAAATATAATTTTGTAATATATAATATGCGCAAAAACATTATTACATTTAATTTAAAAATAAAAACTATTTAATGTCGTTGTGTGTACATTTGCCTTTACGAGAAATATACTTACTCCTAGATATGCTCGTAACACTAAATATTTATCAAAAGTTATGCAAACGAGCATGACGTGCTGTTTCTACAAATAAAACATATCCACAATAAAAGTGCTTACATGCTGTTCCACAGATGTAGTTACTCTTCATGGCTCTACACTTTGAAAAACATTTCTATAGGAATTTTATTAAGAAATTCTTAACTATGTGAAACAAACCACTCTGCATATTTTGAGTGTAAGTAATTTGTATTTGGTACGTATGATATGTGTGCATGGTTTTTGAGGATTTTGATTTATATTTTGTTAATGGAAAATCATGCTGTTCTTAATCTAAAGCAGTTTTTCTATTCTTATTGTTTTCTTGGGTAAATGAAAAAATGAACTCCTTTGTGTAATTGTTTATAGGTTAACAATTTAAATAGCTTAAAGTTATGGGATTTTAAAACAAAAGGGAATAAAATATTACAATTTTGAAAAGTCGTTTAATGAAAAGTAAATTCAATTTGTATCATTTTATATCAAACAGTTTGACTTATGGATATTGTAAAGTATATATTTTATTAATTGTTATAAAATACTTTAAGACAGTTAGTCTGTCTAGTCGGCCAGAATATTTTATGACTATAGTACAATTGATTGGTTCCCATGCATTTGGCGGTGTCTCGTTTTGTGGAACTTAAAAGTTTTATTTTATATTCGTTTAACCAACACTGTATGACATAAATTCAAAAATCGTGAAAATGTTTCTGTGGGCTAAATTTCACGAAAAATATTTCTTACAATACAAGAATCATCCATGATATGGGCACTGAATTTGTGTAAATTAACTCATAATAAACAAGTAAGAGTGTTAAATTCGGCCTTGCTTAATTTTAGATGCCATCCACCTATGACTTAAACTCAATATTATCATCAATGCTGTGTACAATTGGACTTTTAATACATCTACTCAACTTTGAAGTTCTAACAACATTTAAATTTATATGTAATTGCTTTCTTTTGGACCAGTATTTATCACAATTTCTTATTTATTGTTATTTTTTAAAGGCAATAATAATCTTTTTTCATGAAACAGTTAACTTCTATCAGAAAAATTGCATTAGTTTTCTATTATTATAGTGGGTCTTCCGATGCAGATATTCAAACAGATATTCGTGTACGGCAATTTTGAGCCAAAAAACCAGGATATTATTTTTATTATATTTTTAAAATACTGCTATGTTTGGCATCAGTACTTTAAGTACAATTTAGCTTGTTTTCAAATCAGTTTTGATGTTTAAACATCTATTCGCGCATGGGGGTAAATTTCTATTTCACAATACAATCACAAAAACAGCGTAACATATAGGATGTAAAACAAAATCGGTTTGACTTATAACAATTGTATTGGTAAATAAATTATAAATGTAATAACCTGTTTGAAAATGAAAAATAAAAAATTAAAAATTTTAAATGAAAAATAAAAAATGAAAAACGAAAAATTAAAAATTAAAAATAAGTAATGAAAAATAAAGAATTAAAAATAAAAAATTAAAAGAAAATAAAAATGAAAACTGAAAAATGAGAAATAAAAAATTAAAAATGAAATACGAAAAATTAAAAATAACAAGTAAGAAAATTATAGTCGGTCTAGACCGACTATATGATACCCTATACCATGGTTTAGAGACCCTATCTTTCGGTCCAACTACTTCGATATAGAAAATAAGCATAAACCAAATTTGAGTGGGATTTTTATTAATTTTTTTGGCTGCAGATATGAAAAAGTTTATATCGGATGCTATATCTATAAAGGGACTAGGTCCAAAAATGGACCGATCCTGATCATGTTTGGTAAAGTCTTTTATATTTTGCAAAAATATGTACAAACAAAATTTGAGAAGAATCAGTGCAATATTTTTGTTTTTTAATAGATTTAAGTGAAGATCGGGAAGCAGCTCTATATGGGGTCAAAGGGATCATTTTTGGACTACTCATTAGTGGATGTAATGAACGCATACAAACCCAATTTGAGTAAGATCTATATGACAATTTGGATCTTATGGCAATTTATGTCGATTTCATATGGGTAATTTGTATGGGGGCTAGGTCTGAACATGGACCGATTCTCACCAATTTCAATAGCGTTCATCCTATGGCCGATAAAGGCTTATATACCAAATTTCATCAAAACATATTCATATTTGCGACCTGCAGTTTGATTACAAGCTTTACATGGACACACAGACGGACGGACGGACGGACGGACGGACGGACGGACGGACGGACGGACGGACGGACGGACATTGTTAAATCAACAATCAACTCAGAAAGTGATTCTGATTCGATCGGTATAATTAAAGATGGGTCTAGGTCAAATATTTTTGGTTGTTACAAACAGCAGCACAAAGTCATTATACCCAAACCACATAGTGGTATAGGGTATAAAAAGTGAAAAGTGAAAAATGAAAAATGAAAAATGAAAAATGAAAAATGAAAAACGAAAGATAAAATATAAAAAATAACAAAATGAAAAATGAAAAATAAAAAATTAAAAATAAATAATTAAAAAGAAAATAAAAAACTAAAAATGAAACATTAAAAATATATAATGAAAAATTAAAAATTAAAAATTAAAAATTAAAAATTATAAATTAAAAATTAAAAATTAAAAATTAAAAATTAAAAATTAAAAATTAAAAATTAAAAATTAAAAATTAAAAATTAAAAATTAAAAATTAAAAATTAAAAATTAAAAATTAAAAATTGAAAATTAAAAATTAAAAATTAAAAATTAAAAATTAAAAATTAAAAATTAAAAATTAAAAATTAAAAATTAAAAATTAAAAATTAAAAATTAAAAATTAAAAATTAAAAATTAAAAATTTTAAATTAAAAATTAAAAATTAAAAATTAAAAATTAAAAATTTAAAATTAAAAATTAAAAATTAAAAATTAAAATTTAAAAATTAAAAATTAAAAATTAAAAATTAAAAATTAAAAATTAAAAATTAAAAATTAAAAATTAAAAATTAAAAATTAAAAATTAAAAATTAAAAATTAAAAATTAAAAATTAAAAATTAAAAATTAAAAATTAAAAATTAAAAATTAAAAATTAAAAATTAAAAATTAAAAATTAAAAATTAAAAATTAAAAATTAAAAATTAAAAATTAAAAATTAAAAATTAAAAATTAAAAATTAAAAATTAAAAATTAAAAATTAAAAATTAAAAATTAAAAATTAAAAATTAAAAATTAAAAATTAAAAATTAAAAATTAAAAATTAAAAATTAAAAATTAAAAATTAAAAATTAAAAATTAAAAATTAAAAATTAAAAATTAAAAATTAAAAATTAAAAATTAAAAATTAAAAATTAAAAATTAAAATTTAAAAATTAAAAATTAAAAATTAAAAATTAAAAATTGAAAATTAAAAATTAAAAATTAAAAATTAAAAATTAAAAATTAAAAATTAAAAATTAAAAATTAAAAATTAAAAATTAAAAATTCAAAACTCAAAATTAAAAATTAAAAATTAAAAATTAAAAATTAAAAATTAAAAATTAAAAATTAAAAATTAAAAATTAAAAATTAAAAATTAAAAATTAAAAATTAAAAATTAAAAATTAAAAATTAAAAATTAAAAATTAAAAATTAAAAATTAAAAATTAAAAATTAAAAATTAAAAATTAAAAATGAAAAACGAAATATAAAAAATAACAAAATGAAAAATGAAAAATAAAAAAATGAAAAAAAGCCCAGTCAATTTATTTTATAGAGCCATGGTCGCGAAAATAGCTTAAGTGTCAGGATATACGATATTAGATTTTTATTTTAAATCAGTAGTTTGTGACTATTTGCATCATCTGTCTGTTACGAATTTACAGCAAAAGCAATTTTAATTTGCGTACTCATCGTTACTGTGTTTACACAAAGCAAAGATCATTAAAAAAAACGTTCGCCTGAAAATTTGTATTATACTATTTTCGCGGTCATGGCTTGATATGTTTTAACCCATTATTGCCCAGGCGGTAATTTAACTTACCAGCACTTTAATCACGTGTAAAACCTACATTATATAAAAAAACTAAATTTTATTTGGTGTATACTTTAACTTAATGTGTTTTAAGAAAACAATTTGAAGGATATTTATTTTTTGTTATCCTTTCGCGTTTGGGAAGGACTTTCGCCAAGCTCCAAAAAAGATCATATTTTAAAACAACTATAAAAATATTATAAAAAAATTTAATTTTTTTTTTACACACTGGTTCAAAACCCTCATTAAGTCTACTTTTATTATGTACATAATTCAATTTAATTTACCTCGACTAAATGTTTGAAATAACATCAATTATCCTTGTGGTAATTTTACTTACCATTGGGCAGTAACATATAGCAAATTAGGCAAGATTTAATAAAATCGCGAACAAAAGCACAATATACCCGCCATTAAGCGCTGTATGCTTAATACTTCTTATTGGCTCGCTATGGTTGGTTCAAGAAGCATTAAATAAGGCGAGGGCAACGGCGAATTCAATTCGTCGTAGTTAATTCAATTCGCCGAAAACAAAATTTGTCTTTAATTTGTTTAGATGGTGTACAACAACCACGCCACCTGGTTTTTAAATTTTTGTATATGGTGTTGACGTGGTAACGCCACCTAGTTGTCGATTCGCCTTGGGTTTGTTAATTCAAATTTCATTCGAATTGTAAAATGAGGAATTCCCTTTTTATCCCAAGGTTAGCATGCTGTAATAAATATTTTGTTTCAAGACTTTAGTCTTGCTTTTCTTTTCATGTGTAACAAAAGTGTAAGAGTGTTAAAAGTGAAATAATTATTTTTTATTGCGAAAATGCCATCAAAAAAGTATTTAAGAATTGAAGAAGTAATTGCCATTTTGGAAGATGAAGATGAAAATGAAGAAATTGCTGCGGTTGCATCATCCTCAAATGTCAACGTTGTGTATATTCCACCTGACGCAGACGAAATTTCAGATGAAGAGGAAATTGATGATAACGTTATGAATGATAATGGTGCAATAGATGTGGATATTGCTGGCACAGTTGAGCTTGAATATGAATCAGAAGACGAATCTGAAAATGATAAAATTGCGGAGCCTACCACAAAGCGATATAAATCTATAAACGAATTTAATGTACCCAAATGGACCAGAAGAATTACATCATTTGATAAAACACCAGTAGATGTTGAAGAAGAACGTGTTCGTAATGTTGTTGAAAAACTAAGTGGAAAATCACCAATTGAACTATTTAATCTCTTTTTTGATGATGAAATGCTTCATTTGATTATTGAGCAAACTAATATATACGCCTCTCAGTGCAACGTGCCTTTTATTGTTGAGTCGCATGATATAAAACGTTTTATTGGATTTTTGTTCTTTACTGGCTATCATAAGTTACCAGAATGGAAACTATACTGGTCAAATGATCCATCTTTTGGTGTTGAAATCATTCGTAATGCTTTTCCACGAAATCGCGCCGAAATGATAAAACGATTCATTCATTTAGCTGATAACACTAAAATTGATCCAACAGACAAATTCGCCAAAGTGAGACCTATGGTAGACTTGTGCAACAAACGTTTTATACTGTTTGGAGTATTCGCTCACAATCTATCCATTGATGAGGAAATGATTCCCTATTTCGGAAGGCATTCCTGTAAAATATTTATAAAAGGGAAACCTATCCGTTTTGGATTTAAGGCATGGTGTCTGACTTCATCAAATGGATATCTGTACAATATAAAACTGTATGGTGGATCGTCATCAAATTATGACAAGTCCATTGGATTAGGAGCTGATACTGTTCTCAGTTTGCTAAGAGTTGTAAAATCTCCATCGAGTCATACCATATACTTTGACAACTTCTTCACATCATACCACCTTATGTGTTTACTAAGCACAGAAAATTTTTTTGCTACAGGTAATTTGCTACTTTTATTATATATAAAACTGTTGTATTTGAATTTCTATATTTTAACAGGAACTGTTCGATGCAATAGAATCGGTAAAGCCCAATTGCCAGAAAAAATGACCAAGGGTGAAAGTGCAGCTCTTTTTGATATGACGAATGAAGTGTTGGCCATACGGTGGAGAGACAACGCACTTGTCACTGTTCTTACAAATCATGGTGCCATGGATCCAAAATCAAACACAAAACGTTATGATCGCGTAACCAAAACGCATATTAACGTAAAAGTTCCTGGCGCTATTGGGCAATATAACAAGTATATGGGGGGAGTTGATCTACATGACAACGCGTTGGCTAATTATCGGATTGCTGTACGATCCAAAAAATGGTGGTGGCCATTGTTTATAAATTTGCTTGGTAATATGATGGTTAATGCATGGAAGCTGCATGTGCTGGTATCAACAATTGAACAAATAAAACCATTATCGCAACTACAATTTCGTGCAGCTGTGGTTAATGAACTACTTACATTTACAAGATCACCAACAAGTGAACAACCCTCAATGTCTTCATCAAATTTAAGAGAAAAATTGCCAAACCTTAACACAACAGTTCATTGTATTTTAAGATGTTCTGGAAACCCGAGACGTTGCGTAATTTGTCATACTCATACGCCTTTTGAATGTCAAGTATGCAAAGTGCGGTTGCATCAAAAATGCTTTTCTTTATACTCAAAGCACTTGGATTAAAATTTAAAAGCTACCAAAAATTTAAAATGTAAAACAATTCAATCAAAATGTTTATTTTACTTGTTCTTTTTAATGAATTTTTTAATTTTTAATAAATATCTTTTACTAAAATAAGAATTTTAACTTTAAATCAAATTCTTGTATTATTCCAAAAACACTTAACATATCTGCCCACTGGTAAGTAAACTTACCATCTCATATCTCAGAAACCAATTGTTCCATTTTCTCAAAACTTTAAACATATCTTAGTTGCACCCAAAAACTACTTTGTGCAAATTTTCAGCGAAATCGGTTCACGTTTTCGGGTAGCGAGCAATAATGGGTTAATATTTAGCTATTTTTGTAAACTCTTTAAAAATTCAAATATAATTTCAAAATTATACACTATACAAATTATTTGCGTATTGAGAAGTAATTTTTACATCGGGATTCAATTCTTCGTTTGTTTTCTTTTTGTATAGAAATCATTTAGTCCAAATGCTTAGATAGTATTCAACAGACAATTATGTATTATAAATATCAATATTATATATATAATATATGGAAAAAGTTTGTGTACAAAATAATAATTATCTATATATATAATACGCAAAGGTAAATCATTCGACCACTTGTTAAGCAAAATGCGCTCACGGAGGGGTGTAAAATTTGGCATATAACTACTCATATGTGTTAAAAATATATTAAATGAAATAAAACAAAATATAACAAATAATTTTATAAGAGCCTAAAGGTATGCCAATAAATTTTAGCTAATTCGCAATTCATCGTCAGTGCATTTATTACTGATGGTTTCAAAAAAAAGTACATTTTAATCGCCCTGTTTTGAATTGTGAATTGCCTAAAATTGATTAGCATTGATTAAAAAAATTAAAATTATAAAATTATTTTTTAACAATCCGATTTGTAATTTTTCTGTGTATTCATCAAATACTTATAATGAAATTTAAGAAATTTTATTTAAAAGTTCACAATTTGATGAATTTTATTTAAATATTCATAAATTTTTATATGTAAAGGGTGATTTTTTTGAGGTTAGGATTTTCATGCATTAGTATTTGACAGATCACGTGGGATTTCAGACATGGTGTCAAAGAGAAAGATGCTCAGTATGCTTTGACATTTCATCATGAATAGACTTACTAACGAGCAACGCTTGCAAATCATTGAATTTTATTACCAAAATCAGTGTTCGGTTCGAAATGTGTTTCGCGCTTTACGTCCGATTTATGGTCTACATAATCGACCAAGTGAGCAAACAATTAATGCGATTGTGACCAAGTTTCGCACTCAGTTTACTTTATTGGACATTATACCAACCACACGAATGCGTACAGTGCGTACAGAAGAGAATATTGCGTCTGTTTCTGAGAGTGTTACTGAAGACCGTGAAATGTCGATTCGTCGCCGTTCGCAGCAATTGGGTTTGTGTTATTCGACCACATGGAAGATTTTACGCAAAGATCTTGGTGTAAAACCGTATAAAATACAGCTCGTGCAAGAACTGAAGCCGAACGATCTGCCACAACGTCTAATTTTCAGTGAATGGGCCCTAGAAAAGTTGGCAGAAAATCCGCTTTTTTATCGACAAATTTTGTTCAGCGATGAGGCTCATTTCTGGTTGAATGGCTTCGTAAATAAGCAAAATTGCCGTATTTGGAGTGAAGAGCAACCAGAAGCCGTTCAAGAACTGCCCATGCATCCCGAAAAATGCACTGTTTGGTGTGGTTTGTACGCTGGTGGAATCATTGGACCGTATTTTTTCAAAGATGCTGTTGGACGCAACGTTACGGTGAATGGCGATCGCTATCGTTCGATGCTAACAAACTTTTTGTTGCCAAAAATGGAAGAACTGAACTTGGTTGACATGTGGTTTCAACAAGATGGCGCTACATGCCACACAGCTCGCGATTCTATGGCCATTTTGAGGGAAAACTTCGGAGAACAATTCATCTCAAGAAATGGACCGGTAAGTTGGCCACCAAGATCATGCGATTTGACGCCTTTAGACTATTTTTTGTGGGGCTACGTCAAGTCTAAAGTCTACAGAAATAAGCCAGCAACTATTCCAGCTTTGGAAGACAACATTTCCGAAGAAATTCGGGCTATTCCGGCCGAAATGCTCGAAAAAGTTGCCCAAAATTGGACTTTCCGAATGGACCACCTAAGACGCAGCCGCGGTCAACATTTAAATGAAATTATCTTCAAAAAGTAAATGTCATGGACCAATCTAACGTTTCAAATAAAGAACCGATGAGATTTTGCAAATTTTATGCGTTTTTTTTTTTAAAAAAGTTATCAAGCTCTTAAAAAATCACCCCTTATATAAATTAAAAAACCTTGAAAGAAAAAAATTAAATGAAAAAATAAAATATCCTCGAATTTGCACTCGAATTTTGAGTACTAGGCTCCGCTAGTTATAATAAAAACAGCAAGTAAGAGTGTTAAATTCAGCTGTGTCGAAAGTTTAATACCTTCCACCTGGGTTATACGTTTGCATGAATATCTGGACTTATTGCACTATTTCAATTGTGCCGAAGACAAGAAAACAAATCAAATTTTAGCTAAGATATACATGTGGCTATAAAATCCTAACAGCATCTAAACTAGCAAAATTTTGCACTCCGGTAAATAGTTTATTTTTTGAATGAGAGTGATTTCAATAGACAGGCGGACAGACGGAAATCGCTATAGCGACTCAAGTTATTATAAGGATCAAGAATGTATATATTTTATGGGATCGCAAATAAATTTTTCGATGCGTTACAAATGGAATGTCAAACTGATTTATGCACAGTGGTGCAGAGGGTTTATATCAGTTCGATTTAGTGACATTTTTTAAATACACATATATAATTTTGTTTATTTTTGGCAATCAATCGAAAGGGAAAAAGAGTAATCCTGCTTAAGTGAAATTAGTTGTCTACCTAGGGAAACAAGGAACATATTCTTTATATAAGGAAATCAATTCTTACAAAAAATCAATTCTTACAAAAGCACGATCTGACCGCCATTAGAATTTAGTGACTAGCTGCCTCAAAAGTCAAAGCCAACTTTATAAAACCACTTGTTTGTAATGATACGATTCGAAAATCTTAAAAATTATTGGAGTTTATGGCACGTAAGAAATTCTGCATTTCATTAATTATAATTATTAGCCAAAAATAAGTTCGTTCGAAAGATAGACTAGTCCCATAATCATCGGAAAGGTTTATATTCTCAGATAAGTTCAAATATAACATTTTCGGAATATTGCCACGATAAATGTCCAATTTATAGAGTCGTAAGGGATAAACTAGGTTGCCTGGATATTTCACAACTAATTTGAGGCACAGCGTGGTACAGTTGGGAATTCGAGGGATGTTACTTGTTTCCTCGTCGTAATGATCCCAAAACCTTGCAAATGTTTAGCCACCGTTATTTTATAATGTTTTCGGACAACTTCTACAATATCACGATCTCAATCCTATTGATGAACTGTGATATTTATTGGAAAGAAAAATTCGCCTGCATATATTGCTTAACAAATGGGCCCATATTGCGTAAAAAAACAAAAAAAATTGTTTAATCTATGTTAAAGAGATCGGCTGAGGTTTTTTAAAGATAATCCATGTGACAAGCAACTAAACATTAAAATATAATAAATTCTATGGCTACTGAAAAGAGCGCATACACCTTTGTCCACAAACTTTTTTCCTCATAATTGTTTTTTGTTTTACTGCGTTGCTTTCTTCTTTCATTTTACGGTTACTGAATGATAATTTTTATATAAGACTTTAATTTATAAATCGAGATTTAAATTATTATGTGGTTTTAATGAGTTTTTTAAATTATGTTTTTTATTTTTTTGAACACATGCTTTATTTGCCTAGTTTATACCCTTTAACAAAGCAGATATAATTTAAAATTTGTAAATACTTTATTTATAAAACAAATAACACGATTTAAATTTTTCAGCCATATATGAACCAAAACAAATTCAAAATACCGCAAACTAAAACTCAAATGCTTTTTGTGAGTTTCTGACATAGTTCTGCACACATATTTTGTGGGTTGAAATAAAAAAAATTAAAAAACAAATAAAAAACAAACAAAATTTAGCTTATCAAATAAAATACAATCATAGAAAAAAAAATCGAAGGAAATAAAAATGGTATTAAAATAAAATAAAAAAAAAATGTGTATGAGTCTGAACGAAAACTATTTTCAGACCTATACATGCATACAATACATTAGAGTGCCTCAAAAAAAAAAAAAAAAAAATAGTAATAAATAAAATAAAATAATATATAAATTAAAAAAAGATTGTTTAATTTAAATTGAAATTGAAATTATACAGACATATTTTATGATGACACCCAAAATATTTCAGTTCTGGCGACAAACGCAATATGAAAATCTGCTTAATTACTTCAAAAAAGTTTTTTTTTATATAATGTCTTATTTTTTCAGTTAATTTTACAACTAATACTTTTAAAAAATTTTTTTAAGTTAAATTTTGTGAGAAAACGCCAAAATTTAGATCCCGTAGACTTTTTAGTCCTAATGTTCACAAGGGCCAAAGGTTGGTTTTTTTTTCTAAATCGGTAAACATAAAAAATTACTTTTGGCCGCCTTTGGTGTCATTTGAGTTTTTTTGTTGCAAAAATCATAACTTTTGAACTGATTGAGATAATCAAACAAGTTAAAAGGCATATGATAGATAATTATTCTCCTTATCCGATCGATCCGAAACTTGGCCGATATACTTGCTGTGAAAAAAGATTAACTTTGACATAGTCACCCACAGTCACGGAGAGATTAAAACCTCACTTCGCCCAATCCGATTGATCTGAAACTTTGTCCACAGACTTGCTGTGAATAAATACGTAAATCAATGGAA
Organism: Cordilura impudica; assembly: GCA_963682025.1. Taxonomy (NCBI): domain Eukaryota; kingdom Metazoa; phylum Arthropoda; class Insecta; order Diptera; family Scathophagidae; genus Cordilura; species Cordilura impudica. The sequence continues at coordinate 134,901,754 of OY821517.1, forward strand.
ATAAAAAAAATTCGAGTAGTTACCCAGTTTTTTTTATATTCCACCTAAAACTGGACCAAGTTTCCTAAAAATTGTGTGTTTTTTTTGAAAACTGAAAATCGGTTAATTTTGAAGGGTTATATCTTCTAAACTAAAACTCTAATTTTATTGAAGGTAGCAAATTTGTAATCCTAGAACAATTTCCTACAAAATGAGTTTATTCAAAATATCGTAAGCGCACATTAAATTTTTGATTATTACAATCTCATTTGTGCATCGGAATGATCTTCTTTTATTTCCAGTCGTCAACAAACCCTGTTCATTAACGTTTTGGAATGGACAAAAAAATTTGGATACAAAATTGAACAGTTAATTTTCATATAAATCGCATAAAATATATATAAGATCTGTAGGCATGTTTTGATGTCGAGTCGAAGACTTTTTCATTGTATTTGAAGCTAAAAAATATTTGACAAAATTTTTCACAACTGCTTTTCTTCTTTCGTTCTATTTTGTTACCAGCCGTGTTAAACTATGTTCATCAAAATATTATCTCTTAAAAACCATATATGTATATTAGAGCGACTCACAAAAAAAAATCTACGTTGGTTTTATCTATAACGATTCCCAATATATTTCTGGTCTAGCGTTAACGCATTCCGAGCTGGACCGTTTTTAAAAGGTATATTTTTTAATATTGTAATGTGGAACGATAACTACCTATCAAACCACTGATCCAGCAAATTCAATTGTGAAACTAAAGTTTAATTCGTTTTCAATAAAACAAGATTTCTGTCAATGGATCAAATTCAGATTTTTATTGAATATTTCGGGGTTTATTTGATCCCCTCATCAGCACCAAACCACTAAAATAATCATTAAAGGGAACATTACGAAACAAAAGTATAATATTATACAATATAAGACTTACAAAAAATATAATTAATCAGATAAATTGTCACATCAAAAGTTTTTTCGTTATCGCCATATTAATACTTTTTCTCAATCATTAAATTGCATCCAAAGTTATTGATAAAAACGTTAGAAGTAAAGTAAATAAATAAAAATACAACAGATGTGGAACTTAAGTAAAATACATGGTGTTCACGAATATTTAAATAAATTTGTTATGAGGCACAGTTTTTTTAACCCTTAATTTTTTCAAAAGGTCCAATAATTGAGTGTAGACTGGATTTAAATTATAAACGTCAGATCGTAGATTCACACTGGATCTTCGTCTCTGATGAATGTTAATCGACTCCAATATAATCCGTTTATGGTATTGTTTTTGCGTTGCCAATACAGTCGATGAGTCATAATGAAAACTATGACCAAAGGAAATGGAATGGTGGACAGCTCCAGTTTGATATTTTTTATCAGATGAATAATATTTGATATCATTTTCATGTTGGTTTATTCTTTTGCAAAGATGTTGTCCCGTTTGTCCCACATATTCACCAGTACAATCTTTATTTTAACATATATACAACTCCATATTTCATCAAATGTGGTAGCCCTGGATGCAAATTTGGTAGGATTCTACTAACATTTGAATACGGTCGGTAACCAATATCCAATTTTTGATCATACCGTATTAACAAATTGCGAATATTCTCAGATAGATGCGGTGTGTATACCAAACCTTTGAATTTTACCAGAGGTTTTGACTTTGGATTATCTCGTTGTTTCAAAAATATTCAATAAAAATCTGAATTTGATCCATAGACAGAAATCTTGTTTTATTGAAAACGAATTAAACTTTAGTTTCACAAGTATATTTTTTAGTTTTTTGAAAATATTTTTATATTTTCCAGATCAACATATCCAATATGGGTATGATATGATAGGTTTTTTTAAGGCACGTTTAACTGTATATAAAACATGTCCAAGCATGTCCTATCTGTTGTGATATTCAATAAAATATGTAATTTTTGATGGGTTTTGTATTAAAATGAGTCAATTGTCGTGTATACATGACGTAGCGTACGAATGTAGGCCAAATGCTAACGTACAGCGTCATGTATACAAACAATGGGATGGCTCTCATTTCTATAGCACGAGTCATACACATATAATACATATGGTCAATGTACTGAATGGAATGCGGCAGCACTTGTATTCTCAGTGAGTAATAATGAAACTGAGAGTGAAGCCGCGCGCCACTAGACATTGCTTCAATGAGTATCCATTTTTCCAAACTAAGCCACACCCCATTAACTAATTGAATGTAGAATTAAATTATCGAGAGCATGTTAGAACATCTCTCTTAGTATTAAAGATTATAAACCACACCTAGCTAAATAATTAAAGATAGACTTAAAATTATCGAGAGCATGTTAGAACATCTCTCTTAGTATTAATAATTATTAAGAGTACTTTAGAAAGTTCTCTTTAGCGAAGAAGTCTAGAACTTCTCATAAGTTCTTTATATGCAGGGTTATTGTTTGTAAATAAAACATTGGCGCTTTAGACTTACAAAGAAAAACAACAAGTGTCTTTAATTTACGTCGAGCGTTATAGGCGTGCAATCATCGAACATTATACAATTAGAAAATCAAATGGATATATTTTTAAACATTACTCGATTGAAAATAACATTAATTTATTTATTTTTCCTTAATATGTACTAGTCGCGTTTCAACCAAAATCTAATGGTGTGGAAAGAATGTGGTTAAACATAGGCAATATGGGTATCAAAATTTTTCTTTTCTCAAGTACACATTAGTTCTGTGAAAAATAATGGAATTTTGCTAATTTAATACATTTTTCACTCTGCTCCGGAGGAAATTTAAACAAGAATGTGGAGTTTATTAAATTTAGAAGTGAATTTAGTTTCTAAATGACACCAGGATAAATTTCAAACCAAAGGCAAAAAAAAAAAAAAACACGAGACGTTTTCTTTAATGCCATGGTTTTTTCGGGTTTAAAAAAAATTAATTATTCCAACTACATATATTCTTATTGTAATTTTATTGATATTCTACCTTCCTCCAAATTACCTTCCTTCGAATTTGAGCCTTATTCCATATTTCCAAAATCTCATTTATTGTTATTTTGAAATAATTGGATAGGCCAATCTTGCCCTGTTATTACGCACTGTGTTGGTACTTCAGTTTTATCTAATTTTTGAGCAGAAAAAATTTGTTGTAGCCATTTTTTTATGAAATTTGTTTTTAAAATAATTTTATTATAAAATTTGTCAAACTCAAATGCCTCAAGATAAGTGCATGGTGCATAAATCAATATTTTGAAACTTTGGATGACATAAAGTTTATACAAGTAGAAAATAAATAAATTTATGTTATTTTCAATGTTGATTTGATTTTATAATTAACTCAGTTTGATACAAAACCCATTAAAAATTACATATTTTTGTGAATATCGCAACAGTTAGGATATGCTTGGACATGTTCTATATACCGTTGAAGGCGTCTTGAAAAAAACTATATTTTCAAAAAACTAAAAAATATACATTTTTAAAAACAGTCCAGCTCGGAATGGGTTAATGCTAGACCAGAAATATTTTGGGAGTCGTTATAAAACAAACCAAGGTAGATTTCTAGCGGGGCACTTTTTTCACTTTTTTTCTCTCCATCCAAAGTGAGTCGCTCTAAGGGTGGCCCTTCGTTATATGGAGGGAAAAAAAGTGTTCAAACTGTCGGTCTCACCCCCTAGAAATATGCGAATAAAAAAAAAAACTGAGAAATACAAAGTTTTGGGCCAATCAAAAAAACGTTTAGTCGTGGCGCAAAGCGATTGAAAATTTCAAGTGTGTTTATATGGGGAAAATATGACTTTTTTTAAGATTTTACGAAAATTTCGTTCTATAAGTTAATTTTTCCGACAAGCTGTTATATAATTCGGGATAAGTATTAAATTATCCTTCCAAAAGGCTATAAAACTTCAAAATCGTATGAAATCTCGCCAAGAAATAGCAAATGCCCCAGACCACTTCTGTGCCAAAAAAAAAACTAGGTCATGAAATTTGATGGCATTTTTTTCAACTTTGAGAAATTGATTAAAGCCATCATTCTTTTTTGGTCTCTATACTTATAAGTACTCAGATATGAAGTATTGTTTTATTACCACGTTGTAAACCTATTGCGCATTGAGGCCGAAAATTGGAAATTTTTTAATAAAATTTTTAAAACTCCTTTTTCAAGTTTGAAAAAATTTTCTTAAACAATATTTAAAAAAATGAATTTATCACTTTAAGGTTTTATGAAATACATGTTGCAGATTAACTGTGTGAATTCTTAACTAAATCCCTCTGCCAGAATTTTTTTGACAATGATTTTATTTTTGCAGATTTCGAGAAAAATTGGATTTTTGTGAAATATTCTGTAAATGTACTCTTTCTTAATACTTTGTAACGTGGAGTCATATTATGTTTTTCCGAAACCCTAGGCTATTAGAATAAAACATAACATTTAACAGTAGAAAAATTATGAATTTTTGATACAAAGTATTTAGAAAGAGTACATTTACAGAATATTTCACAAAAATCCAATTTTTCTAGAAATCCGCAAAAATAAAATCATTGTCAAAAAAATTTTGCAGAGGGATTTAGTTAAGAATTCACACAGTTAATCTGCAACATGTATTTCATAAAACCTTAAAGTGATAAATTCATTTTTTTAAATTTTGTTTAAGAAAATTTTTTCAAACTTGAAAAAGGAGTTTTAAAAATTTTATTAAAAAATTTCCAATTTTCGGCCTCAATGCGCAATAGGTTAACAAAGTTGTAATAAAACAATACTTCATTTCTGAATACTTATCATATAGAGACCAAAAAAGAATGATGGCTTTAATCAATTTCTCAAAGTTGAAAAAAATGCCATCAAATTTCATGACCTAGTTTTTTTTGGCACAAAAGTGGTCTGGGGCATTTGCTATTTCTTGGCGAGGTTTTATTCGATTTTGAAGTTTTATAGCCTTTTGAAGGGATAAGTTAATACTGATCCTGAATTATATAACAGCTTGTCGGAAAAATTAAACTTTTAATACTAATTCATCATTTATTAGGAAAAATTAAACTATAGAACGAAATTTTCGTAAAATCTGAAAAAAGTTCTATTTTCCCCATATAAACACACTTCAAATTTTCAATCGCTTTGCGCCACGACTAAACGTTTTCTGATTGGCCCAAAACTTTGTATTTCTCAGTTTTTTTGCTATTCGCATTTTTCTAGGGGGTGAGACCGACAGTTTGAACACTTTTTTTATTAAGGGCCACCCTAATATATATATTATATAGCTTTTTGGAGACATTTTCAAACCGGTTATCACTAGAATCAAAATAATTTGCGCATCATCATAAAATATGTCTAGGTTAAACATATATATATTTTTTTATTTGGTCCCATACAAATCGAGGCATTCTAATGAACCCACGTTCGTATATGAGTATATGTAAGTGTTTAGTAAAAAGCAATTCGGAATATATGAACACACAACTACTAAACTAAACTTGCAACAAATCAAGCGTGACAGCAAACCATTTTTAAACTTAAAATACCGTAACGAAAACAAGTAAGAAAATTATAGTCGGTCTAGACCGACTATATGATACCCTATGTCATGCGTTTAGAGACCCTATCTCATTACCCTAACTAACTGAACATAGAAAATAAGCATAAGCCAAATTTGAGTGGGATTTTTATTAATTTTTTTGGCTGCAGATATGAAAAAGATGCTATACCTATATGGGGACTAGGCCCAAAAATGGGCCGATCTTGACTATGTTTGGTAAAGTCTCTTGTATTTAGCAAAAATATATACAAACAAAATTTGAGAAGAATCAGTGCAATATTTTTGTTTTTTGATAGATTTAAGTGAAGATCGGGAAGCAGCTCTATATGGGGCCTATGACTAATAGTTGTCCCATTGGGATCATTTTTGGCCTACTGATTAATGGATGTAATAAACACATACAAACCCAATTTGACTAAGATTTATATGATAATTTGGATCTTATGGCAATTTATGTCGATTTCATAGGGGTCATTTGTATGGGGGGTCATTTCTCACCAATTTCAATAGCGTTCATCCTATGGCCGATAAAAGCTTATATACCAAATTTCATCAAAATATATTCATATTTGCGATCTGCAGTTTGATTACAAGCTTTACATGGACACACAGACGGACGGACAGACATCGTTAAATCGAATCAGATAGTGATTCTGATTCGATCGGTATAATAAAAGATGGGTATAGGTCAAATATTTTTGGTAGTTACAAACAGTAGCACAAAGTCATATACCCAAACCACATAGTGGTATAGGGTATAAAAATACAACTATACAAAAAAAAATCAAGTAAGAAAATTATGGTCGGTCTAGACCGAATATACGATATGCTATACCATGCGGTTAAAGACCCTATCTCTTAGGTCCAACTAATTAAATATAGACAATCAGCATAAACCAAATTTGAGAAAAATTTGTGCAATATTTGTGTTTTTTAATAGATTTAAGTGAAAATCGGGAATCAGCTTCATATGTGGCGGTTATGACTAAGAATTGTCGTATATGGTTTATTATTGAACTACTGATAAATGGATATAACAAACATGGACAAACCCAATTTGGCCTAAATCTATATGATAATTCGGATATTATGGCAATTTATGTCGTTCTCACAGGTGTCATTTATATGGGGACTAGGTCTGAATGTAAACCGATTTCCACCAATTTTTATAGCGGTCATGCTGTAGTGGATAGAAACTTATATACTAAATTTCATGATATTTGCGAGCTATACTTTAATTACAAGCTTTAAGTGGGCACACTGACGGTTGGAGGACAGACAGACGGACGGACGGACATCGCTAAATCGATTCAGAAAGTCGACCGGTCCAATAAAATATGGCTCTAGGTCAAGTAGTTACAAATATCAGCACAAAGTCGCATAGTGCTATAGGGTATAAAAACTCTAAACTAAACTGAATGAAACGAACAGTTTGAAAATCAAAACCAAATAAAAATTCATTGGTACAAATAAAAACGAAATCCTGCATAAATATATATAAATATATATATAGACAATCTTATTTTGCATTCGTATGTATGTATGCATTTTCGTATGTTTGTGTATATAAATGTTCTGTTGTATTTTTTAACAACAACTCAGAAAAAAAATAGAGGAACTTATTTATTTGTAGACTGAAAGTCAAATACACGAACATTTATTTAAATTTAAAACTATACCACTCTCCAGCAAAAAAAAAAAAATTTGTTTTACCTTGTTTATATTTTTATTGGGTGGAAGGAAAGGTTATCAATTAGTGAGGTATACCTTTTATAAATTGACAGAGCACATTTTTCTTAAATTTTCATAGATCATAGTTCATTTGTTGCAGCAATAAATATAAATTTATCATGGCATTTTATTTTATTGTCAGGCTAAAAGCAAAAGCAAAACTGATAAAACTTCCAATTATTTCCGTAGTTTTCGGAAATAGTTAGCAAGCCTTTGCAAATTATTCAGTAGCTTAAATAGAAATGTTCATTTGGAAATACAACGCTTTTCAGTGTTTTTCTGTACAAGATTTTGTATGTCTTTCTCCATGACTTAAGTAAAAAGGGAATGCCTGTTTAACCAAAAATCCAAAAATAAAAAAATTGGCTTTTAGACTTTTAAGTACCAAATTAAAAACTTTCAGGATTATAATTTAAAAACTTAAAAAAATTGCCAGAAATAAAAAAAAAAAATAGAGTCGAAAAGGTATTCATGCAAGAAATTTTGTATGACAATTGAACATTTCGAAAATATTAGAAAATGATAATGAATTCCCTTAAGCATGAAGTCCTTATTTTGATAGTTGCATAAGTGTCATTTCCTACAAAAATTTAATTAATGAGGAAGTTTGTTGTGAAAACAGCGATCAGGTATTAAGATATTTAATATAAATGCAAGGTACAACAAATATATCACAGATGCTCTGATTGGCCTAAACAATTTCAATACTTATCGTTATGATAGGAAAAGTCCTTGCGGTGGTGTTGTGGGAATTGTAAGCAAAATGATCACAAATTCTGATATTGTGGAGAATTCAGACAATAGTAATGTACAAGATAATATCTCAAATGATAATGTACAAGAAAATACACGCATTACTTCAAATATCATAATAGAACACTTATTTGTTGAAGTTGTAAGCAGTGTTCGAAAATTACTGCTTGGAGTTGTATATAGACCTAGTTGTAGAGTAAGAACTAATGGTTTTCTGAGAACTATCGAAAATCTTACCATAAAAAATTTGATGACGTAGTAGTGTGTGGAGATCTCAATTCTAATATTCTTGTTGAACAGCATCTACTTATTGATATGAAAACATTTGGCTTTGATCCTACAAATTATACTATGACAACTCATTTCTCCACTACAACTAATACATTATTGGATATATTCCATGTCAGCAATATGCATAAAGTCTTCGTATATGATTAGTTGTCAGCACCATGTTTCTCCAAACATGATCTTTTATTCTTGGCATATGACTTCAAACTGCAGTATGAAAGTGGGACTATTACATGTTATGATTTTGAGCACATAAACTATGCCAATATGTCCTTGGAGCTATCAGAAATAAATTGTAGCAGTATCTACTATATGCCCTTGGTTGATAACCAACTGAAATATCTAGAGGAAAATTTGTTGCAAGTTTTTAATAAATCTGTTCCGCTGAGAACTTTGTGGAAAATTACCAGGAAGAAACCGTGGTTCAATACTGAAATAAAATTAGCTATTACTCGTAGGAATTTTGCATATTGACGCTGTAAAATGTTTAAAATCAGTGATCTACATACGGAATATGTAAATGCACGAAGGGACGTGAACAGGATCATCAAAACTGCTAAATCCAAGTTCTATTCATGTCGTTTGTCATCTGCGACTGGTACTAAGAAAACTTGGAGAACTATACGAGAAATTGGGGTTGGATAATCATCGCCATTAGAATCTAATGAAATAGATGTAGATAGGATCAATGTATGCTTCATAAATCTCCCTAATAATTCTTCAAATATGATCTTTTATGAGAAATTTTAGCCCCTCAATACAACTCATTCTGTTTTAGTTGTATAAACCAAGAAGATTTATTTTTAAGCTATAAAGCAATTAAATCTAATGCTGGAGGGTTTGATAATATTCATCCTAAATTTTCAATAACTAGTTTACCGTACGTTCTGACATATATAACGTATATATTTAATAATATAATTACAAAGAGTATTTACCCCCAAAGTTGAAAACATGCAAAAATTATACACACCCCAAAATCTAACAACAATTGTCATCCAATTGCCATACTACCTTATCCATCCAAGGTTTTTTGAACGAGTGCTTCATAGACAAATTAGCAAGCATATTAATGATAACTAGCAGATCCCAGCCCTCGAAATTCGAGTGCAAATTCTAGGAACTTTTATTTTTTCATTAAATAAAGACCGTGAAGGTAAGCTAATCAATTATAGCCAATTCACAGATAACCACACAAAAAAACAAACTTAGTTTTATCACAAACACATTAACAAATTTAATAAACACACATATTGCATTGTATAATTTTGTGTATGTGTTAGTAGCAACTTTAAATGCAATTTACTCAAAATAAAGGAAAATATTTAAAAATCTGTAAATCTGCAAAACGGCTAAAAAGAAATACCTTTCAAATAATATACGTTTGCTCAAAATCGGTACAAAACTGTAGAACAAGACATCGGTCAGATAAGATAATCACCGCATTCGTTATCGAAATTTTTCAGTAGAAATTATTTTTTTATTTTCCAAAATAAAGTGCTAAGAATACTTTTACTCTGTCACAGTTAAAGAATTATGACCCCTAGTTCAGAGTGAAAATGGAACGAGGGCTGATGTTTATCCTTCTTCTTTAAATAATAAACCAAAATACGGATTCTCGATAGACTTTACTCGATATCGAATGCAGTGATTTGGCCCCAGATTTCCGACCGAAGCATAGTTATATATCAGCACTCATAGATGTTTCAGAGTATATTCGAGAAAGTATTGATGACGGAGCCATTTCTTTTCTTGTCTTACTTGACCATTCCAAAGTATTTGACATGGTGGATCATGAGCTTCTATGCTTTAAATTACGCAAAATGTTTAATTTCTCTGTTTTTGCAAACAATAAAACCTCTCGTATGTTGTCAGTTATGAAGCGCGTACCCCAAGGATCAGTACTGGGACCTCTTCTTTTTACCATCTATGTGTATGATCTAGTAGAACAACTATTGTTTTGCAATGTACACATACTGTGAGCGTCAAAAAAATAAACACCTTAGTTACTCATCCCAGCAAAACCTTGGTAATGATTAGTTATTACCATTGCATTACATGGTAATGCTAACTCCATACCTTTGGAATAATTTCGAGGTAAATGTAAGGACTTCCTGATAATGATTTATGTAAATACTTACTGGTAATGACCACTGTTTGTATTAGTAAAAACTATAAATAATGAGTTAAATTTAATGAAACAAACTATTTCGCGGCGATGGTCATCATTGGACAAAAAGCGCAGCAAAAACTGTTAAATTTTACATAACATTATTTACAACATATTTTGCGATACCAGTGTGTTGTTTGTAACAAATTACTCAAAACCCTTCTTGTTATCTACAAAGTAACTATTTAGTTATTTGTATCAGTACCTAGTAAGGTGCCGGTGTCTCCAATGACACCCCCATGTTAAAATAATGGGTTTCGTAATGGAAAGGTAACTACCGAACACTTTTGATTTTTTATTCTAAAGCTCTTTATATGTAATGGAAAGTTATGCTGGGATATTACAAGTTTAATTAAAATTAAGTAAAACAAATTTAAAAAAAAATTTCAAATCAGAAATAAATGCACTTTAACCAGAAAATTACCAAATTTTAAGCGTAAACAGCAAAGAAAATGCAACACAACATCAATACGAAAAGTAAACTTTTAAAATTTTTTAATATATGGTTTATTTTCATTATAGTTTTCTAGGCATCGACTCGATAAGTTTTATTTGTTATATCAGGGGAGATTATGCTCCATTCTTCCTTTTGAAGCTTCTTTAAGTTTGCCTTGCTTGAAAAAGCCCTTCTACCTTTTTGCTGTCAAGATTTTCCCACAGATGCTCGTTTGGTTTAATGTCCGGGGACTGTGGGGGTTGATCGAGTGTCTGAGGAGTCCGGTAAAGTAGCCACTCTTTCACAATTTTAGATGTATGCTTTCGATCGTTGTCCTGTTGGAAGATCCTGTTTCCAGCCATCTTTTATTTCTTGACGCTAGGGCCAACATGGCCTTTAAAATGGCTAAGTAATCCATTTGGTTCATGGTGAAGTAATTAGAAACATAATTACCAACACCTGTTCTCGCCAGATAGCCCCAAACCATAACTGAACACCCACTATATATAACAGTGTTGGTAGAACACTTTTCTTTGAATGTTTCATTTTTAGCACGCCATATTTTTGGAGGCCTTTTCGCGCCGAAAATTTCGGATTTCCTCTTATCTATATATAATATGCTTTCTTGTACTTTTTTTAATCGAAGTTCATTAGCTTGCTCTGATCGCCTCGGATATGTATTATTTCTTGCATGGTACCATACCATATAAGCTATTTTTGTGAAGCGATCTCCTTACTGTACTCTAACTTGCTGGTTCGCCTAATGTCTGCGTTATGTTTTCTCATAATTCAACGGCACTTTAGCCTGGATATGTCTTTACTTCTCTTACTATAGCTCAAATTCAGTACCACTAAGCCACTTTTGGCATCCAGATCTCGTTAAATCTTCAACCTGATGGTGTTTGGCGCATTCATCAACAACTTTTTTTATTGAGCAGTAGTCCTACCCACAACTTCGCCAATTTCACGCAAGGATTTACCTTTTTCTTTTCAATCTGAAATATTTTACGAGTATAAACCGATGTTTGCTTTCCCATAGTGAGAATATTGGCTTTTACATCTTTTTAGTTATTATTAATTAGTACAAATCAACTTAAAATGATTTTTAGTATAATAAATCACGTTATCAGTACAAATTTGTCACAAAAAATTTAGGTTCTTCCCCGAAATATAAAAAAGCGTATGTAAGTGTTAGCACTGTTTACTTTTTTTTCACGCGTAAAATCTGATGCATTTTTACTTTTGAGAGATTTGTGCAATGTTCCCACTTGATTTGATTTCATATTTTATAGGACTCAATCTATAAACTCTGTAATATTACTTTTTATCGTAAGTCAATAATAACATTGTCATAAGACAATTAAAGATTAAAAATTGCTGTTTACTTTTTTTTTTAAGCTCACAGTATATGCTGATGACGTTCAGTTATATATAACTACTGGCACAAGCAGCATAAATGATTGCGTTGCAAAATTAAATTCAGATCTTAATAAGATTTATACATGGGCAAGTGCAAATGGTTTTTGCCTGAACCCCTTTAAATCAAAGTGTTTGATTTTTACATGGAGAACAATGACACTGCCTTTTGAACCATTGATTATAATCTATAATATTAATAGGCTAGGCGATTTCTTGTGACTGATGTTTTGCTCTACCGTTTTATTCCGATTTTGACCAATCGTATATTATTTGACAGGTATTTCTTTTTATCCGATTTGCAGATTTACAGATTTTTAATGTTTTCCTTTATTTTGAGTAAATTGCATTTAAAGTTGCTACTAACACATACATAAAACAAGTAAGAAAATTATAGTCGGTCTAGACCGACTATATGATACCCTATACCATGGTTTAGAGACCCTATCTTTCGGTCCAACTACTTCGATATAGAAAATAAGCAGAAACCAAATTTGAGTGGGATTTTTATTAATTTTTTTGGCTGCAGATATGAAAAAGTTCATATCGGATGCTATATCTATAAAGGGACTAGGTCCAAAAATGGACCGATCCTGATCATGTTTGGTAAAGTCTCTTGTATTTTGCAAAAATATGTACAAACAAAATTTGAGAAGAATCAGTGCAATATTTTTGTTTTTCAATAGATTTAAGTGAAGATCGGGAAGCAGCTCTATATGGGGTCAAAGGGATCATTTTTGAACTACTTATTAGTGGATGTAATGAACGCATACAAACCCAATTTGAGTAAGATCTATATGACAATTTGGATCTTATGGCAATTTATGTCGATTTCATAGGGGTAATTTGTATGGGGGCTAGGTCTGAACATGGACCGATTCTCGCCAATTTCAATAGCGTTCATCCCATGGCCGATAAAAGCTTATATACCAAATTTCATCAAAATATATTCATATTTGCGACCTGCAGTTTGATTACAAGCTTTACATGGACACACAGACGGACGGACGGACGGACGGACGGACGGACGGACATTGTTAAATCAACTCAGAAAGTGATTCTGATTCGATCGGTATAATTAAAGATGGGTCTAGGTCAAATATTTTTGGTTGTTACAAACAGCAGCACAAAGTCATTATACCCAAACCACATAGTGGTATAGGGTATAATTATACAATGCCATGTGTGTGTTTGTTAAATTTGTTAATGTGTTTGTAATAAAAATGAGTTTGTTTTTTGTGTTGATTTGTGAATTGGCTATAATTGATTAGCATAATTTTAGGGTCTCTATTTAATAAAAAAATAAAATTTCCCAGAATTTGCACTCGAATTTCGAGGGCTGGAATCTGCTAATCAACATAATTATGTTAAACATCCAGAAAATTTAAATCGTTTCCACAGCTAAAAATCCAGTTGGTATTTTTAATGATAATCCCACATGGTCTAACCATATTACTTCTGCAGCTGGGAGAACTTGCTCAATGCTTAGAACGTTATGGAATACACAACATACGAGTATAACCCCCCTTAACACTCGAATTTTGCTTGCAAAAACATAACTTATGCCAACTCTACTATATGGCTGCGAAATATATGCAAGCACTGATTCTAAGAGTTATAAAAAGCTTGAGTCCACTTTCAATGCAATTTTAAAATATATTTTCAATACTCAAAAATATGACCCGATTTCGTACTACTCAAAAAAACTTTACGGAAACTTTGTTAAAGATAAAACACTACTGTTCCTATGTAAAGTTGTACGTACACATCAGCCAACATATCTGTATGAGACTCATTTTTATGCGCACCGCTAGAAATCATGACATAATGTACATTAGATACCAATATTTGGTATCCAAATGGCAATTTTATGTCTCCTCAATACTTCTTTGGAACTCGCTACCATCGTCCATTAAAGTTATTAGCAGCGCAATGCATTTTAAGGAGGAACTTTTTAAATTTTTTAGTTGATCCTGTTTCTTATTACTTTTTTTTAAACTTCTTTTTATTTTGATTTTTATTTTTTCTAATGTTTTTACTATGTTTTTAAATTTTTAGATTTTAACTAATTTTGTTTATTTTTTTGATATTTTTTTATTTATTAATATTTGTATTAATATTTTTGGTAATGATTTATTTTTCATTAAAATTATTTAATATTTATACCCCATACCAACATGTGGTTTGGGTATAATGACTGTGCTGGTGTTTGTAACTACCAAAAATATTTGAACTAGACCCATCTTTTATTATACCGATCGACTCAGAATCACTTTCTGAGTCTATTTAGCGATGTCCGTCCGTCTGTCCGTCTGTGTGTCCATGTAAACCTTATAATCAAACTACAGGTCGCAAATATGAATATATTTTGATGAAATTCCGTATATAAGCTTTTACCAACCATAGGATGAAATTGGTGAATTTCGGTCCATGTTCAGGCCTAGTCCCCATACAAATCACCCCTATGAAATCGACATAAATTGCCATAAGATTGAAATTATCGTATAGATCTCAGTCAAATTGGTTTTTGTATGTATTTATTATATCCGTTAATCAGTAGTCCAAAATTAATCCCTATAGGACAATTCTTAGGCCCCATAAAAAGCTGTTTCCTGATCTTCACTTAAATCTGTCAAAAAACAAAAATATTGCACAGATTTTTCTCAAATTTGGTTTGTATATATTTTTTCAAAATATAAGTGACTTTACCAAATATGGTCAGGATCGGTCCATATTTCGACCTAGTCCCCATATAAATGTAGCATCCGATATGAACTTTTTCATATCTGCAGCCAAAAATATATTCTATATCGAATTAGTTGAACCGAAGAGATAGGGCCTGTAAACCATGGTATAGGGTATCGCATAGTCGGTCTAGGCCGACTATAATTTTCTACTTGTTTTATATTTACATTTATTACTTGTTTTTAATCAATTTGTTCAAATTTTCTATTTCAATTCAATGTAAAACTCATATACTTATTTATAAGATTTTAAATCTTGTTGTATGGGAAATCATAATTAAATAAAAACTAAACTTTTTTTTAACAAAAATAATTTCAGACAAAACAATAAAATTTGCTGAATTTTTAATTTGAGAAGATCTGCTAGTTAACGAAATAGCTAAACTTTAAATTTTAGAGTAATATCATCCAGTAAATATTGGCGGATTTGTACAGGATTATTTATTGCGTTAAAAACTTATATTTGTACAAAGTAGAGCTTGCTTTAAAATATTTTAAAATAAAAAAGTTATAGTCAATTAAAAATTAAAAGTTACTAAGAAATTTTTGAATTTAGCAAAATACCGAGAAAGTCCTGCCTGTCTTTTTCAATGACTTCTCTTTTACCAAAAAAAAATAATAGGTTCTTACACTATTTAAGAAAAAATTGCAAAATTTCAAGATTCTAATTTCAAAATTGAATAAAATTGCAAAAATTAGAGTCATGCAATAAATTTTGAAAATTATTGGAAAAATGTAATGAATTCTTTTAGGCAATTGAAGGCCTTATTTTGATAGTTGCATAATGTCATTTTCTAAAAAATTTAGTTAATGCTGAGCTTCTAAGAAGTTTATTGCCATCTTTTTTAAAACAAAAATAATAATTAGTCATTCATTGTTCGGTTTAAGATCATGTATATATTTTTCTAATGAAAGAAAGATAATAATTTTTTTGTAATGTAAGTGAAATATTGGAAAAAAATTGAAGACAGCGCTAGATGGAGTAGCTACTTTCGAACAAAGCGACTTGTTCATCTTCAGCATCTTTCTGCCTATTACTTCAAGTCATGCTTAATCAACTATATTTAACTCAATATTTGAAAGAAAAGAACAAAATTTCATTACATTACAAAAAAAATTATTATCTTTCTTTCATTAGAAAAATATATACATGATCTTAAACAGAACAATGAATGACTAATTATTCCAATACAGATCAACAATACATAACAATAACATACAACACATGAGGTACAATGCATTTGTGTAATCTGTTAAGATTTCACATGCCATTACAGTTCCATCTAGAGGACAATGGCAAAAAACAAAGAGCTGTTCACATTACAAGACTTGTAATTGATCTGGCTATGTTAATGTAGAGAAAGCTAAAAATTGGAAAAGCTCAGCTTGTTCGTACAAACTCGTACATAAAAAGGAAAACATTTCTCATGTTCTTTTCTTTCAAACATTGAGTTAAATAGTTGATTAAGCATGAGTTGAAGTAATAGGCAGAAGGATGCTGAAGATGAACAAGTCGATTTGTTCGAAAGTAGCTACTCCATCTAGCGCTGTCTTCAATTTTTTTCCAATATTTCTCTTACATTACAAAAAAATTATTATCTTTCTTTCATTAGAAAAATATATACATGATCTTAAACCGAACAATGAATGACTAATTATTCCAATACAGATCAACTATACATAACAATAACAAACAAAAATAATTTCAGACAAAAAGGTAAAATAAGCTGAAATTTAATTTGGAAAAGGTCTGCTAATTAATGAAATAGCTAAACTTTAAATTGTAAATATTGGCAAATTTGTACAGAATCATTGATTTCATTAGAAACTTATAACTTATACATTTATATAACATTTTATTTGCTTTGAAATCTTTTAAAACAACAAAGTTTGAGTCATTTAAATATTAAAATTTACTAAAAAAAAAAATTTTTAATTTTAGAAAAATACTGAGAAAGTCCATTTTGGATCACTCTGTTCACTGTGGTTTAGTTGAAATAGAGGCGTAATTTTTTTGGCTTCCGAGGTTCACTGGTATTTGCCTTCAAATGAGAAAGATAACCTTAAAGCCGGTAACCATAAATAATATGATTTTTATGTAAGCCGCAGTACTTTGCGGTAAATTGAAGAGAACACAAAATTTTGTTCGAAATGTGCAACATCATAATAGATTAAAATATTCAAGTGTCTCCTGATCTTAATACAAAAAATAAAAAATTTTTAGCAAAATTTCGCAGCCTTTGTCTTATCTGTGAACACCACCCCGCAAATTATAATTGCGTTATCATCGAATATGTGGATTTGCAAACTTCAGCTAAATAGTGGGACAAGATTTTTGTACAACACGTAGTTGTGGAGTTTCACCTCAACGTTGGAAGAAAAAATTTACGTCACAAATTCCCAATTTAAGCAGTTGCTACTAACCACAATAGAATCGGAATATTGCAGAACACTGGAGTCAACTTTGTGCCTAAAGGATCCACATAAGGAGTGAAATAAAAAAAATCTTAATTGATTTTTTTATCTCCGAAAAGTAATTCAGTTATTATTTTTATTCATTTGTTGTTAGTTTGATTAGAATGTGTAATGAAATAAAAGTATGTGCTAAAATTATTAAATATTTTCAACAAAATTCTACTTGGTCCTATAAAAATTTAGCCAAAGAATGTAAGGTGTGCCAGCAAATTGTTTCCAATGTTATCAGAAGAATTTGACCATTGATAAGAAACATTGTTCGGGGAGAAAGAAAGGTCCACATAATGATTTTAAGGCCAAGGAAAAAGCAAGCATATTAAAAATGACTCACAACAGAAACGGTGGAAAAGCAGCCCGGTTAGCTCAGTGCTCGGACTATTTGGTGCGAAAACATGTTAAAAAAAAAAAAAAAACATAAATCAATAAAGAAATAAAAAAAACACTCCTGGGGCCAAATCACAGCATTCGATATCGAGTAATATCAATATAAATTCCATATTTTGGTTTATTATTTATAGAAGACGGACAAACATCAGCCCTCGTTTCACTTTTACTCTTAACTAGGGGCCATAATTCGTTAACTGTTCAGAGTAAAATTATTCTTAGTATTTTATTTTGGAAAATAAAAAAATAATTTCGATCGAAAAATTTCGATAGCGAATGCGGTGATTTGGCCCCTGGTGTCTAATGACTAAAAATATGTGCTGGCAGATTTTTCGCAGCTTCCTGGTCCAAATGTTAATGATGCTAATGCTTGATTAAATTTCGAATACAATTTTGGGACCCAAAAGCAAATGGAATTTAAAAAAAAAATGTGCCTGGTATGACAAGCTAGATGCTAGTTATTTGCTACTATACATATGCTCTACAAATACCGACATTTATATTAAGGAATATATACAAAGAAGACAATCCTGTCACTATGATAGGAAAGCTTTTGAGTGGTACAAGAACAATAAAGTGGTGTTTATACCAAGGGAGTTAAATCCTCCCAAATGCCCGGAGCTTAAGTCAGTGGAAAGATATTGGACTCTTGTGAAAAGGGAGCTGCAGAGCACAAAAAAGTATTTCAAAATGTGGAAGATTTTAAACGGTGAGCAACCATAAAATTCCTAATGGAAGGGTTTCCTGAAAGGGTCCATAAATTAATTACAATTATATAAATTATCTCTTTGCAGGTTTAAAATAATTTCTATTTAATAAAAAAAAAAAAAAACTATAGGTTCAATTGTTTCCTTATCTATAATATTAATATGCTAAGCGATTTCTTGTGACTGAAATTTTGTTCTACCGTTTTATTCCGATTTTGACCAAACGAATATTTCTTTTTAGCCGTTTTGCAGATTTACAGATTTTTAAATTTTTTTCTTTATTTTGAGTAAATTGCATTTAAGATTGCTACTAACACATACATAAAATTATACAATGCTATGTGTGTTTTATTAAGTTTGCTAATGTGTATGTGATAAAACTGATTTTGTTTTTTTGTGTGGTTATCTGTGAATTGGCTATAATTGATTAGCATACCTTTAGGGTCTTTATTTAATGAAAAAATAAAATTTCCTAGAATTTGCACTCGAATTTCGACGGGCTGGAATCTGCTAATTATTATATATTATGCATGTTAAAATTTTTGTGATCCCCGAATTATTAGCAGTAGAGGGATATTATTCAATTATCAAAGTTAATTTGAAGCAGATAGAAGTGCCTCCCTAGATTTGTGCCTTACCATGCCAAATTTGCCGGCTTGGAAAGTGAATGAGCATCTCTGAATAATATTTTGTTGTAATTATAGCCAGCTAAACAAAGAACTATTTTGTTTATTATTTATTTTTAAAGTGTCTGGTAAAATTTCAACAATATTTTATGTATTCTTGTCAATTTACAGAATACATAAAATACAGAAAAAAACAATAATTTTCAAGTTATTTCGTATAGATTGCGTAAAAATTTAATTGTGTGTGATTTTTTTTTTATAATAAATCCCTCATCGAAAGTTTGTTATCAACATTTTTTGCAATAGTGAGACGCAAAACAATGCATCACTAACTCTTAAGAAAAGTGGACCAAAAT
Organism: Cordilura impudica; assembly: GCA_963682025.1. Lineage (NCBI taxonomy): Eukaryota > Metazoa > Arthropoda > Insecta > Diptera > Scathophagidae > Cordilura > Cordilura impudica. The sequence goes on from OY821517.1 coordinate 134,921,351, forward strand.
AAGCTCTCCAATAATTTGACAATAATTAAAGAATTTAATAAAATAAAATTATATCAATAATAAATTATTACATATACACCAAAAATTTAGTTAAACTATAAAATTCCTCTTAAACTCTACCAAAGCTAATTCAAAACTACTTTTTCCCTAACCTTATGGTATTTATTTTTTTTTTTTTTTCGTACAAATTTACAATACAATTGTTAAACAACCATGAATTTAATTTGTAGTTATTGCAGAAATAACAACTAAACATTCAAAGAATTATTGAACTCAAGGTAAATTTTAATGCAGTTTTTACATGTTTTTTTTTATTGTTTACATTTATTTATTATAAGACCTGAGGTAGGGCCTGTTTTCTATTTTTGTTGCTCCGTTAAATGTTTATATGTACATCAAATAGATACCAATTACATTATATGTAAGTAGAATTTTTAAACAACAAAGACTATTGTTATGTATTATTTTCTACTTAAATGTTTTTTGATACAGGTTTAAAAATGTTCTTATAATACCTTGAGTTAATAAAGGAAATCAAAAAAAAGTATTTAAAAAAAACAAATTTAAATTACGTTTTTTAAGTAATACGAATTGATTATTATAGCGATAAACAGCATTTGTTTCCTAATTTAGTTTGTAGGTTTGCAATAAAATTTACGAAACTTATTTTTAAATTTATTTTTATTGATTAAAAGAATATGAGGCTTTTGAGTTCATAATAGAAGGTTTCAGCTATTATAATCAATGTTTCATATGGCTCGACCTCTGACTAATAACCATCTTAAAAACTATAATATTTTGAATGCCTGTCTTTTCTAATACATTATTTAAATACACTATTTTCTGATTAGTACACCTCACTCTTTATGTTGAGTCCGATACTAGTTTGATACAAGACATCCGGGGCTAAGTTACTAGAAAATACTAGGAGCTAGGCCCAAAAATGTCCAAATCGTGACAATGGAAAGCCTATGCAAAATAGTTACAAAATTTATTTTACATATCGGACAAGGTCGTATTAGTTACCTCCCCATATATTAAAGCTGCAAAATGTATATCACTAACTATTGTGTTATAACACTATTGTGTTATACAGAGGGTGCGTCATGTTTTATGTCGGTACGTGAATTTTGAATAACTTAAAAAAAAAATATTTCCATATGTAAAATATTTTTAGTTAACTTGTTCCTTTTAATTTCGTTTACACAACTTTTTATATACAACATCGAGCAAATGGCTGCATGTATTGCCACGGCAAAATGTGCCTTTTTTGCTGCATTATCCACAACTTCTTCGAACATCTTAGTCGGTATAGCAATGATTTCGGAACGAATGTTTGCCTTGAGCTCGCCAATGGTCTGAGGTTTGTTGGCGCATACTTTTCTTTTGAAATAACCTCCACCAAAGAAGGTCGTTAGGCTCAAAACTAGATATCTTGGTGACCAGTTAATGTAAACCTTTTTTGTTGACATCACACCTCCATGGATATGATTGTTGCTTTGCTTGATTTGCAATGTGGAATGGTGTACCAATTTATTCAAACCAGTAACCATCAACAAAAGGCCAAATCACCATATTGGCACAAGCGCCGCACTTAGAACCACATTCTGAGAAGGCGGCCAAAAATCATTTTTTTATAGATACCGATTTTAAAGTTACGTTATTCATTTGATAGTAAATACCATTGAACCTCGGGAGCCAACAAATTGCGACTCTATTTCAACTTTATCATAGCGAACAGGGTCTTCGAAAATGGGATTTCTCGGTATTAAGCTAAAATTAAAAATTTCTTTGTAATTTTTAAATGACTGTAAATATTTTGTTTCAAAAGACTTTAAAGTAAAATAAATTTTGTATAATTTTGTAACTTCTAAGCTATTAATGTTAGAAATATTAAGCCACTGAGACGTTTAGAAATTAAAGATGTCAAAATTTCCCGAAAATCTCCTACTTAATAGAGCATAACTCTTGCCCATGAAAAGCCATAAAAAAAAAATCTTTCACTCTTCTGTAGTCCGAACACTCCTCTACACTCTTATTCACTATATATACCCGCCAGTTTCTGCCCGTGTGCACCAGAACAATTTTTCTGACCAAAAGTCAGATATTTTGTGCAAAATTTACGAATACAAAAGTTTTCCACTATGTGGTTAGGGTATATTGAGATGGCCCTGATGTTTGTAACTACCAAAAATATTGGAGCTATACCCATCTTTTATTGTACGGATCAACTCAAAAACACTTTCTGAGTCGATTTTACGATGCCCGTCCGTCCGTATGTGTGTTACGAATACAAATGTTGGTCGTGCCGGTGTACTTTTTTTGTGAGTTTATTTGTTTTTTATACTGACAGAAAAAGGAAACGGTAGAGTTGATATGAGTTGTTATATACGTATAAAAAAGGGTTGAGACATAATGCGCTTAATTGTTAAATTATATTAATGGGTAAAATCTTTTTTATTTTGACAGGAACATTTACATAGGTATTTTTCAAAAACATTAATAGACGGACCTTGAGTTATATAGCTTAAATACCTGACAAAATGGGAAAGCAATTTAAGTAATAGGTAAATGGTAAAAAAAACTATTGCGACACACCCTTTTAAACTATGAGCGGGTATGCTTACAAAGTCATCGTCAGGCAGCATTATATGCCAAAAGATATCAAGTCCCAACCCCCATTACAAGATGATAGTTTAAAGGAACCGTACGAATTTGTAATAATGTCCCCTCCTTATGCTAGAATACGTTTTATGGAGCATATTCTTAAATTGGGTTATAATTTGAAATTTGGTCCGTTAGGCGAAACAATGAGAAAAAACAATTAAAAAGAAGAAAAAGGAAAGCAAAAAAAAAACAATTTCAGGAAAAATATCTACAGATGGGCGCCATAATCGACCAACCAAAACAAGGAGTAACAAACTCAAGTAATGGGAAAACTCCAGGAGATGTTTTTCCGATCCAGAAACTACAGCATCTATGACAGATGCATGAGGGTTGGTGACTCTTCCCGAAACAGCTGTATAAAATGTCATGCATAATATAGGTCAAATTTTTAAACAAATGTGCCAATGTTTTTTTTTTTTTTGCTTTATTTAAACTAAAAACATTTGATCTTAAGCCTGAATAATTTCAAACTGAATCATTTTTTTTTTTTTTTGTAAATAACAGAATTAAAAATAAAACAAGTAAGAAAATTATAGTCGGTCTAGACCGACTATACGATACCCTATACCATGCATTTAGAGACCCTATCTCTCAGGCCCAACTAACTGGATATAGAAAATAAGCATAAACCAAATTTGAGTGGGATTTTTATTAATTTTTTCGGCTGCAGATATGAAAAAGTTCATATCGGATGCTATATCTATATGGGGACTAGGCCCAATAATGGACCGATCCTGACCATGTTTGGTAAAGTATCTAGTATTTTGCAAAAATATATACAAACAAAATTTGAGAAGAATCAGTGCAATATTTTTGTTTTTTGATAGATTTAAGTGAAGATCGGGAAACAGCTCTATATGGGGCCTATGACTAAGAGTTGTCCAATAGGGATCATTTTTGGACTACTGATTAATGGATGTAATATATACATGCAAACCCAATTTGACTGAGATTTGTATGATAATTTGGATTTTATGGCAATATATGTTGATTTCATTGGGGTCATTTGTATGGGGGCTAGGTCTGAACATGGACCGATTCTCACCAATTTCAATAGCGTTCATCCCATGGCCGATAAAAGATCAAATACCAAATTTCGTCAAAAGATATTCATATTTGCGACCTGCAGTTTGATTACAAGCTTTACATGGACACACAGACGGACGGACATCGTTAAATCGAATCAGATAGTGATTCTGATTCGATCGGTATAATTAATGATGGGTGTAGGTCAAATATTTTTGGTTGTTACAAACAGCAGCACAAAGTCATTATACCCAAACCACATAGTGGTATAGGGTATAAAAATAACAAGTAAGAAAATTATAGTCGGTCTAGACCGACTATACGATACCCTATACCATGCGTTGAGAAACCCTATCTCTTAGGCCCAACTAACTGGACATAGAAAATAAGCAAAAACCAAATTTGAGTGGGATTTTTATTAATTTTTTTGGCTGCAGATATGAAAAACTTCATATCGGATGCTATATCTATATAGGGACTAGGTCCCAATATTTTTGTTTTTTAATAGATTTAAGTGAAAATCGGGAAGCAGCTCTATATGGGGCCACAGGAATAACTTTTGGACTACTCATTAATGGATGTTATGAATGCATATAAACCCAATTTGTGTAAGATCTATATGACAATTTGGATCTTATGACAATTTATGTCGATTTCCTAGGGATCATTTGTATGGCGGCTAGGTCTGAACATGGACCGATTCACACCAATTTCAATAGCGTTCATCCCATGGCCGATAAAAGCTTACATACCAAATTTAATCAAAATATATTCATATTTGCGACCTGCAGTTTGATTACAAGGTTTACATGGACACACAGACGGACGGACGGACGGACATTGTTAAATCAACTCAAAAAGTGATTCTGATTCGATCGGTATAATTAAAGATGGGTCTATGTCAAATATTTTTGGTTGTTTGTCATTATTCGACTTGTATAAGTTTTAAATCGTATAATAAATACAAAAATATAAAACAAATTTAAAAAAAAACTAATTTAACTCTTGTTTTTATATCTCAGCAATCAATAAAAACTCACCAATTACATTTACCAAGACAATCAGCAAAACATCTATTTTTTTTTTTTAATTTTTTAAAATATGACATTACAAGATTTTGATTATATGGCATTTGAACTTTTGGCAATAAAATTTAGGTACAGTTCTTTGTAAAAGACCTTGATTAGAATTCCAGTCTAACAAGTTTTCGTTATATTGTTTTAATAGTTTTTTACCATTTTAGAGCTAGAAATCTAAGGATACAATATTCATGCCAAATTTTATGAAATTCAAAGAGGATACGGCCGAAAAAGGTTATTTTCTTCGTTGATAATAACTTGAAGTCCCATTATACCAATTTTTTTTTATTATTACACAAGGGAACAAAATTTAACTTTTTTTGTGTTTAGGTCGCTGATTTCAAATCTGCACTTGGTTTTTTTTCTATCAGCTCGACTTTTCGTGATATACTGTTATGTCCAAAATTAAGGCTCTTCCACTATGTATATTGGAATAAGTTGAAAAATCCAAAATTCGCCAACAATATTATCTTTAAGTAATGCTTACATTGCTTTTATATTTTCCCGATAGTTTCAGAGATATCGTTGAAGTTTTGAAAAAATAACGATTTTATTTTTAAAAAAATGTTTTTTTGGTTTTGGTCTAAAAACATTTAGATAAACATATTTCGAATGAAATGAGATTGATTTCATTGTAATCGGTGCACATCTTTTGATTTTCTTCACAGTTTACTGAGAAAACTGAATTGATAAAAATCGCGATTTCCATACAAAAATAACATTTATTTAATACGTGTATGTTTGCTGCTGTTCTATTAATGTAATAAGTTTTTGTTGATTAAGAACTGAATGTTGTTTTTAAAGTTACTTGGAACGCTTAACCCAAATCTGCACTTGGTTTTTTTCTATCAGTTCGAATTTTCGCGATATACCGTTATGTCCAAAATTAAGGCGCTTCCACTATGTATATTGGAATAACTTGAAAACGGTTCACCATTTTCTGGTGATTTTCAAAATTGTTTTTTTTTTTAAAGATGTACTTGTTACCTTTGAAAAACAAAAACGATCATGGCTTTTTTATATTTCTCAGAATTAAAAATAATTAAGTAATAAAAAAATTATTGTGGTAGCAAACTAATAAATGCTTATAAATGTGCGTGGACACTGGATTGCTGTTCCTATGATACCTAAACATTTAATGACTTTTCTAAACTTGAAAGTAATTCTCATTTAGGATTCTGCTGCAAAGATTCAAATAAACACGTATAGTATAGTACGCAATGTGTACTCACATACAAACATATATGTGTAAATGTTGCTTCATATTTTAGTTTGTTATAAGAAAATGCTTAAATAGTGTAACTCTTTCCTGGATGCTTATTAGATTAGTTTCAGCAATGGCATATGCAATTAACTTTTTACCAAAGAAATTATCTACTGCTTTTCTGTACTAATGAGGGTTGATGACTCGACCCAAAATAGATGTATTACCTATCTTGCAACATATGGATAAATTTTAGAAACAACTGTGCCAATGTTTTAAAGTAACAACTTTTGATATTGACCGTGACTAATTCCTAATACATTCAAAGATATTTTTGAAATTAATATATAAATATTTTAAATCAGTTTCTGTCCGAACTTTAAAAGATTTCCTCCATTTCATTTCCTATTTCACCAACTCTATAAACTCAAGAGAACTTGATTTTAGTTAATGACGGTTTATTTTTTTAATAATTTATACAGCCATGGAAATATAAATGGCATAAAACTGTATTTAAAATATATGTCAACATTTTTTTAATAAAATGTAAAATTTTTTTGCGTTCAGCTTACTAAACATTCAGTACTCGAATAGCTTTTTAAAGTATGTTGTAATATTTTGTGCATTTGAAAAATATTCTAATAAAGGTATTTTAGAGTCAAAAGTTTTTGAAAATAGGATCAGTTAGACAGATCACAATTGAGGATAGACGGATAGTATTGTATATAGAGAATTTCTAATCTCAAGAAAATTTCTCGAAATAATGTGTTCAATTCAGTTCGTTCATGTATGTATAGAGACTTCCGATTTATTGACAACGAACAAAAAAGATAGAATGGCGAACAATTATCCATTCAAGTCATTACCGCAGATAGCATTCGACGTAATCAGCAGGCGACTGAACGAGGTAAATATGTTTGGGTGCATGTACAGAAACAAAAAACACTTTTGACAAAAAAAAAACTGTAAAATTATATTTGTTACTACAGTAAGAGCTTCTGGGATTTAGTTTTGAGTACGTCATATCAAGCTTTCTAGGTAGCAGACCAAAGATCGTCCCATGTTTTTATAATTTTAAATTGCAGTTTCAACCTTGAATTCATTGCAAGGGTTTTCGATTAGATTTTAATCAGGGCTTTGGGCTGACTAGTCCAACACGTCGATCTCTCCGTAAAACAGAGATTTTTTAATAGTTTGAAGGAATGTTATTATAACCTTAAGTTGTATTATTATTGATAATGAATTCTTATGCCATAGAAAAAAAAATCAAACACTAGTTTTTATTAACAATATTTGCGATAATTTAGTATAAGGAGAAAAAATAAAAAGTATCATTTGTATGTCCATAATGTATGAAATTTTTAAATAGGGAAGTGGAAACTTTACATAGTTAAAATTTAATAACTTTATAAAATTTTGTGAACATTGGTGTGTAGTCACTTGAAAAAATTATTGAAATATATCTTATTTGTGGCTTAATGTAGGTGCTATATTATTGAATTTCGGAGAATTTAAGAATTGATATTTTTAAATTTAAATTTACTCTTAAAAAAAAAAACGCCATCGAAAAAATTAATAAATTTTTGCCCATAATTTTTGATGTTGGAAAATTTATTAAAGTCTGTTTAATTAAAGATTTATATTATATATATATTATCTTCCGAAAGTTGTTTCGAAAATATTTTGCATTGGCATTTTCTACTTTCATCATTTTATTCTACATTGCTTTTCATTGTCTTCCTTAAAACTTACTATGTCTTCAAATCTTTCAACTTAAAATAAGGTATTCTTGTTTAATGTCTTAAAAAAAGACAATGTAGATTAAATGTTTTACCCTTACTTGGTAACATTAGCCTTTTAAACTAAATTATTTGAAAAAAAAAAATTAAATAAAAACAACTAAGAAAATTATAGGCGTCTAGACCGGCTATGCAATATCATAACCATGCGTCATAGTAGACTACAAAATTTACATGGACACACAGACGGACGGACGTAGCGGCAGAAAGACAAATGGACGGACGGGCCGACATCGCAAAATCGAAAGTAATTCTGAATAGATCGTTATAAGCAGAGATTTTTGTATATCAAATATTTTTTGTAGTTGCTAACATCAGCACAAACTCATTAAATCCTGACCACATAGTGGTATAGGGTATAAAAATACGTGAGAAAAAGTACAATGTAATCATTAGATTATATTAGTCTTTAATGTATATCTTAACAAACCTTTTTTAGAAAAAAATAAATAAATAAATAAAATTAAAATCAAATCTTTACTTTAATTTTTTTTCCTTTGTTTTTCCTTTTTTTGCATAAATCTCAAAATTTTGAAATACTTTACTTCTGTATGTAAAAAGTGTAAAAATTAGGATTTAAGTTGAGGAAAAAAAACAAATAAACCTCAGGTTAAATTTAATCACGTCATTATCACGTGTAATAGCAACATTAAGATTATTTCAATACCAGTAAAAGTTAAGAAAACAGCAAAGGTTTTTTTTATAATTTTATGAGTCAAGTTTCAGTCAAAATAAGGTTAAATTTTTCTAGTATGTTTTGTTTTAATTATCCTCGGATTTAAGTGAACTTTTTGCAATGCGAGTCTTACTGAAAATAAACTAAGCTTTTTTTTAACACTTAGTTTATACACTTGTATGTCTTTAATATATTTGCTTTTTTTTTGTAGCTTTCTATTATAGAAAACTTTCTTTTACTAACACATACAATTAGCGGAAACGGAAATGCCTTTAACTTGAGGATTACTTGTATGAGTGTTTGTAGAAATGGTTATATACCACATGTTGTGTTTAACGAAATATGCTACAAATCCCAACTAGTTTTAGTATTTCCATATAAGAGAAATATAGAGTTTATGGAACAACTGTAGCAACCCCCCAAAGACTTGAGCTGTACAGAAGTGTACACACCATTACCAAGCACTTGTATTAAATAAACTTTATTCTTCGTTTTTTTTTTTTTTTTGTGCAAATAGTGTTTCCTCATACCTTTTTTTGTGTCTATGACACGATGAACGCACATTGTTCCCTAAACTAGAAGTTGAATGACAAAATTTAAATTTATACCATAATAAATCAAAGCAATGCTTGATATTTATACAATATTAAAATTTTAAATTGAAACCATTTTTATAATTGGTATAAATTTACAATATTTGTACTTTTTTTTTTTGGTTCGTAGCGATAACTTTCTCAACTAAAGTCAAATTATTGCTTTTCCATGAAAATCATAATATCTTTATTGAAAAACTAAAACTATTTATTGAAAAACTAAAAAAAAAAAACAGGCAGAAAGTTCTTAAATCAAATTCAAACTTGTCAACAACTCGAATATAAAAAATAACTGCATTTAATTTGTTCACTATAACAGGTTAAATTTTGATCTAATTGATTAAATTTAAAAATTTAAACAACTATTATATAGTAACTAGTGTAGCCCAGCACTCGAAATTTGAGTGCAAATTCTAGGAAATGTTATTTTTTCATAAAATTTTTGACTTCCAGTATTTTTTTAATCTATATATATAAAAAATTTATGAATATTTAAATGAGCCTAAAGGTATGTTAATCAATTTTAGAAATTCACAATTCAAAACAGAGCGTTTGATATAAAATTTAAAAATATAAATCAGTCGCATACACCCTGAATTATTATAAATATTTTATTTTATTTTATTTTATGTTTTTTTTTAAGACAGATTAAACGTAAATTTTATCATTCACAGTTTTTCCTCCATATGAGCTATAACTATGCCAATTTTCACACTCCTCCGTGCCCGCATATTGCTTAAAAAGGGAACTAAAAATTTACCTTCACGTATTAAAATATAGATTTGGGAAAACGATGCTAACAAATACAATAATATTTTTTTTTTGGATAATCTTGTAAAATTCAAACAACGACATATATTTTTTTTTAAATTTCGTTTTTGAGTTTAATTTAAAAAATTTTTAAATTTTAAATAATTTCTTTAATTTTTACCAAAGCCTTTGATTTAAATCGTATGGGATCGAAAAGATCTTAACGCACTTTTTTCCTCATAAGTTTTTTTCTTTTGTAATTATTAAATATTTTCAACAAAATCCAACTTGGTCGTATAAAAAAAGTTGGACAAAGATTTGAAATCTGACATCAAACTGTTTCCAACGTTATTAGAAACTATCAGTAGAGTTTGACCATTGATAGGAAACATAGTTCCAAAAGTAAGAAAGGTCCACATGATGTTTTTAATGCTAACATCTGGTAGAAAAACAGCCCGATTAGCTCAATTCTCGGACTATTTGGTGTGAAAATCCAATGCAGGCTTAAAAACATACAAAGAAGTTGAAATCATGTTTTATAAAAAAAAAACTCCTGCCGCATAATGGAGGACGAAACGTATTTACTGGTGGATTTTTCTAAGCTTCCGGATCAAAATTTGCATGTTGCTGGTACTCGTGAAAATGACATAGATAAGTTTAGGACCCAAAGGCAGACAAAATTTCCACAAAAAAAAAATTTGTTATATGCAGTTGTGGCAAAAGAAGCAAGCCAATGGGCTTTTTAAATTTATTGCGTAGTGTTTGCAAAGATGACAACTTCCTTTTATAAGCCAACGCAATGTGTCCACATTAATTATAATTACTTAATAATTAAATAGCATAACTAAGTTGCAGGAAAGCCAACATATATCAAAATTTTTTGTATTTTCGGATAGATGTAGTGGACAATGTAAAAATACATAAGTTTATTTTGAGAACTTTTCCACATTTTGTAAAACTATTTAATTTAAGCATTTTTAAATGGATTTTTTTTTGCCACCTCGCTTGGCGAAAGTGCAATTGATGGCATTGTCGCAGTATTAAAATGAAAGGTTTGGGAACTGATAAGAACTCAAAGCATAGTTTTAAGTAATGCTTACGAATTTTATGACTGTTCTTAAAAAAGTATTTCCGCGATACAAATAGTTTATATTTCGTCAATAAAAATTGGTGTAAAATCTGGAATAGTGTTAAAAGTATTCCAAACCTTAAATGTTATCACCATTTGAAATATGTAAAAGAAAAAAACTTTATAGTAGTATTTTAGTAGTATTTTGACCGATTTTGAAGTCATCATTTTGAAAAAAACACGTTTATATAGCCACCTAAAATGCAAAAGGCCGCAACTAACAAATAGTTCAAAATTTACATTTGTATTGTAGTTACGGCCTTTTACTTAAAAACTACTATTTTACCATAAATTTGTTTTCATAAATAAAAATCCTTCTTTATTTTTCAGCTTGATTCTAAAATTTGGGTATTAAGTTTAAAGTATTTTTTATTTTATGATGTTTTTTGCTTCTCTTGTAAAAAAATAAAAATACTAGTTACGGCCTTTTGCATTTCAGGTGACGATATATAGTTTTCAAGAAAAATTACAAAAGCAGTGTAATACTTAAAAAAAATATATTTTTATATAGCGTTCTGACTATTTTCGTGAGACTCAATTGATATTTTCTGAAATTCAATTCATATTTTCTGAACTAAATTTAATAATTTGTGAAATATATTTGATGTTTTCTAAAATACATTTGAATTTTTTCTGAAATACATTTGATAATTTCAGAAATACATTTGGTGTTTTCTGAAATACATTTGATGTTTTCTGAAACACATTTGATGTTTTCTGAAATACATTTAAAATTTTCTGTAATACATTTGATGGTTTCTGAAATACATTCGATAATTTCTGAAATACATTTTATGTTTTCTGAAACACAGTTGATATTTTCTGAATTACATTTGATAATTGCTGAATTTTCGACTTCTTCAAAGTTGTCCTAGTATTTAGCTTTTTAAACTCACAGCACACCTAGCGGTTCTGCTTACTAAAAAATTCTGTCAATAGAAAATATATACTTAAGTATTTAAAAAAAAAACAACTCTGTAAGTTTGTGAACATGTTAAACTCACAGCACAGCTAGCGGTCAATAGCTTGAATATTTAAAATTAACGAAAAAGATTTGTGATTTTGCTAAACAGACAGCGAACTTGGCGGTTCTGCTTACTAAATACACCAATACACTTACATATACCACACACCGATTTTCCCTTACGCTGTTTTTGTGATTGTATTGTGAAATCACATCAAAAAAAATGTTTCTTCTTCTCTACCACGCATCATTCAAACAAAATTAAAATTTGCATATTAATTACAGTGTTAATTGCAATATGTCTGAAAAATGACGTGGAATCTAACAAACTATTAAAAAAAAAAGTTATGGTTTCTATATAGTTCAAAAATGTGAAACGTCTACCACGAAACGTCCGAACACTATGCCCTTATTAAAGGCGGCATATGGCTGTTGTGAAAGCTTGTTAAATTTATAAAAAATATTGTCTTTAAACTTTTTTTGTTAAGCTAATAAATTCGCAGATCTAGGTATAATACGAACTTAGTCACAAAATGACTTCCATTTAGTGAAACGTCCGAACGCATATTTAATAAAAATATTTTGTCCCAAATTTCAGTTGAATAAAAATTGTTTTATTTTATTTTTTATTATACTAATAAATAGCTTTTCGATAATATACATCTTTCTGGATCGCACAGTGTCAGATTTTGCCATTTTGGGGGACAAAAGTCTGTACAGTACTATCTCGATAATCCGGACACTGCTATGAGCCGGACAGTTTCAAGTTTTTTACTTTATAGTCCGGGCATTTATTAAAATTTGCTTTTACATACGTAGTACTTTTATTTATACTTTGCCTTGTGAGTTCTTGCTACATTTCGTGAATAGCGGTACTTTAACAGAAAGTAACGTACGTACGAAATGTATGAGCTAAAATTATGATGTATTTATTTATTATTTGCGAACTAAAATAGTGAGTGGACGTTATTGAAAATGAGCAGTGGAAAAATTAATAAAAGGGCTCATAAAACCATAAACGCCTTGATAAAGGGAAAACATTAAGATGCGTTGCAGCAGAATGTAGCATTTACAAATCTACTGATTTTGATAAAAAAAATAAATGTGTGCAGAAGCCCGGTGAGTGAGCATTTAACCAATTTTTGTTTACAAATTATTAACTCAGTGACACTTTTCAGAAAAAAGGTAGACCAAGTTTGGAGAACATGCTGATATAGAGGACGTCTTAATGACTTGGTTTCTAAAGGGTCCGCCATCTAACGTTTTTTTTTTTCAACTAGTGCTTATTTCGTGAATGGTAACACTTAGCTCATGTCTGATTTGATAGATAATTAGTTTTATCGTTCCGCTGAACGAATATGGTTGTGTATACGCTTGAACAACGCTGGGAAATATTGCGACATTACTTTGAAAATCATGGTAATGTTGCAGAATGTGTGCGAAAATTGCGTACGGATTTTGGAAGAAGAGAAGCACCGTCAGCTCCGTATGTTTGTTATCTTGTGAAAAAAGAAACTAGCATCCTCATCGATAAACCAAAGCGTGAAAAGCCAAAAACAGTGCGTACACCCGAGAATATTTCTGCTGTGGCAGAAAGTGTGCGTGAAGCGCCATCAACATCAATTCACCGTCGTTCTCAAGACGCCATACAAAGTCCAATTGGTTCAGGAGTTGAAACAAACTGACCATCCAATGCGTTTTCGCTTCGCTAAGTGGGCCAGCGATCGACTTACAGAAGATGCCGATTTTGCCAAAAAAAAAATCATCTTTTCAGATGGAGCTCATTTTGATCTTGGCGGGTATGCAAACCGTTACAGTCAATGGCGATCGTTGTCGGGCCATGTTGAACGAATTTTTGTTCACAAAAATTTAAGAGAAGGATATTGGCAACATTTGATTTCAACAGGACGGCGCTACGTGCCACACAGCCGAAGCTACACTCGATGTTTTGCGCCCTGTTTTTGACGAACGCATTATCAGCCGCAGAGCTGATGTCGTTTGGCCACCTCGGAGCTGCGATTTGACACCGTTGGACTATTATTTGTGGGGTGCCCTCAAAGATTAGTGTTACGCCAACAAGCCGGAGACAATTGACGCTTTAAAGGACAATATTCTTGAAGCCATTGGTGAAATAAAGCTGCACACAATCGATATTGTGCTTAAAAATTGGACCGATCGTGTAGGCTACTGCATGGCCAGCCGAGGCAGCCATTTAAATGAAATTATTTTCCATTATTAACCGGAAGGGTTGTACTTTCAAATAAAAAAAGAAACTTGAGATAATATTCAGTAGTTTTTTTTTTATAGCATTTTCAAAAAAAAAAAAAGTTATTTGCCGGACCCTTTACAACAGAGACATCAGCATATTCCTATCTCAACCGAAATGATCAAAAGCAAAGCAAAGACAATGACCAGATTTATAATACAGATGAATCTGCTGCCTTTTGGAAAGTTATTCCTAGAACAACATTGGTGCATTCGCAAAAAAAAATTGCATCTGGTAGAAAAGTTTCAAAAGATCGCACAACTTATATGCCTTGTTGCAAAGCTTCTGGCACACATAAGCATCATTTTAAAATTTTAATCTGCCTGTAATTTATAAAGCAAGTAAAAAAGGTTGGATGTCGACGTATTTATTTAAAGAATGGTAGAGAAAACATTTAATACCATATGTAAAAAATGTAAATGTAATGTAAGAAATTTTGGCAGATAATAATAAACTGTTAAAAGCTACTTTACTAATTGACAATGTGCCATGTCACATAGATTCGGAAGATCTTGACATAGACCCAAATTTTCGAACTGTGTTTCTTCCACCTAATTGCACAGCTGTCATACAGCCTTTGGATTAAGATTTAATTCAAAATATAAAAGTAACATACAGAAAGCAATTTTTAAATCATCTCGTTACTGATAATTCAGATATGGGATTTGGAAACTTCAATTTTGATCTTTGAGACTTCCTCCACTTTTCCAGTATTTCATCACAAGTTTTAGTAACAAATTTTTTTCATTTTTTAAGATCAATAATTTGATTGGATCCATTACTAATATTTCCTAAAATGAAATCCAAGATTCGCTCATATTTCTTATTTGCCACAGCTGAACACCAAACATCGAAAATTTGTTGGTGAGACATGCTGAACTTTTGAAAAAATTTGTATGTTGTGTGCAAAAAGATGCAAAAATATTTTGTAATTTTTGAGTCCATGGAATATTTCTCACTTTCCAGTTATGCCTACAATAAAAGGGTTTACTTAAAACGGCACGGAAAAATTATCCTCATTTATTACGAAGATTTATTATTATTATTAAGTAGAATAACTACTAAAAACAAAACAAAAAAAATTGACAACAAATTTAAAAAAATTAAGTTATTTATAGTTACAGTGGTTTCCCGGTTTAACGAATACTCGGTTTAATGAATTCGCGATTTAACGAACAGCCAAATATTTTACATTGAGTACCTTATATTACGAATAAAAACATGATGTAGTACTCGACATAACGAGTAACACAGAAAACTTAGCTTAAAATAAGTAGAAATAAGGCAATTAATAAAAAAAAAGGTGAAGAGTTGATTCGCTCATTTCATTTAGAAGAATATTATTCTTGTATTTTCAAAACTAGAGAGGTGAAAAAAATCTTTTAAAATATCTGTTCTATTTTAATTTTTGAAATTCTTTAATTTATAAAGCATTTTAGAAGACTGCTTTTTTCTTTGACTTTTATTTTCATCAAAATGGTAAACTAGAAAAAGACTTTCATTTAGAGAAAAATTACAAATTGTAAAAGATTATAAAAAGGGTGAATGTGTACGGGCTTTATCCAATAAATATGTAATACCAAAATCCTCTATATGCAAAATTATAAAATCAAAATGAAAACTTATGAAAAATATGGAAAAAATACTTTTGGGCCGAAAAAGACGAGCTATGGAAAACGGTTAGTTTCTAAAAATGCAAGCCAGATTGTTTTAATGATTCGAGATGGAAAAAAGAAAAATGTTGCAATAACTGGGCTTATTTTAGAGATAAAAGCTATGGTTTTCTCATGTTAGAAAAAGATGTGGAATTCGACTAAAGAAAGAAAGAGGTGAGAAACTCTTCTCTCGAGCAGAGTTAGTGAAGCCTTTTATTAACAAATTTAAATAATTAATTGATCAGCATATGCAACGATGCTATATTCAGCGCTAATGAAACAGTGGTCATGCTTCCGGTGGAAAGACTGTACCAGGTGGAAAAATTACAAAAGAGAGAGTAATTATACTTTTGTGCGCAATTGCTAACGGATCAAAAAAAAAACTAAACCTCTTATTATAGGGAAATCGAAAAAGCTTCGATATTTTCGAAATAAATTGGTTTTTCAACGCATTTGCTCCTGATGTAAGTTACAATTAAAAAGCGTATAATCATTTAAAAAAAAACAACAATTTACAACAAAATTCTTTTTTGATTTTAGAAAACGCACCTTGCTATCCGCCAGCAGAAGAGTTGGTTAGAGAAACGAGTGCTCGCACATTTTGATGAAGATGATGATGTTCCATTGCCAACATTGTTACAGAATAACATAGATCTAGTTTTAATTTTAATTGGATTACAATTACTCTACGAAATTTTCCCAAATGAAAGATATTGGTGTAGCGTTTTATTTAACTTTGCGCACATAGCTCACTTGTTAACAGTTTCAGAATGCACTAACTGTAACCGATCTAAATGAATGGGTCGACCACGCTAATGCAATCAATTTAGAAGAAAATGATGAAGGTGATGAAAGTGATAACATTCCTTTAGAAGCCGAAAGTAAAGTTAAGCACACAGCAATAATAAAACATTTTGAAGTGTGAAATAAATGGTGGCAACAAAACAATATAGAGGTTTCAAAAACATTGGTTGTTTCATAACAATCACTAACTATCGCACAACTATCTAAAACTATTTGATATAATTTTACAATGGTTTCAATTTTTTTATTTACACTTTGTACACTGTTGAATAAAAAGAAGGTTGTAACTAAATTGTTTTTTTTTAATAAAAAAAAAGCTAAATAAACAGTACTCGTTTTAACGAATTTTTCGATTTAACGAACAGTCCTGACATTATATCGTTCGTTAAACCGGGAAACCACTGTATTTATTTATTTATTCGGAGTACCGTTAAATTATTTTGGTTTACATATCCTCACTTTCCATTTGTTTATTATTTGCACACTTGTCTCTCATACTTCATTCAAACTTAAGCAAAAAACATAAAAAAAATTTGAGTTTATTCCCCGTAAAATGGCAAATAAAAGATTGTTAAAATAAGCGTCCGAATGAAAAGTGCTACACGCTGGATTTGCCCACATTTGGACTCAAATCAATTTTTTTTTTTAATATCTTTTATAAAATATTTTTCTATACACAGAGAAATATTAACATTTTAATTAATTTAAATTTATTATTAATGTGAAATTTTGTGTAAAACTCGTTCATAGTTTTTATACCTATTTCATTAATTATACGTATAAATAATATTTAATCTATAAAAAGCAAATGTCACTCATACGTCTCATTAAGTATTTTTTTTGGTGGTATATTTCAGAAAGTGATATTTCAGTTTTCTATTTCAAAACCATTTGACAAGAAAATTTGTTTCAGTTTAACATTATTAGAAAGCAGGTTCATTTAAAGTTTAAGTTTTTATTTATAATATATTTCATAAATAATATGTTTAAATTTACATTGTTGTAACACATCCAAATATGAATTCCTGAATACATTATATATAAATATTCTCGTTTAGTAAAACACTAGTGACCGTCTTATTGTTTGTTTATCTTTTTTTTTTATTATAAATCACGTCCTCCACATAAATTTTTATTTTATTTTTTTATACATTTTTATTCACATATTTGCACATAACTTTTGCCAAAAAAAAAAAATGTTGTTAAATATGTTTTTATACAAAAAGTTTCACATTTATATATATATATATATATATATTTACTAAAATCATTTTTTTTCTAATATATATATATTTTTTTTAATAATATTACTTTCCTTTACGCAGAGACAGCACTTTTTTCCAATAATTTTGTAATTATACACTGCCGCTCATCTGTTTAGGTATGACGTTATAATAACTTTTTTTTTATCACTTCTCTCAAAAACTATTACTCAAACTACTAATATATTTAGTTTTATTACGAAAATGTATGTATAGCGTGAAAGCTGTGCAAAAATTAACGGGAATATTGTCCCTTTATCTTTTCTTGTTTTTATTCGAGTTTTTTTATAATTATGTACATGTCATGAGATTTTACATAAGTATTTCAACAATTAATAACAATACGGCAGAGCCTTAAATAAACCAAAATAAACAGTTTAAAGAGGAAAAAAGAGGTATAAAAACCTTTAAGGGAAAAATAAAGTTACCTTATGAAAATTACGAAGTTAAGTTATTAGATAAATTCCTTATAATATCATAATGACAGTGTCAGATCCCTCATCATGGTATTATTGTTCTATGATCAAATTTGTCATGTAAGTGTAATGTAGAGTATCTAAAATTAAGATTACGGATGATCTTTAGATGCTTGTTTTGAATTATTTGGAGTTTTATGATATGCGACTTTGCTGTTTTTGAGAACCAAGCTTGACAGCTGTAAGTCATTATTGGTCGTATACACATTTTATACAACATGAGTTTGTTTTTCAAATTTAATACCGATCTTTTATTTAGCAGCGGATATACAGCTCTCCCACATTTTATTGCCTTTTCAGCAACATAATGGACATGTTCTTTGAATATTAATTTTTTATCAAAAACCACTCTTAAATATTTAACTGAATCCTTCATTGAATTCTTTTTGACCTTGCAGCGGAACACTAGATATTCGTTTGGGTGATTTGTTAAATGGGAAGATAATAGCCTGAGTTATTACATGGTTTTGTTTTAATTTCCATTTTTTAAAGTATTTTTCAGCATTTTTTTAAGGATTGCTCCAGTTTTTATACCCTATACCACTATGTGGTTTGGGTATAATGACTTTGTGCTGCTGTTTGTAACTACCAAAAATATTTAACCTGGACCCATCTCTTATTATACCGATCGGCTCAGAAGTACTCTCTGAGTCGATTTATCTATGTCCGTCCGTCCGTCCGTCTGTTTGTCCATGTAAACCTTGTAATCAAACTACAGGTCGCAAATATGAATATATTTTGATAGAATTTGGTAATGTAAGCTTCCATCGGCCATAGAATGAACGCTATTGAAATTGGTGAAATTCGCTCCATGTTGAGACCTAGTCCCCATACAAATGACTCCTTTGAAATCGACATAAATTGCCATAAGATCCAAATTGTCATATAGATCTAAGTCAAATTGGGTTTGTATGTGTTTATTCTATTCACTAATCAGTAGTCCAAAAATAATCACTATAGGACAATTCTTAGTCATGGGCCCCATATAGAGCTGCTTCCCGATCTTCACTTAAATCTATTAAAAAACAAAAATATTGCACACATTTTTCTCAAATTTGGTTTGTATATATTTTTCAAAATATAAGCGACTTTACCAAATATGGTCAGGAGCGCTTAATTTTTTGACCTAGTCCCCATATAAATATAGCACCAGATATGAACTTTTTCATATCTGCAGCCAAAAAAAATAATAACAATGCCACTCAAATTTGGTTTGTGCTTATTTTCTGTATCGTATTATTTGGACGGGAGAGATATGGTCTCTAAACCATGGCATAGGGTATCGTATAGGTGGTCTAGACCGACTATAATTCCTTACTTGTTTAATAATTGAATTAGACGGTTTACCACTACAAATGAACGCACTGTCGTCGGCATTATAAAGTGCGTTATAATTTCTTTTTATAATAATATCTGAGGTGTATATTGCATATAGCGTAGGTGACAACACCGAGCCTTGTGGAAGACCAGCTGGAATATATCTCTGACTTGAATAGCTCCCTTCAATGCAAACAAGGAACGACCGTTGGGATAAAAAGTGTTTGATAATTTTTTGTAGGTAAAGAGGATAACCCACTATATTAAGTTTATAGATAATTCCCTCATGCCAAATCGAATCGAACGCTTTTTCAAAATCAAGTAATACTACTCCTGTGCTTTTCCGATTGATTTTATTATTTCCAACTAACTTCATGATTCTTTTTATTTGCTAAACCGTGTAATGCTGTTTTCTGAAACCAAATTGTTCCTTATTTATAATATTGTTTGTCTCAGTGAAAGACAACAAGCGAAGCAGAATGATTTATTCAAAAAAAAATATCTAAAATACTTAGCATGCTTATGGGTTTGTAGCTATTCGGCAACTTCGGATTCTTACCATTTTTAGGCACTGGTACTATTTTGGCTATTTTAAATCTTGCTGGAAAATAATCATTCTTAAGGCAAAAATTAAATATTTTGGATAGAGCTTGAAAGAAGGTTGTTGGCATTTTTTTTTTTTTATAAATTATTGTTTTTAAATTTGGAATTTATTACTATTAATTCGTTAGCATCGGTTAGTATACTCGTAGCTTGATCATTTAATACTTCATTGTGCAACAAATTTTGTTCAAAAACAATGTAATTTTTTTATCTTGTTTCGAATAAAAAATGAATAATTAACATTTTAGTAAATGTTTTAGAAAGTAAGATGAAAATATTGTGATATTTATTTAACTTTTTCTCAGGCCATTTTAATACTTATTTACATCTGATGGTGGCACCTGAATTGGCGATCAATCAGTGGCAACAACATAATTTTTTATTAACCACAGATGTACCACACATCCATTGCTGGTCGCTTAGGTTCTCCTAACTCTTTATACGATAATTTGTTAGCTGATAAAAATTTTTTCGATTTAGAACATACTCCTCAAATCTGTTTTCTGTGCGCCTAAAAGCGATCACAATAATATAATATTACTCACATCAAAAGTTTTGGTTAACAATTTGCATGTTGCTGTTTAATCGAATTTTTATAAATTTGATACGAACATTATAAAAGAAAAGGTTCACTTAAAATTGCGAATCAATTTGATCTCCATGGATTTCGAACATAAAAATTAGATTAATAAGTTAACCAATTTCTTGCCTCTATTTTAAATTTTCTAAAGAAATCTTCAAAGCTTGCTTCTTTTCGTCCCCAAAAGAAATACGTCGATAGTTTCAGAATTCTCTGATGTTTCATTGTTGCAAAATGAAAAATTAAGGTTCCTATTATGAGCAACTTTCGATTTTCGATTGTGGTTAAATAATTGATCGAACGAATTTTCATTTGGTATAATGGCGCACATTCGATAAAATAGCGCTATTATGAATTTCAATCAATTGGATTATTCACAATAGTACATATTTATCTGCTGGCACTATAAATAAACATTGTTTGTTTACAAATTTATTAAAGAAAAAAAAATAATTATTTATTGACATGGAATTATGGTTCTATGATCGTCTGATGAAGATGACTGCTTCGTCATGAGAGATTCTTCCAACTTTTTGGAAATGGATTCCACTACGTAAGTATGCGAAGTTTTAACAACGGTATCATTCAGTTTAAGTTAAAGTTTGTTTACAGATTTATAGCAAATTTTCGTTTGCAAGGAGGCGTTTATCGAATTGGTGTCTACTACAGATTAACTGCTGCGGCAATGCACAAAAGGCAGATCAATCTCATGAAATTAAAATAATTTACAACTTCTATTTTCAATAACTTTTATAAACTGCCATCCAGCATCGAAAGCAAAAGTGTGTTCGATTGAAAATTCGTTGTACAACGTAATTTTCGACCGTGCTGCCAGCTAATAATACGAATTTGACATTCGATAGTCGATGTTCGATAGCCAGCAAAGATCGTAGGTCGAATGCGACTCATAATAAGGGCCTTAATTAAATTGTTTTGTTTTTAAATCTATATAAATTACACGGTGCTACAGTGAAAAGGAACTGTGGGTCTCTTTGAGTAGATTACAAACTGTGTCAAAAAATTTCAGAAACACCCTCAAATTCAGAAGTTTTTCTAAAAAACCATTTTCAGTGATAGCCGTCAACTTATAGACCTGTAACTCAGTCGGGTTTTATACGATTTTAATTTTTTTTAAAGGTTTCGGGAAGAAAACTGATTACGCTTTATAATGACGTGCATTTTTTTGAAGCGTTTGCAAGATATTAGTATCGTTTTTTGTTAGGGATATCTAAAAAAAGCGAAATTTATCAACTTTTTGATTTAAGTAGCTTTTCATCGCTTATTTTGATATGAAAGCTTACAAAAATTTATACTAATATATAAAGGAAATTTAGTTCTTAGCTAAACATGGTTCTCATTTTTTAAATTGGATGAAAATTATGAAAGTTATTCAACTTTTTTTCAACCTTTTTTTTTTACTATTTTCTCCCCCAACACAAAAAATATGAATAAAAATAAAACATAATTAACTAAACCAACAAATTGATCAACTTAATTATGCAAAGTGTTTTGTTTGTTGTAATTTTACAGTTACTTTTTGGTATTTACTTAATAAGTGAAGTTATTATATTCGGTAATGCAGAATTAAATATAACCTTCTTTATTGTGAATCTGTCTGGAAGATAATACAGATGAATGGGGTTTATTATGATATAAACGACATTGCTTTTTATATTATTACTGTATGTTTGTATTGTATGTTTTCAAATGGAAAAAATATTTTCTGTTCATTCTTAATTTCGTTTTTGTTGTTATTTATAATTAAATTTGTTCCATTGAATTAAAATCGAATAAAGTTTAAATACGTCTACCTTTGGTGAAGTGTATTGTGAAACAAGTGTAACAAGTTTAAAATTGGTGACAAGTGAAGTGCTATTAATATTTATTTTTATTAAAATAAGTAAGTTCGTAATTTTTGTAATCATTCAACAACTTTTGAATTGAGTATAACTTTTTCTACAGTGTGTGATAAGCGTAGTAATTTTTGTTATGTTTGCATTTTATACGCTGACAAAAAACATCGGTTGGATCTGCAGAAAAACAAAGGTTTTTGTAGCAAATGGTATGAATCAGAAAATATTTGTACAAGCCGTTCTAGTTTACTTAAGAAAGCTAAGTCCGGAAAGTTTATAAGTCAGCCATTACCCATCATCAATGCCAATGATTTGGCATCATCAAATATTCCATAAACCATAGGACTGTTGTTTTTGCCAAATAAATATCACTAGTTAGCAATATAAAAATCATGACAATATTAAGTATGCTAATGTGTTAACTGTTACTAAGCCAATATTAAGTGCAATTAATTGTAATGAATCTTCACCTAAACTAACTGCTGATGAATCTGAAAACGAGGAATATTTACCAAAATCAGCTGAGCCACATTTTGAAACAAATGCAGATTTTTGCGATCTTGTTCGAGATTTTAAACTTTCGTGGAAACAAATAGAGGTTTTAGGGTCGCGACTAAAACAATGGAATATCACACACAGTGACTTTAGAGTTATATTTCCAAGAGATAATCCCCAATCGTGTTTATAGAAATTTTTAAAGCCAGTGATGGTAGCGATGACCTTATATATTGTCACATTAATCACTGACATGAAGCGAATGATTGAAGGTTGTTTTTGGGCGGATCGTGAAAAAGTAGGTATTAATGATTTTTTTTAATTTACAAGCAACTTACATATTTTGAAGGCCCTAAGGTAGTGTTATTGCACAATAAAAATGAATTACCATCAGTGCCGATAACTTACGCAACAAAAATGAAAGAGTCATATGCTACAATGGAAAATATACTCTATTTAATAAATATCTGTGGCAAATTGTTGCAGATTTAAAAGTTCTGACAATATTGTTTGGAATGCAAGGAGGAAATACTAAGTTCCCTTGATATCTCTGTGAGTGAGACAGTCGTAGCGATAACCAATTCATTCGTAAAAACTGGCCTGCAAGGTCATCTTTTAAAATGGGCCAGAAAAACGTTCAGAATATTCCTCTTGTGCATTCAGATAAAATCATTTTACAGCCACCGCATCTTAAGTTGGGCTACATGAAACAGTTTGTAAAGCGGCTGGCTGTAGAAAGCGATGCTTTTTTGTATTTGAAATCTGGGGCCAAATCACCGCATTCGTTATCGAAATTTTTTGATCAAAATCATTTTTTTATTTCCCAAAATAAAATGTTAAGAATAATTTTTCTTTCTTGCAGTTGAAGAATTATGGCCTCTTGTCAAGAAGAAGAGCGTTTGTCCGTCTTCTTCAAATAATAAACCAAAATATGGAATTTCGATTGATTTTACTCGACATCGAATGCGGTGATTTGGCTCCTGTTTTCCCACAAATAATTGAAAGCAAAATAGAAAGTACTCCACATTTTTTTACGAGATGTTGTTACATTAACTTGATCTTATCGTTGTTTTATAAGTATTTTTGTTGGACCGCAAATTATGCTTGATGCTTTTTGGGAAACAAAAAAAAAGTCCTAACTAGGTTGAAATGGTATGTGGATTCCTTGAATATTATGCTAAAAAGGTATGTCGAATGTCCATAAAAATTCGTTTTATGCATGCACATTTACAATTTTTTTCCGAAAACGTTGACAATTCAGTGACGAGCAGGGAGAGCGGTTTCACCAAGAAATTTTACAAATCGAAAAGCGTTTCGATGGAATGAGTCACATAAGAATGCTGGAAAATTATTGCTGGTCTCTCAAACGAGAAACAGATGGTTTGTTGAACATGCGTAAGGGATAATCATTTTTAAATACAACATGCTAACTTAGGTTAAGTTATTTGTACAGTTTTTAATTTACAATTGGTTTACCAAAATAAAAGTCAGCAGTCGCAAACTTATACTTTAGAAAAATCTTAACTGCAAATATAAACCAATGTTAAAACTGATGTCTCATTTTATTCCATATAAAATTGTCTTTGAAACACTGAGCAAAAAAAATAGGTTTTCATCGAAAAAAATTAAAATAACTATTGATGAATTTTGAAAAATTACAAAAAACAAAATCAAAACTTTTGATAAAAAACCAGCCAACACATATTTTTATTTTCATATCAATCAAGAGTGTTTCTAAATTTTATACGGTGTACACGAACATTTTTCTATCACGTATTTTTTGTTTCGAACACACATAAACCACACAAATTCGTGTGTAGCTTTATTTTAAGTTCGATTTCTTGCACGTGTACTGCTAAAAAAAAAAAAAAAGAACATGTTCTCCAACGCGTACATCTAAAAATTAAAACACTGTCCACTCGCGATCGAAAAAAAACGAAATGAAGTCATAAACAACATAAAAAATTTCTCTGTTTTCTATTTTTATACCCTATACCACTATGTGGTTTGGGTATAATCACTTTGTGCTGCTGTTTGTAACAACCAAAAATATTTGACCTAGACCCATCTTTAATTATACCGATCGAATCAGAATCACTTTCTGAGTTGATTTAACAATGTCCGTCCGTCCGTCCGTCCGTCTGTGTGTCCATGTAAAGCTTGTAATCAAACTGCAGGTCGCAAATATGAATATATTTTGATGAAATTTGGTATATAAATTACCCATATGAAATCGACATAAATTGCCATAAGATCCAAATTGTCATATAGATCTTACTCAAATTGGGTTTGTATGCGTTCATTACATCCACTAATGAGTAGTCCAAAAATGTTCCCTTTGACCCCATATAGAGCTGCTTCCCGATCTTCACTTAAATCTATTAAAAAAAAAAATATTGCACTGATTCTTCTCAAATTTTGTTTGTACATATTTTTGCAAAATACAAGAGACTTTACCAAACATGATCAGGATCGGTCCATTTTTGGACCTAGTCCCTTTATAGATATAGCATCCGACATGAACTTTTTCATATCTGCAGCCAAAAAAATTATACCCTATACCACTATGTGGTTTGGGTATAACAACTTTGTGCTGCTGTTTGTAACAACCAAAAAATTTGACCTAGACCCATCTTTTATTATACCGATCGAATCAGAATCACTTTTTGAATCGATTTAACTATGTCCGTGCATCCGTCCGTCCGTCCGTCCGTCTGTGTGTCCATGTAAACCTTGTAATCAAACTGCAGGTCGCAAATATGAATATATTTTGATGAAATTTGGTATATAAGCTTTCATCGACCATGGGATGAACGCTATTGAAATTGGTAGAATCGTTCCATGTTCAGACCTAGCTCCCATAAAATCGACATAAATTGCCATAAGATCCAAATTGTCGTATAGATCTTAGTCAAATTGGGGTTGTATGTGTTTATTACATCCATTAATGAATAGTCCAAAAACGATTCCTATGGGACAACTCTTGGTCATAGGCCCCATATAGAGCGGCTTCCCGATCTTCACTTAAATCTATAAAAAAACAAAAATATTGCACTAATTCATCTCAAATTTTGTTTGTATATATTTTCGCAAAATACAAGAGACTTTACCAAACATGATCAGGATCGGTCCAATTTTAGGCCTACTGCCAAATAGATATATGTATCATCCGATATGAACTTTTTCATATCTGCAGCCAAAAAAATTAATAAAAATGCCACTCAAATTTGGTTTATCCTTATTTTCTATATCCAATTACTTGGGCCTAAGAGATAGGGTTTCTAAACTCATGGTATAGGGTATGGTATAGTCGGTCTAGACCGACTATAATTTTCTTACTTGTTTTTTTTTTTGTACTATTATCTTTTGGTTTTTATTTTTATTTTTATTTTTTTATAACTGCTAATGAATAATTTTATATTTTTTTTACTAAATTTGGTTGAAACAATTGTTGTCGTTATTATACGGGTGTTTCAGATTTTTCCGATCGCGAGTGGAAAATGTTTTAACATGTTCTGCTTTTTGGTAGTACATATGCAAGAAAGCGAACTTAAAATAAATCTACACTCGAATCTGTGTGGTTTACGTGTATTCGAAACAAAAAAAGACGTAATAGAAAAATGTTCGTGTAGATAACGAAATATTAATACGAAACACATTCATGATTGTGTTGGTCACCGTACAAAATTTAGAAACTCACATAATTGATATGAAAATAGAAATATGTGTTTGTTAGTCTGAGCTATGTTTGTTTGAATATCGCACCTGTAACTCTAGAGTGAGTCAACTCAAAATTTATAAATTTTTAGTAGAGGCAAAAAACGGTTTTTTTTAATATTTACTATAAAATTTAAAAACAGTTGTTTGATTGTAAAGATTTGCGAATAATAAGTATACAACAGTAGTCGTTTTTGCGATTTTTTCAGTGATCATCAAAAATAACAAGTTTTTTGGGTAACACTCAAAATAAGTCTTTTTAGTGGATTCTAATGAAGCTACTCTTATAACCCAAAGAGGGTTACAACTGTTTTTTTTTTTTTTTTTTTTTTTTTAATTAATCAACACTCACGGGATGCCACCTACAGATGCAGTGCATTATGTTGATTCCAGAAAATTAGGTTAAGGAGGAAAGAGGGAGTAGAGTGTTCATTTTTTTTTTTTTTTTTTGCAGCGACAGACCAAAGCCTCTGGTGGGAATCGCACCCACGACCCCCGCTTGATAGGCGAGCACGCTACCTACTCACCTACCGGGGCGCGAAAGACTAGAAAAATCAATGTAAGGTTTTTACACTGGATAGATATGACCACTGTGTATCGTTTTCTTGCAAAAAGAGAAAATTGAAAAATTTTGAGTTGACTCACTTTAGAGGTACATGTGCGATATATGTACAAGTTTTTTATTCAGTGTGTGTTTTTTTTCTGAACTCTGTAAAAAAAACGTACCTACTTTCCTCGACTATACATCCCATACATTTTATGAAACCACAAGTCTTTGCCTTTTTTAAAACTGTTTAAAATTTTGAAATCGGTCTAAAAATGTGTGAGTTAGAGGTGCTAAAGTACTACGACTTAACCTAAAATAGTTTTTTCAAAATAACTAAAAAATTTTATGGTGTTTCAAAATCTTTGAAAACGGTTTTTGTATGTCCTCACCTAGGCCTACAACCCCCCCCCCTATATTGCTTTTCAAGTTCTGGCAAAAAGTGTTTAATTTAATTTTTTTTTAAAGTATTTTTTCGATTTTTCGAATAAAATGTTGGTGAGTCAAACAGGAACACAAGTTTATCACATTGGCTAATAATATAAAACGGTTTTAATAATATAAAACTTTGGCTTTTAAGCAAAGATTTCATTTTTATTTTACGTTTTCTCAAAAATTTAGTTTTTTTTTTTTAAATGCCTAAGAGACATGTAGGCTAAGTAAATAGAACACTAAACAATTTTTTCTGATGTATTATGTGGCTTCCTGTGCCACATAGTGACCGTTAAAAAAAGTGTTTGTTCATTCGAAGTACCCGTCCGAAGAATACATCAGTGGATTTTTTTGTTCAACTAAAAAAAAAAATATTAATTTCTTGATTTAAATTGAACTCGGGCATGTTTGTTGATGCTTCCCTATCAAAAGGTGCGCATATTTTACTTTGACCTCCTTTTATTTATTCCATTTTATTGTCATTGAGTTGTTGCACTTGAAAACACCTAGAGCCTATTTGTCTTTGACAATTGACTAACAATACGCTGTTATAGTTAAAATATGCTTTTTAAATGAGCTAGTGTAGTTGTAGAATTTTTGATACACTTTTAAAAATCTGAGGGTGTTTTCGCCAAAAAAAAAAAAAAAAAAAATTAACATATATAAAAAAAAAAACTTTTTTGCAACACTTCACGAACTAAAATATTTCTAACAGCATCAGTTCTAAAACGATTTTAAATCTTTCAACAGTTTTAAAAAGACAAATAGTTGAGATCGCCAATTATATATGCAATTCTATGTAAAAATATTATTCAAAATATTTCAAATTAATTTTCTTTTAATTTTTATCAACCGCTTTTATTGTCTAATACTTAAACCTATTTGTTTTTTCTTATTTTTATTTGAGAGTACATTTATTCGGTTTGTTAGTGTCGGTTAAAAATGGTTAAAGTTACAATTATTTTTAAATAAAATTAAAATAAAATACTACTTTAGACTCAAACAATTTTACTGTTACTTTTACTTAATATTGTTGAAAACGAAACATGGCATATACTGGGATAAATTATATTTTTGTTAGTTAATTTTAAAAGCATATTAAATTGTTTCTAGTTTGTAACAGTGTGTAATTTTTAGTTGAGCGATTTTTTTGGAAAATTTGGCAAATGAATGTGTACCGGTATATAATCAATACTGTTATCATTATTCTAAGTAATGGTGGACTTTGAGTTGCCACTTGTGACCAAGTCGGACCAAAACTGCATGGGCGACTTGTCATATTTATTAAATTTCTTTATACACTTTAGACGTCACTCAAAAAATGCAACAATCGACCGATTTCAAAACAATTGTTTTTTACTTTAATTATCCTGTTTTACGTATTTTTATTTGGGGGGCAATTTTCCCGACCGCGCTACAAATAATACAATAATAAAAACAAGTAAGAAAATTATCGTCTATCTAGACCGACTATACGATACCCTACAGCATGGTTTAGGGATCATATCACTTCTGTCTAACAAATTGGATATAAAAAATAAACATAAACCAAATTTGAGTGGCATTGTTATTCATTTTTTTGACTACAGATATGAAAAAGTTCATATCGGGTGCTATATTTATATGGGGACTAGGTCGAAACATGGAGCGATCCTGACCATATTTGGTAAAGTCACTTATATTTTGTAAAAATATATACAAACCAACTTTGAAAAATCTCTGTGCAAATTTTTGTTTTTTGATAGATTTGTGACTCAGAATTGTCCTATAGGAATTATTTGTGCACTACTGATAATGGGTGTAATAAACACATACAAACCCAATTTCACTAAAATATATATGATAATTTGGATCTTATGGCAATTTATGTTGATTTCATAGGGGTCATTTGTATGGGGCCTAGGTCAGAACATGTACCGAATTTTACCAGTTTCAATAGCATTCATCCTCAGAAAGTGATTCTGAGTCGATCGGTGTAATAAAAGATGGGTCTAGGTCAAATGTTTTTGGTGGTTACAAACAGCAGCACAAAGACATTTATAACTATACTTTTCACAATGATAACTTACTTAGCTTGACAACATGCTGAATAAGTTGCAATTGAAACTGAACAGTTTTTTATTACAAAACTAAAAGTTTTCTTAATTGTTCTCTCTGAAGGTTTATAAATCTTATATTTCAAAAATACAAAAATATTTGTTTAGCGGAATAATTAAAGCCCTTATTTTATGTCTTAACATTATTGGGACAAATTCGATTATGTTAAGCCTTAAATCAGTAATAAAGGCCTTTTGCATCAATTGTTTGTTTAATATAAAAAATACGTTTGATTTATAAAACCGCTGTGAGCCCTTTGGTTACATACTATTGTAGTTTATTTGCTAAGCTATACACGCAATTTTAATTTATTTCAGATGCAAATAAAATATGGTTAGTTAGTATTTATAATAAAACACAAGAACTAATATAAATTTAAAAAACCACAATATAGCCATTTGGTAAAACCCTTTTCGAGAAAAAAAAATACTTTTCTTTTTAATAAACTTTTTTTATTTTGTTATTTTAACTGGGATGTATACACTAGACTGGTCGTAGCTTGTATAGGATTTTTTTTTTAATTCTTAATATATGCGTTGTCTAAAATATGAGGTTTGCTGTCATAAATGCGTTCTTCATTTTTCAGCTTGATCTGACGGTGCCTTCTGGTGCGTAGTGGGGCCCAAAGTATCCGACGTGTATTTATCTGGAGAAAATATTACTTTTTTTCAGATTTTACGAAAATTCCGTTCAAGTTGTTATATGAATCGATATCGGTACTAAATTGTCTTTTCAAAATGCTATATAGCTTCAAAATCGATAAAATTCGCAAAGAAATAGCAAATGGTTGGTCGTGAAATTTGACGGAAATTTTTTTAAACTTTAAGAAATTAATTAAAGACATCATTGTTTTTTTTTTGTCTCTATACCTATAAGTACTTGTTTTATTTCAATGTTGTTAACCTATTGCGCAATTCGATCAAAGATAGAAAATTTTTTTGATAAAATTTTGAAAACTCATTTTTCAAGATATAAAAAATTTTCTAAAATAAAATTTAAAAAATGGATCTTGCTCTCTAAGATTTTGTTAAATACGTGTTCGAAAATAACAGTGTGGATTTTTAAGCAAATTCCTCTGCCAGAATATTTTGACAAGGATTTTTTTCGGAATTCGAGAAAAATTAGATTTTTGTGAAATATTCAGTAAATGTACTCTTTCTAAATATTTTGCATCATATATTTTTTATTTTATATTTTATCTTAGTAGCCTGGTGGTTCGGAAAAAAATAAGAGGGTCACATATGATCCTAAACTAATGAAAGACTATTTATTCAAAAAATTCAAATATTTTGTAAGTGTTGTTGAATTTTTAAAAGCGTTACTTAAAATGTTATAACCAAATGTGTTGATCTTACACTTCCAAAATTTGAGTTAAAGCCGAGAACGTCAACCCATTATTTGCCAAGGCAAGCTTTGGATTTTATGACATTTTTAAATGAAGATAACCGAAAACAAGATATTCTATTATACTAGATGAAACCACTATTTCTTAGCTAGTTTTTATTCGATTTTGAAGCAATGTAGCTTTTGGAAAAGATAATTTAGCACTGATATCGTTTTGTACAACAACCTGTCGAAAAAAATAAACTGTAGAACAAAATTTTCATAAAATCTGAAAAAAAAAAGAGTCATATTTTTCCGGGTACTTTGGAATCGAGCTAAAAAATGAAGACCGCAATTATGACAGCAAACATCGTATTTTAGACAGCGCATATATCAAACCTCGCGGCCGCCCTAAGTAGAAAAATTTCATATAGGAACAATCTATTCAATTATAACATAATGTAATTAATTCTGGGGTACTTTATCCTTAACAAATGCGAAATTAACCCTAAGATCTCTTTTGTTGTGTCTTATGCCTGACTTTCTAGTCGAATTTTCCATTCGGTGTATGCCGAGACTTATAGTAAAATTTCACAGCGAATATTTTTGCAGAACATTTTAGCCCCTTAAATCCCTTTTTTGAGGTGTTGTTTGCTCTTTCCAAAACTGGGAAACTTTAACCCCCCTCAAATAAATATCAGATAAAAAATTTCAAAAGGCCGATACACGTGTCTACAGTATTAATTGAAATATATCTGAAAAATTACGTCAAATCTAACAAATCAAAAAAAAAAAAAATTGTACGACCACTCTTGTATTTATATGCCTAAAGTAAATCTTTAAGGGCGGCAAATACGATCATGTCTTAACATGAATAATTTCCAATATTTTCTAAATTAACAGTTGCCGTTAATCGGAAAAACTTCTCGTCTCTAAATTAAGACTATGAATTGGACAAATGCCAAAACTTTTGGTGGATTTGACATGGAAAATGGGGGTTTCGCTGAAAGGCGTGTTCGTCGGGATCAAACGCAAAATTTATATGAAAAAAATATTATTATTAAGCTGTGGAACATTTTCGGAATCATTGTTTGGGGGGTGAGAAATTCCAGCTGATGGTGAAAATACTAAGCCAACATCGCATTTGGCGTTATTTACTTCTACCTTCTATTGATGTTTGTTTGCTTAATTTTTCAGCCATAACTCAAATTATTGCTAAGGCTTAAATAGATAATTTTTATAACATCCCAGGAAAAATTTTGTAATAGCAGCTCATTGATTTTTGCATTACCAATAATGACCTACCCCTGCCCACTGCATTACTTCTAAAGTGAAAGTCAGGCGTTACTAATAATGTGTTATACAGCTACTTATATTTCATGGCAGCTCCTTGCATAATGCATTACTTTCCAAGTGATAATAAGGCGTTCCTAATAATGTGTTATACAGCTACTTATATTTCATGCCAACTCCTTGCATTCTGCATTACTTTCAAAGTGAAAATAATGAGTTCCTAGGCAACTAGTTACCTCCAATGACATCCCCTTGTTAAAATAATGAGCTTATCAGGCAAACTTCAACCAGTTACTTCTCTTTCTAAAACCCATTATTTGGAAATGTTTTGTTTCCTGGAATATTCATGTAAAAAAGAGAATAAAAACTGCTAACGTATGCTTTATTTAATATTACAAATATCACTCATACGTATACATCTCTTCTACTCTATTAATAAATAATAAACATACGTCCTGCAGAACAAGTAAGAACATTATATTCGGTCTATACCGACTATAACATACCCATGCGTTTAGAAACACGTCCCCTTAGGTCCAACTAATTGGATATAGCAAATAAGCATAAACAAATTTAACTGCCGCTGTTATTAATTTGTTTGCCTTCGGATATGAAAAAGTTCATATCGGATGCTATATTTAAGTGTGGAATAGGTCGAGAAATGGACAGATCCTAACCATATTTGTTAAAGACACTTACTAAAAAAAAAATATAAAATCCAAATTTGAGAGAAATCTGCAATATTATTGTCCTTTGATCGATTTCAGTGACGAGCGAGATGCAGCTCATGGGGTCTGTGACGAAATATTGTCCAACTGGGTTTATTTTTTGGGCAACTGTTTATTGGGTGCAATAAACACACATAAACCCAATATGACCCAGAGCTATATGATAATTTGGATCATATAGCAATTTTAATCCATCTCATAGGGGTCATTTGTATAGGGACCAGGTCTGCAAATGCATCGATTTTCACCAATTTAATTAGCGTTCACCCTATGTTCGAAAAAAGCTTATATACCAAATTCTGTCTAAATATATTCATATTTGTGGCATACTGTTTTATTGTAAGGTTACTTGAACACACCGACAAACGGACAGATGGACGCATGGACTGACGCCGCTAAATCGACTCAGAAAATGCATCTAGTCGATCGTTATGAATAGTTACAAACATTAGCACAAAGTCATTATACCCTGAGTACATACTGGCATAAGGTATAAAAAGATGGAAAATTAAATTTTATGAGGATTTCATTCGATTAAATTAGTCCAACTTGATTTGCTAAAGCTATTTGCGGAAGAATGATATCAGAAATCATTAATGGTTCTGAAGTTATCGTTGAAAAACTATGCAACCGAGCATCAAGATAAGGGAAAAAAATAAAGGGTCATAAAAAAGATTTGCCTGAGAACGCCAAACCCTTTGGAGTTTCTACAATACTGGCCTAGCACTATTACCATGACTTGGAACTTCTACCCCCCCACACCCTAAAATGCCTGTTATTATACATTTAAAAAAATTACCGCTGTCGTCTTTCAAGACTAATGATAACTTGAAAAATTAATTTTGCTAACTTGCTTCCCGCTGATCTATAAGTCCGTTTATATATTCTATTCTCCTGACATAGGATTGCAAAATCAGCTTTCGGCTAAAATTCAGAGGCAACTTCCCGCTGATCCAAAAATACATCATATCTAATTCAACAGACATATGTGGGGAGTCGAGTTCTATGTCTAACGTGAGTTTAGTTTGTTT
This sequence comes from Cordilura impudica, assembly GCA_963682025.1. Lineage (NCBI taxonomy): Eukaryota > Metazoa > Arthropoda > Insecta > Diptera > Scathophagidae > Cordilura > Cordilura impudica. The sequence goes on from OY821517.1 coordinate 134,955,714, forward strand.
TACAAAATGAGGAACTACCCGATTTGTTATGTTGAAATTTATTTTTTTTTTTGTTTTTGCGGAACCTAATCTAAATAAGTGATTTGTTTTTCTAGCGTTACAATAATTTTTAAAATTTTAATTCAAATTCGAAAGATAAAAACTTAAAGATTAATTCAATGCAGCTGATGAAATCAGCGCTTTGCAAATTTATGAAAGTAGTGGTGATTTATTTATCAGGTTAATGCAAAATATGGACATGTGTACCATTAATTTTCCGCTAAACATTTACAGCATAGCTGAGATATGCATAGAAGTTTTCCAAACTAAAAACAATTTATTTTGGAATTTTTTTTTTATAATTTATATTTGAATAACAGTGTGAACATGAATTGCAATTTAGTGCATATAAAGAAAATTCTCTAACTTTCTTTAGGAATTTACAAAGTTTATTTTCTCTTATTGAAAAATGTTGAAAGCTATTGTTATGCGTTTATATATTATACTGCTTGCATTGTATAATTTTTTTCTATAATTTCACTAGTCCCTTCAATAGGAAGATATATGAACTTTTTCTTAACACCGATATGTAACAGCAAAAATTTTTTTAGAACATTATTGGCATTCTTTCCATTTGTATGTAGTTGTAAAGATTTTATAATAGGAACCCCTTTAAATCGAAAAAGAAAATGAAAAAACCATTACGAAAAATTTTGAAGTGTAACCCTTATATATAATATATATATATATATATATATATATTTATATATATTTGCACCTTTACGTTTTCTAGAGACGTCACTTCAAATACATACAAGTTTAATTTATTATCAACAATAACACACAAAAACGTAAACGGCTTTACTTGCATTTTTTATTTCTTAATTTATTTATTTTTTTTTTTTTTTCTTGTTTCGTTACTTTAAAGTAACCACTTTAAACGCCATAACGTAAAAATTTAAAATTCTTACTTTTTAACACAGTTTTGTGTTTTATTTTCAATATTTTATGAAATCCATAAAATTGTTTTTAAATTATATTTTTTTTAAATTTATATGCACACATTTTTCTGGATTTATTCAACATAAACTCTTTTTTTTAAATTTATTATTTAAAATTTTTTTCTGCCACTTTACATATATTTTTTATTCTTTTTTTTTTTTGTTAAGATTTTCAAAATTTTTCAAAAACGTTAACGTCCGTTCTTATTCTCAAACCGCTCGTTTCAATGGTTCGTTACAAACTGGTTTCGTTAAAACTTGCTTCATAGCAGTTCATTCTTATTCGTCCTTTCGTTACGCTTATTTGTGTTTTTATACAATTTGTTGTGATTTCGTGTAGGTTCTTTTGTTATTGTTATTGTTTAGTCCTTATGTGTGTTTGTCCTTTTTTACGAAATTTTCCGATTGCGGGAGTACATTTACTATATTAAGCTCATCGCTTGTGAGTAGAATTACTGAAATATACCGGATGAGCATAAAAGTGTTATACACATGTGTTATCGTATATATTTGTTTATTTTTTATTTATTTTTTTTGCAATTGGCGCCAAAATATACTCTAAGGATTTTACTGTTATATCTGTAAATGTGTTTGTGTATGTGGAAGCTGTGATTTTCAAACTGTAGTTTCTTGTTGCCACAAAACTGTTATACAAATTTTGCTTTACATGATTGAAAGTGTAAGGACATTACATTTTAGATAGAACATTAAAAACCTAAAGAAACTGAAGCAAAGGATAATATGAAGTGCTTAATGCATGGACTTTTTTCTTTTTTTTTTTTCTTTATGATAATCTTGAATAGGCATGGATGACTTTCTCAAGGAAATATTATTAATTCACGCCGTAATCTGAAAAATTTTGTAGCACCAGTGCGTATTATGTTCAGCTATAAGTTTTTTTTACATATATAACAGATGGCTTAGAAATCGAGATAAAAATAAAAAAACACGTCTCAAAATGTTAGGAAAAATAACGGATACGAATTGATATGGAAAGAGTTAACTAGTTTATATGAAATATTTCGACGATTTTTTAAAATTTTTACCTAATATTTTTTTTATAAATTTCAAATGATTCGAACACAACCAAATAATGTAGTAATTTTTATACCCTATACCACTATGTGGTTTGGACCCACCTTTTATTATACCGATCGACGCAGAATCACTTTCTGAGTCGATTTTGCGATGTCCGTCCGTCAGTCCGTCCGTCTGTGTGACCTTGTAATCAAACTGCAGGTCGCAAATATGAATATATTTTGATGAAATTTGATATATAAGCATTCGTCGACCATGGGATGAACGCTATTGAAATTGGTGAGAATCGTTCCATGTTGAGACCTAGCCCCCATACAAATGACCCCTATGAAATCGACATAAATTGCCATAAGATACAAATTGTCGTATAGATCTTAGTCAAATTGGGTTTGTATGTGTTTATTACATCCATTAATGAGGAGTCCAAATATGATCCCTATGGGACAACTCTTAGCCATAGGCCCCATATAGAGCTGCTTCCCGATCTTCACTTAATTCTATAAAAAAACAAAAATATTGCACCGATTCATCTCATATTTTGTTCGTATATATTTTCGCAAAATACTTTACCAACCATGGTCACGATCGGTCCATTTTCGGACCTAGTCCCCATATATGCCTAGCATCCGATATGAACTTTTTCATATCTGCAGCCAAAAAAAAAAAATTAATAAAAATGCCACTCAAATTTGGTTTATGCTTTTTTTCCATATCCAGTTAGTTGGGCTTGAGAGATAGGGTCTCTAAACACATGGTATAGGGTATCGTATAGTCGTATATAATTTTCTGGCTTGTTTTTATTATAGAAGTTAATTCTGGGAACTATTTTGAATTCCAGGTTAATTTGAATCATTATGGGATGACTTATGCAAATTTTTTTTATTAAAATTTTTGGAAAACAAGTAACAAAATTATATTCGGTCTATATTATTTTGACTATGCGATATCCTATATCATATTTAAAAATAAATCAAATTTGAGTGGCATTGCTATCAATTTTGTTGCCTTTGAACATGAAAAAGTTCACATTGAATGGTATATTTATATGGGGACTAGGACGAAAAATGGGCTGGTCTTGACCATATTTGGTAAGGTCACTTATTTTTTGCAAAAATATATAAATACCAAATTTCAGAAAAATATGTGCAATATTTTATTTTATTTTTTTTTTTTTTGATAGATTTAAGTGAGAAAGCAGCTTTATATGAAGCTTTTGAAAAAGAATTCTCCTTTAGGGTTTATTTTTGGATTAATGAATTATGAGAGTACTAAACAAACATAAACCCAGTTTGATCGAGATCTATAAGATAATTTGAATTTTATGACAATTTAAGTCGATCTCATAGGAGTCATAATAAAAGATGAGTCTAGGTCAAATATTTTTGGTAGTTACAATTATCAGCACAAAGTCATTATACCCTGACCACATAGTGGCATAGGGTATAATTAATATTAATAATTCTTTTAATATATTCTATAAATAAAATTTTTAAATTTATTTTCGATTTAAAATAACTTTATATATTTACTTGTATCACCGACTCTCTCATTGAGTCAGTACTTTGTCTCTGATATATTATGCTGTTTAATATTTTTTAGTTGTAGATGCACTTAGAACATATGTACACAAAATATAATAATAACCATCGTATACCATCGGGCGCTTTAGGCGCCTTATTAACTACTAGTTCAAATATTCATATATTTATGTAAAAATTTACTACATCTAAATTTAAATGTTTATACCCTACAGCACTAGGTCGTTCACACCCTATACCACTAGGTGGTTAGGGTATAATGTGTTTGGGTAACTACCAAAAATATTTCACCATCCCTCAGTGCCCGAAATACCCAGTCTAGCGGCGCTTTGTTAATAACTTCAAAAACATAAAAAATTGTGAATGAGTTTTTTTTTTCTTTTAGCATTTATATGTTTAAATATAACCCATTCATTAAATTTTAATAATTGTTTGTTTTTTAAGTATATGGGTAGATCCATATATAACCAACCAACAAAAGAAAATGTTAGAATATTTTTGTTTTGTATTACACGAGTAAATTAAACAAAGGTTTCTGCTACATATTTTTTTCACAGCTTACAAGAAAATAAAAAAGAAATAAAAACCGACTAGACGATACCCTATACTATGGTTTAGTGACCCTATCTCTTCAGTCCAACTAATTGGATATAGAAAATGAGCATAAACCAATTTTGAGTGGCATTGTTATTAATTTTTTTTTTGGCTGCAGATATGAAAAAGTTCATATCGGATGCTATATTTATATGGGGACTAGATTGAAATATGGACCGATTCTGATCATATTTTGAAAAAAATATATACAAACCAAATTTGAGAAAAATCTATGAAATATTTTTGTTTTTTGATAGATTTAAGTAAAAATCGGGAAGCAGCTTTATACGGGGGCTATAAGAAAGAATTTCCATATGGGGTTTATTTTTGGACAAATGATAAATAGATGTAATAAACACACACACACACCCAATTTGACCGGGATCTATATGATAATTTGGATCTTATGGCAATTTGAGTCGATTTCACAGGGGTCATTTGTATGGGGCCTAGGTCTGAACATTGACCGAATTTCACCAATTTCAATAGCGTTCATCATATGACTGATAAAAGCTTGTATACCAAATTTCGTTAAAATATATTAATATTTGCGACTTGTAGTTTTATTGCAAGGTTTATATGGACACACAGACGGACGGACGGATGGACGGACATCGCTAAATCGAATCAGTTAGTGATTCTGATTCGATCGGTATAATAAAAGATGGGCCTAGGTCAAATATTTTTGGTAGTTATAAACACCAGCCCAAAGTCAGTATACCCAAACCACATAGTGGTATAAGGTATAAAAACTATTCAGAGTCGGAGCTTTCAAAATTAACGCTGTCAGGTAGGTAATTTATATTTAAAAGAAGCTAATTGACCTCATCATTTATTTGATGTGTTTTTTGGAGTATTTCAAGATGCTTTTAGATTTAGATATAATAAAAGGATCCGACGAAAAAATAGAGCGTGCAGTAAGTCTTCCACTGTATGCAATAAATAACGAATTTTATGATGATTTTCCCTGTAATAATTTAAACATTCCCAAATTTAACTTTCAGTGTGTAACACTAACAGAGCTAGTTGAAAGTTTCAATGCTATTAAATCGAATGCAGTGGGCCGTGCTTGATAATATACACCCCAGATTTATAAAAATGATTTTACCATGGATTGTCCGTTTCATAATGTACTTGTTTAACTCCATAATTACTACTAGCATCTTTCCAATGGAGTGGAAACATGCCAAAATTATACCAATGCCAAAAACGGGTAACGAATACCGCCCGATTGCAATTCTACCATATCTCTCAAAAGTTTTCGAGCACCATTTACACAGACAAATCTTTAGGTATTTAAACGACAACAACTTACTTACAGAGCGTCAATCTGGTTTCAGGCCAGAACATAGCTGTATAACAGCTTTATCTGATGTAGTTGAGGAGTTAAGAAGTAACATGGATGATGGAAAAATATCATTTTTGCTTTTATTGGATCACTCAAAGGCATTTGACACGGTGCACTACTCAATTTTATGCCTCAAACTGGAGAGGTTTTTTAACTTTTCTACATTAGCAGTTAGACTCACAAACAGATCTCAATCTGTTGCTAATGGTAGGTCCATCTCAAACTCACTGCAAGTTATATTGGTATATTCGATATATACCAATGATCTTCCACAACAAATTAAGTTCTCTAAGGTGCAGATGTACGCTGATGACATTCAGCTATACTTAAGTAGTACCAAGGATTAAATTATTTCCAAAACTCAAGAACTAAATTATGATCTCAAACGTATTCTAAATTGGGCAACGGCAAATGGTCTACGATTTAATCCAAATAAATCTAAGTGTATTATAATAAAGAAGAAGGTGATGCATTTGGAGAATGAGATTAATGTCTTCCTTGGGGGCTCTAAAATTGACATCGTGGACTCTGTACGAAATCTCGGAGTTGTGTTTAATGGAACCCTGACTTGGTCAGATCATATTAATCAATCCTGTGGCAGAATTTATAGTATGATAAGAAGTTTATGGTTAACACAGCACTTTACTCCACTGAAAATAAGATTGCTACTTGCTAAAACATATCTTTTACCAACATTACTATATGCATCTGAGGTTTTCACAGGTTGCAACTCAAGGGATAACAGAAAACTTACTGTAACTTTCAACAACATTATTCGCTATATCTTTGGATTAAGAAAATTTGATCATGTATCTCAATACCCTTGTCATGTCTGACACATGTCATTTGACAACTATATTAAATTCAAGAACATTATATTTATACATAAAATTATTATAACAAAGGCTCCAAAATATCTTTTTGAACGATTAAAGTTCGCAAGATCTTCCAGAGGGAATCGAGTAATTCAATTTAAATACCGGGACCATGCCTCTGAATGTCAATTTTTTATTCTAACTATTCGTCTCTGGAATCAGCTTCCTAATGTCATACAAAATACAAGTAACGCAATAGGGTTTAGAAAATTACTATACCAATACTTTAATTGATTTTATTTGATTTTTTTTTTATGTTTTTTAATTGTAATTTATAATATTTTAAATTTAGATTAAGAGTTACTGATATTAAATATATAGTGAATAACTTATCTGATTCCATTACTGTAATTTATAAGATACTGTGTATTGTTGTAATAGAAAATCGCATTTAATAAATAAATACTAATACAAATACAAATACAATCTCGAATCTTTTCGCGTGTGGTTTTCAGCCTATAACTGCGAAAATCTTTATTTCTTGCCTCAAGTGCCTGTCTTAAATCATTCCTATTGGTAGCGAAACTTTTTCAATGATATCTGCTCCATGTATTAATATTTTATGTACAGATGGAGGCATATAAAACCAAGGGTATTCGGAAACAAATATGTTTGCCGTTCCCCAGGCAATTAAGCGTTAAATGCATACCCACATACCATTGTGCGCAATATTAAACCAAACCTTTTTATAAGTTCTACTTGTACGCCAGTTACAATAGAGGCCAAGGTTGGCCTGAGGTTAACATATTGTATTACAGTATTGAAGGTATGAAATTTTAGTTAAGTATGTTACATACCGTCGGAAAGGTTAATTGGTCTAGTTTCTCGGTACCAGTTATATTTTTAAGGTTTAAGAAACACTCACACACTAATAGGAAAAAATTTAAATTAGTGCATATGGTAAAAATTAAAAAACCGTTGTCTTGAGTTAACAAACATTTTTTTATGGATATCCCACTCGCATTCCACTAAGCGACACAAAGTTCTTAAAGGAAAAAGCTAAGCTTTCTGTTCAGCAAAAAAAAAGGGCGTTTTTGAAAAAACATTAAAAAAATTTTTGATTTTGCAAAAAAGACTGAAGAATAGCTATCTAAACAGTTTGGGACTATTTGGCATCCCACTAAGTGGCCACAAAACTCTTAAAGGAGAAAAACCTAAGATTTCTTTTGAGAAAAAAAAATTCCTTTTTTGAAAAAAAGTCAAAAAAATTTTTGATTTTGCAAAAAAAGTCAAAAAAAATTTTTTAATTTTTTAAAATTTTTTTTTTTCGAAAGACTGAAGAAATAGCTAACTAAACTATTTGGGACAGTCTTTTCTAAGAACAATAGGTAATAATGTACATAGATGAGAAAAACACCTGTTTGGCCAAAATGTCAAATATTGACCCACTCTAACTCAGAGAGTTCTTGACCGATCTTGTTGAAAAATTGTATCTGAACTACTATCCAACAGGACTAGGTTTGGTCCAAGTTTCATTCTGATCGGAAAAATGGCTTTCAAAAGTTGGGTAACTTGACATGAAACGCCCCATATAGATATATCCATTTAAGGATAATAAACAAATTCGATATAATAGTATTAACATCAATTATTGAACTTCAGTGAGAACAACAATATGCTACACCACATTGGTTAACTAACTTTTGCAACAGTATTTACAAGTTAATATACAAATAGAAAAATATTGAAGATTTTAATCAAACAGAAAAATTATAAAATATATGAATAAATAATTATTATCGAAAGGGTAGATCGAGAACATGAAGCCTTTTAAGTCTTCGGACCTCATTCATGTCATCTAGCAATGATATAGCTAGCAAATTGGAGTGGTTACTTAATCTGTGTAATTAGTTTGCGCTGAATCGATCAATTTTATCTTCAACCATGGTAACAAATAGATCATTGTGAATAGTTTTATAGATATGGTTGTAGTATTTCAATACTGGAATTGCTAGCTGTTAATTGGCTGGAATTGCATAACTGTATTCCAAATGTCCAAACTGGTTTCAGTATAGTTTTGTATATTATTATTTTATTTCCAAGACTTAATTGAGATTTCGGTCCCAACAACCAATAAATGCATATGGATTTTAATGCTAAATGTTCTATTTCAGTTTTTATGTGGGTTTTCCATATTAATCTGCTATCTATGTGTAATCCTAGATATTTTACACTATCATTTTGTGGAATATTAGTGTTATTCGGAGTTACTCTAGGACAGTAACCTCTACGTAAGGTGAATGTTACGTGTACTGATTTGTCAGTGTTCACTTTAATGTTCCACTTGTTTAGCCATATTTCAATCGCACTGAGCTCATTATTAACTATATTCGAAGCTTCATCCTTGCATAAGCTGGAGACTAATATAGCTGTATCATCTGCATAAGTCGCGACTAGGACGTCTTCACTTATAGTTATATCTGACGTAAAAATTGTACACAGGATTGGGCCCAAAACACTGCCTTGCAGTACACCTGCTCTTATATCGTATAAATCTGATGATTCATTGTTTACTTTTACATAGAAATGACGTTCACTTAAATAAGATTGAATAGGAAGTAAAATTGTGTAAGAAGTAGCTTTTTAGTTTGTAGTATAAACCAACGTGCCATACTTTGTCGAACGCTTGTTATATTTCTAACAAGTAAGAAATTATAGTCGGTCTATACCGACTATACGATACCCTATACCATGGTTTAGAGACCCTATCTCTTCTGTCTAACTAATTCGATATAGAAAATAAGCATAAACCAAATTTGAGTGGCATTGTTATTAATTTTGATTTTTTTTTTTGGCTGCAGATATGAAAAAGTTCATAGCAGATGCTATATATATATATAGGGACTAGGTGGAAATATTGACCGATCCTGACCATATTTGGTAAAGTCACTTATATTTTGTAGAAATATATACAAACCAAATTTGGGAAAAATCTGTGCAATATTTTTTTTTTTTTTTTGATTTTTGATAAATTTAAGTGAAGATCGGAAAGCAGCTCTATATGGGCCTATGACTAAGAATTGTCGTATAGGAATTATTTTTGGACCACTGATTAATGGATATAATAAACACATTCAAACCCAATTTGACTAAGATTTGTATGATAATTTGGATATTATGGCAATTTATGTTGATTTCATAGGGGTCATTTGTATGGGGGCTAGGTCTGAACATGGACCGATTCTCACCAATTTCAACAGCGTTCATCCCATGGCCGATGAAAGATCAAATGCCAAATTTCATCAAAATATATTCATATTTGCGACCTGCAGTTTGATTACAAGCTTTACATGGACACACAGACGGACGGACGAACGGACGGACGGACGGACATCGTTAAATCGAATCAGATAGTGATTCTGATTCGATCGGTATAATTAAAGATGGGTCTATGTGATATATTTTTGGTTGTTACAAACAGCAGCACAAAGTCATTATACCCAAACAATATGATGGTATAGGGTATAAAAACGCTGCAAAACAATATATCTCGTTTTTTATACCCTATACCACTATGTGGTTTGGGTATAATGACTTTGTGCTGCTGATTGTAACAACCAAAAATATTTGACCTAGACCCATCTTTAATTATACCGATCGAATCAGAATCACTATCTGATTTGATTTAACGATGTCCGTCCGTCCGTCCGTCCGTCCGTCCGTCCGTCCGTCCGTCCGTCCGTCTGTGTGTCCATGTAAAGCTTGTAATCAAACTGCAGGTCGCAAATATAAATATATTTTGATGAAATTTGGCATTTGATCTTTCATCGGCCATGGGATGAACGCTGTTGAAATTGGTGAGAATCGGTCCATGTTCAGACCTAGCCCCCATACAAATGACCCCTATGAAATCAACATAAATTGCCATAATATCCAAATTATCATACAAATCTTAGTCAAATTGGGTTTGTATGTATATATTACATCCATTAATCAGTAGTCCAAAATGATCCCTATTGGATAACTCTTAGTCATAGGCCCCATATAGAGCTGCTTCCCGATCTTCACTTAAATCTATCAAGAAATAAAAATATTGCACTGATTCTTCTCAAATTTTGTTTGTATATATTTTTGCAAAATACAAGAGACCTTACCAAACATGGTCAGGATCGGTCCATTTTTTTCATATCTGCAGCCGAAAAAATTAATAAAAATCCCACTCAAATTTGGTTTATGCTTATTTTCTATATCCAGTAAGTTGGGCCTGAGAGATAGGGTCTCTAAACGCATGGTATAGGGTATCGTATAGTCGGTCTAGACCGACTATAATTATACCCTATACCACTATGTGGCTTGGGTATAATGACTTTGTGCTGCTGTTTGTAACTACCAAAAATATTTGACCTAGACCCATCTTTAATTATACCAATCGAATCAGAAGCACTAACTGATTCGATTTAACGATGTCCGTCCGTGTGTCCGTCCGTCTGTGTGTCCATGTAAACTTTGTAATCAAACTGCAGGTCGCATATATGAATATATTTTGATGAAATTTGGTATGTAAGCTTTCATTGGTCATAGGATGAATGCTGTTGAAATTGGTGAGAATCGGTCCATGTTCAGACCTAGCCCCCATACAAATGACCCCTATGAAATCGACATAAATTGCCATAATATCCAAATTTTCGTATAGATCTTACTAAAATTGGGTTTGTATGCGTTTATTACATCCATTAATGATTAGTCTAAAAATGATGCCTGGGACAACTCGCAGTCGTAGGCCCCATATAGAGCTGCTTCCCGATCTTCATTTAAATCTATCAAAAAACAAAAATATTGCACTGATTCTTCTCAAATTTTGTTTGTATATATTTTTGCAAAATACAAGAGACTTTACCAAAAATAGTCAGGATCGTTCCATTTTTGGGCCTAGTCCCCATATAGATATAGCATCCGATATGAACTTTTTCATATCTGCAGCCAAAAAAACTAATAAAAATCCAACTCAAATTTGGTTTATGCTTATTTTCTATTTCCAGTTAGTTGGGCCTATGAGATAGGGTCTCTAAACGCATGGTATAGGGTATCATATCCCGTATGAAAGTCACTATTCGATGGCATTGTTCAGGGGTGCCATGTTTTTGTCTGAAACCGAATTGATATTCAGGTACGATGTTAAATTTTTCAAATACTGGTGACAATCTTTTCAACAATATTCTCTCGAAGGTTTTGGAGAATGTGACTAGCAAGTTGATTGGTCTGTATGATGATATAGCATTTTCAGGTTTATAGAGTTCGGTAACCATTATTATCTCCGTACAATTCCATTGCGATGGAAAATGGTTCAATCGGAGAATAGAGTTGAAAATAAGTGCTAAGAATATACAATCATACAATTTAACTTATTAATTTCTACTAACAATTATTACAATGTTTAATACAAACGCTTGTGAAGGCTGAAATGTCAGAAACTGGTTCAATTTCGAACACAGAGTTGTTCTGCTTACTTTTCCTCTAACACGCACCATTAAAAGCAATAGTGCATTATCGTTTTAGATATATCGACTTGGGTTTAGCAAGAAAAAAAGTAAAGTTATTCTGAAAGAATCATATTTTCATCGCTTCCAAAAGAAGAACTTCTTTCGTTGTTGTTTTTAAATAACCAAAGATGTTAACATAGAGGGACTACTGACAAAAAGTATATATTCAAATTTACACATTATCAAAAAGAAATTATGCACGGCCATATTATTATTGCAGTTTAAAATTTTGATCCAGAAATCGAAAAACAGAAAATAAAAATAATAAAATAAAAAATACAAAAAGTATAAAATAATTTGGTTCAAAAAAATTTATATTTTGAATTATCATGTCTTCCTAGCACTCATTAAAATGTACTACACAGGATCTATAAAAGACAACTTCAGTCATATGACAAGCCTATGTTAATTTCATTGGAAATTATTCAAAATTTCACCACACTTGGATCCCAAGAATGACACGCCGTTCAGTTCTTTGGTTAATCTATTTTATTTTAAATATTTTTATATTATAAATTTCATAATTTTTCAACAGAAAATTATCTTACCCTTTGTATCAAAAGTATTCGTGATGAGGGACTTACCTATAAAAAAAAGATAATATTGATTTAATTCATTATATATAATTCAAAAAATATTATGTTTATAATAGTTATTTTTTTAAATATAACATTAGTGAACAGACGCTAGGACTAAAATATTGTTACAATTATCATTATAAACGTATGTTGCCTTCTGCATCAAACTACATATTAAGTTCAAGCAGCATGTTTGCACTTATTGCAAACATGATACTATTATTGTCATTTGTATGTAAGTTTGCAATAACTTTTACTACAGAACGAATGATAAAAATAATATTTTTAATTGCGTTTATTTAATTTTAACATAAATATTGAAAACATTTTATGTATAAAATGCAGAAAACCGAAAAATAAACAAATAAATATTATTGCTTGCTGAACTTATAATTCTCTTTTGCCTGTTGTTCTTCTGAGTTCATTTTATTAGACTTTTATGCTATCGATAGCACTGTTTAATTTTCTACAACGGAAACATGCAGGTTTTCTTTCTGATATGTCAATTTTATATAATATATTTATACCCCTGTGTGTTCAGGGTATAAAGACTTAGTGCTGATATTTTAGCTACCAAAAATATTTGATCATTTATTATACCGAATCTCTGAATCACTTTCTGAATCGACTTAGCGATGCCCATCCGTACGTCTGCCCGTCCGTCCGTCCGTCTGCGTATCCATCTAATCAAACTACAGGTCGCAAATATAAATATATTTTGATGAAATTTCTGTGGTTTTCTAAAATAGCCGCGTATATCATAAAATCAAAATGTCCAGGGGAGCCAAAAAACGTTATATTTGAAATTATGGGCTCGATTTAAAGATTTTAGAGCTTTTTATTTAACAGTCCTGTAGATATGGGTAATAAATACTTTATATAAAATTTTAAATCAAAAACCTTAAGAGGAGTAAATCCTAGAGAAGGACGAAAAAACAATATGTAAATTACACTTAAAGTGTGTGCAGATAAAACAACTTATGTCGACAAACGTCGTTATTTTTTAAAAAAGAAAACTACCAATGCAACCACCCATGTAGACATAAGTTGTTGTTGCTTGGAAATGGATTTTTTTATTCGTCAACAAAAAGTTAACGAGACATAGGATGAGAATATAACAACGTCGCAAGAATAATAGTGACAAAAATTAACAGAAATAAACACACAAGTTTTTACAAGTGGTTCTAAACTGAAAACTAATCCAAAATTATTTTGCATTTTTTTCATTAATAACAACGTATGTCGCTATATGTCGTTTTCTGAGAAAATAATTTGTCAGCGATCAAACGTAGGTTGACATATGTCGCTAGTGCTGCAAATTAATTTATTAAACATTTAAGTTACGTCGTTATTCAATGAGAAAACTCAGAAATGGTCAATATTTTTTTTTAAAAAAATTTGAACACATGTAAAGAGCGTTAAAAATTAATATATTTGGCATCGTTAACTCAAAACTGACAAAAATGGACATACGCGGTTATTCCAGAAAACCACAGATTTAATGTATGAGCTTATGTCGGCCATAGCATGAATGCAATTGAAATTGGTGAAAATCGGTTCATATTCAGACCTAGTCCCCATACAAATGACCCCTATGAGATCGACTTAAATTGCCATAAGACTCAAATTATCGTATAGATATCGGTCAAGTTTGGTTTGTGTATGTTTATTGCAGCCAATTATCAATAATCCAAAAATAAACTTTATAGGACAATTCTTAGTCTTAGCTTCCATATGAAGTTGATACCCGATCTCTACTTACATCTATCAAAAAACAAAAATATTGCACAGATTTTTCTCAAATTTAGTTTGTATATGTTTTTGCAGAAAATAGGTGAGCTTATCAAATATGGTCAGGATCGGTCCATTTTTCGACCTAGCCCCCATAAAAATATAGCATCCGATATGAACTTTTTCATATACTAAGGCCAGAAAATTAATAATAATGGAACAAAAATTTGGTTTATGCTTATAGAAAATAATCTAATTAGTTTTACCTAAAGGATAGGGTCTCTAAATGCATGGTATAGGGTATCGTATAGTCGGTTTAGATCGACTAATCTTTTTTTACTTGTTTTTTTTTTTTTTCTTTCTTAATTGTGATATAAACTATTTTAATTCTGCTTTTATAAGAATTAAATCACAAATTAAATCAAACGGTTCTTTCTTTCTACTCCAAATTATTAAATCAGAAAATAAACAAAAACTTTTTTAAGTTACGGGATCCCAGCATCTGTGATTTCCCAATCTTAATTACGATATGTGCTATTTCCCGTTTGGCATCCCTATTAAAAACATAGACGGTTTAATGCCAACTTTCATTCAGAATTTATAGTGTTCAAAACCTTGTAAATCGTACCCTTCGGGGCCTATATAGAACCCCGCACAGATTTATGTGTATTGCAATTAAACGCTATGCTACTTATTTCATTAAACAATTACACTTCAAAATGATGCAAATGAAAATAACAAAAGTAATTTTCTTCAAACAGCAGTCTGTTGGCAGCTGATACCTGGCAAAAACAATTCAAACAGGTAACAGGCTCTAACCAACGTTGTTATTTCTAAGTGACAAAAGAGGCTAGATTTCTTATTATAACTGCCAGATTTTTGAGAATGATATTTAGAATTATATGAAAATTACCAAATTTTTAGGTAGTTTCGTGTTTTTTTAATTGAAGGCAATTTTTAAATGCAATGAGCATCTATAATATTAATAGGCTAGGCGATTTCTTGTGACCGATGTTTTGTTCTACCGTTTTATCCCGATTTCGACCAAACGTATATTACTTGAAAGGTGTTTCTTTTTAGCCGTTTTGCAGATTTACAGATTTTTAAATTTTTTCCTTTAGTTTGAGTAAATTGTATTTAAAGTTGCTACTGTTTTATTAAATTTGTTTTATTAAATATGTTAATGTGTTTAATTCATTAATTCATTCTTAATTCACAATAATAATAAACCATAAAAGTATTGGTTTGTGAATTGGCTAAGTTGAAATCCAAAGCTGCCTAGAAATTGCACTCGAATTTCGAGCGCTGGAATCTGCTAGTAAATATAAATACGTACAATTAAATTTTTTTGTTTATCATTAAATATTGACATGTTTGAACTTTTTTTTTCTCAAACAATTTTTCTAATTTGCTGTAAAAATATCAAACAAAAATTGATGCATTGCCAATAAAATTTTTTTAAACCTGCTATATGATTTGACTATTTTTAAATAGTTTAGCGAATTTGATTGGCTTTCCGAAGAAGTATGTACAATTCGCACATAACGTATCACATAATTTTAAATTTTTTATAGTTCGCTTTGAATTCAATGATGAAAAAAATATATTTCTAAAACTGAATATTTAGGATCGAATGACGTTGCAATTTCCGAGTAACACACACATTAGGGTAGAATGACGTTTGAAGTCTCTTTTATACCTTCCACACCAGGGTACGGAAGGATTTCAGGTTGCCATTCTGTTTGTAACAGATCCTTATAACAAGCGAAGTTGACATGGCGATGTCCGTCCGTCCGTCTGTGGAAAGCACGATCAAGCTTTCAATAGGTATTAGTGGAAATGATTCATTGACATGCTGTGCATGTTGCTATTTAATATCAGCATAAGCGGTTTAATAGGTCTTGATATTTTAATGAAACCGTATGTTGTTCTTGTTATTATTGTTATTATAAAATGTGTTTCTAGTATGTGATAACTGTAATTAATGTTGCTGTTGTGGTCGCTGTGTTTGTAGTGTTTGCTTTTTGTGTGTGTATTTAAAGTTATACTCCACGTGTGCAGAAATCCAAGTTATGAGATTCTTGCTTGCCGTCGAAGTAGTCGGAAGATTTCGTTTAATATTTACTTGCCGTATTAACCATTTTAATCATTTTGTAAATATTTGTTTATAAAAATGTTTAGAAAATAATAGAAAATGTATTTGAATTTAATCATTGAAATTAAAAGTACTGCTCATTAGGAAAATAAATAAAATCTTTTTTCCGAAGCCTTTAATGTTTTCGCCAACGAATATCCGTTTTTTAATTGCATTATGGTGTAGCCGACTTCTTATGCATGACCCAGCAATGGAAAACCTACTTTAATAATATAAAGATTATGCAATTTTGCAGATAGAAGTTAGTTCTCGTATCCAACATTGATTGTTATATTAATTAAATACATTGATAGAGGGTACACACAGAAAACGGATTCGTTGTTGCAACCGACCCTTCGCTTCAACTAATTGTATAAAGAAAATAAGCATAAATGAAATTTGAGTGATATTGTTGTTAATTTGTTTGTCTGCATATATGAAAAAGTTCATATCGAGAGCTATATATATGGGGACTAGGTCAAAAAATGGACTGGTCTTGACCAAATTTGGTAAAGTCACTTATATTTTGAAAAATATATACAAACCAAATTTGAGAAAAATTTTTGCAATACTTTTTGTTTTTTATAGATATTGGGGCTATCACAAGGAATTGCCATATGGGGTTTGTTTTTAGACAAATGATAAATAGATGTAATAAACACACACAAACCCAATTTGAACGAGATGTATATTATTATTTGGATATTATTTCAATTTAAGTCGATTTCATAGGCGTCATTTTTATGGGGACTAGTTCTGAACATGGACTAAATTTTACCAATTTCAATAGCATTCATCTTATGGCCGATGAAAGCTTATATACTAAATTTCATTAAAATAAATTCATATTTGCGACCTTTAGTTTGATTGTAAGGTTTACATGGACATACAGACGGGCAGACAAACAGACGGAAGGACGGGCAGACATCGCTAAATCGACTAGAAAGTGATGCTGAGTCTATTGGTATAATAAAATATGGGTCTAGGTCAAATATTTTTGGTTGTTACAAACAGCAGCACAAAGTGATTATACCCAAACCACATAGTGGTATAGGGTATAAATATTTTTTGAAGCGCTCTTCCAACTTAATTTATCAATGTTCGAACTTTATAAGTTGCGCAACGTTATGGTTAACTAAATGCAAAAATATAAAATCATATATATATGTATATCAGTAACCAATAAAAACTCGCCGATTACATTTGCCACAATTGTAAAGAAGACAATCGGTAACATTATATATTTTTTAAAATTTTGAAAAATACCACTTTTTAAGATGATGCCTCAGAAAATTTTGATCAATGATAATCTAAGCACAAAAACAACTATGGATCAGCTATTTTTTTTTGTTTTTAATATTACAAATAATGTTGCAAATAAATGTTTCATATTTATAGAATTATGACAAAGCGGAAGGCATTCGAAAAGAGAATAAATTTAAAAATTTAAATTTTTTTTAAATTTCGTAATCCATTTTTTCAATATGTTTAGTTATCGGACTCAAATTTTACAAAAACTTGTACCATCAATTTGCACAAATATCGCTTAGAGCTGAAGTCAAATTTGAGAATTTGCTCCATCTTAATTAAAATTTACAGAAGCTCAAATCAGTTTCAGTCAATAATAAGGATAGATTCAGGGAGAGGTCCAAAATGTGTTTATACCCTATACCACTATGTGGTTTGGGTATAATGACTTTGTGCTGCTGTTTGTAACTACCAAAAATATTTGACCTAGATCCATCTTTTATAATACCGATCGAATCAGAATCACTATCTGATTCGATTTAACGATGTCCGTCCGTCCGTCTGTGTTCATGTAAAGCTTGTAATCAAACTTCAGGTCGCAAATATGAACATATTTTGACGAAATTTGGTATATATCGGCCATGGGATGAACGCTATTAAAATTGGTGGGAATCGGTCCATGTTCAGACCTAGCCCCCAGACAAATGACTCCTATGAAATCGACTTAAATTGCCATAAGATACAAATTATCATATAAATCTTATTCAAATTGGGTTTGTATGTGTTTATTACATCCATTAATCAGTAGTCCAAAAATGATCTCTATGGGACAAGTCTTAGTCATAGGCCCCATATAAAGCTGCTTCCCGATCTTCACTTAAATCTATCAAAAAACAAAAATATTGCACTGATTCTTCTCAAATTTTGTTTGTATATATTTTTGCAAAATACGAGAGACCTTACCAAACATGGTCAGTCCCCATATAGATATAGCATCCGATATGAAAAAAAAATTAAGAAAAATCCCACTCAAATTTGGTTTATGCTTATTTTCTATATCCAGTTAGTTGGGTCTGAGAGATAGGGTCTCTAAACGCATGGTATAGGGTATCATATGGTCGGCCTAGACTCACTATAATTTTCTTACTTGTTTTTTTTTTTTTTTTTTGAAAGAGTATATAAAACTGCATGTCGTTTCCTTGCAATAATTTAAAATTTGTAAATGTTTTGTTATTACTCGTTTATTGAACAAGTGCATTATATTAATTATGCTATTGAAATGAAAGTCATATCGATGAAATCTTTTCACATTCATTATAGTTATCACGTTCGAAAGTTCTAATATTGAAAGAAAAATTTGAGGAAAATAAATAATATATGAATGATAATGTTAGAAATAATTTTATACTGGTATTATTTTCACTAACGTACATACTCAAACTCTGCATACTAAACGTTATGTTCATAATACATATATCAGAACAACTTATAATATATAGTAACAATAAAAAATGTACTACGTTTTTTTTTTTTTTGTTTGTATTCTATGCAATATAAAAGGATAAAATGTTCCATAGAACAAAGTTTATGGTTTATTTTCTATTCACTTTTGTTTTGCTTTCACCGTTCGTCGAGAGTATGAAACTTAAAACATACGCTCTCTTGCTCTCATTTAAAATAAAGCTTTTTTCCTCTTACTCTCTGCAACAATAAATGATTATTTTTTTCCCATTTTTCCTTAGTGTATAGGTAAAATATATTGTTTATAAACCGTTAGTTGTCCTAGGTTAACAATGTCTATATTTTTGTTGCTCTTGTAAAGCTTTGGTTTTTACTGGGCATTGCTATTAGGAAGACGACAAAAAGAACAAAAATTCTTTACTACGATGACAAAATGCGGCTACGTTCAATGTACTTTACATATAAACAAAACATGACGAGCGCAATTTGTATATAACTTAGTACCATGGTCTTCAACATCATACTTTATGTGTTTGACCCATTTATTGAATTCATCACCCACTCATACACCTCGTTCGATGGGTTTTATTGAAAAACTCCCAGGTTAAGATGTTAAGCTAGTATGCGTATGCAGAACTTTTACATAATTTAATCCTTTTAGGTGAACTTCAATGCGAAATTTTAATTTAAGCATTAAATTAAATTAAATTTAATGTGTTTGTTATTTGTCACTGAAAATTATATTTAGAATTTATAATATTAAGTTCTTAAGTTTTATGAAGTCGTTCTAACGGTGTGTTAATCCAGTGTGATGTAAGCTTTGTTTTTAATTCGCTTCTTAACAACGTTTTTTATATGCCACTACACAATTATTCTTGTTCGAGGTACTCGCATGCATTATCCAAGGTTCTCGTATATATTTGAGCACGCCATAATGTTTTGAAAAATTTATTCCGTATTAATTTATTACTAGCAGATTCCAGCCCCTGAAATTCGAATGCAAATTCTACAAAATTTTAATTTTTCATTAAATAAAGACCCTAAAGGTATGCTAATCAATTATAGCCAATTCACAAATCAACACAAAGAAAAAACTCATTTTTATTACAAACACATTAACAAATTTATTAAACACACAGCATTGTAAAATTTTATGTATGTGTTAGTAGCAACTTTAAATGCAATTTACTCTAAATAAAGGAAAAAATTTTGAAAATCTGTAAATCTGCAAATCGGCTGGTCCAAATCGGGATAAAACGGTGGAACAAAACATCGGTCACAAGAAACCGCCTAGCCTATTAATATTATATTGGATTAAATAAAACAGTGCAACAGCCGTTCTGAAGGGTGAGAAATTCGGGGTGAAAGTACTAGGCCAGTATTGTAAAACCTACAAAGGATTTGGCATCTATGATCTTTTATATTTTTGTTTTATCTTATGTTTGTTTGCTTAGTTTTTCAGCTATAATTCAGGAAGCACTGATGATTTCTCATTTCATGCTTCAGCAAATCTTCAAAAAATTTAATTTTTTTCCTCCTCTCTTAATCATTTTTTTTTTTTATTATTAAAATAATTCAGGGCGAATAATTCTTATTTATTAGTAGAGTGGAAGAGCTGAGTAATATTTGTAATAATCAATCAAACATCAAATTTTCGGGAAATTTTGACCTTTCTAAATTTTTTTAAACTTCTAAACGACTCTGTAACATTAATAGGAAGTTACAAAATTATACAAAATTTATTTTACTTTAAAATCTTTTAAAACAAAAAAGTTACAGTCATTTACTGAGAAAGTCCATTTTCGAAGACCCTGTTCGCTGTGATATAGTTGAAATAGAGACGCAATTTTTTGGTTGCCGAGGTTCACTATTTACTATTTACTTTCAAATTGATAACATAACTTTAAAATCAGTAATCATAAAAAATGAATTTTGGCCGCCTCCTAAAAATATGATCCACAGTGCAGCGTAAGAAAGAATTTTTACGTTGGTGTCAGCAACACCAAATTCTTTTACATATAACGAAAACAGAAGTAGATTTAGTATACAGCCTTCTTTTACGCCAATATCAAAATCAAAAGAATCAGTGAAGGAGGATTCGTTCCAAACGCGACATTCGATTATTTCATATAAGTTCTGCAATACACAGAGAAAAAATATTTTCCAACCGAATTGTTCTAAAGTGGAAGAACCCTATTTTCGATTGTATTAACAGAAATTTAATGGCATCTGTCAATTTTCTATTATGATAAAATATTTACTGTTAAGACAATAGAATTGTAATCACAGTGAACCCGAAATTCGGTTATTATCATTATCACAATTCGGTTGGCAATAAATTCAGTAGCCTAATGAATCTGTTTCCTGTGCATACTATTATTAATATGTATGATAATCCTGAACCGGAAAACTTGTAGAATAAGCTATCTTTTGGACTGGTGTCATTCTATTTTTTAAGTTTTAGGTTGGAAATGTTGTCCCCAGTAGACTAATTCGTTCTGAAAACAGCTTGTTTTTCATGAAATGTGTTTGTTTATTTAATAAAATCGTGTTACAAGTTTTTCATATGGTTTCAATCACGGATAAACTCCGCTAGTTTGCAGGCAGATTCGGATCATCTTTCTTAAATATCGGAATAAAATAAAAATATTTTATTAAAAGCAGACAATATGTTTTTTGTGAAACAAAAATGATAATAATTACATATACATAATAAATATGATATAAAAATTGTTGTATAAATGTAGAACAATCCACTGTGTCACATATCGCACCGGTTCGTCTAAAGGGAGTCAACTCAAAATTTTGAAATTTTCACTTTTTGCAAGAAAACGATATACAGTGGTCATATGCACCCACTGTAAAAATCTTACATCATATTCTCTACTCTTACGGCAAAAAAATACAGTTTGTGTTATAAGAGTAACTTCTTTAGGACAACTAAAGAAACATATTTATTTTTTTTTTGTTGCGAAAACAACTACTGTTGCGTACTTATTATTCCTATTTCTTTACAATAAAATAACTGTTTTTAAATTTTATAGTAAAAATTAAATAAGTAAGAAGATTATGGTCTAGACCGAATATACGATACCCTATACCATGGTTTAGAGACCCTATCTCTTCGGTCCAACTAAGTGGATATTGAAAGTAAGCATTAACCAAATTTGAGTGGCACTTTTATTATTTTTTTTGGCTGCAGATATGAAAAAGTTCATATCGCATGCTATATTTATATGGGAACTAGGTCGAACAATAGACCGATCCTGACCATATTTAGCAAAGTTACTTATATTTTGAAAAAAATTTTACAAACCAAATTTGAGAAAAATCTGTAAAATATTTTTGTTTTTTGATAGATTTAAGTAAAAATCGGGAAGCAGCTTTATATGGGGGCTATGATAGAGAATTTCCATGTGGGGTTTATTTTTGGACAACTAACAAATGGATGTAATAAACACACACAAACCCAACTTGACCGAGATCTGTATGATAATTAGGATCTTATGGCAATTTAAGTCGACTTCTCAGGGGTCATTTGTATGGGAACTACGTCTGAACATGGACCGAATTTCACCAATTTCAATAGCGTTCATCCTATGGCCGATAAAAGTTTACATACCAAATTTCATTGAAACATATTCATATTTGCGACCTGTAGTTTGATTACATGGTTTACATGGACACACAGACTGACAGACATACGGACGAACGGACATCGCTAAATCGACTCAGAAGTGATTCTGAAAGTGATTCTGAGTCGATCGGTATAATAAAAGATTGGTCTATGTCAAATATTTTTTGTAGTTAAAAACATCAGCACAAATTCATTATACCCAAACCGCATGGTGGTATAGGGTATAAACAGTTTTTTGCCTCTACAGAGTTGACCCCCTTTAGAGGAACCGGTGCCATATGCTAAAACTTTTGTTGAATTTTTTTATAACATAATCAAAAAAGCTAGCTGTCTAATAAATTGATAAAAGAAAGCATTCTTTAGAACATAATTTTTTTTTTATTGCGTTTGCTTTTTTTATGTTTTGTTTTGTGTTTCCTGTAATTTCAAAGTAATTCTCTGGCTTTTTGTGTTGAATTAAATGTCATAACGTATAACAGCAATAAGACAATATAATATAATAGTAGGAATACACAAAAAAAAAAATTAAAGAACGTTCTAACAAGAGCTATGATTTGTATGTCCATTAAAAGCTTGACGCATGTCTGTGTAATCGTATACGCACATTTGTATGAACGTTTTATTGCATGTGGTCAGGCGTTATACTATCAAGATTTCATACAATTATTCACGTACTTCTCAATTAACTATATATATTACTTACTTACATTTACTTATTTTCTATATTGTTTAGGGGTACAAAGGTATGGCCAAAATGCAAGAATATATTAAAAACCTTTGTTGACTTTGACTTTTATATATGTTATCTATTTTATGTTATCATCCTTTCATCATATGAATTTATTAATTTAGTCTAATTTATACCATAAATAAAAATTGACTGAATTATGAAAAAAAAACAAGT
This sequence comes from Cordilura impudica, assembly GCA_963682025.1. Classification (NCBI taxonomy): domain Eukaryota; kingdom Metazoa; phylum Arthropoda; class Insecta; order Diptera; family Scathophagidae; genus Cordilura; species Cordilura impudica. The sequence goes on from OY821517.1 coordinate 134,979,260, forward strand.
GATTAACAAGTTTTCGTTACTGAAGTTAACTGTTTAGTGATAGTTGTAATTAATTTTGATATATGTAATACAATTTGCTTAAAATAAAAAAATTAACTAATAAAATAAAAAAAAATCGATATACGATTGGGTCAGTTGCCGCTAAAGCAAAAGCTAAGCAAAATGTGGAGCAGTTTGTAGTCATACGCCTAAACGTTGTGGTAGATGATTTAAAGCACTTTATATAGATTTAAGCGATTATCTGGCGCTCACTGTGTATTGGAGTAATAAATAAAAATTGTTTCACATTGTGTAGCATTAAGGATTTATAAATATATGAGAGCGAATTCCTCCTTATTGATCATCCCTCGTATTTAATTACATTTCAACACTGCTGCTGTCAGCTACCATCGGTTAATAGATTCCTGTCATATTTTGAGCTAGCTCTGTCTTTAAATTTGTGTTCGGCAGCTATTCAAAAAAAAAAAACAATACTAAAATAAATAAATAAATAAAATAAAAAAACAATATCTATATATATAAAATTCATTTTCTGTTTGTTTGTTTGTTTGTTTGTTTGTTTGTTTGACCGCTATACAAATTTTTATTTTTCAACCGATTTCCCTGAAATTTTGTACACACGATCTCTATACCCCAGGAAAGGTCGCCATATACTTTTTACCGGCCACGCCTACTTTTACGCCCACTTTTTATGTAAAATTCATTTTCTGTTTTATTTATATTTGTTCACTTACAAATTTAACAGATTTCTCTGAAATTCGGTACACACTATCCCTGTACTCCACCTAAGGTCACCATATACTTTTTATCGACCACGCCTACTTTTACGCCCACTTTTTATATACAATTAATTTTCTGCTTTTTGGTATATTTGTTCGCTATAAAAATTATTATTTTTCAACGGATTTCTATGAATTTTGGTATACACGATCTTTGTATCCCAGGCCAGGTCACCGGGTGATTCTTTCGGCCACACCTACTTTTACGCCCACTTTTTGTATACAATTCGTTTTCTGTTTTTTTGGTATATTTGTTTGCTATACAAATGTTTATTTTTCAACGGAATTCTCTGAAATTTGGTACACACGATCTCTGTACTCCAGAGAAGGTCGCCATATGCTTCGCACCGGCCACGCCTACTTTAGCGCCCACTTTTTGTATACAATTCATTTCGTTTTTTGGTATATTTGTTCCCTATACAAATTTTTATTTTTCAACCGATTTCTCTGAAATTTGGTACACACGATCTCTCTGCTCCAGGGAAGGTCGACATATTCTTCGTACCGGTCACGCCTACTGTTACGCCCACTTTATGTATACAATTCATATTCTGTTTTTTTGTACATTTGTTCGCTACACAATTTTTTTAAACGGATTTCTCTGAAATTTGCTACGCACGATCTCTGTACTCCAGAGAGGTCGCCATATAATTCTTGCTGGCCACGCCTACTTCTACGCCCACTTTTTATACAAAATTAATTTTCTGTTTTTTGGTATATTTGTGCACTATAGAAATTTTTATTTTTCTAGGGATGTATAAAATTTGGTCACACGATCTCTATACTACAGGGAAGGTCACCATATGCTTCTTACAGGCCACGCCTACTTTGCGCCAACTTCTATGTATATAAAACTTTTTTTTTTCCTTTTATTTATTTCTTTATTTGTTTGCTATACAAACTTTTATTTTTCAATGGCTTTCTCCGAAATTTAGTACATATTCCAGGGAAGGTCGCCATATGATTTTTACCGAGCACTCCTACTTTTACGCCCAATTTTCATATAAAATTCACATTTTGTTGTGTGGTATATTTCTTCCCTATACAAATTTGTACTTTTCAACGGATTTCTCTGATATTTGGTTTACACGGAAATAACTACACGGTGAACAAATTCCCCAAACTTAAAAAATGGTACCCAGAAATGAACAAATTCCCCATTTTTTTTTAAATCGAAATAAAAATTAACTTACTCCCCAAATTCATTCTTAAATTTTTACATATTTTTATTTAATGAATTTTGTTAAATATTTATTTTAGTAAATATCCGCATATTGCTCTCAATTTATGTCCTACAATAAATGCATTTTCAATAGCATCATTTCGTTGGGCGGAAGTTACGCGCACGGGGAATACAGCTTAGCTAGAATATCGGAATGATCTGAAAAATATATTTTGACAATTAAAATAAGTTGGAAACAGCTGCGCGGCAGCACTGGTGTGGTTGCCAAATGCGCGGAAGCGGTGCGCGACGGCGGACTCGGACGCGACGAATGCGGACGCGACGCGCTCTCGGAACACAGCTCAGCTAAAATATCGTAATGCTCTAAAAAATATGTTTTAGGAATTAAAATAAGTTAACGAGAACTAAGCGGCAGAACGGGTAGTAGCTGCGAGGAAACGGCGCGAGGCGCGCGGACGCGGACGCGACGGATGCGGACGCGACACGCTCGCGGAACGCAGCTCAGCTAAAATATCGCAATGATCTGAAAAATATATTTTGGCGATTAAAATAAGTTGACAACAACTGTGCGGCAGCACGGGTGTGGCTGCCAAACGCGCCGAACCGGCGCGCGGTGCGCGACCGCGGACGCGACGCGCTCGCGGAACACAGCTCAGCAAAAAATATCGCAATGATCTGAAAAATATATTCTGGCGATTAAAATAATTTGACAACAACTGCACGGCAGCATGGGTCTGGCTGCCATACGCGCGGAATCGTGCGCGACTCGCTCGCGCAACACAGCTTAGTGAAATGTCGTATGATAAATTTTATCTACGTATGTGAAATAATTACCTGTTGATCAAAATAGGCCACATATATACCATAAGCAGTTGCTTAAAGAAACCTTGCGACACAATATTAAACGTCGCATTAGTCTTTCATTTCTGAAACTTGAATTTGACGTCTCTGCTCAATGATGATCACTTATTGAATGAAGTAATTCAATTTTTATAAGTTGTGATTCCTTTAATTTGCGAACCATTCCGTTATATTTGATGTTTATAAATAAACTAAAAAAAAAAACTTAAAGCGGTTTCGCAACTTATTTTTGAAGCATTTTTGCTGCAGCATCTTAAAAAACTTCTAAATTAAAAAATCAAAAAATTTGTAATTGAAATAAAAAATGAATTTACTGTCCATACAAATTTTTGGGGAAAAATTTCATTTTATTGAGGAATTTGTTAATTGGAGACTAAGTACTCAGCGCCTGGTAAGCATAGTGAACCATTTTTCAAGTCAAAGGCATTTGTATCCCGGGCAAGACCGGGTAAAAACAGCTAGTACATATATATAAAAATAAAAAAAACCAGTAATAAAATTTTAGTCGGTCTAGACCGACTACACGAGATCCTATGCCATGCTTTTAGAGACCCTATCTCTTAAGTCCAACTAATTAGATACAGAAAATAAGCATAAACCACATTTGGGTGGCATTGTTGTTAATATTTTTGCCTTCGGATATGGTAAGGTTCATAGCGGATGCTATATGGGGATTAGGTGGAAAAATGTGACTTATATTTTGCAAAAAAAACATATTCTTACAATCCAATTTTTAGAAAAATCTCTGCAATATTTTTTTTTGTTTTTTGATAGATTTAAGTGAAGATCGGGCATTAGCATCATATGAGGGCTATGACCAAGAATTGTCCTATAGGGATTATTTTTTGACTACCAATAAATGGATGTTATAAACATACATAATAAACATAGTTTGATCGAGATCTATGTGATAATTTGAATATCATGGTAATCAAAGACGATCCCGTAGGGGTCATTTGTATGGGGACTAGGTCCGAACATGAACCGATTGTCACCAAGTCGAACAGCGTTCATCCTATGGTCGACATAAGCTCATACAAATTTCATCAAAGTGTATTCATATTTGCGACCTGTAGTTTGATTACAAGGTTTACATGGACACACAGACGGACGGACGGACAGACGACATCGCTAAACCGACACAGAAACTGATTCTGTGTCGATTGGTATAATAAAATATGGATCTAGGTCAAATATTTTTGGTAGTTACAAACATCAGCACAAAGTCATTACACCCTGACCACACAGTGGTAGAGAGTGTAAAAATATGAGTGCCGGGTTTGCTCACAATTAACCATAAATGCAATCGTGTTAATCCTTAAAATAAGTACTTAGCATTATTCAACCGCACTGCGGATGGAACCACTACAATGCACGGAGACTAGACAGCAGTCTAAACAATGGGATTGTCATGGCAAATCGGCGCCAACGAAAGCCAAGGTAGGCTTATCGGCCAACAATGTCATGGGGACAGTTTTTTATACTCTATGAGGTTGGGTATAATGAATTTGTGCTGCTGTTTGTAACTACCAAAAATATTTGACCAAGACCCATCTTTAATTATATCGATCGACTCAGGATCACTTCCTGAGTCAATTTAGCGATGTACGTCCGTCCGCCTTTCCGTCCATCTGTGTGTCTATGTAAATCTTGTAATCAAACGACAGGTCGCAAATATAAATATATTTTAATAAAATTTGGTATATAAGCTTTTATCGGCCATATGATGAACACTATTGAAATTGGTGAATTTCGGTTCATGTTCAGACCTAGTCCCCATACAAATGACCCCTCTGAAATCGACTTAAATTGTCATAAGATCCAAATTATCATATAGATCTCAGGCAAATTGGGTTTAATAATCCCTATAGGACAATTCTTAGCCATAGTCCCCATATAGAGCTGCTTCCCGATCTTCACTTAAATCTATCAGAAACAAAAATATTGCACAGATTTTTCTCAAATTTGGTTTGTATATATTTTTCCTGAATATAAGTGACTATACCAAATATGGTTAGGATCGGTCCTTTTTTCGACCTAGTCCCCATATAAATATAACATCCGATATAAACTTTTTCATATCTGCATATAAAAACTTTTTCATATTGAACCGATTCTACGACGATTAACCAAAAAACAAACACATTTGGCCAAGAATGTAAAGACAATGCATACGTATGTTGGCACATGGCAAAACTCTATAAATTCTGCTACGCATTGCCCCCAGTTACTATTTTCTATATTCAAACCTAAGGGAATGACTCATCGGAAAGAGATAAAGTTTCTTAACAATATTGAAGACTTTTAGAAATCCTATTACATGGAAGGGATAACAAAATTGTAGAAACGTTTGACAAAGTGTAATGAACAGATGAAGAGTATGTTGAAAATACAATTTTTTAGCTAAAAAAAAATAATACCCTTTATTTAAAACATAACGGATTTATTTATCCGCCCTCATACCATAAACAAGTAAGAGTGCTAAATACGGCTTTGTCGAATCTTTGATACCCTTCATCCGTGTTCTAAACACAATACTATAATCAAGGTTGTCAACACTAAGAGACAAAAAGGCTAGATATCAAATTTTAATGGCTAGATTTTTTGCAATGATGTTTCAAATTAATAAGATAAAGAATAAAAATTTTAGGTATATTCGTGGTATGTTAAATAAAAGCAATTATTAAATGCAATGAACGTAAATATAAATGCATACAATTAGATTCTGTTTATTTGTTTGTCAGCGTTTACATGTAGAAACAAATCAACATGCAAACAACAACTATGTTTATCCAATAAACTCTTACAACAAACACCAGTCTAAGCTAATATGACATATGCAGTATAACCATATATACACACTCATGAACCAAATGCTACAAACACAACTGCCACAAAAACTACAACTATTACAGTTATTAAGAAAAACAACGATAAGAAGAGCAATATAGAAAATGCATATATCTGCAACCCTTTTTTTTTTGATATCTCGGAACTTATTGAACCGATTTTAATGATTTTATATAGCAACCTTCTCAGGATCTCAGCGAATCATTTTCAGCAATAGCTATCAACCTCGCTGACGTAGTGAGAGCATGATCGTTATTTCCACAGACGAACATCGCTCTATCTACTCCTCATGTTATAAGTATCACGAATATATATATTTTATGGAGACCGAAATATTTGTTTCTTCTAATTATTACGAACGAAATGACAAACTTATATACACCCTCTGCACCCTGTAGCGCGATTCAGTATCTTATTTTAACGATAATCGAATCGTTAAAAAAAATAAGGCAACAAACTTAACTATTTTGCCTTTCACTAACATTTTTAAACGATATTCGCTCTTGGTAAAGTCAGCTGTTTTTGCTATCTAAACGACAACAATTTTTGTGTTTTTTATTCAATCGACAAAAAATTTAAATTTTTACGTTAAAATGTCGTTTGAAACTTTTGGCCTACTGGCAACTTGGTAATCCAATATGCACCATCTTCGACAGCAAAACGTGTCCAAGAACGACTAATTTTTTTGCATAAATTAAAATCATAATATAATGAAAATATGTTTGCTTTTGTTATAAAAACTTTTTATATAAATAAAAAACAATAAATAGCATATTTAATACATTATTATATTTTCAAATAAATAACAAACAATTATAATAATAAAATAGTAACAAATTAAACATATTCTTAATAAAAGGAATAAAAATATAATTCATAAATAAAAATGTAGTTCCTTGATTGGTTCCTGACTTATCGGATTGTTCCAAGTCATAGCTTACTGCCTTTTCCGGTCCCGTACTTTTATGCTAGTGCGGCTTTTCAAGTCCGTTCATACCTTTTACATACAAACAATTAAGTAATACGTCTAAGACTATTAAGCAGTCCCGCCAATTCGCTCCACTTCTTGTCGCATTCGCCCTTTTCGTGGGGCTTTTGGAATTCACCTCCTGCTAGTCCGGTGTTTTCTAGCATAAAATCAACCATCTGATTTAGTGTTAGTTGTCATTCTAAAAAATATATATAAAAAACTATTAACAAAATTAAAACTAACAATTATTTTACTTAACTTACCTTGCGCAACAATGTATAAAATCAACCTTTCAAAATGAGTTGATTTGTTTTTTTCTATTCTTTTTTGTGCTTTTTGCTTATTTTGACAGAGATGCCACTGGTTTATAATGTAAATAAATAGGAAACAAATAAAAAAATTTTAGTCGGTCTAGACCGACTATACGATATCCTATACCATGGTTTAGCGACCCCATCTCTTCGGTCCAACTAATTCGATATAGAAAATAAGCATAAACCGAATTTGAGTTAACATCGGATGCTATATTTATATTGAGACTAGGTCGAAATATGGACCGATCCTGACCATATTTGGTAAAGTCACTTATATTTTGGAAAAATATATACAAACCAAATTTGAGAAAAACCTGTGCAACATTTTTGTTTTTTGATAGATTTAAGTGAAGATCGGGAATCTCTATGACTAAGAATTGTCCTATAAGTATTATTTTCGGATTACTGATTAATGGATATAATAAACACATATAAACCCAATTTGACTGAGATCTATATGAGAATTTGGATCTTATGGCAATTTATGTCGATTTCATAGGGGTCATTTGTATGAGGACTAGGTCTGAACATGGACCGAATTTCACCAATTTCAATAGCGTTCATCCTATGGCCGGTAAAAGCTTATGTACCAAATTCGACTATCGTTAAGGTGTACTTAGTGAATCACTTAATCGTTAGCGCAAACAACAATAGCTGTCGATATATTTTGCGATTGTTGGATCATTAAGATTTACTGAATTGCAATTCTGGTGGTGTGGAGAATATATAAACAAACCAAAGTCGACCAAAATGTATTTGATATATATGATAATATATATTTTTGTTTAAAGGAATACGAACTGAATCGTATAGAGTCTTTACATGCACTGATATTTCGGCTCTCAGCCGACTACAGCCTATATATAAATTTCTATATTTATTTCAATAAAATGTTCTGCCATGTACGATATAACATAACACACAGGTGCACAGGTCAAAATTATTGAAGCAACTTAGAAAATGGATATGATGCGACCGGTCGGTTCTTTTTAGTTCAAAAAAATTATTAGAATCTCACATTACATACACTGACCTGAGAGTGCTATAGTGTTTTATAAATATCTTTTTTTTAGTTGTTTTTATCTTTAACAAATACTTCCCTCATTTCAAAATAAAACACATCAACCAATACGTATTTTTATTTAGTTTTATTCCTTCTCCATTAATTTTTACTGTTGCCACTTATGTTTTGTACATCATAGCAACTGATTTAAGTGTAACGAACAACATCACGTTTCATTCATTTCAAAAATTTCAAACTGTTATTTGACCCTATTCGAATAAAGAGCAATTCTAATTGACATACATATGTATGTATTTTTCAGAACATTATCAAATCGCAGAAGTTGAACTATTATAAATTTTTAAAAAATTCATTCAAAAAATCCCATTCAACTATAAAATTATAAAAAATTCAAATTTTTAAATTGAAATGGTCCACTTTAAAACATTTATGATTTTGCTGAAATTTAACTAAACTTTAATTTTTGAGGTGCGGACGGTTAGTCGCGTTCGCCGTCTAAGTTTCCTTTACTAGTTTTTTGCTGCTTCACATTTATTTGTTGAAAGCTTATAAAAACAAGTTGTAATTACAGCACGAAATCATAACAATACTGTTTTAAGGTAAATAGCTAAACATTAAATAGAACAAATACAACAACAACAGCCATTAAAATCATAAAAACATAAGAACAACAACAAGCACATTTTGTAACTCCTTCAAAAAAAAAAAAAAAAAAAAAAATATTGTATATGAAAAACAACGCCAACAAAGTGTGTTCAGTGTATACTATATATATTAACTATAGAATAAACATATTTACTTGCTTGAGTTTAACCTTAACGACGGTTTTTTGTTTTTGTTTTCGTTTTCGTTTTTTTTTTTTCTAAAGCGAACAAACGTATTTTCTTCCAGCAATATTTTTTAAAGTTTTTATTTTTTTCATTATGATTTTGGTGATTTGTTTAAAAGTTTTTCTGTTTTTTTTTTTCATATTTTAGTTTCTTAAATTAGGGTTGTTCGTTTGAATTTACCTTCTTTTTCATAACAAGTATTTACTTATTCCTTTAATAAACTTTTGTTTTTTGATTTTTATCAAAATGTTAATTATGATGACTTTATTTTGTATTTTTTTCTATGTTTTTGGTGCTTAAAAAACAAAACTTTATCGATTTACATTTTTTTTTCTTCACTTTCATTATAATTTTCTTACTTGTGTTAGTGAGCAACTGGAGGTGGTATGTAGGAGTTTCCATCGCATTATTTAATTGCTTTGTACAAGATTGAGTGGAGGTTGTGTTAATTACACTTAATATTAGATTTTTATTATTATAAGCTTATATTTATTTGTATAAAAGTCAGTAATGTAAGAAATGGGAATTGTGTTTTCAAGTTTGTTTCTATGAAAAATTATAATAATCCTTATTATTATTATTATTAAGAATAGTAGACGAAAATTTTATTTTTTTTAACTAACTATATAAAGCCTCGATCTGCCATTAATCAAAACACTATGAATACTGATTTATTTTGGCCAGCAGTTTTATGGTCAAACAAAGTGTTAGCCTATACCAACCCAAAAGTTAGGTTAAGAGAAATTAGAAAATTTTATCAGCAGTTCGGTTGTAATTACCAAATTTTTCAGTTGTTGCAACAATATATTTTTTTAACGTATCTAACCGTGTCTTAAATATTTTTTTCGTTTGGTTAATAAACAGGATAATAATACCAGAACAGAAATATTAAAATAAAAAATTAAGTAAATATCTTAAAAATAAAAATTTTGCACAATTTTGATAAGTTGTAAACGTAAACGTTATTTAATCAAATTAATTAGGTCCGCCACTCTCTCTAAATGTGGAATATTAGAAACTCTGTTTTCAATCTATAGTAATTCCCATTTTAAAATTATTGCATGACATTTGGTATATGAGCTCTGATCACATCAAAGAAAATCAAATTGATTACCTCTGATTAAGCCTTAAACACAGGTTGTCACATGTGCATTAGAGTGGTCCTACGTTATATGGGCATATTTCAAATTGCGATTTTGGGGATAGGCGGGGTCCAGTTTGTTACCTTTCAATATAAAAATAACCAATGTGAAGTTTGAGGACAATCGGATAAAGAAAAGTTGCGCCGGTAATCGATTTCGAAATTTCAAGTGTGTTTTTATGGGCGAAATATGATTTTTTTTTTTAGATTTTACGAAAATTTCGTCCTATATTTTCATTTTCCGACAAGAATTGGGATCAGTATTAAGTTATCTATTCAAAATTAAAAATCGACTAAAAATTCGTTAAGAAATAGCAAATGCCCCAGACCACTTTTGTGTCGTGAAATTCGATAACATTTTTTTCAAATTTGAGATAGTGATTAAAGCCATAATTTTTATTTTTTTGTCTCTATACTTATAAGTAATCAGATATGAAGTATTATTTTCTTACGACGTTGTTAACTATTGCGCATGGAGACCGAAATATTCTTAAACTAAATTTAAAAAAAATAATTCTATTTAGTTTGGTGTATTTAGGTATGATTTGGTGTGCAATTGAAGTTGATTGCTGTAATCACTTACGACTTGCAATAAGTATTGCTTTTCTTTAATTTTATATTATTATATTAATTTTATATTTCATATTCTTTTGAATAAATTGTCTTTTATTAGCTTTGAGTCATTTGTGGGTCTTCTTATTTTATTTAGAAAAATATAGATAGTTTTCATACATAAAATAATTTTATAACAAAATTGGTTAAAAGTTGTTTTAATTTACATTCGCGAGCAATAACAGATAATTGCACCAAATATATATCACAATGGACTATTTTGATCCCAGGAGCACTGAAGGGTTAAATAAATAAAAATTTACCGAATTAATTTTCCTAAATTCTAAACAGTGGTTTCAATGAGTTTAATATAAAAACTCGTTTTCGGCAATTTTTATATAAAAATATCTTAAAACCCAAAGCTGGCCTTGGCAAATAATGGGTTAACGTTCTCGGATTTGTCCCATATATTAGGAGCGGAAGTCCTCCACACTTGGTTATTATGGTTACGTTCGTAAATGCAGTAGTTATGCATCACTGCAGCATAATAAAAGTAAAACGTTCAAAAAAGCATCACTTGGCAGCACAGATTTACGTCAAAAGTTTTTTTATGCAAACAATTGACAGTGCCGCCGCAAATTTTTGCAACTGTGGCATCATTTTAATTACTGATGCAATAGAGCGCGAAGCTTAAAAAAAATTAAACATTGATTCAGAATGGAAGAGTAATTACAGCTTTATATAAAAATTATATACAAATTTAAATTATATCGTTTTATTACTTCAAAGTAATTTTTTATTGTAGGAATCCGCCTTCTTCTTCGTTTTAATTTAATTTTAATAACCAAAAGTGGTTTCATCCTCCTTTTAATTCTGTTTTTATTATAAGTTAACAAAAAGTTGTCATTTTTAGAATCAAGATTTTCAATAATATATGTTAATGTTATTGTGGTGTACATGTTTTTTATCTTTTGCAAAACGTTCTAAAAAGCAAACTCTGTGCAATTGTTGAGCAGTAACAAAGCATCTGCAACAACTGGTCACGCATCAGCAACAAAACTTGGCATTACTCCCGCAATGATGCACAAATTTACTGCATTTACGAACGTACCCGATATTTTAAGCGTCGCATCTAAAAGTTCAGCAGCATTTACAAAATATTAGAATTTTTTTAACAAATTGTCTTTTATTGGCTTGGGGTCATATGTGACCCCAATTCCAAAAGGGTTAATGGGGTCCTATTATTTTTTCCGCAACCCTAGGCTACTAAGGTAAAATATAACATTTAAAAGCAGAAAAGTGATGAATTTTCGATACAAAGTATTTAGAATGAGTACAAGAATAAATTTACAAAAATCCCATTTTTCTCGAAATCCGCAAAAATAAAAACCTTGTCAAAAAAATTCTGGCATACGAATTTGCTTAAAAATTCACACAGTTAATCTCTAACATATATTTAACAAAACCTTAAAGTGCCAGATCCATTTCTTTAAATTTTGTTTAAGAAAATTTTTCAAAATTGTATAAAAATTTTTCCCATTTTCGGAGTACAAGAAATTAAATTTTAGAACTTTATGATTTTTTAAATAGTAAAAATATAGATTTATGCTTTCTTCCAGAAACTTGGCTGATAAATACTGTAAATATTCCACAAATGGGATACTATTTTATACGATGTGATCGAACAGATCGAAATGGTGGAGGAGTTGCTATTCTTGTGAAGAAAAATATAAAAAATTTTAGACCTATATTTGTGAATACAAAACTAATTGAGAATGTCGGAATATGTATAAATATCCCTGATTTATGAGAATTTGACTTGTTTCCAGTGTATTTCACAGGCGGCGCACAGTGGCGCCATTTGAGTTTTTTCGTTGCAAAAATCATATCTTTTGAACCGAATAACATAATTGAACAGTTTAAACAGCATATGATAGATAACTGTTCAGCCTATGAAATGAGCGTTTGGAAAGGGTGCTACGCTTTGTAGAGGCCTACTTATGGGTTATCAAAGTTAAAATTTGTAGAAAAATCAATTTTATGGTAACTAAAAAAAATTATTTTTACATTTTTAGATTGTTTTAATTTTTTTTCTTTAGGGTTTTATGTTTCAAATTATTACCCAACAAATTAAAAAAAATTACTTCTTTTTTAAATTTATTTTTTAAATTTTCTGTAAAATATTCATCACAATTCGTAAGAGAAGGTATATCTAAAAGACTAATCATTTCTAGACTATAATTATTTTCTAACTCTATTCGTGACTTCACATGGCGCAGGGAAGAAATAATTGGATCGGAAGATGCTGCCAACATGTTAAAGAGGTCCTCATTTTGCCTTACCCTTGATACTTTGAATGTGTTCTGCAATCTATATTTTTTATAAAATTTGTTAAGAGACTCCTGTGCTTCTTCAGAAAGCAAAGACTGGTACTCAATTATATCTTTGCCATGCGCCAATATTTTATGGACTGTCGGGGTCAACTTCTTCTGTGGATACATTTCTGCTAAAAGAGATGCAGTTTTCGATGCATATTCTCCATATTTTGTAGAATTGACATTTTCTTTGCAGTTTAAAACATTCAAGATCGTTCCCAATCTTTTCACGATTTGATTGTCAATTCCAGTGATTCTAGTTACTGCCTCATCATTTTCAAAAAATCTCCTTGAAGTGTTTCCATCGTTTGAGTTACCGTATCCGTGCTTGGGACAGTCTACTTTTAGTCCATCTTGTTTAAAACAAGCATCCTGTATTTGCTTCTTTCTGATCTTTTCCTTATCCTTTATTGATGTATTTTCATCGAAGTTTTCCTCCTCTTGTGGTAGGGTATACGCCAGTTTTAGCAAGAACTCCATACACCTTATCCTTGCGTGCATATTCGTAATTCTCCTCGTTTGTAGAATCATTTAAATTACCAAAGTTCTTCTGACTCTTTTTGCAAATCGGGCATGACAATGTTTAGGTTGTTCCTGTCAATTCGTTTACGACTTTTCCGTCAACCATGGTCAGGTGGAACTCGTAATTGCATTCAATATATTTTCCTTCTCCAATTTGCAGCTTTGTAGGCTTAATCTTGCTTATTTGTTCTTCAATGTCCTTCACCGTGGTCCTTATAAGTTCTGCCGATTCCCTTGCAAACTGAAACATTATTGGTCCGCAATAATGCACTGATGACGGACGTGGATTTTTCCAGTGTAGGGAAACATCAGATTTTAGCCGCAAAGGAACAACAGATGCCATAAACATATTTCCGTCCGATATTGTAGCGTCACCGGAAGATATCCTTTGCTTATAAACGCTTTGTCCGGATGATCCATCGCAGCCCCATTTCCTGATCAATGTCAGTTTCTCAGGAAGAATTTTCACCTCATTTTCAGGAAGACTCTCCAACAACCATTTTGCTGTATGGCCCATGAGATCCTGCAGATTGGCTTTCACAGAGACTTCCGTAAACTCCGTATGCAGTGGTCGTGAATTTATTTTGGCTTGCGTAATATGCTTGTATCCTGGTAAAACGTCAGCCCCGGGTCGCATCAAGGATGGCCGTAGTATCTCATATTTTTCTTTGGAAAGTTGTAAGTGCATAAACAAGGCCAAGGCTTCTTCGGAACCATACTTTTTAATGTGTGCGTTTGTGGGCGTGGGAATGCTTTCCTTAATCCTTTTTAGTCGCAGTGGGCTTGCATCAGCCACAGATTTTGTAATCTGCAACCTAACTCTTTCACTATCCTTTGTATATTTAATAGACAGCGCGTCCGATAAATGCTTCGTGGTCAAGTCATTGGTGGCATCGGCAAGTTTCCTCTTTCTTGTAAAAATTGAACACTCCTCAATACTTTTTTTTGGCCTTCCTTTTGCTCCTCTGGTTGATGTGGTGGGTTTATCTACTGCCAATATATTCAGGATGGTGTCTTCATTAAGCCAGTCCTCGTATTTGGAGTTGAAGTTCTGAATGGTTGGATTAGATTTCACCCATTTTGCCTTAATATTTGCATATATCAGATAAAAATTATTTTTTATAATTTCGCTTCTCTCAATATTTCCGTATAAGCTATCAAGTTCTTCTAAAGCAGCTTCCGTGAAAAACTTTGGTGTGGTTGATCTTCTAAACAGTTCAAATAATTTTAAATTGTTTAACGCCATGGTTTCAGTACTTGTTGCGCCAACTTTCAGTCGTAGACTAATCCAGGCATTATGCTTATTTTGCAATATATAGGCTTATGCTACCATGCCTAAAAATTTACCTGTTCCCTGCATACATATGGATTTAGGCTGAATTATGCAATTTTGATATTATGCTCGTTTCTAAATAAGATTTGTGCCTACCTGGAGGGACCATAAGTCAATATTGTTCTTGACCATTTGTACTCCAAAGTAGTTTTTAAGTGAGGTGCGTACCTGCGAATTTCAATGAGTAGTTTTTTGTGCATCCTGTGTCTGTAACAGAATATTGGGAGTAGATTTTGGCAGAGGCTCACAGGTAGACAACCGACTTAAAATGCAATTTTCAAACTATTAGATCAAACTACTGTCAGTCAAAACATGTAAGGGATGCACGCCATACAATTTCTGCAACCATGTCTTTTTAACCTTTTTTTTTACGTTTAGAAGCCAAACGGGCACGTACGGGCAGATAAAACCTTTTGAATTATGTAAAGAAATAATCAAAGAACATATATGGCAAATATGGCAAATATAGAAAAATATAAATTTTTTTATTTTCCGTCAAAGTTGAAAAATAGTGAAAAACGGATAGTTTTTAAATAGTGATTTACCAGGAGAAACACAAAGCAAACAGTTAATTTTAATTTTTTTATCATTATCATTATCATAATAAATACATCAGTCAATACAAACGAAAAATAAGGCGATTCGTTACCTATTTTTCGTGATATTACACCTGAAATCGCAACAAATTGACTAACAATTGTGTGTTTTTTTGAAAACCGAAAGTCGGTCAACTTTGAACGGTTATATCTTCTAAACTAAAAATGTGATATTATTAAGAGTAGCATATTTGAAATCGTTGAAAAGTTTCCTATAACATGGGTTTATTCAAAACTTCGTCGACGCACATGAAATTTTTGATTTTTGCAACCTCGTTTGCTCTACGGGCGCCACTGTGCGGCGTGGCTAATTCTGTAACGAAAGTCTTATTTAGAAAAGATATAAGGAAAATTCTAAGAATCGATAGCAAAATATAGAATAGTAGACATAGAAATTGGAATTGCAATCGTGCTAACGTTTGGGAAAACATTGTTTCCGAAATAGTGTCTATACTTCCATACACTGTCTTGCATCCCGCAACACCGACTTATATTCCTACTTCAAGTAACAAAAACCCTTCAACTATGGATATTGTAATTTCAAATATCACTCAGTATATTACAAACCCTATAACAATTAATACGTTAGGATCTGATCATTTACCTGTCTTTTTTGAATTAAACTTAGGGATTCGCGTGTGGAACAACTGATTCATGACTATACAAGGGCGAATTGGGGACTTTACAAATCG
The DNA here is from genome assembly GCA_963682025.1 of Cordilura impudica. Lineage (NCBI taxonomy): Eukaryota > Metazoa > Arthropoda > Insecta > Diptera > Scathophagidae > Cordilura > Cordilura impudica. The sequence goes on from OY821517.1 coordinate 134,995,282, forward strand.
TCAGTTACAATTCGTCAGTCTCCCATTTACCTTATGATATGGGCAATGTAACAAACACTAACAAAATTGACGTTAGTGTCGATATTTTGACTAAAAGCATATTAGATGCTGCTGATACTGCAGTTCCAAAGCTAAATTTGGGCCTAAGGGCAAATCAATTACACCCCATGTTAGACAGTTGATAAGTGTATGAAATTATTACCGTCGACAATGGTTTAGATACAGGAGTCCGCTCTACCTGGAATATATGAAGGGTTACTGCGCAAAAATTCGTAATAAAATTTCAAAATTGAGGAATAAAACTTGGAATAGCAAAATTAGGGGTTTGGATAAAGCATCAAAACCTTTTTGGAATATATCAAAATGCTTAAGAAAACAAAAGAAAATGTTTATACCACTCTTACTGGAAAATTCTACAACATATTATAGTGATGAGGATAAGGTGAACAACTCGCGTTAAATTTTTTGGAAAACCATCGAGTTTCGGAAGATTTAGATATTCAAACACATGTCTCAATGGTTAATAGTGTAACTGATAGACTCTCCTCACTAGAAACCTTTACGGCTAGGGAAGAATTTTCAGATGTTAATGAGATTCGAAATATTATTAGAGACTTGAATCCAAGGAAGGCATCTGGTTTAGACGGTATTAAGAACTTTATGTTAAGACAATTACCGAAGTCTTCAATTATATATCTGTGCTTTATAATAAACTGTTGTTTAAAACTGTAATATTTTCCGAAAATATGGAAAACCGCTAAGGTTGTAACCATACTGAAACCGAATATACCCCCAAATTCAGCCAAAAGCTACAGACCAATAAGTTTACTCAGTAGCATTAGTAAATTACGGTAAAAAGTTCTTAAAGCGAGAATTTGGAATTTTATCGAACGATTTAATATTATTCCAGGGAATCAATTTTGGTTCAAGCCATTTCATAGTACCGTTCACCAGATCAAACGGATTTGCAACCATATAAATACTGGTTTTGGAAATGGAAATTCGACAAGTCTTATTACTTTGGACATTGTAAAAGCATTTGACTCCGTATGGCATAATGGATTATTGTATAAAATGGTCCAATTTTCCACTTTATCTTGTTAAGACCATCGAATACTTTTTAAAAAATAGATTGTATTCTGTATGTCTAAATGATAGTTATTCCGATCTCTTTGAGATCCCAGCTGGAGTCCCACAAGGCTCCGTTCTGGGCCCACACACAGAAAAAGGATTGGTTGGAATTATGTTACCATTAAAAAAATTTATTTAGGAAATAAGAATTTTCATTGTTATTTATAAATATTTTAAAATGTACTACATTTTCTTTAATATCTATCATACAAATATAGTTCTCATAATTTTAATGTTCCTTTAATAGAAAAATAAGTCCCATCTACCGATCAAAGTTTTTATAGAACTTATTAAACCAATTCAATTGAGGGAACTATGTTAAACACATCATAATATGCTACAATATTTAATATTGATGATTGCAACAATAATTTCGATTATAACAACATATATTAAATCAAAAAAATGTTAACAGATATTACAACAAATTGTTGGTATATATGATACAAATAAATTTGTATATAGAATTATCTTTCAGTTATAACAAAACAAAAATTAAATTTTTACTGCTTTTGGTGTATTTAGCCGAATGATATATATGTGATACAAATACTGGTGTTAGTGCAAGAAATATATAAATTTATTAGTAACCCAATCGAATGTTTGGATTTAATGTCATTGTTGAAATGTTCAAATCTGAAAAAAATATAAAACTTTAAATCATAAAATTTATTGTGGAATAACTGTGTGAAAAATAATAATTATTAATTAAAAAAAATTGTCTTAAAGAAGTGCACATCAAGATTTGTACTACGGATTGACACCAACGGTAAGTTAAAAATACATGTACATATGTGAAGTTATTCAATAAGAGTTATTCATAAAATTTTATGTGGAACGTGCGTGTAAAATGATTTAGACATATCTTTTTTAATTGATAAAAAAAATTATATTAATATCAAAAATTATGAAAAGAAACATCTGTAGCGATTCAAAGCAGTTTTGCATAAATTAAAAACAACATAAAGAAATATAATACCAAACTACGGAAGTGCGAGTGAACTATAGAGTTGTGCATTTAAAATTAATTTTTCTAAGCTCTCCTGATGTTTTGGAAAATAAAAAATATAATGTTGGACAATAAATAAGCCCACGAACAAATTCATATATGACCCATGCTGAACATTTATCCTGAAGTCCTACAATAATCATTTGTATGCAAACTATAAAATAACATTTGGGAAAGAAACTACATACCAATAGACCCCTCATGCACCCATGAACAAATATGGTTCGTCCTAGGCCGATAAAAGCTTATATATCAAATTACTTCTTAATATATTAATACTCGCAACACGACATAGCTAAACCGACTTAGATAGTGATTCTGATTCCATAATAAAAGAGGGTTTTGGTCAAACATTTTTGGTAGTGACAAACATTAGCATTCGTATTGGTATTACTTTCATGGGGATGTGACTTGCAGAGCATGGGCAGTTATGACGAATCTTCACGTATTCTATGCTAAAAGGTGGGGTACTCTGAATTTAAATACGTTCTGCATCATCATATCTTTATTTTATGAACTAAATTTGAACTAAAGATTTTAATGAATTGAAAGACTATGTAACACTCAGCGACAAGAAATATTTTTTTTTAATGTTTTGGAAGCAGTGAAAGTTTGTTTCTGCATTTTTATGGGGCTTAAGGTACAGTAGCCAATGGAAAGTAAGCTTATATGGAATTTTGTACAAAGGTACATTTTTAAAATTTGCACCCAATCAGATTTAAATAATACAGGTATTATTACTATTTTTTATAAACTAAATATTTAGTACTCTTGAATTCTTTATATTTAATTTTCATTTAATTAACTTATTCAATAGTTGTTTAATTAACTTTATTGCCTATTTTAAACAAATAAATTATTATCTTAAATTTAATGATAAATAACTACATTACTTATTTTAACAATGAAATGTATTTGCTGTAACAGATATTTTGATTCTTATAATTTTTACCCAATACACTTTAGAACTACTCATCGAAGTAAAGTTAGATTCAAATGTAACCATAAAAGCTGTACCCGAATACAAACATGTTAAAACATGTTAAAAAACATGTTAAAAACTATCATTTTATTTACACTAATACTCAAAATCGATTTAATGAAAAAAATGATAGTACTAGTATGTCCTTTAATGATTTTCTGCCACATACCAACTCCAGTTGAAGTTCTGCCCATATAGTAAACAAGGAACTTTTAAAAATAATTTTAGAAATTTTGAGTGAAGAGAGTGATGACGTTCAACAGCACTTAAAACATATTAAATGAACTGTTTTTATATTATGCAATTCGTATAAATAATATTTTAAATAGTAAACAAAGTAATATGGAAGAAAATCAGGAACTTATAACTATTTTAAAATCTTTTCTTACCCCATTAGAAATTAAATCTGAATATTTGCTTTTAAAGTACCTACACCTGCAAAATGTTTTAAAAAATTTGATATGATCGATTTACGAAAAGAATTTCATTTTTCATATAAAAATGGTAACAAAATTGCTAAAAAAAATATAAATTTTTTTTTTTTTTGCATAATTGTAGATCTCCAACAACTTCTTCAAAATCTTCAACTCAAACAAATTTATAAAAAATAATTTTGAATTATACGAAATGCATAAATTCAGCATCTTCGTTTTGCAATATTATTGAAAGCTCATTTTGGAAACAAAAAGTTGAAAATATCAACCCCAGTGGTGATATAGATGAAATATTAATATCCATAATGATCTATTTCGATGATTTTGAAATGGTGAATGCATAAGGTTCCCATAGGAGGCAACAAAAAATAAGAGGCATAAATATAAAAATTTTGATTCTTCCAGAACATTTAAATTCCAAATAATCAATATTTTTTGGGGAATGCTTTTTTACGGATGACCGAAAAAAAAATTGGAAATAGAAATACATTCAAAAAATTTTTAAAAACAATTAACATTTTACAAATACAAGGAATTTCTGTATATGGTCAATCTATAAAGTTAATTTTATGTATAGTTGGAGGAGAGAATTTAGGAATAAATTCTATTCTCGGATTTGTTGAATCTTTTAATTCTTCATTTTTTTTTTTTGTCGATTTTGTAAATGTAGCCCACAAGAATCAAAAGTTTTATGCGTTGATAATACCCAAAAGCTAAGAAGCAAAATTACGATATTGATTTGCTCGAAAATCTAAACAGATCAGGATTAAAAGAAAATTCAATTTTTAATAGTATTGGAAATAAATGTGTTGATATCATGCATGATATCTTAGATGGGATATGGCATTATGATCTAATAACTATTTTAGAAATGTTCGTAATTTAAAAAAAAAATAATTCACATTAGAGTTACTAAATAAAAAATCGATCTGTTTGATTTTGGGCCAAATTGACTGCATCTGAGATACATTGTTTCAATGCAAAGGAAATAAGCTGGCATAATTTTTAGAATTTACTTTTTAAAAAATCTATGGTAGTTTGTGTACATACATGTCAAAATGTTGAATCGTTGTTTGGCTTAATCGAGCATATTATTATTGATGATGATGCGTTTTATTTATGTGTAAAAATATTAGAATCCTGGCACTTCGATAAATATTATTTTGCGTATAGAGTAAACAGCTTAACAAATACACTTAACATTGTAAAATCAAAAAATTGGTGAAGAATATGTAAGGTGGGCCTATTAATTGTAAGCATTTCTGTATCATAAGTTTTATGTTGTACATATTTGTAAACGTTATAATTAATTTATCAAAAATAAATACACTATAAATAAAAGCTTTAATATTGTTTTTTTTTTATATAATTAGATATATATACAACCCCGATAAATGGCAGATACAACCAATATATATAACACTTTGGTTGGGCATACCATTTTATCTAATCACATGCAAGATTTTTTTTTAATTATATCAATGGTGGCAACAGATATAACTGAAACTTTGTTCTGTATTTATTGCTTAAATCTAAATTCCACTATACCAACTACAATGTCACAATTCACACAATCGAATTCATTTATAAAATCGATTGCCTTTAAGATCATGAGGAAGTATGTATCAAATAATTCGGTAATCATAACAGTTAAATGTAATAGTACATATGACTACCAAAATTCGGTTGGCAACAAATTCGATTGCCACAACGAATCCGTTTTCTGTGTGCAGTATTATATACATTATTTTGTTCAGACATGCCTGATTTGAACAGATGTGAGTGTGCAAGCATATGCTGACGACACCTGCTTATTTTTTTCACACTAGTTTGGTCCAGATATGGTGACTGAATTGCAGTGCGCATTGGACTTATTGGTAGCTTATTTCCATAACTGGAAGATAAGAATTAATGAGGATAAGACTCACAAACCCGACCCGAAACGCAAATATTGCTTTTATCCTACTAGCCAATTGGAAATTAATGGGACTCATGTACCGTGGGCCGACAATGTTAAATATTTGGGGGTATACTTGGATAGAAAACTAATTTTTGATTTCCATAGAAAGAAGCAGATAGAAAAATTAAAAATTTAACATTGCAAGAAACATGTTATGCCCTCTTATAAAACGTGGATCTCCATTAAGTATTGCTAACAAAATCATTTAAGCGAAGGTCATATTTCAGTCTATCTATATATATAAAATTCATTTTCTGTTTGTTTGTTTGTTTGTTTGTTTGTTTGTTTGTTTGTTTGTTTGACCGCTATACAAATTTTTATTTTTCAACGGATTTTCCTGAAATTTTGTACACACGATCTCTATACCCCAGGAAAGGTCGCCATATACTTTTTACCGGCCACGCCTACTTTTACGCCCACTTTTTATATAAAATTCATTTTCTGTTTTATTCATATTTGTTCACTATACAAATTTTTATTTGTTAACAGATTTCTCTGAAATTCGGTACACACGATCCCTGTACTCCAGCTAAGGTCGCCATGTACTTTTTGTCGACCACGCCTACTTTAACGCCCACTTTTTGTATACAATTCATTTTCTGTTTTTTGGTATATTTGTTCGCTATACAAATTTTTATTTTTCAACGCATTTCTCTGAAATTTGGTACACACGATCTTTGTACCCCAGACCAGGTCACCGTGTGATTCTTGCGGCCACACCTACTTTTACGCCCACTTTTTGTGTACAATTCGTTTTCTGTTTTTTGGTATATTTGTTTGCTATACAAATTTTTATTTTTCTACGGAATTCTCTAAAATTTGGTACACACAATATCTGTACTCCAAGAAAGGTCGCCATATGTTTCGTACCGGCCACGCCTACTTTTACGCCCACTTTTTGTATACAATTCATTTTGTTTTTGGTATATTTTTTCGCTATACATATTTTTATTTTTCAACCGATTTCTCTGAAATTTGGTACACACGATCTCTCTCCTCCAGGGAAAGTCGACATATTCTTCGTACCGGTCACGCCTACTATTACGCCTACTTTTTGTATACAATTCATATTCTGTTTTTTGGTACATTTGTTCGCTACACAATTTTTTTTAGCGGATTTCTCTGAAATTTGCTACACACGATCTCTGTAGTCCAGAGTTCGCCATATGATCCTTGCCGGTCACGCCTACCTCTACGCCCGCTTTTTATACAAAATTAATTTTCTGTTTTTTGTATATTTGGTCACTATAGAAATGTTTATTTTTCAAGGGATGTCTACAGGCCACGCCTACTTTGCGCCAACTTCTATGTATATAAAACTTATTTTTTCCTTTTATTGGTTTCTTTATTTGATTGCTATAAAAACTTTTATTTTTCAATGGCTTTCTTCGAAATTTAGTACATATTCAAGGGAAGGTCGCTATATGATTTTTACCGACCATGCCTACTTTTACGCCCAATTTTCTCATAAAATTCATATTTTGTTGTGTGGTATATTTCTTCCCTATAAAAATTTGTACTTTTCAATGGATTTCTCTGAAATTTGGGTTACACGGAAATAACTACACGGTCAACAAATTCCCCAAACTTAAAAAAAGGTACCCAAAAGAAATGAACAAATTCCTCATTTATTTTTAATCGAAATAAAAAACGAACTTACTCCCCAAATTCATTCTTAAATTTTTACATATTTTTATTTAATGAATTTTGTTAAATATTTATTTTAGTAAACATTTGCATACTGCTCTCAATATATGTCCAACAATAAGTGCATTTAAAATGAGTATTCTTTTCAAAATAAGTTGGCAACAGCTGCGCGGCACCACACGTGTGGTTGCCAAACGCGCGGAAGCGGCGCGCGGTGCGCGGCGTGCGACCGCGGACTCGGACGCGACGGGTGCGGACGCGACGCGCTCTCGGAACACAGCTCACCTAAAATATCGCAATGCTCTAAAAAGTATGTTTTAGGAATTAAAATAAGTTAACGAGAACTAAGCGGAGGCACGGGTAGTAGCTGCGATGAAGCGGCGCGAGGCGCGCGGACGCGACGCGCTCGCGGAACACAGCTCAGCTAAAATATCGATCGCGGACTCGGACGCGACGGATGCGCACGCGACGCGCTTTCGGAACACAGCTCAGCTAAAATATCGCAATGTTCTAAAAAATATGTTTTAGGAATTAAAATAAGTTAACGAGAACTAAGCGGAGGCACGGGTAGTAGCTGCGAGGAAGCGGCGCGAGGCGCGCGGACGCGACGCGATCGCGGAACACAGCTCAGCTAAAATACCGCAATGATCTGAAAAATATATTTCGGCGCTTAAAATAAGTTGACAGCAACTGCGCGGCAGCACGGGTGTGGCTGCCAAACGCGCGGCGCGCGACCGCTGACTCGGACGCGACGGATGCGCACGCGACGCGCTTTCGGAACACAGCTCAGCTAAAATATCGCAATGCTCTAAAAAATATGTTTTAGGAATTAAAATAAGTTAACGAGAACTAAGCGGAGGCACGGGTAGTAGCTGCGAGGAAGCGGCGCGAGGCGAGCGGACGCGGACGCGACGGATGCGGACGCGACGCGCTCTCGGAACACAGCTTACCAAAAATATCGCAATGATCTGAAAAATATTTTTTGGCGATTAAAATAAGTTGACAACAACTGCGCGGTAGCACGGGTCTGGCTGCCAAACGCGCGGAAGCGGACGCGACTCGCTCGCGGAACACAGCTTAGTGAAATGTCGTATGATAAATTTTATCTACGTATGTGAAATAATTACCTGTTGATCAAAATAGGCCACACATATACTATAAGCAGTTGCTTAAAGAAACCTTGCGACACAATATTAAACGTCGCATTAGTCTTTCATTTCTGAAACTTGAATTTGACGTCTCTGCTCAATGGTGATCACTTATTGAATGAATTAATTCAATTTTTAAAAGTTTTGATTCCTTTAATTTGCGGCCCATTCCGTTATATTTGATGTTTATAAATAAACTAAAAAAAAAAACTTAAAGCGGTTTCGCACCTTATTTTTGACGCATTTTTGCTGCAGCATCTTATAAAAAACTTCTAAATTAAAAAACCAAAAACTTTTTAATTGAAATATAAAATGAATTTATATGGATTTGAATTTATATGGATATGAATTTGTATGGGCAATACAAATTTTTGGGGAGAAAGTTCATTTTATTGGGGAATTTGTTAATTGGGGACTAAGTACTCAGCGCCTGGTAAGCATAGTGAACCATTTTTCAAGTCAAAGGCCTTTTCATCCCGGGTAAGACCGGGTAAAAACAGCTAGTTATCCTATATGCAAGCCCAGTCTGATGCTAAATCTGCCATGGCACTTCTCCACCAAAGATTTTTACAACAATAACAATATTAGTTTAATACGTGATAGAATATACTCTACCACAGAGCGCTTTAAATTTTTCTGCACATTATCAGATAATCCACTTATTTCCAGCTTGTATGATTGAACATCTATGTACGGCTCAGATACATTAACTAAGTTATAGTATTTGCGCTGTAACTTGATGTTGTATTTCATATAATCCTTAAATCAATATGTTTCTGTAAATAATAATTATTCTACTACATTTTTCTATACAAATTTTTGGAATATAATTCTTATAATATTTATGTTTTTGTTTACTTTCAAACCTATAAGTATGCCAACTTCTCCGTTTTCAGGCTCCCAGAAATCATATTGCAGAATCGTAAAACTGTGTTTTGTAGACCTGATGTATGTCTTTTTTTTGTAGTCTTTTGAATGGGGAGTTGGTCTGTCTTATACTAAATCAGAGGTTTTTCATAACGAATTTTTCCTCTGAAATAAATTTTTATTCTTAAATATATATGTTCGTTTCAATAGCTAATAAATATCATCGATGAATAGTTAATAAACAGCTAAAACTCTGTAAATTGTGTGATAACATTAGGTTATGATAAAAATGATTCAAATTAACCTCGGTCACGGAATAGAAGCACAAGATCTGCATAAAATAATTGAAAGCGGTGTAGATGTAGCTATCATAAGTGAACCATATAAGAAACTGAACACCCAAATATGGTATGAAGATGCGACAAAACGTGCTGCAATATTGGTCATGAACCAATATATGTCTGTCAGTGAAGTCCTGGAAACAAACAACGGCTTCGTCTTTGCCACCGTAAACGGCATTAGAATATACAGCTGTTACTTTCCACCAAGTATGGATAGAGAGACATTTACGGGAAATATAAATACCCTTAAAATTAGTATTAGAACAGCTATGGGCAGAGTCTTGATCGGTGGAGATTTCAATAGCAAATTACCGGAATGGAATTCAAGATTTCTAGTCAGCGAAATAGTAGCATCACTGGAGCTACCCATATACAATGATGGCAACAAAGCTACTTTTCGAAATGGAGAAAGAACCAATATTATCGATATAACATTTGGTACCGTGCATCTTGAAACCGAGCATATGGACTGGTACTTGAAGATCTTACACTTAGCGATCACCAGTACATAACGTTTAATATAGATAGAAATAGAGTGCTGGAGCTTGTGGAGCTCAAGTTCCCTAGATGGAACGTAAGGAAGTTAGATGTCGAAAAATTCTCTGGGGCTCTGCAAAGAGTCAAACAGGGAAATATGGTACAGATCACAAACTTGGAGAACTCTGTAAGCTTTACAACTGGCACGATCAGGAAATTCTGTGATGCAATTAATCCAAGAGTAAAGGAAAACAATCGAGGTAAAAGACCAGTGTTTTGGTGGACTAGGAAGAGTGGGGAACTTAGAAAGAAATCTCTATCTGCACGAAGTACCGCGACAAGAAATTACTCTGACACTTCGCTCGCAGAAGAATATAGAAAGGCGAGGAAAATATAAAGAAGGGCTATCAAACATAGCAAACGCAAGAAGTGGATCGAACTTTGTGACGGGATTGATCCTTATAAAATAGTTATGAAGAAGACTGGTGCAACAAAACCCATACCGGGAATCAAAGAACCATCTTGCGCAGCCGAAAATATAGAAACGCTTTTGCCATTAGATGAACAAGGACTAAATCATAGAGATAAACTCCCAAATGATGATGGTTCCTTTTTACCATTTAACAAAGACAAATTGGATGTGGCGTGTCGTAAATTTAAGACAGGTAAAAGCCCTGAATCAAACGGAATCCCAAATGAAGTTCTAATGTTAACAGCAAAGTTATGGCCAGAATTACTGCTAAATATGTACAATCTATGTTTTGAAGAAAGTGTCTCCCCCAGAGGCTGGAAAAGCAAAATCCAGCGCTATTGCGAAAAGGAGACAAGCCCTTAAACGGACGTAGTTCATACAGTCCACTTTGTATGCTGAACACATTGGGTAAACTATTTGAGAGCCTTTTAATACTTAGACTACAGGACGAGGTTGAAAGATTAGGAGGGCTTTCTCATAGACAATATGGCTTCCGAAAGGGAAGAAGCACCGTACATGCCATTCAGGAAGTTGTGGACATTGCAACAACCGCTAAGAACACAAAAGTTTTTTGTGTCATTATAACCTTAGACGTAAAAAATGCTTTTAATGCAGTGAAATGCAAGCTAGTGCTTGATGCGCTCATGGAAAAAGGGACAAATACTTCCGTCTACAACATAGTGGTAGATTACTTATCCAGACGAATCCTCACGTATCAAACGGATATTGTAATGAAGGAATATATTGTTTTAGCAGGTGTGTCACACGGATCAGTTCTTGTACCCTTTTTGGGGAACGTAATGTACGACGGTCTACTGAACATGAGCTTATAAAATCGAGCGATATAGCTTTAGTCGTGTCACACACTATACCAAAGATGACAGAGATCCTGACGAACGATAGCCGGTGTGATATATGGCTGGGTGAACATGGTCTGAAGCTAGCCACTGCTCAACCGGAAGCTATATTGGTCATAGACCGCAGAGTGTTTGATTTACCAAAACTGGAAATAAGGAATAACATCGTAAACTTTAGCCGCAGTTGGACGACAAACTGAAATTGAAAGAGCACGCGAATATAGTACGTGATAGGACGCTGAGAACTGCATCTGCATTGGTTAGGATAATACACAACATAAGAGAACCCAAAAATTCTACTAGAAGACTTATAAATAGTATTATACATTCGCAAATACTGTACGCTGCTTCAACACTAATAACAGCAACAAATCGAAAATATACAACTGAGCAACTACGAATAAGTGCTGCCCTTTGCTGGCTGGTATTCCTCCGGTAGATCTACTACTTAAGCAAAGAGCTGAAATCTGGCATAAATCGCAAATGTTTCCATGCGATATTACAATGCGTAATAATGTTGAAACTGAAGCACGACAAACGTTATTGAGACAATGGCAAGAACGCTGGGAAAGAGACGATAAATCTAGATGGACCTATAGACTAATACCGAACATTACCAAATAGGTGGAGAGGAGACACGGTAACATCAACTACTATCTTATACAGCTAATGACAGGACATGGTTGCCTAAATAGTTACCTAAAACGCTTTAGGATTAAGGAAGTAGGCAACTGCGATGCGTGCGGAGCAGAAGATGATGCAGAACGTATTCTTTTTAACTGCGAAGAATGGCATGCTCTGCGCACTAATTTAAATAATAAGTCGAAGGAAGGCTGGAAGAGGTGTGACGCATTTATATGTCGCATCATGAAGGAAAGATGCCACAGAATACCGAACTCCTAATCTACTTCTAGGATGACACCACTGTTAGATAACCATCCACCCTGATGAAATGCTAACGCGGTACCGGTGTGGCAAGGGGAAGATATCGTGGGGCTACTAGGTGATAGCGCGCTATCACTACGTCCATAAAAAAAACATACATATACAATGTATATGTATACTAGCTGTTTTTACCCGGTCTTACCCGGGATGAAAAGGCCTTTGACTTGAAAAATGGTTCACTATGCTTACCAGGCGCTGAGTACTTAGTCCCCAATTAACAAATTCCCCAATAAAATGAACTTTCTCCCCAAAAATTTGTATTGCCCATACAAATTCATATCCATATAAATTCAAATCCATATAAATTCATTTTATATTTCAATTAAAAAGTTTTTGGTTTTTTAATTTAGAAGTTTTTTATAAGATGCTGCAGCAAAAATGCGTCAAAAATAAGGTGCGAAACCGCTTTAAGTTTTTTTTTTTAGTTTATTTATAAACATCAAATATAACGGAATGGGCCGCAAATTAAAGGAATCAAAACTTTTAAAAATTGAATTAATTCATTCAATAAGTGATCACCATTGAGCAGAGACGTCAAATTCAAGTTTCAGAAATGAAAGACTAATGCGACGTTTAATATTGTGTCGCAAGGTTTCTTTAAGCAACTGCTTATAGTATATGTGTGGCCTATTTTGATCAACAGGTAATTATTTCACATACGTAGATAAAATTTATCATACGACATTTCACTAAGCTGTGTTCCGCGAGCGAGTCGCGTCCGCTTCCGCGCGTTTGGCAGCCAGACCCGTGCTACCGCGCAGTTGTTGTCAACTTATTTTAATCGCCAAAAAATATTTTTCAGATCATTGCGATATTTTTGGTAAGCTGTGTTCCGAGAGCGCGTCGCGTCCGCATCCGTCGCGTCCGCGTCCGCTCGCCTCGCGCCGCTTCCTCGCAGCTACTACCCGTGCCTCCGCTTAGTTCTCGTTAACTTATTTTAATTCCTAAAACATATTTTTTAGAGCATTGCGATATTTTAGCTGAGCTGTGTTCCGAAAGCGCGTCGCGTGCGCATCCGTCGCGTCCGAGTCAGCGGTCGCGCGCCGCGCGTTTGGCAGCCACACCCGTGCTGCCGCGCAGTTGCTGTCAACTTATTTTAAGCGCCGAAATATATTTTTCAGATCATTGCGGTATTTTAGCTGAGCTGTGTTCCGCGATCGCGTCGCGTCCGCGCGCCTCGCGCCGCTTCCTCGCAGCTACTACCCGTGCCTCCGCTTAGTTCTCGTTAACTTATTTTAATTCCTAAAACATATTTTTTAGAACATTGCGATATTTTAGCTGAGCTGTGTTCCGAAAGCGCGTCGCGTGCGCATCCGTCGCGTCCGAGTCCGCGATCGATATTTTAGCTGAGCTGTGTTCCGCGAGCGCGTCGCGTCCGCGCGCCTCGCGCCGCTTCATCGCAGCTACTACCCGTGCCTCCGCTTAGTTCTCGTTAACTTATTTTAATTCCTAAAACATACTTTTTAGAGCATTGCGATATTTTAGGTGAGCTGTGTTCCGAGAGCGCGTCGCGTCCGCACCCGTCGCGTCCGAGTCCGCGGTCGCACGCCGCGCGCCGCGCGCCGCTTCCGCGCGTTTGGCAACCACACGTGTGGTGCCGCGCAGCTGTTGCCAACTTATTTTGAAAAGAATACTCATTTTAAATGCACTTATTGTTGGACATATATTGAGAGCAGTATGCAAATGTTTACTAAAATAAATATTTAACAAAATTCATTAAATAAAAATATGTAAAAATTTAAGAATGAATTTGGGGAGTAAGTTCGTTTTTTATTTCGATTAAAAATAAATGAGGAATTTGTTCATTTCTTTTGGGTACCTTTTTTTAAGTTTGGGGAATTTGTTGACCGTGTAGTTATTTCCGTGTAACCCAAATTTCAGAGAAATCCATTGAAAAGTACAAATTTTTATAGGGAAGAAATATACCACACAACAAAATATGAATTTTATGAGAAAATTGGGCGTAAAAGTAGGCATGGTCGGTAAAAATCATATAGCGACCTTCCCTTGAATATGTACTAAATTTCGAAGAAAGCCATTGAAAAATAAAAGTTTTTATAGCAATCAAATAAAGAAACCAATAAAAGGAAAAAATAAGTTTTATATACATAGAAGTTGGCGCAAAGTAGGCGTGGCCTGTAGACATCCCTTGAAAAATAAACATTTCTATAGTGAACAAATATACAAAAAACAGAAAATTAATTTTGTATAAAAAGCGGGCGTAGAGGTAGGCGTGACCGGCAAGGATCATATGGCGAACTCTGGACTACAGAGATCGTGTGTAGCAAATTTCAGAGAAATCCGCTAAAAAAAATTGTGTAGCGAACAAATGTACCAAAAAACAGAATATGAATTGTATACAAAAAGTAGGCGTAATAGTAGGCGTGACCGGTACGAAGAATATGTCGACTTTCCCTGGAGGAGAGAGATCGTGTGTACCAAATTTCAGAGAAATCGGTTGAAAAATAAAAATATGTATAGCGAAAAAATATACCAAAAACAAAATGAATTGTATACAAAAAGTGGGCGTAAAAGTAGGCGTGGCCGGTACGAAACATATGGCGACCTTTCTTGGAGTACAGATATTGTGTGTACCAAATTTTAGAGAATTCCGTAGAAAAATAAAAATTTGTATAGCAAACAAATATACCAAAAAACAGAAAACGAATTGTACACAAAAAGTGGGCGTAAAAGTAGGTGTGGCCGCAAGAATCACACGGTGACCTGGTCTGGGGTACAAAGATCGTGTGTACCAAATTTCAGAGAAATGCGTTGAAAAATAAAAATTTGTATAGCGAACAAATATACCAAAAAACAGAAAATGAATTGTATACAAAAAGTGGGCGTTAAAGTAGGCGTGGTCGACAAAAAGTACATGGCGACCTTAGCTGGAGTACAGGGATCGTGTGTACCGAATTTCAGAGAAATCTGTTAACAAATAAAAATTTGTATAGTGAACAAATATGAATAAAACAGAAAATGAATTTTATATAAAAAGTGGGCGTAAAAGTAGGCGTGGCCGGTAAAAAGTATATGGCGACCTTTCCTGGGGTATAGAGATCGTGTGTACAAAATTTCAGGAAAATCCGTTGAAAAATAAAAATTTGTATAGCGGTCAAACAAACAAACAAACAAACAAACAAACAGAAAATGAATTTTATATATATAGATTATACATATATTATACATATAAGTGAATGTGAGCTTTAAATTTATTCAAATTGTATTCTTTGAAATACAAATAGAATTTATTAAAATCAATATAAAAGAGGTATTCAAAATGTCTCTATTTACTAAACTAATATTTCTAATCAATATTCTACTTTGTATAGATTGGTTTCGTCTTTTTTTTACCTTATCCCCCCATTTCAAATGAAAAATATCAATTTCACTTTTACTAACAAACCAATTGAATATGTATGTATTAGCCAACCCTTTTGAAATTGAAATTCATATGTTTAAATCAGTGTTTCAGAATGTTGGGTTCATGAAAAAAAGTTGAACAAATTAAATCTATACTAAATGTAAATTACAGGTGTATAGGTTAAAGCTATATTAACATACTTTTCCACATATACCTTTCAGCCAAAAAAAAAAGAAAAAAAAAAGAAAAACACTTGACATATTATTGAATTAGGATGACCGTATTAGCAAACAATTTCTTACTTTTTCTGCCAAAGATGCTAATAGAGTTCCATTGGCACAAACTATGGTCACCCCAATTATGCTAAATATGGATTCTTGCAAACAGCGCTACAAATGCCTTATAATCGGTAGTAAACGACTAAGCATTTTCACAGAAAAGTTGTCGGCACTGTATTTTTTGATACAAGAAAGTTGGGAAAATATATATAATTTAAATCTGATGAAAGCTGGTGATTTAGAAACTTTAATGTTATATTTTTATAACTTTAGATTTGCATTGTAATCAAATTTAAGATACATTCATGTCTACGCTATAATATCCATACTTATTATAATTCCAGTAGGGTAATATATCAACGAGCACCATAGTTGTTAACCCCCCCACTCCTATCAAATGAACAAGTTTTTCCCAATACTTACAAAGAATGGAAACTATTTGTTGAAAAGTTCTTTAAACCGTAGCAATTCTATTCAAAAGGACACAATTGGGCAATAACATAATGGATTGAAAGCTAATAGAGGGTAAGCACAGCCAAGAAAAGGGTTACAATTTTCATTTAGTATCATCTACACGCACCTTTATATACAAATACAAAATGTATGTATATATTACATTGCTTTTAAAGTTTCAACAACAGTTTCAATCTTTTTTATGTAGCAAAGAGTCAACAAACAACAACAACAACAGCTTAAACACAAGAAACACACATTATAAAATCAAAAGGTATGTTAATCTCAGCTATATTGTTTCCATATTGTTGGTGATTTTGCAAGTTTCATAGAATTAGCTTTCAGTGTGCGCATGTATGTATGTGTGTATGTGTAGATTAAATTCCTATAGGTTTTTAAGTATAACAAATTATTTGTCGAAAATTATAAATATTGTAGCATTGACACATCCTCATTAAACCGTGACTGACTTGACTTGACTTGGCTCCTTTACTTTTAAACGATAGCAAACAAAGTTTCTGTTATGTTGTATCATTATCTACATTACTAAATATATCGCTAACTTTCTTAAGAAGTGTTATGTAGTAAGGTTTCAATTTCACACTCATGCTTCTAAGTTACGTATTTATGTGTTTAACTATAAACATGTAGTTTGGCATATTATACTCTACACTCAAAAAAAAATACGAGCGTGCAAACTGAACACAAACTATATTATATGTTATGTTGATAAACATTTCAAAAAGTATTTTCCCTTTATTTGTGTGTAAAATTTGGGTGTAAAATATTATTTTAGGCATCAAATATGTAATTATGCATACCTACTACAGTATTACTGAAATTTGCAATAATTTGTAAATTATAAAATTGAAAAAAGAAAAAAAAACACTAACCTAGAACACTCACTTTTTTGCTAAATACGGCCTTCTTCTTTAAACTTGTCACTTAAGCTCTGCAATAAGATACGCGTGGGCGCATCCAAAAAAAACAGACGCCAAAACTGTCTTATCTTTCCTTGAAAACGATTCTCCCATTTCAGTCCAGTGTTTTCTGTTTTGACCGATCCTTTGTCTCAGATGTGAAGCGATGGACCCATGTGTCATCCATAGTTACTAATCAACGCAAAAACTCGGCTTTATTGCGTTGAAACATCACCAAACACTCTATTGAAACATCTTCACTACGCTGTTTTGTTCTATTATGAGCAAACGCAGCACTCATCTTGTGGTATGAAATATCATCTTCAAATTTTCGATCAACACGAGTATACGATGGATTGCACCAATGCCATTTTGTTTATTTTCTTAACCGTTTCTGGTGTCTTGAATTACATAACGGTGACCAATGTTTCACATGTTTTCACAAATTCACAGAGATAGTTTACTTTTAATGGCTCCAAAACATACGAGTATACTAAACATTGTGGCGACTTGAAGCTTAAAACATATGTTTTAAAGGTTGCCACAAAAGTAATTTTTTTCAAACTACTGCCGCCATCTGTACGTCAGGTCAGGTTCTTCTGGGATACCCCTCGTATCTTATATCTTCTTGGCACCAACATTAGTGAAAATTAATTACTTAGTTATTTAAAAGCTTCAGTATGATATATTAGTGCAGTTTTAAATATAAGAAAAAGAAAGTATATTTTTAATTTTTAGGTTAGGATTTGGAAACCTGATGTGATAGAATAATTCTGAAATTTAGCTTCCGATTCATCTCACCACAGAACTTTACAGGGTGCTAGAGTCATATTTTATGGGGCTGTGCAATATAACTAAAATGAATAAATCTAAAAATATTACTTATTTGAATAATGCTATTTTTGCACTTAAAGATCGCAGTCAGAAATTAATTTCCCACAAAGATCAATTCGTGTTCTCATGAAAATACAAACAAAAATTATATTTGCAAAGAAATGCACATGCGCATTGTATTCCAAAAGAAATGTTTTTTAAGCTTATCCGTTTAAGGATAATAAGCTGATTTTTTTAGCAATAAAAGTAAATAACATTTATTACTGAATTCGGTTGAGAACAACAATATTCAATTAATCCGAAGGAAAGTGTAAGTTTAGAACAATATTTACGCAGAAGAGATAACCTCTGCCGTTCGGAAACGAAATAAACTATTCCACTTTGGAGGGCAGCAACTGGGGGCGGTGGTTTCATATAAAGCAGTGAAGAAAAATGATGTGTATACAGTTTTAGTCGATAATCTAAATGAATACTTTACGCCAAAAAGAAATTCTGCGTTTGAAAGATACCTTTTTCGTAACATTAATCCTTTAGAGGCTGAAAGTTTTAACAAATTTGTTTTACGATTGCGTCAACAAATAGTCAAGTGCTCATTTGGTAACACAAAGGCCGATTTTGAGGAGATATGCTTAAAAGACAAGATTATCGATGTATCGGCAGGTAGAGCTTAAACACAAATTGTAAGAAAAAGAACACAGCCTTGATGAGATTTTGGATGCATGTCGCATCGATGAACAAATTAGTAAGCAGACACAATCAATGATGTCCAAATCAGATTCAGAGATTATCAGTAAAATCAATACACGGAAACGGCGGTCACGATTTAATAGCTTCGAGTGTAACAGATGTGGCCGTAGTGACCATGCTGAAGATTCAATAATCTGTCCTGCACGAAACATTAAATGTAAT
Source organism: Cordilura impudica (assembly GCA_963682025.1). Classification (NCBI taxonomy): domain Eukaryota; kingdom Metazoa; phylum Arthropoda; class Insecta; order Diptera; family Scathophagidae; genus Cordilura; species Cordilura impudica. Next base: position 135,014,310 of record OY821517.1, read on the forward strand.
AGATGTTCCCGTGTTGGCCATTTTGCACGCAAGTGCAGAATGAATATTAAACGACAAATTGTACAAAGGTACAATTCAGATGCAAAGCTTCGGCGCACTATAACAAGAGCTATTAATGACGAAATAACTGAGGTTGACTGTAAGAAACTCAACAGTAACTGTTTTAAGATAACAAGTGATGATGAGTCCGAAGAAAATATAATGTGTCAAACTGCGGATAACCCTATTTCAATGATTATAACGCGGGATCGCTTTTTGACCTTTTGAGCTACAACATTCGTACGAAATCCATGAATCAGTTTCGGGCAGACGATTCTGAAAAATTAGTGTAATTTGCGTATTTGAAGCTCGAATTTACATTAAGGGAAATCCTGAAATAATTGCTACATTTTGTGCCATTGAAAATTGAAGACAATCACTTTTGGGGCGGGAAACGGCTATAAAACTCAACGTCTTAAGACTTGGATTAAACGTGAATCGAGTTGACAATAACAAGCCTTTTCCTAGATGCAAGTATGTAATCATAAAATTGTCCATCGACCCTGAAGTTGTGCCAGTTCAGCAGCCTATACGACGGGTGCCCATTGCTGTAGAAGAACATGTAATACAAAAATTAGATCAGGAATTCGTACACATGCATAATGTTACACCATATTCCACCAACGGGGTTCCTCCAAGAGAACTTATTTTTACCAGGATCATAGAGACAAACTACATGGAATGCAGGATTTAACGGGAGAATATTCTGATTCCGCTGAAAGAGATCGGGATTGTATTAACAAACAAAAGGGTAAAGAAATTGCTGACAAAAGGAGTGGTGCCAAGGAAACGGACATAGCTGTAGGTGACAAAGTTCTACTGAAAAATGTTGTATATCCTCATAAGTTGATAACAAACTTTGACACAACCGAATATGTGGTAATGGCAAGAAGAGGTAAAGGGTTTTTCAATAAGAGCGCTACAAAAGTTTTTTTAAATAAAACACAAACGGTTTTGGATATCAATGAAATTCTTTGTGCCTGTGAAAGTACGTTCGATGCCATTATGTATGGAAATCGATCTCTTTTGCATGGCCACCACGAGCACGCTTGCAGAAGTCCAGACGCCGATACTGCTGCAATTTCACGTTCGATATTCGTACGAAGTTCATCAATCGTCGCTGGCTTGTTGACATAGACCATAGACTTGACGTAGCCCCACAGGAAATAGTCCAAGGGCGTCAAATCGCACGACCGAGGCGGCCAATCGAATGGACCATTTCGTGAGATAACACGTTCTCCAAACTTGGTTTCCAATAAATTGATTGTGACATTTGCTGTGTGGCTTGTGGCGCCGTCCTGTTGGAACCACATGTCCTCCAAGTCCATATCATCCAATTGGGGCCAAACATATTCGGTTATCATTGAACGGTAGCGATTCCCATTCACAGTAACGTGCCGGTCTTGATCATCACGGAAGAAGTTCGGCCCAATGACGCCGCGGGCCAAAAACCGCACCAAACCGTAATTTTTTCGGGATGCAATGATGACTCATGGAGTACGTGTGGATTGCTGTCTGACCAATAACGCATATTTTGTTTACTGACGAAGCCATTCAGCCAGAAATGAGCCTCATCGCTGAAGATGATTTTTCGATGAAAATCCGAATCATTTTCAAGTTGAGGCTCAGCCCAATTCACGAACATACGACGCTTCTGGTGGTCAAGCGGCTTCAGTTCTTGCGTCAGTTTGATCTTGTAAGGATGTAGGCCAAGATGTTTTCGCAAAATTAGCCACAACGACGTCACAGAGATGCCCAATGCTTGAGAACGACGTGTGAGAGACACATTTGGGCTCTCTTCAACTCTTCTCGACACTACGGGCACTTCTTTGTCTCACTGGCACGGGAACATTTTGTACTGTGCCTGTGGATTAAAATTTTTCCACTAGACGCTCAATTGTTGATCTGCTAGGACGATTATGACGACCATAAATTGGACGTAGCGCTCTTAACGTTGAGGCCACTGACTCCGAATTTCGGTAGTAAATTTTAATAATTTCGCCTCGTTGTTGGCTCGTATATCTTTGCATCATGAAATGGCATACCTTACTAAAGAGAAATGTCAAAAGACCGGCAAGAAATATGGCGTCGTTTGCTGTCTCTGTCTTTCTACTTTTGTAGCGTCCCTGTTGAAAAACCCTTTATTATGGTAGAAGTATCGGGCGGAGTTAAGATTTTTGTAGAAATTTGGGTCACCGGAAAAAAATTCCTGTAGTTACACTTCCCTTGTCATCATCAGCAATTTCTTCAACCGGTGAAACAGTTCCTGATGCTGTAGATCCAAAGTACTCATCGGCGAGCATCGAGCAGCCTTCTATATTGGCGGGACCGGAAAATCGGCAGTCGAGTGCTACATCTGGAGGAAAGGTTTTGGCCGGTGGAAAAGATTTGAAAACCCGCCTCAAAAACATTGAAGGGATTAGCAACCCTTGTCAAGCAAACGAACACAACCATGCGAAAATCAGTTGTAGTTTTGAACAACTGTTTGGAGTATTGTAAAAGTACAGGGTGCGGCTAAAGTTACTATATGATGTAAAACAATTGTAACTTCTTTGCTTGCGAGTATTTAACTTTTTCTTTTTTCCTATTTCAGAAATTAAACTTGGGAGAATATTTAAAAATGGAACGCTATACAATTGCGCAAAGAACTAAGATTGTTTTTCTATTCATTGAAAATCATCGTTCGATAATTAATACTCAACGTGCATACAGAAGATTTTATGGTGTAAGAACTGCTCCAACGGGTCCAACCATTCGTTCGTTGGTGAATAATTTTGCTGAATATGGGACTGTCGGAGATTCAAGACGTACGGCCAGACCTCGAACTGTCAGATCGGCCGAAAATATTGATGCTGTGCGACAGAGCGTCGAAGAAAATCCGCAGACATCAACGAGAAGACGATCTTCCCAGTTACAGCTTTCTGACCGCACTCTTCGGCGAATTTTAAAACACGATTTGCACCTCTTCCCTTACAAAATCCAAGTAGTCCAAAAACTAAATCCTGAGGACTTCGTATTGCGCTTGGAATATGCTAGAGCAATTTTAAATCTCGTTGATCAAAATGAAAATTTTTTGTCAAATTTAATGATGACCGACGAAGCGCATTTTCACTTGAACGGTTTCGTAAATAAACAAAACAACAGATTTTGGGGATCCCAAAATCCCAAAAATCTTCATCAGAAATCTTTACACGCAATTCGTGTTACCGTTTGGTGTGGCATTACCGTATACCACAAGAAACACTCAACAAAGTTATGGAAAATGCCATAAAAAGAGCACATTTTTGCGTTAGAGAAAATGGTTCTCATTTAACTGATATTATTTTTCATAATTAATGTAAAAAAATAACATAAAATAAACTTTCTTTTTATCATAAATTTTTTTGTTTTTTTCATTCCATTCAATAGTTATTTAAAAAACAAATCATATAGTTACTTTAGCCGCACCCTGTAGATTCCGATCAGTGTAGATGGTTTTTGTAATCAAATTAATAAAAATAATTACAAAAAATATAATTAAATTCTTGAATAATATACACTATGTTTTATTATCCAGCAATCGTAATTTGACAGGTTGTTACATTTAGAATTTTGTAAAAGTATTGTATCCCACTGTATAGGCGAAATGGAAATCAGTGCATTAATTTTCCAGACGTTTTCTTTACTTTTACCAAATATATTTTTAGTCTTCAATTAAGTTATTGCTGCTTTTATAAGATTGTTTCAAATTATGGAAGATGTGATTTATCATTGTGTTGCTAGCCATTCTTGGTCCAAAGAACTAAGGAAATAAATGAACTCCCAACGCAATCCCAGACAGTCAATAGTTGTATGTAAAGCACATGTCTAACAAATTTCTGGATTGATTCAACTAACACCGGAAAATATACTGAAACATAGATAGCTAATCATTTTTAGCCCCCAAATATATGGCCATGAACTACATGTATGTACATCCTACACAAGCTTTGTTGGTATATCCAAGCTAGAAAAACAAGTTGATCTTCCTCCATTTCTCTCTGAGTCACCATTAGACACATATACATACACTTTGATACACAAACTCAGATGGAAGTTTCGTTTTTTGTTTTTTTTTTCGTTTTAAAACTCTTTTAAGTACAACTGTATCATCTCTTCAAGTCTGCCATTCTTCCGTATTTTTACAATTCTATATAAATTACATTGTCATTAAATTGGCATATGAATTAAAAATTATTTTCATACCTTAAGATAAAAACACAAAAACAATTTGGGGTAAATGCATAACAGCAAACTTGGAATAAAACAAAACTTCGTCTATAAAATAAAATAATGGAATAAACGCATGTTGTTCTTGTATTCCTCTATGTCGATCTAATGCTTTCAACACCTCCTTTTTCATTTGTCCTTTGCTTTCCATTTTTTTAAAGGTGTTGTATTTTAAAGGTTTTTTTTTTTTATTTTCTTAAACTTGACGACACAGCACTTGCTTTGTTAGTTAAATGTATTCAAAAGCTGGATTCTGTAAATGAATGTATAAGTACGAGTACTTCAAAGGTACCCTTTGTTTTTATTTTTATTCTTTTTTCTTATCGTGTTTCGTTTTTGGTAATTTTTTTTATATTATAAAAACACTGTTTACAAATGGTTGCTATAATGCGCACATAAAATGTTCGAACACTTTAATTTTACAGAAAATATTGAAATTTACAAATATATATTATTTGATTTCTTGAATATTATAACGCAAGTGGTTTATAATAGATTTTATTAAAAATATCACCTATATATCCTTCTGAGTTTGGAATATAATAATTTATTTATCAGAATGCAGTCATTCTTATTGAGCATAGTGTATATATATATATATATATCCATATTGTGTTGTATAATATAATTTCAGTTTTGCAGACAATCGATTTGCGCTCTGTTAGAGCTTTAGCTTTGTTATATCAGTGTAGAGTAGTGTAGTAAGTATTTATAGTACATTACAATATTATTTTTGTATGTAGATTAAAATTTTCTTTGTTATTTTTCAGTTTATTTTCTCCCTTCTCCTATATGCACTGCCAATGTTTGGGTTTATTTATTTTTTTTTTATTTTTTTTTTTTTTTTTTTGGTTTTTAACTAAAACAATTCGTGTGTTTTTGCACTTTTCCTTCTTCTGTGGAAAATGCTTTGATGTTTATTTTTAATGTTTTTCTTTTATTTTCTCATATGTGTGGTGTATATTTAGTAGAATAAATGCTGTTACAATATTTTAATAGAGTTCAAAGTCAAGTTTTTTTTATTGCTTCATATGTTTTTCTTAATTTCGAAATAATTTATTCAGAAAATTCCACTTGAAGTGTAGATATTTAGTTTCTATTTATTTTACTGTATATCTTCCTTACAGTCTGGAAATACAATTTTGAGAACGATCGCCTTTATGGCCATGGCTATGTGTTCATACATATGTCCTTGTGTGATTTGGAATTAGAAATGTCAAGTAATGTTTAAAAAAAAGGTTTGCCGAAAACATTTCTTCTAGAAAAACTTCATGTGAAGTGGTTTCAGATCTGATTATTTGAAGAAAACTCTTGCTAACAACTTGTGTTTAAGTTCAGTTTTTTTTTTTTTTTAATTTGGGTTTAAAAATTCATTTTGTTTTAAATTCGTAAATTCAAAGTAGGTTATGGGCAGTGCTATTAGAAACTAAATTAAAGTTTTTTAGGCGAAATATTCAGTAACATCTACAATTCTATATAGTTGAACTGTTTTTACTCTTCTAAGTGATTATTTTTGTTCCAAAATACTTGAAAATTCCTAGAAGATTACACTGGTCCACAAATTAAAAAAAAAAATTGACTGCAGAAACGAAGCATATTTTTTAACTAATCTGGGTGCGCTGAATTCGAATCTGGCGTAAAAATTGGGCTATCACGTCTTGTTCATTTTTTATCGCATGCGGCAATACTGTAAGACAGTCAATACTGACACTGCAATTTCACAATTATTAATTTGACAGAAGCCCACATTCATTCTAAATCTTCATAATAGTAGCATTTAAACATGTCAGGGAGATCGTGTGTAACTGATTCAAGGTACTTTTTCCTTTGCGTGTGGTGTGGTTGGAAAAAAGGATATCCAATATCAGAATTATTAAAATATGCATATTTACATTATTTTGGTTTGGCTGTCAGAAACTTGGACATACCGTGGACACCAACAATATTTTGCAATAGTTGCAGAACTGTTTTATACAAGTAGTCAAATGGCAAGAAGATCTATTTCGATTTTTCAATTCCAGTACTTTGGAGAGAGTCAAGTAACGACCAAACCGATTGTTATTTGTGTTTAACAAAAGTTGCTGGATTCAATATAAAAAATCGTGAATGTCCCATCGGTTTCCAAACCAGTTCAACGTCCACCAAATGATCCATTACCAGTCATTCCCAGTGCTACGAGCAGTCAGTCCAAAACATCTTTCACCAGCAGTGGTAGTTTGTATGAGGCTGATTATGAACGCAGAACTAGTAGCTTCACGCATGCGCCGGTGGAAACATCTTTCAGTTGGGACAAAAGTAACAATCTATAGAGATAGCAGCTTGGAATTGGCTGCATATTTTGAAAAGAAACACTCGAATCTATATTTTACTGATGTTGATGGCTTATTACAAAAAATGAACCAGCCATATTACAAAACTGAATGAATTTTACTTATTGATGGCTCTAAGTTTGCATAATAGAAATGAAAAACCATCCATACCAATTGCTCATGCCATTACTATAAAGGAAAATTACGACTCAGTGACTGAAATTTTGGCATTACTCAAATAGAACAATCATAAATGGAAGATCTGTGGTGGCTTTAAGGTGTATGATTTAAATTTCTTTTCATATATAGTATAGACCATCGCAAATAACTGTAAATTAATCTGCTTCAGGTCATTGGTTTGTTGACTGGTATGCAAGGAGGTTTCACAAAATATTGTTGTTTCCTGTGTCTATGGGATAGTCGCGCTACATGTCATCATTAGGTCAGAACAGAGTGGCCAAAAAGAACTGAGTATCACCAGGAAAACAAAACATTTCAAATAAACCATTATTTGCTCCAAATAACGTTCTTCTTCTGCCGCTGCACATAAAGTGGGCCTTTGTAAGAACTTTGTCAAGGCTCTGGACAAAGATGGTGCAGAATTTAAATATAAGTTAGTGGTTTTTCCTAATATTTCATATGCTAAAATCAAAGAAGGCATGCTTGTTGGCCCTCAGATCAGGAAGCTATTGAATGATGAAAATGTTTCACAATGTTTATTGGAAAAAGCATATGCAGCGTGGGAATCTTTCAAGAGCATCGTGGACAGTTTTCTTGGAAACAATAACAATAAGTTAAGGGTATCATAATCCGCCAACTGACATGTATAGATCGCTAACATATACCAATTTGAAGAAGAGTAGACCGATTGATAATGCCATAAAAGATTTGGAATAAAAATTTGGGAATAAACCCAAATCCATAACAAATAACACTGTGAAAAGCTTGATGAAGGACAATCAGAAAACGCTGATAGCGAAGTGTATACGAAAATATAAATGATATTATTTTTGTTTATATATAATTCCATGATTTTATTTTATTAAACTCAAAGGAAATAATATTTTAATAACATCATAATACTTTTTGTTTTACGAATTTAAATTATACCTTAAACATATAGTGAAACGGACTAAGAACCAAGCTTTTCAAATTCTGATTTTAATTCCCGTGTGAAAAGACCTAAATGCTTTAAAGGATGCATAAGTTAAACAAGTAAGAAAATTATAGTCGGTCTAGCCCAACTATACGATACCCTATACCATGGTTAAGAGACCCTATCTCTTCAGTCCAACTAATTGGATATAGCAAATATGCATAAACCAAATTTGAGTGGCATTTTTATTAATTTTTTCCGCTGCAGATATGAAAAAGTTCATATCGGATAATATATTTAAATGGGGCTAGGGCGAAAAATGGACCGATCCTGACCATATTTGGTAAAGTCACTTATACTTTGAAAAAATATATACAAACCAAATTTGAGAAAAATCTGTGCAATATTTTTGTTTTTTGATAGATTTAAGTGAAGATCGGGAAGCAGCTCTATATGGGGCCTATGACTAAGAATTTTCCTGTAGGGAGTATTTTTGAACTACTGATTAATGGATGTAATAAACACATACAAACCCAATTTGACTGAGATCTATATGATAATTTGGAACTTATGGCAATTTATGTTGATTTCATAGGGTCATTTGTATGGGGGCTAGGTCTGAACATGGGCCGATTCTCACCAATTTCAATAGCGTTCATCCCATGGCCGATAGAAGATCAAATACCAAATTTCATCAAAATATATTCATATTTGCGACCTGCAGTTTGATTACAAGCTTTACATGGACACACAGACGGACGGACGGACGGACGGACGGACATCGTTAAATCGAATCAGATAGTGATTCTGATTCGATCGGTATAATTAAAGATGGGTGTAGGTCAAATATTTTTGGTTCTTACAAACAGCAGCACAAAGTCATTATACCCAAACCACACAGTGGTATAGGGTATAAAAAGAACTTTGGTGTTTTAACTTTGTTCGATTAAAAAATCAAAAATATTTTAATTGATCGATCAAGGTTAAAAGTTTTTGATTATTTGATCAAATAGTGAATTGAAAATGGATAAAAATCCAGAAAATTCGTTGCATTTAAAAAATTCAAGAAAAACAAATATCACAAATAAACAGATAAATTCAAATTAAAGAAAAACAAGTAAGAAAATTATAGTCGGTCTAGACCGACTATACGATACCCTATACCATGCGTTGAGAGACCCTATCTCTCAGGCCCAACTAACTGGATATAGAAAATAAGCATAAACCAAATTTGAGTGGGATTTTTATTAATTTTTTCGGCTGCAGATATGAAAAAGTTCATATCGGATGCTATATCTATATGGGGACTAGGCCCAAAAATGGACCGATCCTGATCATGTTTGGTAAAGTCTCTTGTATTTTGTAAAGATATATACAAACAAAATTTGAGAAGAATCAGTGCAATATTTTTGTTTTTTGATAGATTTAAGTGAAGATCGGGAAGCAGCTCTATATGGGGCCTATGACTAAAAGTTGTCCAATAGGGATCATTTTTGGATTACTGATTAATGGATGTAATATATACATACCAAACCAATTTGACTAAGATTTGTATGATACTTTGGATCTTATGGCAATATATGTTGATTTCATAGGGGTCATTTGTATGGGGGCTACGTCTGAACATGGACGGACGGACGGACGGACATCGTTAAATCGAATCAGATAGTGATTCTGATTCGATCGGTATAATTAAAGATGGGTGTGGGTCAAATATTTTTGGTTGTTACAAACAGCAGCACAAAGTCATTATACCCAAACCACATAGTGGTATAGGGTATAATTATATTACATGAAATATTTTTTTGTATTTATAAAGAGACATTTTTAAATGTTTTAGTAAATTTTATTATTTAAAAAATTAAATAAACATATAGGGCCATATGCAAAAAAAATTAAAGTGTACTTCAAGTAAACTTTATTTTATGTTTTTCATATACTATAATTGTTTTGCATACGGCCACTAAACTTTAACATGAATGCTATCTTCTATTATACCTATATATATATTTTTTTTTTTTTTTGTTGAAGATTTTTGAATTTTAAAAAATTCAATCAGTTTATTTTTGTAGTATAGTCTTTTAAAAATAAAATGTTATGCATATTTTCATCTGAGAAAGATCTTTCTAGAATTTTTTTAACACTTCAAAATTATGCAATAAGTGTTACCATCTTACTTTTTGATTTTATGTAAATTGATCATTTTCAAAAAAATATTTTCTTTCTTTTTAAAGCATTTCAAAATAATTCGATTTATCCGATAAATCGCCAACAAATTGAGCCCAAGATCACCAATCTTAAGTTGTTCGATTGAAATTATTTTTATTTGATCGATTAATCGAATAATTCTTAATCGATTGACGATTAATTAATATGGAATACAAACAATAGAGGATACAAATTTATATATGACGAAATATATTGTAGATGGTAATAATGTTATTCGCAGTTGATTCCTTCATATCCTTGAAAGGTTTTAATTTTTATACCCTATACCACTATGTGGTTTTGGTATAATGACTTTGTGCTGCTGTTTGTAACTACCAAAAATATTTGACCTAGACCCATCTTTTACTATACTGATCGAATCAGAATCACTATCTGATTCGATTTAACGATTTCCGTCAGTCCGTCCGTCCGTCTGTGTGTCCATGTAAAGCTTGTAATCAAACTGCAGGTCGGAAATATGAATATATTTTGTCAGCCATAGGATGAACGCTATTGAAATTGGTGAGAATCGGTCCATGTTCAGACCTAGCCCCCATACAAATGACCCCTATGAAATCAACATAAATTGCCATAAGATCCAAATTATCGTATAAATCTTAGTGAAATTGGGTTTGTATGTGTTTATTACATTTCAGTAGTCCGAAAATGATCCCTATGGGACAGCTCTTAGTCATAGGCCCCATATAGAGCTGCTTCCCGATCTTCACCTAAATCTATCAAATAAACAAAAATATTGCACTGATTCTTCTCAAATTTTCTTTGTATATATTTTTGCAAAATACAAGAGACTTTACCAAACATGGTCAGGATCGGTCCATTTTCGGGCCTATTCCCCATATAGATTTATCATCCGATATGAACTTTTTCTTATCTGCAGCGAAAAAAATTAATAAAAATACATTCTATAATACATAAAAATTCCTCTCAAATTTGATTTAGGCTTATTTTCTCTATCCAGTTAGTTGGGCCTGAGAGATAGGGTCTCTAAACGCATGGTATAGGGTATCGTATAGTCGGTCTAGACCGACTATAATTTTCTTACTTGTTTATATATGTAAAAAGTTCTCAAGGATATTAAAATAAAAAAATTTTAAAGAATTGTGTTTCCCTCCAAAGGGAAATTAAATTTTTAAAAGAATACAAAGTTTTAAAAATTTTATTTTAATATTCGCAATTTTTCTACAGATTATAAGTATGTGTATACTAGCAGTATACCCGTAGTTAGCGTAGCTATTATGTTAATTATTTAAGCCGTAATAACATTTAAAAACAATAACAAATAAAGAGTGGGTAACAATACGACTTGAAATCTTTTATAAATTTAAACATTTGCAGTTTTATTTATTTAGCAAAGAAGAAATATTAACATAACTTCAGAAAAAATTAAGAAAACTTAAAAGTATTAATTTTTATGCTGTTGACAGAACAATGGAAACCTTTACTATTACAATAACACTGTGGAATAAAATTATAACTATGGTTTTTGGGGGTTATTGATTCCTATACCGAACGATTGTATTTATTTTAGAAAACTCCCGAAGAATTTGACCGTTTTATGGCCATTTAAATATATAATTTTTTAGTCAACACTATTCGGCAACAGTATTCTAATTCCATTTCATGCAAGATTAATGCTAGCCAGACGATTTTATGGATTTATTCATAGAATATTTCTCACAAATATTCTTTTGCCTACGACCTTCACTATTATCTATTATTCTGGTTTTTAACTCTTCACAAAACTTTACTCTTGCCATTATTTTATCATAATTGAAAGAAAGCATCAGAATCTATAAATATTTATATAATGGTGAAGACTTTTAAAATTTTCTTTCACTCGTTCTTTTGTTTTTATTATTTTAATCAACTCTGGTAAAGAAGTTTAAGAGTTTCCACTGTTTTGACATCTTTAAAAAAATATTTCTTTTTCGTTTATCTACTTTTTTTTTGATTGAATTTTTTGTAACAAATGTGTTATCTGCCAATATAGAACACACCAAATAGTGATTTCGGAAAAAAATACATAATTTTATTACTAAGCGAGAAATTATTAAAAAACAAAATTGACAAATTTTGAATTTTGTTAAAAATTTAAAATCTATTGCCACCTGCTCTATTTAAGTACCACTTTTTATTCATAATAGATTCGAAAATTATTCAAAAATAATACTATTTATAATATCGATGGCTTAGTTTGGAAAGGAAGTAACTCATGCCATTGGACAAACGCTATTAAAATTGGTGAAAATGGGTTCATGTTCAGACCTAGTCCCCATTCAAATTACCCCTATGATATCGACTTAACTTGCCATAAGATCCAAATTATCAAATAGATCTCAGTCGAATTGGGTTTGTGTGTGTTTATTACATCCATTAATCCATAGACTAAAATTAAAGCCTATAGGACAATTCATTTAAACCTGTTAAAAACAAAAATATTGCACAAATTTTTCTAAAAATCGGTTTGTATATGTTGTTGCACTATATAAGTGACTTCACCTCATATGGTCAAGATCGGTCCAATTTTCCACGTAGATTTGGTTTAAGCTTTTTTTCTAAACCCAATTAGTTGGACCTGAGAACAATTCTCAAACGCGTGGTATAGGGTATCGGTCTAGACCGACTATTATTTTCTTACCTGTTTTCTTAAGAAAATGTACTTTCAAAGAAAAATTTACCAGTTGAAAAGTATAATTTTTCCAATATTTTGGCCGTTTTTACCCCCTAATGTTCGAATTAAAACAAATTTTATTCTTTTCCGATGTTTGTGTCTCTGGTGGAATCTACATATCAAATTTCATATTCCTAAATTAGTTTGTAAAGAAGATACAAAAAGGTATACTCTTACACTTACGGGCCGTTTTTACCCCCTTTTAACATTAGAATTTCCAAAAGAATTCTTCTCATTTGATGTTTCTATCTCTACTGGAATCCACATACTATATTTCAGATTCCTAGATTTGTTTGCTTAGAAGATACCAAATGTAAAATGTTTACCCTTTTTGGCCTTTTTTCCTTCCCTAGAGGTTAGAATTAGCAATAAATCCATTCTGGTCTGATGCCCACGTATTCGGTGGAGTCTGTATGCCAAAACTCAAGATTAAGAAGATTAAGAAAGGTGCTATTTTTACCCTTTCTATCCGTTTTTTCCCTTAAATGACCGGATTTCGAAAAAACTAATCCTGATCCCATGTTTATTTCTTGGATGGAGTCTACACACCAAAGACTCCTAAACTCATTGTTACCATTTTTCCCCTTTCTGTCCGCTTTTACCCCCTTAATGTACGAATTTTTAAAAATTCCTTCTTAGTGGATCTGTACGCCGAGAAAGGAACCTACAATCCAAATTCCAAGTTTATGGGTCGGAGGATTGGGCTGGGCGATGGTGATCAATCACAAAACTCTTTTATATATATAGATTAGATGAAAGAGGATAATGTATAATATATAAGAAAAGCCTATTAACAAATATACTCTTAAAGATTCTTAAAGTTTTGCAATCAATTATTCCGAAATAAATATATATTTAGAAAATTAGAATAATTGAGCCCATTTTTCTGGCCTTATTAGTTCCGCTTGAATAAAAATTTAAGGTTTCCCTGTTCAAGCCAATATTGGTTACACTATGTGGTTAGGATATACTGACTTTGTGCTGATTTTTGTAACAACAAAAAATATTTTGTAGTTATCGGTCGACTCAGAATCACTTTCTGAGTCCATTTTACGATGTCTGTCCCTCTGTCCGTCTGTCTGTCTGTCCGTCTGTGTGTCCATGTTAACCTTCTACTGTTCAACAGTAGTCCAGAAATACACCCTGCAAAATCATTTTTAGTCATGATTCCCGATCTGCACTTAAATCTATCAAAAACACAAAATTATTGAATAGATTTTTTTTAAATTAGTTTATGTATGTTTTTGAGACTTTTCTCAAGAGTGACTTTATTAGATGTAAAACAAACATCAGATGTGAACTTTTTAATATCTGCATGCCACCACGCCCTCTTTGGAAATGCTTGGTTTTGGGCATTGTATAGATGATCTAGACCGACCTCATATTTCTAACTTGTTTTCGTTGCACATGAAAAATTTAAGCTAGTGGCATAATCTGAAATATTTAAAAAAAATTGTCATATCTGTACCCATTAAATATTTTTGATATGGATATCATATTATAAAGAGCAATAGCCGCTTTAACATTTTTGTTTTTTTCCAGAATATTTAAGTGCCAAAAATGTCCTCTAGTGAAGCTCTAATTATTAAGTTAAAGATTTCTAAATGGATTACCAAAATATGTAGGTTCTTTTTTATATTTATTTTAACATCAAAAATAAACATCTAACTTAAATGCCCAATGTATTGTGTAATAACCTCTTTTCCAAAAATTTTAATATCTCTGTATTTAAATTATATTTTAAATATAAATATTTATATATTTATATATGTACATATATATAAATAAATATATGTATGTATATATTTCATAAGGAACCCCTCTTTAGGTTAATTAAAATAAACACTACTACAACTTGTTAGTATAATAAAAATATTCAAAATGTTTTTAAAAAGTCATTTGCATTGTCAGCACAATTCCAGGAAATCACGCTCACTCCCAACAGAATTCATGCACACACTTACACATTATGTACAGCAATTGTAACTTGTACAATTCTTACAATTTGTTCTGTATAGAACATAACATACACAAGCACTTATCCGAACAGTTATACTTTATCAACACTCTGCGCACCACTTAACATTTTCACGTGGAATTGTGGGTAAAGAAACAACCAATAAAATTATGGACGATCTAAGCCGACACAGAAAAGCCCAATTTCAATGGGAAATTGTTTGTTGTCTATTTAGAGATAGCAGCAGATCCCAGCCCTCGAAATTCGAATGCAAATTTTAGGAATGTTTTTTTTTTTTTTCATTTAATAAACCCTAAAGTTATGGTAATCATTTTTAGTCAATTCACAATTCAGTACCATATTAAATATCGATTATTGTTGTTATTGGTTTATGTCCAATTATTGGTTTATGTTGGTTTGTGAATGAAAAACAAACAAACTCACAACCACATTAACAAATTTAGTAAACACCCACATGGTGTTGCAACTTTAAATGCATTTAACTCCAAAAAATTTTAAAAATTTACAAATCTGTAAATCTGTTGGACAGCTAAAAACAAATACCTTTCAAATAAGATGCGTTTTTTGAAAATAGGGAGAAAATTGTTTAACAAATCATTGGTCACAAGAAATCCCCTTACCTATTGATATTATAGATGTGTGTTCATATAATAATTATATATAGGGCTACAAGATCCAACAATATATTTTTAGTAAAATATACAAAACATTTTTGTGTAAAATGGAGATCAAGAATAAAAGCGGTCCTACCTAGTTTCTTTTTGAGCTGATGATTTAGAAATTGGGATGATAATCAAAGACTACAGTTTAATTCAATGGACACTGTAAAATTGCGGCTAACTCTGAACATGCTCGATGCAACCAATAACAATAACGTTCGAACTTGAGTCGTCAAAACTTATAGATCAAATACAACTTTTAGTTGGGCACAACTCCACTCAGAAAGAGATTCTGATAATAAGGAAATCGAAAAACATTAGCACAAATTCGTTATACCTTTACCACGAAGAGGTGTAGGGTAAAAAAAATACCTCATAAAACAGCACTTGCTGAGATGGCGAAGAAGAACACTCACCCAATACATATAACTGATAGTAATTTAAGCATATTTTTCATGAGTTAAATTATGACAAAATAACTTGACAGATTGCACATTCATTCTAAAAGTATCATACATTCCAAACCAAATTAAACCTTATGTGCACCCAACTTTCAAACGCACAGTAAAAATTTGTTTAAGGATAGATGTGTGGGAAGCAATTTTCGATAACTATTTTAAATAGTTTTTATTTCAAAAACTATAATGTTTTGCATCGAGGTCACCTTGTCATCGCCATAACAACTAAGGAGTGAAATCGAAAAAATACATAACAAGTTATAATAAGGAAACCATTTAATCTAGAAATTTGATTTTTCAACATTAATAATTTATTCTGTGATATTTAATTTTTCATATTTATTTAAACGTTTATGTATTTTAATTATTTATATTTTAAGTTGTGTAAAAGCCATGTTTATAAAAAAATTAGATGAGAAATTTTATACAAAATTATATATTTATTAAAAAAAATTAATAAATTGGAAAATTCCATCGAAACGTAGGATAAAAAATTTAAATAATTATACGAAAAAGGTCGATATATAAAAATCTTAGATAATTTTTATAGTTTTAATCACTACTTCTGTACACCTTTTTTGTGGTCTTCAACTCCCTTTTTACAGAGCCCAATATCTGCCCACTGGCCTAAACCCTGGACAGTTTAGAGGATTTGCCGCACGTTACTGTTCTTGTACCACTCAAGAGCTTTCTTAACGTAGTGAGAGGATGCCAAATCGGGCCAAAACTATGTGGACGCATTGTGTCGTTGTAGCAAATGGCTTGCTTCTTTTGCCGCAAATGAATATTGCTTGCCATGCTAGGAATTTCTTTAAAAATTTCAAATGCTTTAGGTCTTAAACTTATCTTCGAAGTTACCTCGAGCATTAGCATCATACGAATTTAGACCCGGAACTTGCGAAGAATCTGCCAGTGCATAAGTTTCGTCGTACATTATGTAACAGGAGAATATTTTTAACATAATTTTAATTTCCGCGCTCTTTTTTTTTGGCTCTAAATTTTTTTACAGAAAGGCTTTCTGCAACCTTGTGAAGTTTTTTTATAAACTTCATATTCTCTTGGCCTTAAATACAGCATGTAGACCTTTCTTTCTTCCCGAAAAATATTTTCTATCAATGGTCAAATTCTCCTGATAATTTCTAATAACATTGGAAACAGTGTGACGGCAGATCTTTGAGGTCAACTTTTTGTACGACCAAGTTGGATTTTGTAAAATATATTTAATAATTTTAGCACGTACTTTTATTTCGTCACTCAATAAAATCAAACTAGCAACAATTGAATAGCGTTGTCATTCAGCTTTATAAGTGACATATGTTTTAAAGATAACTTCACAAAAAAAATTCAAATAATGCGTGCGAAAAAACTTAAGAGTAAGATTTTTTAAGATTTTTTCGATCTCACTCCTTAATCTCCTGTTATATTTTGGGAGCTGCCAAAGCACTTGAAAAAAATTGCTTTAACAGAACTTATAGCTGCAATCTTTAAGACTCGGTCGGTTCTTTAAATTCCATAAATATTACCGCACTTTCCATAAATATTTTTTATATTAATTTTTTCAATTTAATAATACAATTCATTTCATTCTTAAGGCAAAGCACTGCAAATTTGTACCTTTAAAAGAGATTTAGCATTGTTTGTTTTAAAGTGAATTTTTTCAGCTCGAAAATTTATATATTGCCGATAATATTTTCCAAAATTTTCGTAATATTAACCCTAAAAGCCTGAATATTAGGGTTCTTCAAAATTCTAAACGTTGCAAATTTCAACGGGCTCATGGCCAAATCAATGCGTCTATATCTTAGAAGTATAAATAACCAAACATCGCTGAACAAAAGTTTCCATCTTAAGGTCGCGCAATTGCGATAAAGTTTAGAACACAGGTTAAAAATTTACAAAAAATAAATAAAATTTATTAATACTTATTTAATATCATAAAGTAATATGCATCTAATTTTAAAAAATATTTGTCGTTAATTACAAATAAGAAAACAAAAAATAAAAAAATAGAGGTTTTCGCGAAAGTGCGGATTTAAAATTTTCGAATGAAAATTCGTTTTAATGTTATTTTTGAACAAAAAATTAATACGTGAAACAAAAAATGAATATATAACAATGAACATCAATTCATTAAAGTGCTTTTAAATCGAAAAAGATAAACTAACAGCTAAATTAAAAATTAAGACATTAAAAGATTTTTGTTCGGCTTGCTAATTTTCTTTCGGTGATTTTCAACTGACCGTAAAAGGAGCTGGTTTTGATCTTCGTCCTTTGTTAACGTTTCGTTATATTTTTCTGCCAGGCTTACGCCCCTTTCTGCCACATCGTTTACAACATTCATGTTATAAGATCTTTTTTTAAGTTCAACATAACTTTTGTTATTACTCCATATGCTGGGGTTTAAATTCAAAAATTCTTTAAGATGAATTGGTCTTGAAAAATATACATTTTTATTACGTAAATTTCCTTTGCCATCCAACGAACATGGTGCGTTGGACCTGGTGCTCTAAATTTTACCTTGCCATCGCCTCCACCAAGGAATACTAGAGACAATTGCAAAAACTCCTTGTAATCATCCCTTGGCTGAGAAGTTTTAAATTGTGTTGGTAGATATTTCAACATTTCATTTCTCTTCTGTAGTAATATTGGGTTGTCAAACAGATTAATATCTGCTGCTTTGTAACAGTTCTTGTCAGTTTTAGGCCATGCTTTTTGAAAACGATTAAAAAGTGCTGTTTCTGGACTTGAACTAGAACCAATTGCACTAGTAAAAACAGAAGACAACACTATCTCCATAATATGATGTCGACAAGCAATCCACACCATTTCAGTGCCTAGCATTTTTTCAATATTAACGCAGGCTCCTGCTGAAACACCAGTATTACTAGCTGTTGTATCAAAGACAAGGGCTTTTATGTGCGACTCTATTTTCCACTTTTTAAATGTTTCAACACAAGCACTAGCCTGTGCAATTCCTGTTCCTCGTTCTATTTTGGGAATACCTAAAAGCTTATCTTGGCCGTTTCCAGATATATGGATTGCTATACGATCAACTTTGCATTTAGCATTATTTATATCTGGTAATAACTTACCGTCCCAGTGTAGGAGAAAAGGTCCTTCCACACTCAAAGATTCCTGATCTGCAACTGCATCATTAGTACGTACTTTTCTGCGGGACCGTCTTATTGAACTATGGGAAATCGTTATTTCTGTCGGATGTATTTGTTCGGTCTAAGGCATTAATTATTTCTGGAGATGTTATAAATAAAATTTTTTTTTAACCGTTGGTGTTTTCTTAGCAGGCTTGTAATCCGAATCACTGGAGTTATCAGATTCATCAAAATTATATTGCACAGCTTTTTTATGTTGATTTTTTCTTTTTTCATCTACAGATTTATTTTTAAGTATTCTATGTTTTTCAAGTCGCTTTTGCTTCATAATTTCTTTTCTCGAGGAATTTAAAGCAAGTGCCCCTAGCAGCAAGAAAATACGTTTATCCTTTGTTTTTCCAAGAAGTCTCTCTTTTCTTTGCTTATCTTCTTATGTACATCATTTATAGCGATATCAAATTTTTTTGTAATTTAATTTCAAAGATTTCTCTGCGATTTTTGTAGCTTACGCCGTCTTTTTTATACTCTTTTTTAAATAATTATATTTTTTATACATCCTTTCCAATTTTCTGATACAATTTTTTCTTTGCTGAGTTGGGATACCTGCTTGCTTCCATACGTTTACAGCGGCTTCGATGGTACATAGAAAACTATTTGAAAGTTTTTGATTTTGATAAATATGATAATATTGTACCATTTTTAATACGTCAATGCCTCGTGGTAGTCTCGGTGAAGGAAATTCGCTTATTGGCGTTCCAATAAGCCAAAATGTTGAAGACGATCTTAATATTTTTTTTTGACATTTTAAATTTGCTGCACTAAATTTACTCAAATCGTTGTGTGGTCCAGAAAAGCCAAAATGGAAAATGAAAATTTGCTGCCTTGCTCGACGACTTCTTGTTTAGTTTGTGCCTGCTGATAAAAAGTCAACTCAAACTACAACAATAACAGAGTTGCTTACAGACTGCTGTCACATTTATTGCACAGGGTGCAACAAACTAAAAACTTTGGCCCTTTAGGCCCCTGGTAAAAAAAGCCCCTTTCTGCGTATGGTTTTGTTTTCCAAAATTACAAAAAACGCGAATTCCTCGAAAACCATTAAGAATTGGTAAATAGTTTGTTCTACAATCTTAAAGCCTACAAAATTCTATATTAGAAATTATGGAGAAGTCACTTAAAATATAATTAAAAATCAGATAAAGTTTAATGTAAACTTTTTTTTTTAATTTGTATGTAAATTCCCATACAAAATAATCGAAAAAGTGAAAATTTTGCGCGACCTTCAAACTTCATTCGATTTCTCTGAAATTTTGAACATACGTTCGTGTGGTTCGTATACAACGATCCAGACGTGAGCCTCACAAATCGGACCACATCTAGTTTCTCCATACGATTTTGAAGCACCCTACTGAATATGCAATATGAACAATAAAATCCTTGGAGAAAAATTGTTTTTTTTCTACTTCACAAGAATCTACTTGTCCTAGCCAGAGATAGGTCTAGTTGTAATGTCTGCTGAAACGTGTAGCCATAACGGAATACTTTTTCAATTTCCTGATGCTTTTATTGCATCTGCCTCTTCAACTGAAGCTTCCAACTTCTCCCTATCAGTATTAAATACTCACTTCCTATCAGGATAAAAAATTAAAATTGTTATCACACTGGATTGAATATACAAACTTTATGCTGTGTTATCAATTTTTTTATACATAATTCGTATTGAATTTACCAATTTCATCCATAATGGCATCTGGTTCCTTGTCTGCATCTGCTTTGCTTTCATCCAGGTCATAAATTCTTCGTTTTCTATAAAACTTACACAAATCATTGTGTAATGATTTTTTTGAAAGTTGTTTTAATCGATGAATGTGAACATTTTGTTACGTTTAGATAAATCGGAAATATATAGTAATTTTGTAGGGTAAAAGGACAGTTTTATAAATTTGTATAAAAAATTTCAACAATAAAACTTGACAGGATGATTATCGTAAAATGAACCAAACACAAATCATCATTTAACCTCAAACCCAAAATTTATAAAATCATGTTCTTTTGTTTAAGCATTCTGCCACTAGATGGCATTACTTTTGGTATGTATTTGTACAAGTAAAATGTCTTGATTATGTCGACGTCGCACAGTGGGGCCTTTTTACTTTTTTCGTTGCAAAAATCATAACTTTTAAACTAATTAAGATATTTTAAAAATTGTAAATTAGATTTTGAAAGATGACTTCTTTACATTTAAAATGGGCGCTGGCGAAGGGTGCTAGGTCCACAGGGGGCTCCAATATATCATATCAAAGTTTAATATTATTTTGGGGCTAATATTACATGTTGCAAATATAAAGATAATGTGCTGAAATTTTTTTGACCCAAAGACGAATCCTACTTAAATTTGTCGGAATGGGCCCATGTTTGGATCTAGTGCCGACACAATTTTTTCTTAAAGATTGGTTTTAATGCCACTGAATGTAGCAAATGTTATTCTATAGGGATGAAATTTGAATCATAAGGGTTTATTACGCCAGTGACGAGGTCTATAAAAAACTTTGAAGTCGGTCCATGTTTGGATTTATTCCCCGTACAAATCTTCTTTCAAATTTGGTTAAAAAAGCCACAAGAGATGCCAAATTTGCTAATTTCTGTATTTAAAAAATTTACAGAAATAGTGCAAAGAAACACTGTAGAATTTTAATGAAATCGGACCACTTTTGGACCTATTTTCCCGATTTTTTTTTTATAAAGAAAAACACCCAAATTTCTCAAAATTCCAAATTTCGCAATGAAATTTTATTAATTAACCACTCAAAGGACTTATGATTTCACAATACATATTGTTTAAATCCGAAAGTCTAGAAAAAAAAAATAGCACTCTAATATAACATGTTAAACTAATACTAATTTTTTATTAATATTACAGATACATATTTTTGAATGTAATGACAGACCTTGCCTTTTCTTGGTCTTTCGCGTACTTAATCGATAACGCTTCTGACAGATGATCGGTAGATATTGCTTCTATAACACCCTGAAGCTTCCGTTTTCTTGTGTACGACGAAGATTTTAAATGTTGTGAATTCATGAAGATTTTCTTGGTACGATTAAAGCCTTCCATTTTGTCTTAATATTCATGAAAATTGTGCGAAGTTTTCTTTCTTCCTGTTCTGGTAAAACGTCTACTTCTTTTATAACAGCCAATCTAAATGCACTTTCGTCTTTCGAGCTACTAAATGAGTCAAACAATTTAAAATTTTGTAAAGACATCATTGCACTTCACTCTTTTTGCTTTTTACCAAAATATTCTGTGGTCTCTTATTGAGTCAAATTCCAACTGGCCTCAGCACGGAAATGTAGGCCAATATATATCAGTCATCAGCACAATAATACTAGGCATAAAAGTTTGTATTTTCTTTTTATTCCCTATACCACTATGTGGTTTGGGTATAATGACTTTGTGCTGCTGTTTGTAACAACCAAAAATATTTGACCTAGACCCATCTTTAATTATACCGATCGAATCAGAATCACTTTCTGAGTTGATTTAACAATGTCCGTCCGTCCGTCCGTCCGTCCGTCCGTCCGTCCGTCCGTCCGTCTGTGTGTCCATGTAAAGCTTGTAATCAAACTGCAGGTCGCAAATATGAATATATTTTGATGAAATTTGGTATATAAGCTTTTATCGGCCATGGGATGAACGCTATTGAAATTGGTGAGAATCGGTCCATGTTCAGACTTAGCCCCCATACAAATTACCCATATGAAATCGACATAAATTTCCATAAGATCCAAATTGTCATATACATAGATCTTACTCAAATTGGGTTTGTATGCGTTCATTACATCCACTAATGAGTAGTCCAAAAATGATCCCTTTGACCCCATATAGAGGTGCTTCCCGATCTTCACTTAAATCTATTAAAAAACAAAAATATTGCACTGGTTCTTCTCAACTTTTGTTTGTATACATTTTTGCAAAATACAAGAGACTTTACCAAACATGATCAGGATCGGTCCATTTTTGGACCTAGTCCCTTTATAGATATAGCATCCGATATGAAGTTTTTCATATCTGCAGTCAAAAAAATTAATAAAAATCCCACTCAAATTTGGTTTTTGCTTATTTTCAATGTCCAGTTAGTTGGGCCTAAGAGATAGGGTTTCTAAACGCATGGTATAGGGTATCGCATAGTCGGTCTAGACCGACTATAATTTTCTTACTTGTTTTATTTTATTACGCTGAATTCAGTAACTGCTAAAAAATAGTGCAGTTGCGCTATTTTTTATTTTTTTTTTTATTTTTGAGTGAATTCATTAACAGAATTTGAATACCGGAAATTTTGGTCGGCTTAAAAATAATGCAGGTAGCGCAAGCGGATTTTTTATTGTATTGAATTCATTAACAAAATTTTGATGATCATCCTTTAGGATTTTTTAGTTTTTATTATTGCCAATACACAAAATTACAAAACATTAACAATCTTCTTAAAAACACTTCGCCATGCTATCAAAATCAAAATAAAATATGAGAAAAATTTAAATTTCTGTTTTCAACCACCAAAACCAAATCGTGAAAATTAATATAAAAATCCGCAAAAATTTGATAATATTTGGTATTTTATAAGCTTTAAAATAAGCCATATAACTTTAAAATCGATTAATTTTTCACTGACTTATCGCAAAAAACGTCTACCCATCTATCCAGTATATGTCAAGATGTTTTTACAATTTTATGATTGTTGCGTGCAGACTGGCAAGTAAATGCAGCCAAGTTCACTTTAACTAGTTAGAGTATTGTATTAATGAACCATTTTAGGTATTATCTAAGTAAACGTATTGAAACATTTTTAGTTCTATTCTATCAAAGTAGAAAAAACTACCAAAATATAGTATATTTGAAAAACTGAGACTGTAGAAAAAGTAAACGACCAAATAACATCATTTGTATTTTGTATTTTTTATAGAAACTAAAAATGCCATTCAATCGAGAGCAAAGGCATTATAATCGGTTAACTAGTTTGCCTACAGTTTGATTTGAAAGAGGATATTTTTCAAAAAATTTTGCTTTTAATTTAAAGCTAAACAATTTCGAACTTTGCGGAGGTCCATCATCCATAATTTTTATCCGATTTATAAACTGTTTATTGATTCTTAATCTGTGATCCTACACATTCATTGATGCTTCTATCAAATTTTTTATTTTTGCCACGCTATTTGTGCGTCGCCCAGTGAGTTAGAGTAGCATGTTTTCTTGGATCAATTCAGGGAAGCTATGTTCATATAATTTTTCGTTATTTTTTAGTTAGTACTATTAAAATGAATGAAAAAAAAACTATTTTCAATTTTCAAACGCATGTTCAAACCTAGTCCCCATACAAATGACCCTATGGGTTGTGTATATTTATTAAAGGAGAATTTCTCAGCTCCCATATGAAGCTGATTCCCGATCTTCACTTAAATCTATCATAAAACAAAAATATTGCATAGCTTTTCCTCAAATTTGGTTTGTATATGGTTTTGCAAAAAATTTGGTCAGGATTGGTTCATTTTTCGAACTAGTCCCCATATAAATATAGCATCCGATGTGATCTTTTTCATATCTGCAGCCAAAAAAAATTAATAACAATGCCACTCAAATTTGGTTTATGCTTATTTTCTATATCCACTTAGTTAGACCGAAGAGATAGGGTCTCCAAACCATGGTGTAGGGTATCGTATAGTCGGTCTAGACCGACTATAATTTTCTTACTTCTTTTTCAATTATTTGCAATAATTGAGAATTGTCCCCACACAAAAACGCAAAAAAGTCTGGGGTAACAACACTAGATTTAAAGTTCCCAAACCTCTAGAAAATATCAGATTCCAAGTGCTATCTGACATGGATGACGACACCAGCGAAGAAGAAGGTGAAGTAAGTGGAGATGCAAACAATATTCCTCCAATTATTGTTGATAGTGGTCATAAGTTCACTGATATCATAAAGATATTGGGCTCGAACTCCAAGTATAAGAGAATGTCGATAGGTACAAAAGTGATGCCAAACACTTTGATCGACTTCAATGAAGCTTTAAAAAAACTTAAACACGAAGAAATTAAATTCTTTACGCATCCAGTTAAAGACAACAAGAAATTTAAACTTATGCTTTTTGGTCTACCACAATTCGAACTAAAAACGATTCTTGAGGAGTTCAAAAATACGTACAATATAGAACCAACAAACATAAATGAAATTAAAACCACAATATCCACATCTGACGATGCTTTGTATATGCTAGAATTTAACAAAGTCGGATTTCTAAAAGAGAAGTATTTAAGAAAAAGTACTTTTATGGTATAGTGGTCCACTGGAGAAATCCCCGGCGTCGTGCAAGAGGACCGACAAAGTGTTCAAAATGTGCATTATATGGTCATGGCTCATAAATTGTTTTAGAAAAAATGTATGTCTAGGTTGTGGAGGTCCACATGACTATTCGTGTTGCCAGTTAAATAAAGTTGCAAATGACGGCCCTGTGATATATAAATGTTTTAATTGTATTAAGAATAACTTGAAAAATGTTAATCATCGAGCAGATGACATAAACTGTCCATCGCGCCGCGAGTACCTAGAAATACGACAAAGAGTTTCCAGAAAACAACACATTCGTAAAATGCCACAACATTCGGAACCTGATCCTTTCATCTGGGATGGCGATATCCCAAATAACCGTGATATATCATCAACTAATAAGGTGCGTATTTTTCCTCGCACCGATGAAATTCCATCAAGTAGTAGAGCACATAATGCTCTCAATAAAGTTTCCTACGCAGCAAAAGCTAAAGCAGCTCAAATAATAGATCATGATAACGATGATCTCTCTAATGAAAAGCTATTAGAAATTTTCTTTGATGCAGTCGATGCTCTAGAAAAATGTAAAAACAAATATGACAAGCTGCGAGTACTTGGAAATATGCTTAAACATGTCATATAAAGAAACAACAATGTATAGAATCAATGTTATGCTTTGGAATGCCCAAGGCATAACTAATCCAACAGCTATATATCAATTGGAACACTTTTTAAATGAAAAAAAAGTCGATGTAGTTTTTATTAATGAAACTTTTTTAAAACAAAAACACAAATTCAAATTGCTTAATTATAAAATCTACCGTCAAGATCGATTAACCCATGGAGGAGGTGTATTAATAGCGATTAAAAATACAATTCCACACCAATATATATCAATAATGTCAACAACAATTATTGTAAATGTTTCCATTGTAATAAATATTAATAACCGGCCAATTAGATTTACAGCTGCATACTGCCCACGATACACTAACAGCTTCATTGAAGATTTAAACAAAATCACCACAACAACGTCTGAATTTTTTGTTTTCGGCGATTTTAACGCTCACCATACTAGTTGGAACTGCCAAGGAAACAACACTGCTGGTAGAAAACTATATAACCATCAAATGAATTCCAATTATTACATCCACTCGTCCAACACCTCTACTCGATTTGGGCAGCGTTCAACATCCACACAAGCATCAGTTATTGACCTTCTTCTTACAAACTCGAACTTAAATATTTCGGCAATAGAAACTCATCCAGGTATGTTAAACTCTGATCACGTTCCAGTTACATGTCAAATTTATGGTTCCATTATTGAAAGAAAAATACTTATTCCACTGTATCAGATGGCAAATTGGAATGAAATCAATCAATGGGTAGACCAAGAGATTCGAAAAAATAATTTACTATCTGCAATTATAACCGAGTCAAACATTGAACAAATTATAAATAAAATTACTCACATAATCCAAGAGGCTTCCAAAAGAATTCCAGTTAAGGAGAAACAAATTTGGCAGAAAAAAATTTCTCAATTAACTTTATACTTAATTGGCCAAAGAAAAAGGTTTGTACGTAAATTACAAAGAGCAACCAACATTTCGGAGAGACATTACTTATCATCTGTTGTTAAACAGCTGAATATTTTAATCAACTTTCACGTATCAAATGACAGAAATGACAACTGGAATAATTTTATTAAAAAATTGCCACCTGGCAACAAAAAGTTCTGGCAGCTGAACATAGCAATAAGAGGGAATAAAGCAACTGTAGAAAATTTGACAATAGATGGCGCTGATGTATTCAATAATGAAAGAAAGGCAAATATTATAGCGGATGTTTTTGAAAATTCACACCAAATAACTTATAATCAACAATCGACAGTTGAACGTATGGTATCGAAACACATTCAATGGTTAGACTTACAATCTGTGCCTACCAATGTAACTGATATGTTGACAACCGTGGACGAAGTAAAATTTTTAATTTTTAAGCAAAAAAAATCAAAAGCACCTGGTATAGATGGAATAAAACCAATAGTTCTAAAACGGATGTCAAATGTATTTTTCAATTTTGTTACAAAAATTTTCAATTGGTGCTTAAAAACTGCTATTTCCCGAAGCAATTCAAAATTGCCAAGGGAATACCAATACTTAAACCAGGAAAAGATAAAAAATCACCCAAAAGCTATCGTCCCATAAGTATGTTGAATGGTTTAGACAAAATTTTTGAAAAAATCATACTAACGCGACTAAATGAATATACAGAACAAAACAATATTTTGAGTAATGAGCAGTTTGGTTTTAGAAGAGAACATTCAACGATACATCAGGTGAAGAGAATTGTAAATTTAATAAATAGCAACAAAAATCAACGTAAAAGCACAGGAATAGCTTTTCTTGATATTGAGAAAGCTTTTGACTCCATATGGCACAATGGAATTATTTTTAAGCTCAATAAATTTGGTTACCCTATATATTTACAAAAAATTATAAAAAGTTTTTTATCAGACAGATACTTTGCAGTCAATTTGGATAACGAAAAATCTACACAAAGGCACATTCCTGCAGGAGTTCCGCAAGGATCAATCTTATCACCAACGCTGTACTCTATATATACTTCAGACTTTAAAGCCCTAAGAAACCAAACAGCGGCCTTCTATGCAGATGACACCGCATTAATAACGAGTGGAAAACTTTCAAATGCAATAGTGAAGAACATGAAAAAAGCTTTAAGCCATGCTGAAAAATACTTCAACAAATGGAAAATAAAGATAAATCATGGGAAAACACAAGCAATTATTTTCCCTTTTAACAAGTCACCAAAAAGAATTCCGCAAATAACACTTTGTATGCAAGGGACTGAAATTCCAATACTTGATTCAGTCAAATATTTGGGAGTTGTTTTCGATAAAAAAAACTAACATTCAAAAATCATGTCACACAAGCGGGTGATAAGGCACTAAAGTGTGGAAGAGCGCTTTTCCCTCTGCTTAACCGAAAATCTAAACTAAATTGCAAAAATAAGCTGTTATTATATAATATGTGTATACGACCAATAATGACATATGGCTGCCAGGTATGGTCAACGAGATGTGCCAACACTTATCTTAAAAAGCTACAAATAATCCAAAATAAAAACTTGAAGATTATATACAACCTGCCTAGAAGATACTCAACTGCACTGCTACACAGAAATTCTAAACAAGATCTGTTTAAAACTGTCATTAGTAAAATAACAACAAGATTCGAAGACAGAAACAGGTCTTCAAGTTTTGATTTAATAAGAAATTTGTAAAATTAACTTTTTCTGTAACTTCTGAATAGAAGATGCAAGAAGGGGTTAAAGAAAGAATTTCTCAGAAAACTTAAAGGTTTTTTCCCTATCTTTTTACCTACATGTAATATTTCCAAATGTTTTTTCACATATTAAAAAAAAAAGTAAATTATTTGTTGCAATACTTTCAGTAAAATCTGAAAAATTGTAGATATTAAATATATGTATAAATTATTTTAATTGTAATGATGATAGTTTTTTAAATAAAATGAAAAAAAAAAAAATAAAAAAAATATAGCATACGATATGAACTTTTCTTTGTCCGAAGGTAAAAAAAAAAAACAATTAAGAAAATGAATGTTACCCTATACCATGCGTTTAGAGACCCTATCTCATAGGCCCAACTAACTGGACATAGAAAATAAGCATAAACCAAATTTGTGTGGGATTTTTATAAATTTTTTTGGCTGCAGATATGAAAAAGTTCATATCGGATGCTATATCTATATGGGGACTAGGCCCAAAAATGGACCGACCGTGACCATGTTTGGTAAAGTCTCTTGTATTTTGTAAAAATATATACAAACAAAATTTGAAAGGAATCCGTGCAATATTTTTGTTTTTTGATAGATTTAAGTGAAGATCGGGAAGCAGCTCTATATGGGGCCTATGACTAAGAGTTGTCCCATAGGTATCATTTTTGGACTACTGATTAATGGATGTAATATACACATACAAACCCAATTTGACTAAGATTTATATGATAATTTGGATCTTATGGCAATTTATGTTGATTTCATTGGGGTCATTTGTATGGGGGCTAGGTCTGAACATGGACCGATTCTCAACAATTTCAATAGCGTTCATCCCATGGCCGATAAAAGCTTAAATACCAAATTTCATCAAAATATATTCATATTTGCGACCTGCAGTTTGATTACAAGCTTTACATGGACACACAGACGGACGTACGGACGGACATCGTTAAATCGAATCAGAAAGTGATTTTGATTCGATCGGTATAATATAAGATGGGTCTAGGTCAAATATTTTTGGTAGTTACAAACAGCAGCACAAAGTCATTATACCCAAACCACATAGTGGTATAGGGTATAATTAATAACAATGCCACTCAAATTTAGTTTATGCTTAGCCTCTATATCTAATTAGTTACATTTAAGAGATGGTATTGGATATAGGATATCTTATAGTTTGTCTAGACCGACTATAATTTCCTTACTAAACTAAAACATTTCAAGACACAATTTATTATACAAATGTTAATGAAATAACCTGAGCTTGATAGTTCCATGACAAAGTTGTTTGAATACTTTTTTAAAAAAATACAATTTTGGAAGGCGAAATTTTCACTTTTTTCAGCCTTTTTTGCACAAAAAAATTCAGTAAAGTCTGACTTTTAAATTTCACTACAGAAACACCAGAGTACATTAGACATCAATTTTAACGACAATTTATATAGAATTTTATATTCTTTAACCGGGCATCACAGTTTTGACGATACCTAAATGTCTTATTTTTTTTAAATTAATCCAAGAAAAAAGGCAATTCTAAACCATTCGAACGTCGTCATCTGCATCAAAAAACCTTATATTTTCAGCCAAACGTAACGAAATCATCAAGCTCGGCTTTATAGGTTTAATTAATGTTTTTTTTTTTTATATATCGATGTTATAATTATTTTGAATTCCTAGCTTTGTACTGCATTTTAAAGAGTTTTGCCGTCGTTTATTTCTATATGTATAGTAGCTTATTTCCTTTATTAATGCATTAAAGGGTTAACATAGACTGAAGTTGAAATAAACCAACACTTCATATGTATGTACGATTTTATTTGTAAGTAGCACCATCTTAAACACCACAAGTTATGATGAGGAAAAAAATATTCTCATACCCTCTCTATATTATATATGACAGTTAGCTGGATGTCAGCTATCACTGAACAGCAGATGACAAAGCACATCACATCACTTTGTTGTTACTTTGTTATACCCTATACCACTATGTGGTTTGGGTATAATTTTTGTTTCGTTTTTTGCTGATATACTGTCTAGTCTAGTTAGTTCAAAATGATATGCCATATATATATATCATCATATTTAGATGTATAACTGGTTGAAATATATACACAGTCATTTACGCAGACAAAACCAGCAGACAACTCAAGCCAACATCGTATCATAATATTATTCACATTTAATGTGACCAATTTTTTTCCGTTTGAAATTATGTATTGTATATTATGAATTGTTTTAAAAGCAATAAAGTTATAAGGGGAATATAAAAAAATATAAACATATACGAGGCGTAATCACTATTAATTTGTACGCCAATCATTTTTTATAACACAGTGGGTGACAATACATTGAAACCACTTACAAAATGCTGAATTTTGTGTTCTCTATCGAAAGATAACGAATTTGTAACAAATACAAAAAAAAAATACAATTTCAAAAATAGATAAATGAAAATAAGTATTTTCAGTGATGCTTAAACAATGGAGACTTTTAAACTACCTGTATCAGAATTGATAAAAAGAATAAAAATAGAAGATGGTGTTAAAGAAAATGTATAATTTTTAACTATTATTTAAATATTGATAACTTCTGACATTTTCTTAGAATTTTCTTTTACGGGCTATTTATGGTCAGCTATTTTATATTGATATAAATAAAAAACAAATTATTCCATTTTTCCACTCGGCGTTTCGTTGGTTTTACTCCAACTTTTTCAAGAGTGTTGAATTTTATTTATTTGATTTACATTTGTCAAGTATTATAAAGTTTTATATTGTAAACATTGGACAGCACTACACACAATTTAATAAAATAATCCTTAATAAATAAATACAATGTATAATTAAATAAATCACAGTTTTAACTATTAACTAATATCACAGAACTTATGCTTTCAAATGATCTTTCATCTGTTTTTTGAACACGATTGCGTTTTTCAGTATTTTAATCTTGTAATTAATTATTATAAAAAAATGGCAAGAATTAAGTTTTGCGAAGCGTTAAAAACCAGAATAATAGATGATTGTACTGCTGGTCTTAAGCAAAAGAAAATTTTTTTAGAAATATTCCATGAAAAAACCATAATTTTAAAAATTATCCAGAACTATCGTAGAAAAGTTACGGTGACGACTCAACATTAAGTAAAAGAAAATTTGTGAATAAAGCCATAATTTCAAAAATGTTGGAGAACCCAGCAAAACCTTGATAATGAGTATTTATGACCATTGCATTACATGGTAATGCTAACTCCATACCTTTTGAATATTTTCAAGCTAAATGTAAGAACTTCCTGATATTGATTTATGTAAATACTTACTGGTAATGACCACTGTTTGTATTAGTAAAAACTATAAATAATGAGTTAAATTTAATGAAACAAACTATTTTGCGGCGATAGTCATCATTAGAAAAAAAAACGCAGCAAAAACTGTTAAATTTTACATTACATTATTTACAACATATTGTGTTGTTGTTTATACAGAAATTTACTTTACTCCTTACACGTAACAGATTACTCAAACCCCTTCTTGTTATCTAAAGGGTCCGCCATCTAACGTTTTTTTTTTCAACTAGTGCTTATTTCGTGAATGGTAACACTGAGCTCATGTCTGATTTGACAGATAATTAGTTTTATCCTTCCGCTGAACGAATATGGTTGTGTATACGCTTGAACAACGCTGGGAAATATTGCGACATTACTATGAAAATCATGGTAATGTTGCAGAATGTGTGCGAAAATTGCGTACGGATTTTGGAAGAAGAGAAGCACCGTCAGCTCCGTATGTTCGTTATCTTGTGAAAGAAACTGGCATTCTCATCGATAAACCAAAGCCTGAAAAGCCAAAAACAGCGCGTACACCCGATAATATTGCTGCTGTGGCAGAAAATGTGCGTGAAGCGCCATCAACATCAATTCACCGTCGTTCTCAAGAATTGAACATTTCGGAGGCATCATTGAGACGAATTTTGCATAAAGACCTTGGTATGACGCCATACAAAGTCCAATTGGTTCAGGAGTTGAAGCCAACTGACCATCCAATGCGTTTTCGGTTCGCTAAGTGGGCCTGCGATCGACTTACAGAAGATGCCGATTTTGCCAAAAAATCATGTTTTCAGATGAAGCTCATTTTGATCTTGGCAGGTATGTAAACAAGCAAAATTGTCGCATTTGGGGCACAGAAAACCCGCACGCATACATTGAAAAGCCGATACACCCAAAATGAGTCACTGCTTGCTGCGGATTTTGGTCCAGAGGCATAATTGGGTCATTTTTCTTCGAAAATGAGCAAGGAGTGGCCGTTACAGTCAATGGCGATCGTTATCGGGCCATGTTGAACGAATTTTTGTTCACAAAAATTGAAGAGGAGGATATTGGCAACATTTGGTTTCAACAGGACGGCGCTACGTGCCACACAGCCGAAGCTACACTCGATGTCTTGCGCCCTGTTTTTGAAGATCGCATTATCAGCTGCAGAGCTGATGTCGTTTGGCCACCTCGGAGCTGCGATGGACTATTATTTGTGGGGTGCCCTCAAAGATAAGTGTTACGCCAACAAGCCAGAGACAATTGACGCTTTAAAGGACAATATTCGTGAAGCCATTGGTGAAATACAGCTGCACACAATCGATAATGTGCTTAAAAATTGGACCGATCGTGTAGTCTACTGCATGGCCAGCCGAGGCAGCCATTTGAATGAAATTATTTTCCATTATTAACCGGAAGGAATGTACTTTCAAATAAAAAAAGAAATTTGAGATAATATTCATTAGTTTTTTTTATAGCATTTTCAAAAAAAAAAAGTTTTTTGGCGGACTCTTTATAAAGTAACTAGTTGTTTGTATCAGTACCTAGTAAAGTGCCGGTAAAGCCTTTCCTCCAATGACACCTTCATGTTAAAATAATGGGTTTCGTAATGGAAAGGTAACTACCGAACACTTTTAATTTCTTATTCTAAAGCTCATTACATGCAATGGAAAGTTTTGCTGGGAAATGTCATGAAAGAGGTACGGTAACGACTCAACATTTAGGGGGCATGCCCCGTAAAAGGAGTCAAAGACAGGATAATTTAATAGCACGAGAGTTTATGAAGGCCAAAAAATGGTACTTAAAGAGGTCATTAAAAATTCGAAAATAAAAATATGTGCTCGAGCTGTTTCCCGACGAGCAATTTGGGCTGATCTTGGTATTTATCGTCCTGTGAAGAAACCACTGATATCAGAGAAAAATCATCCGGCTCTCATAAATTTTACTAAAGAACACATGAACCAAGTTTAATTTAAGAGGCCATGATGGAAGTATGATTGTATGATGACCAAAGGGAAAAAGAAAAGACCCAAAATATATTAATAAAACTTTTTAAGTTTAGCGGTGGCAATAACCGAATGTCTGCATTCTAATGCAGTTACTATTTTGGAATGGCAGACCCAATCAATCCCTAGAAAATATATTGAAAGTTGTAGATCGAAAAATACGGATACGAAATTACACAAACTAGACAGATCTCATAGAAGCAGTTAATACAGAATGGCAAAAATGTCAATGGATATCCTTTGCAATTTCGTTGATTCCAGGTCTTGGCGTTGTGAAGCAATACTAAAAAATAATGGATACCCAACAGAGGGTTCAATTTTTTCTGAATGAGATAAAAGTGGTCAAATTATTTTTATAAAATACAATGAACTTTTTTGACTTTTGTTATAAGAAAACAAAATGACCTCTCATATTGGTGCAACTTTATTGGTGTAGCTGACATTATTTCATTATAAAGGTAAAAAAAATTCTTGGAATACCACTAAATAATGGGTAGGGTTCATATAACATTTAATAGTATCGAACATATCTCTTTGTGCTATGCCATACAGCGATCTATCTAATCCAAATCGATTCGTTTTTGGGATGGCAGCTGACATCAAAACTGTAAGCCTGGGTAACAGGATTTCTTTATTTAAATAGAAATCCTTTTTTTTAACTTTTTTGTTAATGTGTCACAATTATTTGCAATATAGAAATCCTGTTTTTTTATAAAGTGAAAGAAAATTATGAAAACTTCCGCACTTATCTGAAATTTTCTGTCAGAGCAGAATCGTTTTTCTTGATATAGATAAACTATTATCTGTAATATTAATAGGCTAGGCGATTTCTTGTGACCGAAGTTTTGTTCTACTGTTTTATCCCAAACGTATATTATTTGAAAGGTATTTCTTTTTAGCCGATTTGCAGATTTACAGATTTTCAAAATTTTTCCTTCATTTTGAGTAAATTGCATTTAAAGTTGCTTCTAACACATACATAAAATTATACAATGCTATGTGTGTGTTTATTAAATTTGTTAATGTGTTTGTAATAAAAATGAGTTTGTTTTTTGTGTTGATTTGTGAATTGGCTATAATTGATTAGCATATTTTCAGGGTCTTTATTTAATGAAAAAATATAATTTCCTAGAATTTGCACTCGAATTTTTTTTATAAAAAAAAATTATTAAGATTTTGATAGGGAGTACCTTCTAATTTTTCGATAATACTATTGGCTTTCTTCAAATCGACTTTAAATTAAAAACCTATTGGCTTTCTTCAAATCGACTTTAAATTAAAAACCTATTATTACATATTTTGCTATTATAGTTAAAACTAAAGTCGGTTTTAAATATAAAAAATTTTTTGTTACAATATTTATCAAAATCTGTGCAAATGGCAACCTTGTCTGGAGTTTTTGTTTCATCTCTGAATAAAGGAGAAAAGAAGCAAAGAGATTTGAGTATTGTTTGTAAATGTAACAAGTAAGAGGGTTAAATTCGGCTATGTCGAATATTTGATACTCTCCAGCTGCTTTCTACGTTTACATTAATAGCTGGACTTATTTCACTATTTACAACAAATTTATCTTATGTTAAATATCAAGCTGCTCGAAATAATGACAACAAATATTGTAATAAGATCAGCCAGGTAAATGGTTTATTTTTTCAATGAGCGCAATTTTGATAAACAAACGGATGTACGGAAAGACGGACAACACTATATTGATTCGAGTTATTATATGAATTAATAATATGTATGTATCTATTATGGGGTCGCAAGTTCATTTTACCGACAAGCTGGCTTTACCAAATTTGGTATGCAGACTTCTACTATTAAAATATGGAATTTAAGAAAAAATGGGCGGTCCACACCCCCTTCTTCCAGTGGGCCGCCAATAAGGTGGATTTGCGAAAAAAAAACTTATACTCACAAAACTATATTACTAAAACTTTCTCTATATAATTTGCTAGAAACATTTCTGTAAATCTTAGAAATATTTTAGGAAAAAGTTATGTAGGTTGTATCAGATTTTTCGTGGGGCTTCCATAACTTACCTTCGCAAAAGCAGCATTAAATCCTTTCAAGGTAACATAAAAGAAAACTATTGCCTTAGAACTTACTATAGAGCCTTTTACCAATTAAGATAAAATTTAAAGAATGGGCCTATCATGCCCTCTTCTAATGGAGCCCATTTAAAAACTTTTTTTTAAAGAAGTTAGAATGAAACTAAAAAATTCATTTATTTTTTACTCAATGCATACTTTAAATTTAAAATTGCCAGAACTGTTAAATGCTCATGGATAAATCTGAAAAAAAAAATACAAAAATAATGGATACACATATGTATATATCGCAATAGATGATATATGGTTTAAATTACCACGTTCAATTTCTTCGTATGACGCTTTCTAATTCCATCGAATAATTATCTAGCGACTCTACACTGAGATCGGAATCATCAGAACTATAATTGCTGCTGGAGGCTTGTTGAGATGTAGAAGGCAATTGATGTTGTGATGATAATTCAGGCATTTTGAAAAGACCAATGACTTCTCGGGGAAACCGAAGTTTTTTTGAATTATTTTTACGTTATTGTAAACATAAACTTGAAATATATCGTTCAGAGCTATCCATAGCTCTATGATACATGTCAAGTATATTGTGTACCCTTGAATCTTTTCGAGCGTTACCAGTTCGATAGTTTTTATGCAATTTGTTTCGCACCTCTGACGCATTTTCTGCAAGACAGCCTACGGGAACTAGTGAAGCTTACATTATTTTTTGTTTATTTTTTATTTATATTAATTACAATACAAAGTAAATTTGTATTCTAATTTGGGTCCAGGGATAAGCCGGGTGACAAAGACCATTTGGCTGGTTTTTTGCAGCGACAGACCAAAGCATCTGGTGGGAATCGACCCCACGACCCTCCCATGATAGGCGAGCACGCTACCTACTCACCTACCGGGGCGCTTAGCTTACATTATTTGTGAAGAATGTACTAATATTTTATGCAATGTGGTTGAATCGTGTACCATTCGTAATTTTGAAAAAATATATCGCCCGTTTTAATGCAATGAGCACGAAACCTATGAGCATCAATTTAAAATTCGCAGGAAAGAGCTATTAAAATTATGTGTGAATGCTTTAAAAAATACACATTTAAACCTTAATCGATGCTAAAAGGTCAACGCGTCATTAGTGTTGCCGCTGCCTTTTGCTTTAGGCTTGTCGCCATGAAGCCCCATATGACCTTAATCGATGCTAAAAGGTCAACGCGTCATTAGTGTTGCCGCTGCCTTTTGCTTTAGGCTTGTCGCCATGAAGCCCCATATGAAGCCAAAACTCATTTTGATTTTTTTTTTTTTTTTCAGTAAAGATTCTCTTGTCTTCGGCACCACGAATTTGCCATTTTTTTAAATCAAATGTGTATGAAAGTTTTAAAACAAATTCAAAACAGCGAATCCACGCATGTAAGAGCTTATTCCATATTTCTAAGTGTCTGCCATCGGATCAAAAATTGGAGAATCAAAGTTCCTTATTGTTTTGGATTGGCATGAGAAATTGGGTACTGCTTTGAACTTTTGATTTCGGTCAATGCATTTAAGACTTTTCAATCTATTAATGTCATATATAAAGTGTATTTAACTTTAATTATTTTACCATTACTAATGTATATTGAAAAAGTTTCAAAGTCTCAATCTGCTTATTTATGTTAAGGTTTTCCTTTAAAATGTGCTCTTTTGTTTTCTTGACAAACTCCAGTTTTAAAGGCCTTCAAAATCGTACTGACTGAGGTGTGCGATTTATCAAATAATAACACCTGCCAGAAAAATCACTTTTATTGGGATGACCGATGTCACAAAAAGGGATTGTTCGAAGCTTTCCGAAGTGTTTTTCTCAAATTTTTGCTCAAACAAACTGTGGCCGGTCGAACCATCAAACCCGTAGCTCAAAATAACGATCGATTCTTCTACATCAATTGAACACAACATTTCATCTTGATATGCCAGAATTCTTTTCGCTATGTGGTCAACCAAATTTTGCAACGACACTTCAACACAACTTTCATTAGCTTTGATTCCATCCGGTCTACATTTCAACTTGCTTTCATAAACTTCGTCATATGTCGGATATATATTGCTATTGTGATTTATGTTTAATTGACTCATATTCAAGTACTGCATTTTAGTTAACCTGTTTTCTAGCAAAAACATTAAGGCTTCATCAGGTGATATTGGCGTGGCTTCTTGGCCGTTACTACTAAGAACTTTTCGAATTTTCGATGATCAAGTTGGAAAAATAGCAACTTGGTCTAAGAGAGATTTCAAATCTTTGTCGTGGGATTTTCTTGCTGTGATGCTACTTCGAAGGCCAATTTCCATTCCTTTTTATATTTCCTGAATGAAATTGCATTTCTAACATGTTTATCCCATTCCTGTTTAATGTAATTACATATGCAGCAAACTTTGTCACTAACTAATTTGCTTAATTCACTGTCAACTTCCTCTTTAAATAATTCGAAACAGCTATAATATTCTTATTGCTTTCCAACCAAAACTGAAACATTTCGGAGTTTTTGAACTTGACTGTTTCTAAGAAATATTAAAATCTCATTCGCTTGCAGTTATTTGCAGACAATTTTATCACGACATAAAACCTGAGTTTTCAGCGAAGAATGTATTTATAACTCTGCTTTCACAATTTTTCGCAACGTAAGTTATATTCCACAAAAGACAATTAAACTATTCACTATTTCACATAAAAACTTACCCAAAAAACACCAAAATAGGTACGAAATACAAACATTTATCAAAATATGTTTACAACTAGTAAAAATACACACCTAGTAATGGAACCCATATTCACAAAGTTTTCAAAAAGAATTTATAATTTGAAAAAAAAAAAGTTTATATTATGTGTGTATAGTTGACCTTTGTTTTTGTTGTTAGATAATTTTAGTTTTAGTTCGGGTTGAAGTCATAAATTTTAATAAAATTAAATAACACAGAATTGTTTTAAATTTTATTATTAATTTTTGTTTATTTAAAACCCAATATTTCGATCGAAATCTTCGATCATCTTCAGGGGATCCATTTAATGAAATATGTATAAAAACAAATAACACAATAAATACAAATCTATATATATAAAATTGAATGTGTGTTTGTTTTTTTGTTTGTTTGTGTGTACCTTATAGGAGACCAAACCTCTGGACCGATCTTCCTGAAATTTTCACAGCATTTAACTGGGACTCTGGCATGATTAATAGGGTACTTTTTTTTTGACCACGCCCACTTTACGCCCACTTTTTTAAAATTATGTAATTGCTCCCATATAGTTTTTAACAGATTTACTTAAAATTGTATACACATTATACTCCAGGCGAGGTAGAAATAAACATTTCTTACGCCACGCCCCCTTTCACGCCCCTTTTCACGCCAAATTTTGTTTGAAAGTTTTAAACTTTTTTTTCTCTGTACAAATTTGTTCCTTCCAACGGATTTTTTTATTTGGTAGTATATTGCTCTTAATACTGTTAACGTCGCCATATAAATATGAACCACGCCCATTTCACCGCCCCCTTTTTTTTTACTTATACCACTAACAATGTTTGCTATACAAAATAATTTTTTTGTAATATGTATTTATCTAAAGTTTTATACACTTTTTATCTACAGGTAAGGTAGCCATACATTTTTTTAATACCAAGTCCCCCTTTTTCGCCCCATTTTATCTTAAATCATAATTAATCTGCTTTGAATCTATCTATATATATAAAAATGAATGTGTGTTTGTTTGTGCTTTATAGGAGGCCAAACCAAAGAACCGATCTTCCTGAAATTTTCAGAGCGTGTTACTGTGACTCTGGAAGGAATAATATGCTATATAAATTTTTGATTGGACAAAGGGGCGGTGCCATGCCCATATAACCAAAAATTTGAAAAAGTCATATCACGAGAATTTTTTTACCTACAGCAGTCATATTTGGTACATATGGTATTAGCATGAATAGAAATACATACAAGAAGAAAAGTGGGCGGGACCACGCCCCTTTTTAGAAAAATAAAAAATCGTAATATCTTCTAAACTACTGGAAGGATCGTCATGAAATTTTCACAAAAGGATATTTTTGCGAAATAATAAGACCTTAGCTATATAAAGTTGTTAGTGGGCAAAGGGGCGTGGCGTATATATAAAAACGTTGATGCATTCGATTGTAACGAATGATCTCCGGAACCATAAGAGCTGTCGAGGTAGGATTTCCAGCATAGGTTCGGTTCGAGCTCTTCTGTGTTTTTTTTTTTAGTTTTAACCCTCTAGCTGGCGTTGGGGTCAAGTTAAAAACAAAAATTTTTACTTTCAGCGCGATTTGACTGCAATTCAGAATGAACGTATGTTTCGTCATAAGAAATTTTTGTATGTATAAATGGACCCGATAGGTGGCGCTGGGTAAAGTTATTTCGAATATTCTTATTTATGGTGTGATTTTAATGAAACTAAGAATGTACATATATGTATGTTAGAAACATTTTTTTATTGGACCCGGTAGATGGCGCTGTCGTTCGAAAAATAATGAGTTGTCAAATTTATATAAATTTTAATAAATAAACTCACAAACGTTTTTATATATAAATATTCTAATGAAAAAGCCGCTACATTATTGCATGGTGGCCGCACAGCTCATTCAGCACTCAAATCACCGTTAAACTTACAAAAAAATGAGAATGCCGTCTGTAATATCAAAAAACATTCCGGTATGGCAAAAGTTCTGCAAAAATGCAGTATTTTTATTTGGGATGAATGTACCATGGCTCACAAACATTGTGATTTGATTTGATAAAAGATTTGAAAGGCAATGAAAGATTTTTTGGTGAAGCTCTCATTTTATTATCTGGAGATCTTCGTCACACATTTTATATAGGTATATACAGATTCTAACTAAAATAAAAATTCATTGAGGGCAAAACAACGTTTGCCGGGTCCAGCTAGTATACATATAAAAACGGATAATACATTTATCGCAAAAACTTTAATTATATACATTTTTAAAAAACAAATATTCCGCGATTATTTCTGTTTGTTGTTTTGTTTATTGTCACTTTGTGTTTGATTTTAATCTATATTTGTCAGTTGTATGTCTGTAAACTTGAGCGCATTTGTCAGTATCAGTTTTGTAATTTAGCCTCTTCTCTGTCGGTACATTAATAATGTGTAGCATTTCTTGAGTGTATCTCTTTTTGTAGTTACTCTCACCCACTAATATCTTTACATCGTCAAAGTTAGGTTTATGACCAGTCAAAGTACAGTGGGCTGCTAATGCTGTTTTTTGCGATAAAGGTTTGTCAATTTGTTTCTGATCTGACTTATGTGATGCAAGTCTAGCTTTAAGTTTAGTTTTTGTCGTGCCAACATATACCTTTTGGCATACGTTAGATTCGTCCCCTTCACAATTTATCTTATAAACTAAGTTAGATTTGTCATTTCTTTCCAATTTTGATTTTGTTTTACTGAAGAGTTTGTCAAGCGTATTATCGGTCTTAAGCGCTAGTTCATATTTTTCTTTATTATAAATATTGGAATTTTTAAGTCTTTCGGATAGGCCTGGTATATAAGTCATGGATTTGTATATTTTTGGAAGTTTTTCTATTAAAATATTACCTTTACTTTTCTTTTTCCATTGTCCTATCAAGTTATTAATTGTTTTTATTGGAAAGTCATTTTTAGTTAATATATTTCTTATTATGTCCATATTTCTGAGATGAAAATCCCTGTCACTTATTTCTAAAACTCTACGTATAAAGTTTGAAGCCGTGTTAATTATAATTTTTCTGGGGTATTTGGAGTAAAAATTAATCAGTTTTCCTGAGGCAATAGGTTTCTGGTACCAATCTAATTTCAGCCGAGTTCTTTGTCTTAATATTATGCAGTCTAAGTATGGTAATTTATTGTTGTTTTCCCTTTCCATGGTAAATTGAATTTGTTTGTGAAAGTTATTTAATGTTTTCAATGTTTCTTCAATGTCATCTATTTTGATTATTGCAAATAAATCGTCAACATATTTTGTAAAAACTCTTGGTTTTCTCTTAAGTTTTTGAAGCGTCGTATCTAGTAGTTCCCCCATAACTATGCCTGCGATTACAGGAGACGCTGGAGATCCCATCGCCATTCCTCGGTTTTGTTCGTAATATTTATTTTCGTGATGGAAATATCTATTTTCTTTAATGCAAAATGTTAATAATTCCATAAATATTTCTTTTGGCATTTCTGTGAATTTGGGTTTTAAATAAACAAAAATTAATAATAAAATTTAAAACAATTCTGTTTTATTTAATTTTATTAAAATTTATGACTTCAAGCCGAACTAAAATTAAAATTATCTAACAAAAAAAAAGTTTTTAAAAATTTACAAAAATACAAAAATTTTGCTGCTTCACAACTGGTAATATTTATTATGATAAATGTAAACATTAGCAGCTGTTTACACATAAACAGGGTTGCCAACTGTCATAATTGTTTTTATTTGTTTCTTAACAATATATTGGGAATTTGAAAATGTAAGGATTAGCAGCTGTTTACACATAAACAAGGTTGCCAACTGTCATAATTGTTTTTATTTGTTTCTTAACAATATATTGGGAATTGAAAAATGTAAACAATAACAGTTGTTTACACATAAACAGGGTTGCCAACTGTCATAATTGTTTTTATTTGTTTCTTAACAATATATTGGGAATTGAAAAATGTAAACATTAGCAGCTGTTTACACATAAACAGGGTTGCCAACTGTCATAATTGTTTTTATTTATTTCTTAACAATATATTGGGAATTGAAAAATGTAAACATTAGCAGCTGTTTACACATAAACAGGGTTGCCAACTGTCATAATTGTTTTTATTTATTTCTTAACAATATATTGGGAATTGAAAAATGTAAACATTAGCAGCTGTTTACACATAAACGGGGTTGCCAACTGTTATAATTGTTTTTATTTGTTTCTTAACAATATATTGGGAATTGAAAAATGTAAACATTAGCAGCTGTTTACACATAAACAGGGTTGCCAACTGTCATAATTGTTTTTATTTGTTTCTTAACAATATATTGGGAATTGAAATGCATCAACAAATT
Organism: Cordilura impudica; assembly: GCA_963682025.1. Taxonomy (NCBI): domain Eukaryota; kingdom Metazoa; phylum Arthropoda; class Insecta; order Diptera; family Scathophagidae; genus Cordilura; species Cordilura impudica. Next base: position 135,057,174 of record OY821517.1, read on the forward strand.
ATTAAAAAATCTTTTTGCCGCAAAAATTGAAAATTCTGCCATAGTGCAGTGGTGTGAAGGGTATAAAATAAGTGAAAGTAATAAAGCAACTTTTTCCGATAAATTCTGTATTACTCTTAAGACAGTTGCCTGTGGCATTCCAATTTGATTTAATTCCGGTATTTATATTAGAAACTGAAAAAAATTCAGTATTATAAACATATTTTTTTCACAAAAACTTTTAAATTTAAATTTTTTAATTTAAATTTTAAATTTTTTAAATTTAAAATATAAAGTACAAAACGCTAACGTATACTTCTATTTCTCAATAGTTGAGCTAAAGTGTAGAGCTGAAGTATACTTTTAGGAAGATATACTTTAGAAACACTGAAAAATACTATGTTTTTGAATACGATTACAGGCCATTGTATATAAGACAGTTGGTCACATTATTTGTACACCACACAACAATAGGTATTTAAGCTTTTATTATTATTATTGTTGTTATAAAATCCACAACACAATTTATATATTTTATTTGTTTAATATTTCTAAATTTTTGAAGAAATTAACTCTGAATTCATTTCGCTTTATATTTATAAAATATTTAGTAAATCTTTTCGTCTTTTTTTTATATTAGGCAACAAAATGAATTTGACATTCGTGATTCGTCTGGTTATGAATACAAACACTCATAATATAAACATGTAAGTTAAATTTAGTCTGTATTTTCGGGTATTTTCATATTATATTTTAAAAAAATAAAAAAAAATCGATTTAATTGTATTAAACCATGGATGAAGTTACACGAAATAAGGCAATTGTCATTTAGTCATTTAGAACGAATACATCTGTGGAAGAGTGGGAACTCTAATTTAAAAACATAGACATTATGTGTATCCTTTTTTTCTTTTATCATATAATTAATTTTTATAAACTTTTATTAATTTCCTAACAGTGAAACATGCTGTCTGTCATGCAAAATTTGATTTTAAGATTTTTTGTTATGCAGCCATGTTCAAGTTTCCAAATTGTTAGATTTTTATCTTGTGTTCAACATTAATTTTCTATATTTTCTATTTATACTGATGCTCATATTGTGAACGTAGAGTTCCCACTACAGAAAAATTCGTCTGAATACCGATCTAAAACGAGTATCCAAAATGAATAAAATTCATTTTCATTTTAATCGAATTGAGATTAAAATATTTTACATTGATCTAAAATATCCAAACATTATTGAAGATTTAAATGTTTCGTTTAATATCAAAACTCGGATATTCCTGAATATATCTTGCATTACGTGGGCCTTCGAAACTTATTTCATACTACAATCTGTTGTTGACGGTTTCTTCGAAAGAAACGAGAAAAATCTTGGAAAAAAATACGGTACTAAAAGACTACGCATATCGTCGTTTTTTATGAAATCATCATAAAATATTTTGGTGCTAACTCAGCGTTTATCCCGCCAGATTTAATTCTTTTTACTAGCCAAAAAGCACACGTTTCCATTTACTAAAATTGTTCATATTTGAACAACTTCAATTCAAATTTAAACTTTTTGGTCAAAAAATATAAACAAGGTAAATAAGTTGGTTAGCAGAGATTGCGATATGCCAAGTGAAATTCCCTTGGTAGCTTTCTGCGGAAAGTGCCAGTAAACCAATTCTGGATATGTGGCTTGAGTAGAAAACTAATTTTAACATTGTATAGTGGAAAATCATCTGAGACTACGCTGTTAAGGAATACTAGCAGATTCCAGCTCTCGAAATTCGAGTGCGAATTTTAGGAAATTTTATTTTTTCATTAAATAAATACCCCAAAGGTATGGTAATCAATTACAGCCAATTCACAAATCAACATAAAAAAACAACTCATTTTTATTACAAACACATTAACAAATTTAATAAACACACACATAGCATTGTATAATTTAATGTATGTGTTAGTAGCAACTTTAAATACAGTTTACTCCAAAAAAAAATTTTAAATTTAAAAATTTGTAATTCATGTGGACAGATTAAAAGAAGTACCTTTCAAATGAGGCATGTGTGGTCAAAATAGGATTAAAACTGACACAGTAGCATCGGTAACGAGAAATCGCCTTGCCTATTAATATTATAGATGTACAATGATTCCACGACCAAAATATATAAATATATAACGTACTTGGTTTAATTTTATCAGAATCTGGCGTTCGAAACCCAAAATGCGAACCACACAAAACTTTCTTAATGACTTTCATATATCGGTTATTAAAAAGTTTAGCAAATATGATAATTACCCCTGTTCATTTGGAGGATGAGATCAATTCTTTACTTGATGAAATTTGCTATTTAGGATATAATTCAGAAATGGTCTGTTTTGACAATAATATTGAAGAATCGTATAAACTATCAATCAAATAAAAGTAAAGTGAATTCACAAAATCTGTTATTTATGAGCTAAGAGCTAAATTTTCTTATAATTTTAAATAAAAAAAAATGGAAAACATTTGTTCAAAAAGCTCTGAAGATGTTACAAATTTTATAACAAAATTTGGAAAAGATAAAAAAGAACTCTAAAAAGTTCTTCGCTTTAAAACCTAACCGCTTTTTAAATTATTAAGTTTCGTTGCATATATATTGACTCCAACGCTGAAATCGAAACAGTGTTTAATACAATAATGTCTTTAAAAATAAAATAAGGAAAAGAATATCTGTAAACACTCTAAACTCGTTAATACATGTTAAGTATGGCCTAAATATTAAAAACGTTTCTATTAAAATTGATTCTCTAAAAATATAAAAAAAATCAACATTTTGTATTGGCACAGTAAGCACTATGTCCTGAAGGTGAGGAGAAAATGAAACGATTTTCTTTGAAAATGAAGAGGTATCAAAAAAGTATTTTATTTTTGTTTTACTGCTTTATTGGTCTTTAAACTTGTCATTAAATAATAAATTATCTCAAATGCATAAATAATATATAAGATTTTCTATTTGAAAATAAATTTTAATTATAAGGTGCACGAGTATTAACTCTTGGATTTTGGCCATCGCAATAGTGAATGTGTGACCTGATACATTTCGCCAAATGTGGACATTTTCTTTAATTTCATCCCTTAAACACTGCAATAGGTTAACATAATACTTGCAGTTAATTTTTTTCCTTTTTGATATAAAAACAAATTAAAAATTATCCCTACTGCAGATGGAACTGAGCGTTTGGCGATGTTTCACCACATGTTTCTATTGTGAGCTGTCCATCCTGTGGACAGCTTTTTCATCTCCAAATTTTCACCATTTGGTCTCTAGTTGCGAACGTATGACATTCGAATGTTGGTTGGCGCTGATTCGTTTTTCGTTGTCCAAAACTGTGTAAGTTTTGATCCAATCGATATATTTCAGATTTTTTATTTTTCTCCAATTTGAATTTAATTTAACTTGGTTAGTAGTTATTGAGGAATTCAAAGTTAAGGTCGAACTTTACAAATTTTTTTTAAACAGCATGAAAATATGGGTTTTGTGGATAAATAAACCTTCTATAAATACTCAGAGTAATTTTTTGAACAGTTTTTGCTCTTTACAAAATTATTCATAAATATTTTCTGTAAGGAATTTTTTTTAATTTTTATTATGAATAACAGTAAAAGTAAATTATAATTATTTTTATTTTAGTTGGAATATTTCTTCCAAATATTCGATAATGAGTTCTGTATTATTTCTGTCCAGTAGCAGACTTTTTGCTTCTTCATATAAGTCCAGGTGCTCCACTTTAGATTGACTTAGAATGCTAGGTATGAATGTATCTGATATTGCCATTAATATATGAAACAGATCATCATTTGTAATATATCGTGCCATTTTTTTCTTGTATTCTGCTGTCTATAAAATCTGTAATCAGTATTTCTATTCACTAGGATTCCTCTGATATATCTCCAAGTATTACTAAATAATATTTAGTGACATCTTTTTCAATGGGAATTTAGTTGTGTATATTCTTACAGCTCCCTTGGCGTACCTCCAAATTTTTTAGCGTCAAATTAGTGATAGTACGCAAGTACTTCGATGATTTTTTAAAATCTTGAAATAAGGTTTACATCAACACCCGCTATTTCAAAAGCTCTTTCGGGGTCTGAAAAGAATCATCTTGCTGTAGTCGTTCATCCCTGTTTTAGTTGATCTATAATCTTAAAGATGTTTCTTTTTCAAATCATATTTGATTTTCAGTACGTGTTCAATGAATCGAATTCTTCTACGTAGCGGTGATAATTCAAATTCATATGCATCAGTATTATCTAGTGATTTTTCAGGGACGTGGTTTAAATGGCTTAAATGTTTGGCATATAATGAAGCATTTGTGTCAGTCAAAGCCAGACTTACTTTTCCATCAGTCATTGTTGCCATTAATTGGTGTTTACTTCAATTGTCTACAATTTGGTGCTGATATCACTGACGTTTTTAATCGTATCATAAGCATCCATTTAAAATAAAAATTTTATTGTTTTGCAGTATTTCGTGGAAGGTGGTGTTTGATTTTTCTAACCATCCTCCCATTCCATTTTATTAGTCGAAGGCAGTACACACATCTTTTCGTACTCCGATTACGTCGCAGCGCGTTTCTAAGTTCAATAAACTGGAAGAATATAGAAGAGCTAAAAAACTAAAAAGGACTAAGAAAGGCTACAGACTCTAAAAATCATGTAAATTATACGCTTTCAAACAAATTACAAATTTAACACACCATTTCATTCTAATCGGGAGAAACTCGGTATCATAATAATATGTAATAATAATTTTTAAGCAATTTTATTAAATTGAAAGATGTGTTCTGCGGATGGGTCCACTCGGCTTAAGGAAATCACATTCATCCTTCCATGAGTGGCTTATATTTCTTGATTCCTTTTGATCCCCAAAAGTTGTATTCGTTTAAAATTTAAGTTGGAGCGAAATATATTGCTTTAAAAAATATTTCATAACACACCACATACAATGTCCAAATATAAAATTTTTCGAAAAATACAATCCTACCAACTTAGAAAAAAAAGGGCTCAGCCATTTGCCGCTGATAGTTTGTGAGAAGTGATAATTTATTTATGATCAAATTAAAATTTTATAAATTGTTTGTATTCAGTAGCAAGTAACGCTCACAATTTTTATTATTTTGATCCAATTTTTTGGCTGCCTTAGTTTTGATATGTTTACTATTAAATAACGACAACATTTTTTATACTCAGTGACAACAACAAATTTAAGTTTTGACCAATGAATTTAATTGTTGAGCCACTGTGCACCGGACACACGAAGGCTTTTGTTTACTTTTTTCTTCCGTGCTTAAAAAATTATCATGAACATTTTAATGTAGAATCAAAAATCAAAGTTTAGTGTGTAATCTATTAAATAAAATAATGGCATATATAAGGAACGAATGAATTTATAACTAGACTTAATATAAGCCCACATTGCTCCATATAACTAAACTTATGCTCTATATACTTTAACGACCATCTATAAAAAATATTAACATAAATCACTATTACTATCGTATTAGGAGTTTAGTAAAATTACAAATTTATTAGGAACACGTTTGACAGTAATATCAAGTCAAGAAAACTATCTTGAGGCTTTCTTCCATTTCTTCCTCATATCTTTCAAATAAGTTTCTTACATAAGATGGCGGCTTAGCTTTACAAATTCCGCGTATATACTTAGATACACATAAGTAAATCCCTACATATATGCAACATTTCATTTATACAATATTCAGTCAGTCAGTTGCGGCTTATGGGTGTAAACGTATGCAAATGAACTTGCATTGCTCTGACAACAAGATTTACTACAAGATAAACTGCATATAAATTTGACAAATCTAAAAATAGTAAGAAGCTGAAAAAAAAAGAATTAAATTTTATTCTTGTTAAATAAAAAATCTCATCGCTACTTAACATAGAAAATGAAAAAGTAGAAATCTTTATCTTGTAGTATGTTAACCTAAAACCTCAAGCGTTATGTTTGTTAGTTTAGCTACCGTTTTAGATTATTTACATATTCCACCAAAATAAAAATAAAAAAACACACATGCATTTTAACATTCAAATAAAAGCCGTTTTCTATGATCCGAAAAAAAATTGCAGCAAAAAATATAATCCAAAACGAGAAAAGGCATTAACATGTTTTTTTGATATTGTCACTACGAGTATTGTTAAGAAAGTAAAATGCCAAAAGGTTGCATCTTTTTCTTCTTCTTCCTCTTCTAAGATGCAGTAAGAGAAAACTGAAACAAAAAATACACACTTTCATTATGTTTACATTACCATAATACCCTACACCACTCTGTGACCAGGTTAAAAAGAGATTGTGCTGATGTTTCTAACTACCACAAATACTTGACCTAGACCTAGCTTTAAAATTTTCATCTTAGAAAGGTTTGGATAAAAAATTGCATAATATTATCAAGATTTTGTTTTTTCTTTTGGCTGTGATACGAGGATTATAAGAATTTAAATAAATTTTTGGAAAATTCTAATTCATTTCAACTTTGAAATCTTTAAAAATTAAACAGGATCACGAAATGTCAAATGTTATTAATTTAATAGTGACTCGTTTTTATAAAAACATATTACATATTATTTGCGAATGCAATTCTGCTGTTCAAATCTTGATGATGTTGCAGAAGGCTCTCGGTATGTTGGAGCGGTCCCGTATGGTAAAAATTATAAACTGATGTACAAAAAGTCAAAGAAATCAAAGATTTGGTGCAGAAAAATCGTCGATTCTCAGCTAAAAGTCTTGATTCCACTATTAGCATATCAAGATAATCAGTCAGCACCATTTTGGGCCTCAAACGCTGCGAATTTCAATTGGTTCCAAAAAAAAAAAACTTAATATCGCATTAGTATCTCCGAAGCGATGGTTTCTGACTACCATAATGAAATGAAAAGCATCATTATGAGTGATAAGGCTCGAATCAACCGACCAATGAAGCGAATAACCCCTCAGTTCCATGCGACGTTTGCATGACTGTTGCATTTGCACCATGATAATGCACCGTATCAAACTTCCCTAGCTTTTTGAGACCATTTCGTACTAAATTCGACTCATATCTTTCCACAACCAACGTACTCGGCTGATTTAGCAACGTGACTATTGAATGATGACTCCAGGACTCTATTTTAAATCGGCTGTGGATATAAAACGGAATGCACACACGGCTTGAAATCCATTTCGGAAAAAGTGTATTTTATCGGAGGCTTATTACTTTGATGACAATGAAACGGTATTATAAAGAAAGATTTTTCAATTTCACCATTTCATCATCTGGTTCGTGTGTTTTTTGTTTTTTTTTTGTCGGACAATGTTATAGTTGGTGCAGACGTAAAACCTTGTACCAAACTTCATTTATGTGTTATTGTATAATCGACATAGACTAATTATAAGTTTTTTCGTCAACCTGCGGCTCGCGACCCCCGTGCGGCTCTTTGGATATATAGCTGCGGCTCTTTAGTTCCATACGCAAATATTATTTATTTTATCAAAAAAAAAAAAAAACATTTAAAAATCATTCTAAATCGACTAACGAGGATTAGGCACTGACTCATTATCTGAGCCACTTGTACTCGTATTTCTTTGCACCCCTCCCCCGTGACACGCGTCGTCATTGTCCTTAGTACGCCAGTAGTTCTCGAATTGTGTCGGCGTCAGATGTTTATGTCTTTCCAGGGTCCAAGAGCAAAACTTCTAGGATTGCTACCGCTCTTGGGACAAACTAGAGGAGAAAATATAGCCAATGCCCTTCAAAAATGCCTTGAGGTCAATAAGAACCATTTAAATAAGATCCACTTCAAACTGATGGAGTCAGAAGTATAACAGGAAAAATGTAAATGGCTAACAACGATTTTTCAGAGAAGCGCTTTGTGCCCAAACATTTCCGGCCATAGTAGTTGAGGTCATGAATTTTGTAATCCAGATTGTTAACAGCATCTTGTCAAAAACACTCTACCATAGTCGGTTTAAAGAATTCTTAAACGAAATGGAGACTCAGTATTCCGACCTCCTTCTTCACAATTAAGTGCGATTGCTTTCCAAAGGTAAGGTGTTGAAACGTTTTGTTTTGTGCTTGAATGCAATAAATACATTCCTAAATGAAAAAGCCATTAATCACCCTGAATTAGAGTACGACTAATGGTTGGAAAAATATTACTTTATGGTGGATATCACAGCGAAATTAAATGAGCTGAATACAAAACTGCTAGGAAAGGGAAACCCAGCCTATGTTTTGGTAGAAGAATTGGTTTGTTTTGAAGATAAATTAATTTTTTTGCAGAGCGGTAAATAACTTAATTTTCAATTTCTGAAGCAATATCACAATAAAACCAGTGCAACTGTTGACACGAGTTGCTTCAGGACAAGTATAAAAAGAATTAAAGATGAATTTGCTGACAGGCCAAGACCAAAAAAAACACTCTAGCATTCATAGTAGATCCTCTCCACACAACTAGTAATGAAATCCACATTGAGCCATTTGAAATTGATACTGGATCTCTAGAAATGCAATTGATCGATTTAAAAAGTAAAGCTTTCTAGAGTGGAAAATTTTCAGATTTGAAAGACAAGTTGGAAGAGTTGGCGGTCCAGAAATGCATTTACGTAACGCAGCAAAAGTGGACAGCTTTAGAAGAATTGCCGCGAGGAGAGGCAGTTATGATTCAACGCAGATTGCAACATTGAGGTGAAGAAATTGGCATTTGGAGTGCGGACTATCTTCGGATCGACATATTCATGCGAGCAAGCGTTCTCTTCTATGAATATAATTTAAAGTAAAGTAAGAAGCAAACTAACAAATGAAAATTTAGAGTCGTGTTTGAAACTGAGCCAACTTTATCCACACTTTCAAAGTCAATCAAAGCCAACGCTCCTATTGAATTTGTTTGCTACTTATATATGATTAAATAGATATTTTTTCTTATGAATAAATAGATATTTTTACTTATGAATAATTAGATTATTCCGATTACACAAGGGAACAAAATTGAACTTTTTTTGTGTTGATTTGAAATTTATAGCAAATTTTTACTAATTTGAGGTCGCTGATTTCAAATCTGCACTTGGTTTTTTTCTATCAGCTCGACTTTTCGAGATATACCGTTATGTTCAAAATTGAGGCACTTCCGCTACATATATTGGAATAACTTGAAAACGGTTCACCATATTAAATTAAAAAAAAAATCCGAAACTCGCAAACAATATTCTCTTAAAGCCGTGCTTACTTTGTTTTTAAATTTTCCAAGTAGTTTTAGAGATATCGTTCAAGTTTTGAAAAAAAAATTAAAATTTTTAAAAAAAAACATTTTTTATGTTCTTTGAAAATTCCTAAAAAATAAAAATGGGACAAAAATCACAGTTTTGGTCTACAAACAGTTAGTTAAATATATTTCGAATAAAATGAGCTTTATTTCATTGCAATCGGTGCACAACTTTTGATTTTGTTCACGATTTACTGAATTGATATAAATCGCGATTTCCATACAAAAATAACATTTTCTAATGTGTAAGTGTTTGTATGTAATAAGATAGTTTTTTATGATTCTGAGAATTAAAAAAATTAAGTAATAAAAAAAGATTATTTTATTTTTATGGTCAGCTATACTTTTTAATTTAACACAAAAAGAGAATTTTAAAGAAAAATAAAAAATTTTAATACACAAATATTACAATGTAATTACAACTCATCGAAAAATTTTCTTTTATAAGATTTTCTTAAATAACCTTGTTTAGAGGGATTTGTTTTAATGCTCCAGCAATAGTCCGCCATCATATGCTTATCCCAGTGACCCAAGATTTTCAGGGAAACAATCCAAATGCTCATATTACAACCAAGCTGCTTGAAATGTGACAACATGTTATCCACGTGGTCCGAATAGTGCTCACCCTTTTTGTTTCCCAGGAAATTGCGCACTATCCAAACAAATTCATTCCAACCATTTCTTTCAATATCTGTCATGGAATTACTAAAATTTTCATCATTGATTAATTTTTTGATTTGGGGGCCATCAAAAATGCCAGCTTTCAGTTTCTCCGAACTCAAATTGTTGAACTTTTTACTGATATATCTAAAACAATCACCGTCCTTGTTGAGAGCTTTGACAAATTGTTTGATAAGTCCTAGCTTGATATGGAGAGGTGGCAGTATTATGCGATCCCTGGGCACAAGTGGTTGATTAACTATATTGTGGTTTCCTGGAACCATAGCTTCCCTCGAAGGCCAGTCTTTCTTACTCCAGTGTTCAGATCTGGCTCTGCTATCCCATAAACAAATGAAACACGGATATTTTGTGTAGCCACCTTGTTGGCCTAGAAGAAAATTCACCATTTTTAGATCCACACAAATTAGCCAGCGGTGTTCGTTGTACTTTATTTTATTTATAACTGAGGCAATTGTAGAATATTCTTCTTTAGCTTTAGTTGAATGTGCAATGGGCAACGAACCCAATTTATTACCGTTATGCAGAAGTACACATTTTAGGCTGCGTTTAGAAGAATCTATAAATAGTCGCCAGTCATTTGGATCATACTCCTCTAATCCCATCGCTGTTACTAAACCAGGAACATCTGAACAATAAACAAATTCATCGTCTTCGGAAAAGAATGGAAGTAAGTTTTTTTCTCTGTTACGGTAGTATGAAATTGTTGTTCCTTGGGTTAACAGATTTTTTTGCTTTAATCGAGAAGCAAGAATTTCAGATGCTTTTTTAGAAAGTCCAAGGTCTCTCACTAAATCACTAAGCTCCTCCTGATTAAATTGCTCGCGTTCAGAAGAAATATCTAAATGCAAGTCATCTGATCCAAATTCAGAAATTGGTGAAGGAACATTTTGTCGTAAGTCGTGGAAATTGTGTGTAGATGTAGATGGTTGTGGTTCTGAATCCTCACTAGAGTACAGGACTGGTTGGGTAATAGACAACACGTTAGGATAAATCCATTTAGACCGGTTTGTTTTATTAATGCCTGTTATGTTGACAGCGCAAAAATAACAATCATCATAATGATTCGAAGGTTCCCGCCAGATCATTGGTGTTTTATACTTGAAGTGGGTCCGTTGCTTGTTTGCCCATAACCTTAAATACTCTACACAGTTTTTACATACAGTATTAGGAATCCAGTACTTGTCACGGGTTTCCATGGTAAATCCGAAGTAGTCAAAATAAATTTTTTTAATAAAATCTGACACACTTTTTCTATTTTTTATAAACGTGTATTCGCCACATATGTTACAAAAATAGTTGGGATTGATTTTACAGGTGTTTCTTGACGTAGCCATTGCACAATTTTGAAGTATATATCAAAGTAACACAATTTTCAATAAATAACACACGGGAACAAAATTGAACTTTTTTGTGTTGACTGATTAAATGTTCAATGTAAAATGATTTATATTTTTTGTCGTTATACTTTTCGCTTTCGTAAACACTTGTTGAATGAGAAAAATTGGTTGAATGAACCCATATAAATACTTAGTAGTTTTTTACTGAAGTACCAAAAAAAATTATATCCACAATTTTATTGACAGTCACTTATGAATGAACACATGTGTTCAGGGGAATTCCTTTAAAAAATCATCCGTTACCAACGGTAAACCACACATCAATAAAAACAAGTGGACTTTTCTTTTTTCTCTTTAATTGACTGTGAACTGACTAGGTGTCATAAAGGGACAATAAAATTTATAGGCGTTATGAGTTTGCTACCGCAACCATAAAAATGAAATAATCTTTTTTTATTACTTAATTTTTTTAATTCTTAGAATCATAAAAAACTAACTTATTACATACAAACACTTACACATTAGAAAATGTTATTTTTGTATGGAAATCGCGATTTATATCAATTCAGTAAATCGTGAACAAAATCAAAAGTTGTGCACCGATTGCAATGAAATAAAGCTCATTTTATTCGAAATATATTTAACTAACTGTTTGTAGACCAAAACTGTGATTTTTGTCCCATTTTTATTTTTTTAGGAATTTTTAAAGAACAAAAAAAATGTTTTTTTTTAAAAAATTTTAATTTTTTTTTTCAAAACTTGAACGATATCTCTAAAACTACTTGGAAAATTTAAAAACAAAGTAAGCACGGCTTTAAGAGAATATTGTTTGCGAGTTTCGGATTTTTTTTTTAATTTAATATGGTGAACCGTTTTCAAGTTATTCCAATATATGTAGCGGAAGTGCCTTAATTTTGAACATAACGGTATATCTCGAAAAGTCGAGCTGATAGAAAAAAACCAAGGGCAGATTTGGATTCAGCGTCCCAAATAACCTTAAAAACAATATTCAGTTCTTAATCAACAGAACCATTGTTCCCTTGTGTTATCGTCCGTCTTCGTGTCCATTTTAATGAAATTTAGTATATATGCTATATTAGGGTGACAGCCATTTTTTTGGAATTTCGATTATAAAACTGGATCTAAGACTTTAGTGCGCAAAATTTGAGCCAAATCGGACAATGCTTTCTGGAGGCGCATTGAGTTCAAAGTTCAAATAGGAATCAATTTGTAAAAATTATCAAAAAAAAAAAAAATAGTTTTTCACAAAAACTTTTATATTAATAATTACGTTTCAATTAAAATAATTTATAAGCCATAATCTAGAGTAAATTATCCTTCTAATAGAACAACAAAATCTATTATCGGTTGAAAAACAGCCAAGTTATACCAAGTTCCCCAGGCAATAAATGCGACGCAGACCACTTGATTAAGAAAATCGAGCTCACATTTTTAAAGACATTGAAATAATTTACAGCATCAACGTTTTTGGATTCTCCTGATCCCAAAATGATCTTATGTAAAGTATTTAGCATCTCGTCTATTGTTATGCCGTTCTAAATTAATTCTAAAACGGTACGTATTTTTAGCACTATTTCAAAATGTCCAATTTTACTTTTTCAAAAATTTTGTTCAGGAAATTTACCGAAATCAACGATTGGACTTTAAGGTCTTATTAACAAAATATATGTAATTAAAAATGCCAAACATTGTAGCTACCCTGTGCCTAATTTGGCGAGGGCAGCGTTTTTATTTCAGCGGATTAGGCTACATCTTTTTTGTGTTTTCATATTTCATATATCTTTTGTCAAAATATTATACTACTTGATATAAATTCTTAATCTTATAAATGAAGGTTAAATTGAAACACTATAAACGGTCCGCCTTTAAGGTCAAAAGTCATATTTAAGGAGATTTATTTTTTTTTTAACAAAATATCGAAATAATATATACAATTCGGTTCACTTATTTAAAGGCACTAAAAATTCCATATTCAGCAGCCTGTATCTTTTGCAATTTTTAACCGATTGCAGAATTTTATAATGGAAATGGAAGCTAGACATCTTGAAATTTAAAAAAATTCGTGACAATAGAGATTTCTGAATTAAAGAACTTTTCTTGAGCAATTTATAAAAAAAAGTCAATAAATTTGCTATTTTTTTTGGTTCACTTGACTAAAGGCACTTTAACTAATTTTAATGAAAAACAGTTTTTCGTATTTTTTTTTAATTTATTTTACTTTATTTAAGAATTATTAGTAATGGGTACAACCCCCTTTGTTTTTAATAACTTCAAATATACGGGTTACAAGATAACCAACCCCAGACATTTTCGATAATGTTTAGATCTGGCGAATAGGGAGGCCAGTCGAGAATATTAACATTTTTTCTTGCAATGACCTCCTTTACTACTCTGGAGTTGTGTATAGGGGCATTATCCTGTTGCAATATCCAAGATATGGGACCAAATAGTTTACTGAACTTCGGAAAAGCCGATTCCAATAACGTTTTATAGCTTGCACCAGTCATTTTTGCACTTTGAAATTCAAGATCAATGGTGCCATAGTAACGCCATAACGCCGTGCTCTCGGCTGTGATGTCGGTTCAAAAATCAATTTTCTTTGCGCAGATCATGGAAATAATTGATGTAGCCATCAGGCCCATTCAAATTATACTTCTTCTCATCCGTAAATACAAAGGTTCTCCAGTCATTTACATGACCTCTTTGCTGCAAATCCCATACCATGTAGTGTGTTGCGAATTGAAGCCGCTTTTCCTTACGAGGAGCATTAAGTGGCGGCTTTTTTTTATAATTTCAGGTATTTAAGATACTCACAGCTCTTAATTACTCTGCGTACTGATGACTTGCTCGCTTGCACTCCAGCTTCAGCTCTTATTTTTGACGGATAAGGCATAATTAGAAGCAATTCTAATGATTTTTCTTTTCTCATACGTAGATAAAGACAATGAAACCCTTCCTTTAAAATTTTTTCCATACCCCTCGGGGTCCTTGATGTAATTATCGACAACTGTTGGGCTTAGTCCAATTTTTTTTTAGCTATTTCGCGGTTAAAATATCCTTCACAACGGTAAACATCGATTTTTTTTCCGATAGATTTAAAATTTTTTGTTTAGCCGTTTTGACTCGTAAAATGATTAAGACGAAATAAATTGTAATAAAGAAAATTGTACAAAAAATCATCGCTTACTTTAAAAATAATAAAAAAAAAAAAATAATAAAGTGCATTTATTCAAGTGAACCAAAAAAAATGGAACATTTTCGGACTTACTTTTATAAATTGCTCAAAAAAAGTACTTCAATTCAGAAACCACTATTGTCATAAATTTTTTTAGATCTCAGGATGTCTAGCTTCCATTTCCATTTTAAAATTCTGCAATAGGATAAAAATTGCAAAAGATACAGGCTGCTGAATATGGAATTTTTAGTGCCTTTAAATAAGTGAACCGGAGTGTATTTGTTTAAGGATTTCGATGAAACTTGTTGATAATATTTTAATAATTCTAAAAAATAATATTCTGGACTTATTTTGTGAAATTAACCCGTGGGGTTCGCAAAATGTGTCCTAGTTTTAATTTTTTTTTTTCAGAATTATATTCATATAAAGGTATATCGAGGGCTTAAATTCAAAAAGTGCTATCTACACTTGACAGCAATATTAATTTTTGATTTCAAACTGTTCTCTGGTATAACTGTCAAATATAATATTAATTTTGATATCATACATGATTAGTATGACTATTTCTTAATAGATATTGTAGCAAATCCATAGACAAATACTTTCAGATCTTATTAATAAATTGGTTTTACACGCTCTCTTTAAAATAATTATTGATGCAGATAGCACTTTTTGAATATAAGCCCTCGATATATAAATTTGTTTTCATAAAACAACGAATAAATTTGAGGAACTTCCTGAATACATTAAATTTGTTTTATTTAAAAAAAAATCCTGATGAAGAAAATATTTATAGATCTTCATATAGAGTCAATTTGACATTAAGAATACCCCACGGGTTAATTTTAGAAAATAAGTCCAGAATATTATTTTTTGGAATTATTAAAATATTATCAGCAAATTTTATTGAAATCTTTCCACAAATATTTATTATTTCGATATTTTGTTTTAAAAAAATGTAAATCTCCTTAAATTTGACTTTTGACCTTAAAGAGGGACCGTTTATATTGTTTAAATTTAACCTTAATTTACAAGATTGAGAACTTATACCAAGTAGTATAATATTTTGAGGAAAGATATTTGAAATATGAAAATACCAAAAAGATGTAGCCAAAAGGTTGAAAAACTATGAAAAATCAAATTTTTCTTCAAATCTGCTGAAATAAAAACGCTGCCGTGGCCAAATTAAGAACAGGCTACTTACAATATTTGGCGCTTTTGATCACATATATTTTGTTAATAAGTCCGATCGTTGATTCCGGAAAATTTTTTTGAACAAAATTTTTGAAAAAGTAAAAAATACGTACCGTTTTGACATTGATTTAGAACGGCATAGCAATAGACAAGATGCAAAATACTTTACATAAAATCATTTTGGGATCAGAAGAATGCAAAAATCTTGTTGTTGTAAATTATTCCAATGTCTTTAAAAATGTGAGTTTGATTTTCTTAATGAAGTGGTCTGCGGCGCATTTATTGCCTGGGGAACTTGATATAACTTGGCTGTTTTTCAACCAATAAGGAGTTTTGTTGTCTTATTTGAAAGATAATTTACTCCAGATTATGATTTGTTAATTAATTTAATTGAAAGCTATTATTAGTATCAAATGTTTTGTCAAAAATGATTTTTTTTTATAATTTTTACGTATAAATGCATATTTGAACTTTGAACTCAATGCGCGTCCAGAAAGCATTGTCCGATTTGGCTCAAATTTTGCGAACTAAAGTTTTAGATCCAGTTTCACAATACTCTGACCCCCACACCTCAAAATTCGATCAAAATTTTTTTGATGCATGCATGTTTAGACCTAGTTCCCCATACAAGCAACCCCTAACAGACCAACAAAAATAGTCATAAGATCCAGATTCCCAAATACATATTGAAAAAATTCGAGTAAATATATATGTGTATGATACCATATAATAGGTAGTTAAAAAAAAAATCATTTCTGATCTTACGAGGGCGATCCTAGAACCACCCGTCCTGACGTATAGATTGCGGCAGTAGTTTGAAATAAATTACTTAGGCGAAAAGTTGCAACCTTAGAAAACGTATTTTTTAAGTTTCAAGGTGCCACGTTATTTAATTTTTTTTTTTGAGCCATAAAAAGTGATGACCTCAGTGAATTTGTAAACAAGAAACAAATTGGTCACCGTTATGTAATCCAATACTTTCATTTGAGCTAGATTCTACTCTGGGGGAATCTGCTGCTTCGTTTACGACTATAAACTATTGGCTGGCAGAGTTTAAACGACCACCATTAGTGGTCGACCAATTGAGATGGCCACTCCAGAAACAGTTGAGATAATCTACAAAGTGGTGATCTTCGGCTAAAGGTGCGTGAGATAACTGAAATGATAGGCATTTCAAAAAGTCAAGATGTCTGCAAGATGGGTACCACGTTTGCTAACAACAGAACAAAAACAGGGTGTTGAAGATATTTCAAAAGTGTTTGGCGATGTTACACCGCAATAAAGTCTAGGTTTTATGTCGTTTCGTAATTATATCTGAGACATGGGTTCACCACTTCACACCTAAGGCAAGGTATGTCATCTGATGTTTGGGATACGCGTGGAATAAATTTAATTAATTATCTTCAAAAAGGCATACGCGTTTTTTTTTTTTTTTTTTTTGTTTGGTAGGTGGTAGCCTTTAATTTTTGCTATAAAACGTAAATATCGACCGATAATAAAAACAAGTTGTGGAGGGTTTAAAACACATTTACATTTTTAGTTGAATTTTAGTACAAAAGTGAAGTGTTAAAAGGTCAAAAAAGGTTTTTTATATAATGTCATATTTTTAAGTTAATTTTACAGCTAATACCTTTTTAAAAATTTTGTAAGTTTAATTTTGTCAAAAAATTCCAAACTTTGGCCCCCGTAAACTTTTCAGTACTAATGTTCACAGGAGCCAAAGGTTGGCTTTTTTAAAAGAGTCTGAGTTAAAATATAATTTATTAAACAGCGAATGTAAAAGTTACCTGACATTGGTTCAGAATAGAGAAGTTTCAATGAAAAAGTCGTATGTTTTTAATTTAGTTTAAATTTTTTTTATTGTCTTTTTAAATATTTCTATATAAATTTTTATTGTAAATTTATAAAATACATAAATTTTTCAATCAAGAGAAATTGCTAGCTATATAAAGAAAAGAGTATAACTTATTGTTAGTGTACTGAAAAACTACTTTAAATCAAAAAAATTTTAGTAAATATTTCTTGATTTTCGTCATCTAGAAGTTGTTTAGTTTCTTCGTCTAATTCAATAGCGGTAGTTTTCCATTTTTGTCGAATGCTGGACATATATGGATCTGAAGTACACAACATTTTTCTTGCCTTGTGCTCGCGCAAAAATCTGTAGTCTTTATTCCATTTTTCTTGCGCTTCTTCAGATATATCTATTGGAAGTATATTGTTTTGAATTATTTGCTCCCCATGGTACAAAATTTTATGAACTGTGCATGGCATATATCTCCAAGAGTATTTTTCGTTATAAAGTATAGCTGTTTTATTGGCGTACTCTCCGCATTATGTCTCAACCCTTTTTTTATAAGTATATAACAACTCGTGTCAACTCTCCCGTTTCCTTTTTCAGTCAGTATAAAAAACCAATAAACTCATGCAAAAAAATACACCGGTACGACTTTTGTATTCATAACACACAGGCGGACGGACGGACATCGTTAAATCGACTCTGAAAGTGATTTTGAGTCGATCCGTATAATAAAAGATTTGTATAGGTCGAATATTTTTGGTAGTTACAAACATCAGCGCAAACTCATTATACCCTAACCATATAGTGGAAAACTTTTGCATTCATAAACTTTGCACAAAATATCTGACCTTGGGTCAAAAAAAATCGCACGGGCGGAAACTGGCGTGTATACAATGGGGTATAGACTAGAGAAGAGGCAAGATTTTTTTATGGCTTTTTATGGGCAGGAGTTATGCTCTATTAAGTAGGAGATTTTCGGGAAATTTTGACCTTTTTAAAAATCTTTTAAAATAAAAAAGTTACAGTCATTTAAAAATTAAAATTTACAAAAAAAATTTTAGTTTTAGCAAAATACTGAGAAAGTCAATTTTCGAAGACACTGCGAACAGGTGTGATATAGTTGAAATAGAGTCGAATTTTTTGGCTCCCGAGGTTCACTGGTATTTACTTCCAAATTAATAACATAACTTTAAAATCGGTAACCATAAAAAAAATGATTTTTGGCCGCCTTCTAAAAATATGGTCCACAGTGCGGCGAGTATTTTCCTAACTTATCTCTACCGTTAAAATGATGGAATTCGCACTTAGCGAAGAAGAGTTTCAGTAAAGTCCATGAAAGTCGAATTGCATCTATCTATCTTAAACTTAAACTACTACACAGATTTTATTTCAAATTTGGTTTAAATATGTTTTTGAGAAAAGTAAGAGACTTTGCTAAATATGGTTAGGATCAGTCCATTTTTTGATTTTCTCTCTTGTTCATATCTGTATGCACATATTAGGATCAAGTGTAATGCATCTCTCTGGCATATGGTATTGTATAGTCGGTCTGGACTGACTATAATTTTCTTACATATTTAATATTGTATTTCATATAAGTAATATTTACCCTAATGATTCAACTCATTTGCCATGAATACTTCTTATTACTGATCAACCTATATATAACCTATGCCAACAAAGTAGCTGTTTTATTGAAGCAATTGTGGATAACAATGTCCTATCATTGATGCAACAAAAGGTCTTTGATTAACTTTTCATTACTTTCAATATTGTACGAGGAACTTACTCTGATCTATAGCTCAAATATGTAATTTTCGATACATTGGTTAAGGAATGTGTTGTTTAGAATTAGAAAAATTCATGATAGCCTATGGACCAAATCTGATGTTATTAAAATATTTTTTTTATTTTTAATATATTTCAATCAAATTAATATCACTAATAGTTTCGTGTCCATTCCGTTCTCAGTTAAATCGCAAAAACATATATGGAAACAAAGCACAATTTAAGAGAATGCTGAATATTTGGCTTCAAAATGTATTCAATTTCTATCATATCTTGATACATATATTAATACATGAAGAAGAAATTCTTTCATCCCTTTTTAAGCATAATGCGGGCACAGAAGAAGAGAAGTGCTGAATTTTTAAATTTATGAATAATAGCTATGTGTTAAAAATATATTAAATTAAATAAAATAAAATATTAATAATAAACAATTTTATAAGAGCCCAAAGGTATGCTAATCAATTTTAGTCAATTCACAATTCACCGAATTTCTTTTTAATTGTATATATATCACACGCCCTGTGTTGAATTGTGAATTGCCTAAAATTGATTAGCATACCTTTATGCTCCTATAAAATTAATTATTATTACAATTTATATATACGTATATACAGATTATGAAAATTTTGAATGAAAAAAAATTTAAAGAAAATATAAAATTTCCTAGAATTAGCATTCGAATTTCGAATGCTGGGTTATGCTAGTTTACATAAATAGGACATTTCCCGAATTAATCCCAATATAACTGTGCTTTGATTTCAAGAAATTAGTATTTGTTTGTGAACTTTATTACCATAAGTCATTTAAGAGTCTTTATAAAATCTTGTTGACAACAAAAGATTGCATTATATTAAACCGCTATTTGCTATTGTTATGCTTAAAATGCTATTATTTTCCTATACTCGTAGTTGTTTTTGTTTTTGCATGTCTAACAAAATGCTAGAATTTTGTTATGTAAAGATTTTAACCACAAAAAAAGCGGTTATTTTTTTCATGATGACTTCTTCTTATGAAAATGTACAAGTAGATCTTACTGTGTATTATGTGGTCTGCTGGAAAGACAAATGAGATGACGCGGTTAAAATGCAGCATAAAAGAATGATTTAGGTTATAGGATGTAATTCATGTAAAACAAACATATGTTTTATATACATATCTACACGAATACTTATAAATGGATACGCATACATACTCGTATGTTCGTAAGGATTTGACAAATGTTGGCTGAAGATGGTTAGATTATTCAAATTGCTTTGTTCTTTATAGAGCTTTGAGGAGTTTGCAAATATAAATATAATAGTAGAATATGCTGCAAATTGGGAAATTTAAAATATCATAAAATGTTAAATATTTTGGCTATTTTGAGAAATAATGTATTTTACAATTATATAGAGTTTAGTGGATAAGACTCAATTAAAAGCTTATTTTGGCAACATTTTTCTTTATTTTTCAACATAATCTCCTTTCAGCTGAATACACTTTTCCCAGCGATATTCCAAAGCTTTGGTACCCTGCTTATAGTAAGAAGTGTCTAGTTCCTTAAACTGTCCATCAACCGCAAACATCACCTCTTCATTGTGGGGAAATCTTTTACCACGGAGCCATTTTTCCAATTTTAGATATATGAAAAAATTCGAGGAAGCTAAATCTTTCGAATAAGGTGTTTTGCTTTGGACTTCGGCCATGCCGATAGTGGATCCGTGAACTGGTACATTGCCTTAATCCTTAGTTTCATATTTTAAACGCTGCAGTAAGTGAGCATAATACTCGGCATTGATTGTTTTTCAGTTTTGGAGATAATCAGTGAAAGTTGTGCCACGTGCATCCAAAAAAAAAAAAACACAAAAATAGACTACAAAAACTTGGCTTTATAGCGGTGAAACGTCGCCAAACACTATTTAAACATCTTCAGGACGCTGATTTTATTCTATTGTGAGCAAACGTGGCACTCATCTTGTACAGCTTTTTCAATTCCAAATTTTCGGACAATATGCGATGTTTAGCACTATTTGAAATATCTATAATTTCACCTAGCTAACGCACCTTCACCTGTCAATCATCAAATACCATTTTGTAGATTTTCTTATCCACTTCTGGCGTTGGAACCTCAATTGGTCGACCACTACAGTGTTTATTTTGGTAACTCGTTCGTCCTCTTTTAAACTCTACCACACAATATTTTATAGTCGTAAATGAAGGGGCACACTGCCCTAGCCTAGAACCTGGCTCGGCCAGGTATATTTAAATTTGTATTAACAATTTTTATAAGTATAATGCACTACTTACTCTTCCATTCTGCACTAATGTTTAATTTTTTTTAAGCTTCGCGCTCTATTGCATCAGTAATTAAAATGATGCCAAGGTTGCAAAAATTTGTGGCAGCACTGTAATTGTTTGCATAAAAAACTTTTGACGGAAATCAGTGCTGCCAAGTGCTGCTTTTTGAACGTTTTACTTTTTTTATGCTGCAGTGATGCATAACTACTGCATTTGCGAACGTAACCAGTATTTGAACTAAATTTCATCCAAATATCTCTACATTTGATACTTGCACTTTGTCAAAATATTAAATAAACAGACGGACAGACGGACGGACAAAAGTAACAAAATCAACTAGGAAAATGATTCTCAAAATAATCTTACCCATTTTTTTTTTTTAATTATCGTTCCATAATGGTATGCATAACAAAATATTTTAAGTTTTGTTTAAGGGGTATACAAGTGAAGATGTTTCTAAAGAACACAGTTTTTCTAAACATAGCAAAACTTAAAAAAAAATATGTGCATGATCCACCCTAATATGCATACATAATTTTAAAATATGACCTTAGTAATTACTGATAACAAAATAGGAGGAACTGATAATGAGTTAATAAATTTTATACTGGAAAAAGAAGTGTGCGAAGTTAGCCCCCCATTTTTGGAAATGAAATTTTTTGAAGATTGTTCTACAATGTTCCAAAACGATTAGTTTCTAAAATATAATTTGTATCGGTAAATCGAAAAAACGAATTTTAAACTTTGCCCCCCCCCCCCTACTTTTGGGGCACCTTTAGATCACTCTGAAACTTGGATATCTTAATGAGAGGATGTAAAATTAAGGCATCCGTATATTTGGAGTTGATTAAAATAGTGTTGAGTTTGCCATTCAGGATGCCTTATATGAAAGAAATTTTGGAATCTGTACGTTAACTTTCGTGTTGCATAAAAATATTGATATGGTTTAATAACGTTGATATCGCGGAAAAAATGTTCTCATTTGCGTACGTTATAGCATGTTCAGACGGCAAAATGAACTACTTGATTCGCTCTCCGAATCATGAGTATGAACCTTGGTGTTCAGACGAGTGTTCTTGTTTCATTTTGACGTTTATATTTTTTGTGCAAATATTTGAAGACATCCTTCTACACTTTACGTTTCACTATTTCATTTTTCCATTTTTATTTGAATATATATGTAAATATATACTTTTTATTTGTTAAATGTCTCTATTTATTTTATTGCACAAATTAATTTTTTGTTTTTTTTCTTTGTTTATATATTTTTGACAGCTAGTTCAGATAAACTAGCGATAGTTTCTTATCAAACTTGGAGATGACACTCAATGTTTCTAGGTTCACAACTAGGTTCATTTTGAACCAAGTAGATTCGCTCTCAAAATTTTGTATGGCGAATCATGTAGATTCAGTCATGCTTCGGGCGCGAATCGTGAATGAGAGAGCGAACCGCGAATCTTGCTGTCTGTGTGAACATAGCATTACGGTTTGCGACATATTTATTTTGGAACAATGTTCAAAACAACCTAGAACAACCGACAAATTTTTTTTTCCAAAAGTGTGGGGCAAAGTTTAAAATTCATACATTACAGGATCCAAAAAATACAACTTTCATCCCATAATAAGTCCTTATGAAATTCATTGATAATATTCATTCAAATTTGTATCACATGATATATTTTGTTTTGCTGGGAAGCGTTACAAATTAACATATGTTAACGTGACATCTTTCAAGTATATACTTTTTGAACTCCACGGGTATTTTAAATGTAACGAACCGAATGTCTAGAAACATTCACTTAAGTCAAGGATATAAAAACTATTTGGAAGAATATTTTAATAATGTTGTAAAGGGTTTTTCAACAGGGACGCTACAAAAGTAGAAAGACAGGGACAGCAAACGACGCCATATTTCTTGCCGCTCTTTCGACATTTCTCTTCAGTAAGGTTTGCCATTTCATGATGGAAAGATATACGAGCCAACAACGAGTCGAAATTATTAAAATTTACTACCGAAATTCGGAGTCAGTGGCCTCAACGTTAAGAGCGCTACGTCCAATTTATGGTCGTCATAACCGTCCTAGCAGATCAACAATTGAGCGTCTAGTGGAAAAATTTGAATCCACAGGCACAGTACAAAATGTACAAAATGCCCGTAGTGTCAAGAATATTGCTGCCGCTGAGGCTTCAGTTGAAGAAAGCCCAATAATTTCAAATGAAATATTCATTCAAATGAAATTATTGGATCAAATTTTACAATGTTTACAAATTCACTGAAAACCATCACTTTTGATGGCTCAAAAAAATACTAAAAAATGTGGCTTTTTGAAACTTTAGACATGTATGTTATAAAGTTGCCGTCCTCGTATAAATGCTCGAAAGCAGATATCAGATAATCGGTTCAATCCTTATATAAATATAATGGAAGATTGCACTTCGTAAGTATTATATGATTTTTTTTTAAATCCAGATATCTTTGAAAAATAGGCAGTTATTATTTTTAATGACAACCCTGTTCATTTGTTGTTAGTTTGATTAAAATGAGTGATGAAATAAAAGTACTTGCTAAAATTATAAAATAATATCAACAAAATCCAATTTGGTTCCACAAAAAGTTGGCTAAATAACACTAGCCAACAAGGTTTTGGCGTGGAGCAACCAAATATCTTTCAACAAATATGCCTTCTTTGATTTTAGCATATGAAGTTTTAGGAAGAACCGCTGCCAAATATTTAAATGCTGCACCATCTTTGTCCAGAGCATTGAAAAAGTCCTTAAAAAGGCCCAATTTTATGTGCAGCGGCGGAAGAAGAACCTCATTTGGATCAATTAATGGTTTCTTTGAAATGTTTTGTTTTCCTGGTGAATACTCAGTTCTTTTTGGAAACAGCAATATTTTGTGAAACTTGACATGCTTAAACGCTCTGTCAAATTGACTGTTTTACAGTATTGCCAGCATGCGATAAAAAAATGAACAAGACGTGATAGCCCAATTTTTATGCCAGATTCGAATTTAACGCACCCAGATTAGTTAAAAAACATGCTTCGTTTCTGCAGTCAATTTTTTTTAAATTTGTAAACCAGTGTAATCAGAGGTCTGCCATGAAATTGTTTTCAGTGTTTTTAGCAAGTATCAGGAGAATTTGATAGGATACATTGTCCGGAAAGACAGAAATGTCCACATGATGTTTGTAAGACCAAGAAACCATATTGAAAACAGCTCCCAACACATCCGGTTGATATGTTCTGGCAGATTTTTCGCAGCTTCCAGATCAAATTTTTTATGCAGCTGGTGCTCGAGATAGTGTTGAAGATTGTTTAAGGACCCAAAAGCAGATACAATTTCCAAAAAAGAGTTCCTGATTTACCATGCAATATGCAGTTGCGCCAAAAAAGCGAGTTATTTGTTACAACGGGCTCTATAAATCCCGGAATTTATATTAAGGAGTGTTTGCAAAGAAGAGTAACTACTTCCTTTCATAAGCAAACACCAATGTGTCCACATATTTTTGGCCCGATTTGCCACCCTGTCACTAAGATAAGAATGCTTTGGTACAAGAACAATAGCGTTGTTGGAGGCAACTCCTCCAAACTGTTAGGAGTTTATGTCAATGGAGAAATTTTGAGCTCTTATGAAACCCCTAGTGAAAGGATATCCGGAAAAGGTTTTAGGTTCATAAGTAGTGATTAGAACTAAAGGGTGTTTTTTTAGACTTGCGGTTTTCAAGAAGAAGTAAAACGCATATAATTCAATGCTATGTCCAAGAATTTAGCTTTATTATAAAGATTGGGGTTTGCCATTATGTTTAAAAAATGATTTGAGGCAAGTGGCCGCCGTGGCTGGCTGGAGTAAATTTCAGTCCATAGGCTTAATTTTCGACCACTTTTTGCAGTATTTGGGGGGCGAATATTCTCTTCCAATGTGTCAATCGTCTCGGGCTTATCTGCGTAGACAAGCGACTTCACATAACCGCACAAAAAAAGTCCAGCGGTTTTAAATCACACGATCTTGGAATCCTCGCCACAGTCCCACGACGCGACATAATGCGCTCGCCAAAAGTTTCCTTCAATAAACTGATAGTTTCGTTGGCTGTTTGGCATGTAGCACTCTTATTGGAACCAAAGGTCGTCCACATCAACATCCTCCAATTCAGGCACGAAAAACACATTGATCATAGCTCTATAGCGTTCCCCGTTGACTGTAAAATTATGGCCGGCTTCATTTTTGAAGAAAAATGGACCAATGATTCCCTCTGCCCATAGTGCATACCAACCAGTAACTTTTTGAGGATGTAACGGCGTTTCAACAATAGCTTATGGATTATCATCACTCCAAATGCGACAGTTTTGTTTATTAACGTACCCATGTAATCAAAAGTTAGCTTCATCGCTGAAAAAAATGTTATTGTGAAAATCGGGATCGGTGGTCATCTCGTTTTGGGCGCATTCACCGAACGTGCAACGCGTTTGATGGCTTCAATTCTTGCATGAGTTGGATTTTGTAAGCCCACAATCCAAGATCCTTCCGCAAAATCTTCCATAAAGTGGATGGGCACAGTTCTAATTGTTGCGCGCGATGGCGGATGGACTCATTCGGGTTTTCTTCGATACTCTGCTCCACAGCAGCAACAACGCCTTCGGTGCGCACTTTACGGTCTCTGAGGATGCGCATTATCCACTTGAGTAAACGTCGTGCGAAACCTATCCACGGTTGCTCGAATTACCGACTCTGCTGGGCGATTATGTCGACCGAATATTGGACGTAGCGGGAGTTATGTTCCCACACTTTAACATAAAATCAATATGTCCTTATGTGACGAAATCAAGGTTAAATAATAAAGAACTTGATACTTTGAATTTCGTTGCATATGAAGATCATGAGAACATACATTTGTGCTGACCAAAGTGTCTGTCTTTTGTTGTTCCCATGATAACTGTTGTATAGTTTTAAGCTACAAATAAAAATTTATGTTAGTGATTCAAAATGTTTTTGAATAAAGATAAGAAAAACTCAAAAACAACCGAAACATTATTTTGGTAATAAATTTGCACGATTTGTTCCAGTGTAATTCAATTCATTATGAAATGGCAAACCAAACTGAGCATAAGTCAAGTGACAGCTGTCAAAAAGACCAACTCCGAAAAAAGTAGTGTCAGATTGAAAACCACAAGCCTAAAAAACACCCTTTATAAAAGTTATATATTTTGTAAGCTTTAAGATAATTTTAATTTATGTATAAAAAGCGAAACTCCAGATTCAATGGTTTTGTTATTATTATTACTTTTTATGTATTATTACTTTTTATGTATTTTGATCCCACTTCTAATATCCATATTCCTACAAATCTGTGGTTTTGTGGAATAACCGCGTAAGTCATAAAATCAAAATGTTCAGGAGAAGCGTAATAATATAACGGTTTTTGAAATTATGGATTCGATATAAAGTTTTTAAAGTTTTAAAGTTTTTATATAAAATTTTGAGTCAAAAATCTTTAGAGGAAATGATTCACGAGAAGGATGAAAAAACAATATATAAATTACATTTAAAGTGAGTGCAAATAAAATGCCGATACGTTTTCATGTAAAAAAAAAGTTACTAAAGCAACCTAATATGTGGACAGAAACAAACTCACAAATTGTTATAAGTGGTTATAAACTTAAAGATAATCCAAAATTATTTTGCACTTTTTTTCATTTATAAGAAAATAATTTGCCAGCGATCGAACGTAGGTTGACATATGTACGTCGTTAGTACTGAAAATTATTTTAATAAACATTTAAGTTACGTCGTTATAAAAAAAAATTCACAAATGATCTATATTCAAAAAAATAATATACTCGAATTTGGAATCGTTAACTCAAAACCGACCAAAAAGGACATATTATTCCAGAAAACCACAGAAATTAGCTGCAACAAAGTGCATTCAAAACGGCGAAACTCGTTTATGTGATTATAGTTATTGATAATTGTGGTTTAAATCTTAATCCACATGGCAAACTCTTTAATATTTTAGTTGTTTTCTTTAGACATTTATGACTCCAATCAACCAACTAACCATATCGACAAATTTTCTATCGAATTTCATATTTTAGAGTATCGTGTAGATGGCTTGTTTATTTTCCGTTTGAACTTTTTATTCTCATTAAAATTGTTTGTAATATCAATATATATTCCAATTAAAATATATATTATTAGGGTGGGTCAAATGGTTGGGGCCGAAAAAATTTCCATGGGCTCACCGCGATTCTGGTACTATGAGCCATAACAAGTATTTTTGCCCAAGGAACCATACCTCTAAAATTATTTTTGAGCCTGCCCAAATTTTGATGAAGATGATATTTTCATGATATTTTCCATAATACTCAAAAATCGACCTATTTAGTCCATTTCAAATGTAAACAAATTATTGAAAATGTGTATACCGGGGGTTTTTTGGATCGGGAAATCCATCTTTCACATTTATTCTTATTTTTAACAGTATTTTTCACCTCTTTGTGGAAAATTGACGAAATTATTGCACAGATCGACGAATCTTGTGACTTTTCCATATTTTAAATAGCCCTAAATATTTAAAATAATGCTGAAAATTATGTTGGGTACCCATATACGACCTATATCAATTTCATTCTATTTAAGTCAAAAAATTCGTTTATTTTTTATTTACTCTTTGAATGAACAAAAACATTTTTTCCTAATTTTCTTTATTATGTTAACCAAAATACAACATAAGAAATAGAAACATATGAAATGTTAATTAAAAAAATTCACTTGAATTTAGTAATACAAGCAATCCATAGATGATTTATTTTAGAAAAGAATTGAAATGAACTATTTTTGAAAGTCTTTCTTTCGGCTCTTTTTGATGTTGTTGCGCTTTGCGATGTAGACGGTAATGGATCCATAGTCGACTTCCTAAAATGTTTTTAAATATAGATACACTTCGTCCGCTAAACGTAGATGCTTGTCGTGTGTATTGCACTTCTTTTTATTATTAATTTCAGATTGACGACTTAAATCATATCTCTTTTAAATATAAATGTTTTTGATACATTCCTTTTAAAAAATTTAAAATTTATTATTATTCATTTATTTATTTATTATTTCTAATTTAATTTAAAAAATTGAAACATTGGAAACAGGCTCTAAAATGATTTTAGAGGTATGGTTCCTTGGGCAAATGTACATGTCATGGCGCATAATACGAGAATCGCGATGAACCCATGGAGTAAAAATAATTGACCCACCCTAATATATATATATATATATATATTGTTTGATTCGTGCATCTCATCAAATATACAATTTTCTGACATTAACATTTGATTATAAGAAAAACAAATCAACCTTTTGAAATTGTCAATTATCTCTGAAGCAATTCAAGAGCAACAAAAGGAAACTCATATTTAAAAATAATGTAATTCTATAGAATACATTCATATCAAAACAAATTACCAACGAAGTAGAACTATTACTAACATAAAGATACAGCATATAAACATAAATGTAAAATGAAAAAAATAAATAAAAAAGAAGAATAATAAAGCAATTCTGATGATGTTTAGTAACCACTTTTAAATGCAAACTATTCATACAGATACATTTATACATTTATATACTTATTGGTTTTATAGTAATGTTCGTAACTTACCCAACACATTGTCAGTAAAGAAAAAAAATTAAAGGAAAATAATGAACAGTCTCAGACCTTGCAATTGGTATGGCTCTTATTTTCAATATTTTAAAATTTTAGAGTTAAATTACAGATTACAGCAACGTAGAATTTGGAGATTTAATTTCTGAATCATAATAATAATAATATTATCAAACTTAATGGCAATAAAAATATCATAAACGCTTGGTCTGCAAGGGTATCATATCAAAAGAATAACTTTGTTTTGCTTCCGAAATAACTGCATTTGAAGAAATTTTTTTTTTTTTTTGTTATTTTTAAAAAAAATGTATTATTTTTTACCTAAATAATTATTTAGCGGTGCTTAAGACTTTATATAATCAATTTAAAAAAAATGTTAGTTTATTGAAGTTCGTCATGTATGTAAAATATGTGAGACATCAGGGTATATCTTTTCATATATGGTGCCATATTTTACCATATACACCAGGGTGACCCTTAATAAAAGGGTGTTCAAACTCTCGGTCTCAGCCCCTAGAAATATGCGAATAGCAAAAAAACTTAGAAACACAATGTTTTGGGTCAATCCAAAAAAAATTAGAGGTGCTTCAACGCGACTGAAAATTTCAAGTGTGTTTATATGGGGAAAATATGACTTTTTTTCCGATTGTACGAAAATTTCATTCTATGGTTTAATTTTCTCGACAAGCTGTTATATGTATCGATATCACTACTAAATTATCCAATAGAAACTCGACAAGAAATAACAAATGCCCCAGACCACTTTTGTGTCAAAAAAAAACTATAGGTCATGAAATATGATTAACATTTTTTCAACTTTAACGAATTGATTAAATCCATAATTTTTTTGGTCTCTTTACCTGTAAATACTCAGATATGAAGTATTGTTTTATTAACACGTTGTTAACCTATTTCGAAATGACACCAAAAATGGAAATTTTTTTTGATAAAATTTTGAAAACTCCATTTTTAAGTTTTAAAAAATTTTCTTAAACAAAATTTCTAAAAATGAATCTGAAACTTTAAAGGTTTGTTAACCATATGTTAGAGATTAACTGTGTTAATTTTTAAGTAAATTCCTATGTCAGAATTTTTTTTACAAAGAATTTTTTTTTTGCGGATTTCAAGAAAGATGAGTTTTTTGTAAAATATTCAGTAAATTTACTCTTTCTAAATACTTTGTATCAAAAATTTATCAGTTTTCTAATTTTGAATGTTATGCTTTATCTTAGTCACCTAGGGCTTCTGAAAAAAATAATATGACCCCATTAACACTTTTGGATTTGGGGTCGCATATGACTCCAATTTAATTTATTTATTTATTTATTCAGTCTATGGAATCATCCTTACAGACTACTTAAAGTATATGTACATTTATATTATAATTTATATATATAATTAAACATTTAACAAAATTGATATATAACATTTATTTAACTCAGTTGATTTAATGCATTTAAGTGTAATATAATATCTCTTCTCACAATATCCAAACTTTTATTAAAATCAATAAACTGATACAGCATATTAAACTCATCACAAGTTCTACGTAGTGGATTAAAATTAGCATAGTTTGTACAATAATATTTGATAGTTAGAAAGTTATAATTTCTTGATGGTCGAAAAGGAATATTTATATTTATTTTGTTGATAAGAAATTCAGATTTAAGACTACGATTTAACAGTTTTAACAGGAAAGTAACATTTAGCATATGTCTGCGACTTTTCAATGTAGGAAGCTTAATTAGACCCAGACGATTTTCATAAGATGGCAACCTCATATTAGGATCCCAGCCCAAACCACGAAGACAAAATAACAAAAATTGTTTTTTTTTGAAACTACACACTGTTCTCAAATTTTATATTAATCAATATGACAACCTCCATTTCATATTATTTAATGACATATTCTTGGCATCCTTTGAATCAATTTTTCCAAGCAAATCAACCCCTAACCCACCCCCCGTATTTGAATCTTGGAACCAGGCATGCATCCGATGCACTTTCTCCAGCTGAGCGTCTGACAAAAACTTGCCTCTTGAAGTCGGGCATTTTAAACTTCGATTCCACCATTCTAATATTTTTCTTTTATTTTGTGGAGAAGATGAGGTTTAAGCCAGCACCGCCCTTTTTACCAACGTTTATATTTTATGATATTCTTGCATACAATAAAATATTTACTCCGTATGAATGAAATAATCCATCTGCAATAATTTTATGACTTTTAAATGGAAACTATTTGTGTACAGTCACATATTATAGGAACGGTATAAACTTTTGAACGGTAGAGTATATAGTCAATATAAAGTTTTCTCTTCTTCTCCCATTACAAAATTTAATGAACTCAATATCGAGTTTGAAATTATTCAGGCTCAAGACCAAATGTTTTTACTTTAAATAAAGTAAAAACTTTGGCACATTTGTTTCAAAAAATTTATCTATATTCTGCATGACAGGTTACACAGCTGTTTCGGGAAGAGTCACCAACCCTCATCAGTAACCAAAAGTTTGTATGGTAAAAATTTAAATTCATATATATCTGCTGAAAGCAACCAAATGAGAATTCAAGCAAAAGTTATACTATTTAAGCCTCTTCCAATATAATAAACTAAAATATATCAATAGCAGTTTTTCTTTTTTTTACAATTTAATTCCAATACGTGTTTTTATATTTTTATACAATTATTTAATTTCTAACTATTTTTTTTAATTTTTTTAATTTATAATTCCCAATATCAATATAGTTAAATATTTTCAATTTGTCTGTGCTATTGTGTAGATCTGAGTGTATAGTATATTCTTAATAACTTTCTATTGATACACTTGTTTAATTCGTTGGTAATTATCTTACTTTTCACCACATCGGTAGGACTATATTTCACTATTTTGAATGCTCTTAGAGTGCTGACAACAAATGTTCTACTATCGGCAACTTATACTGTAGATAAATAAAAAACCCGAAGAATAAAACCAACACACTATGAATTGAAAATGAATTGCAAACATAAGAGTTTATTTGTACATGCATCTGTTTTTATTATGCATTCTTTCTGCATTTATTTTTGTTAAAGATCAATGGCAAAAACATGACAGAAAGCATTTTAATATAGATTATGCCAGGAGAAACTATAACAACGCCAGTCTTTGGTCTAGAAAATAAAACTGTAATGTTTTGCAATAGATAAATAAAATGTATTGCAATTGCTCTTGTATATGTCTAAATAGAAAACAAATAAGAAAATGATTATAGGTCAAGCCCGACAATATGATACCCTATTAAATATTATATGCAGATATATAGACTGAAAAATAAGAGGAAATTAAATACTGATGCCAAAATGCTCTTTACTAATAATATATGCCATTTAATAATAAATTTTATTAAATCCAATTTATATGGTGTTTCTGAAAAATTCAAATTTATCCGAAATTAAATGAGATTTGCGATAGGTAGGGTATCAAAATAAATAAAAATCACCAGTAAAAATGTTTTTTTTTTATGTTAAAAAGGATGAATGTTGCAGATAGAAAATTTTAAGTGCGGTTCAAAAAACAAATTTGATGTGCAAGAATACCATGCAACATGTTGTTGTTTAGATTGGAGTATACTATGATTTTTATTATTTTTCTCGTTATGTTGTGATTGTAGTATTTTCTATTGTACACGTACAGCCGTGGACGTTTAAATGGCACAAAATTAGATATAAAATAAATGATAAAAATTTGCATCTTAAAGTGCATCAATATGTAAATTTTTTGCCTTCAGCTTAGAGCTTAGATTTCTCTTGTAAATATTTACCGTTATCAGTTTTTTGTAAAGAAAGAAAGAAAGAAAGTTAATTTTAGGTGGAGACATAAACGGCACATATTACCCGTACTTTAATATTCATACTCGAGTGGCTTGTTTTGAATCGCGTGATGTTTTGTGTAGTCGAAAAACCAATCTGATTAAAGTATTTTAGAGTAAAAAGTTTTTGAAATTGGGATCAGGTAAACTAAAAACTAATGTGCTTACGGATGCAGCAATATAAAGAAAATTATGTACTCAAGTCACCATGGCAGACAGAATCCGACATAATCATCAGGCTTGTCAAATGGCGATTGAATGTTGTATATTCGTTTGGATACATTTCCAGAACAGCTTCAAGCGTATAATCCTAGGTTCATCGAAAAGACGACAAAACACTATAATATCGGATGCATTTTCTTGGCATTATGTAGGTCCCCTCATCTATAATATTAATAGGCTAGGCGATTTCTTGTTACCGATGGTTTGTTTTACCGTTTTATCCCGATTTTCACCAAACATATATTATTTGAAATGCTGTTCACCGGATTTACAGATTTTAAAACTTTTTCCTTTATTTTTAAGTAAATGGCATTTAAAGTTGTTACTAACACATACATAAAATTATACATATGCTATGTGTGTGTTTATAAAATTTGTTAGTGTGTTTGTTAATGAGTTTGTTATTTTCATTCAGAATAATATTAAACCAAAAAAGTAAGAAAATTATAGTCGGTCTAGACCGACTATACGATACCCTATACCATGCGTTTAGAAACCCTATCTCTTAGTCCCAACTAACTGGACATAGAAAATAAGCAAAAACCAAATTTGAGTGGGATTTTTATTAATTTTTTTGGCTGCAGATATGAAAAAGTTCATATCGGATTCTATATCTATATGGGTACTAGGTCCAAAAATGGACCGATCCTGATCATGTTTGGTAAAGTCTTTTGTATTTTGCAAAAATATATATACAAACAAAATTTGAGAAGAATTAGTGCAATATTTTTGTTTTTTAATAGATTTAAGTGAAGATCGGGAAGCAGCTCTATATGGGGCCAAAGGGATCATTTTTGGACTACTCATTAGTGGATGTAATGAACGCATACAAACCCAATTTGAGGAAGATCTATATGACAATTTGGATCTTATGGCAATTTATGTCGATTTCATAGGGGTAATTTGTATGGGGGCTAGGTCTGAACATGGACCGATTCTCACCAATTTCAATAGCGTTCATCCCATGGCCAATGAAAGCTAACATACCAAATTTCATCAAAATATATTTATATTTGCGACCTGCAGTTTGATTACAAGCTTTACATGGACACACAGACGGACGGACGGACGGACGGACGGACGGACGGACGGACATTGTTAAATCAACTCAAAAAGTGATTCTGATTCGATCGGTATAATTAAAGATGGGTCTAGGTCAAATATTTTTGGTTGTTACAAACAGCAGCACAAAGTCATTATACCCAAACCACATAGTGGTATAGGGTATAAAAAGTGTTGGTTTGTGAATTGGCTAAGTTGAGAAATAAAGTTTCCTAAAAATTGCACCCGAATTTCGAGCGCTGTAATCTGCTAGTAAATATTAATGGCAGCATTCACAAGCTTCAGTACTTAGACAATTAAAAATAGAACCATATGGATGTATATGCCTTCGAATATATGCGAATTTATTGAAAATTTATGCAATATTGATTTTTTATGGAGAAGATCGACGTTTTGGATTGGCAAGCCTAAAGCCCTGACTTAAATTCAATAGAAAGCCTGTACAATGAAGTCAAGGTTGAAATCGCGAAGGACGAACTTTGGTCTGCTACACAGAAAACTTGACATGCTTTACATGTATTCCAAAATAGTAACAAATGTAATTTGAAATCGATTTTTCTTTCATTTTTTCAGAATGTACCAGCACATTTTATTTGCTTTTTACATTTTTATAACTTTTGTTTCTTTATTAATGAATTATAACTGAAGTTTGTATTAATATTTAATATAAAAGTTTATTCTTTGGAAAAACCCAAATACTTGTTTTTTCGTCAAAAACCTTTGCGATAATTCAGTATAAGAAAAAATATATAAAAAAAAATATGTCATTTGTATGTCCATGGCTGTTGTATGTGACTGTGTGTACTGAATAATCAATGTGCATACCTATCAGATTAGTTTATGGTAATGGGTTCAGTTGTATTTCTGTCTATATTAATCTGTTGAGTTTAAAATTCCATAGATGACTTTATCTTTTTTTTAATTTTTGATTTAAATTGAGGTAAAACTTGTTTATAAACAAGACTGCTATTTTTAAATTTGTAGCACTTTTAAGTAGAATGAAATTTTTCAATATTATTTGTAAAAATTCTCCTGCGTTATCTATAGATTTTTTTTTACATATTTAGGTAAAAAAATTTTTTCTTATCTTATATTTTCGACAAATCGTTAATGAACCGGCATAGAGCCCTTTATGTGGCTGTTCCTTATGTATAGTTACCGGTTCTAATTATACACTTTAAACGAAGTGACCAAATTGGATAAAATTTTCTTTATTTCGCAAAACAATCTGCTTTTAGCTCGATACACGTTTCCTAGCGACATTCAATAGCTTCGATACCCTGCTTATAGTAAGAACTATCTGGCTCCTTAAAATAGCCATCAACCGTAGACTCCAACTCTTCCTTTTACCACCGAGCCATTTTTTCAAGTTTGGAAATGGAAAATAATCCGAGCAACTTAAATCTGGTGAATAAGGTGCGCGATAAAGCAATTCGAACTTTAATTCATGGATTTTTGACATCACAATGGGTGAAGTGGTGTATTCTCGGCTTTATTGCGGTGAAAACAGTAAGGCCAAGAAAATAGAAACCATATTACAAACAGCTCCCAACACATCCTCAGTTTATTTGGTGCGAAAAGTTAAAGCCAATGCATGTTTAAAAACATACAGAGACCAAAAGGTTACAGACTGGAATGCTGAAAAAAATTTAGTGGCCAAAAGTAGAGCACGGATATTGAAATCGTGTTTCATAAATAAAATACTTCTGCTACATAAGGGAAGACGAAACGTATGTACTGGCAGATTTTTCGCAGCTTCTAGATCAAATTTTTTAAGCTGCTGGTGCTCGAGATAATGTTGGAGATAAGTTAAGAATACAAAAGCAGATGAAGTTTCCAAAAAAGAGTTCGTGATTTACCATGCAATATGCAGTTACGCCAAATGAAGCGAGTTATTTGTTTCAACGGGCTCTATAAATACCGGAATTTATATTACGGAGTGTTTGGAAAGATGAGTAACTACTTCCTTTCATAAGCCAACACCATGTGTCCACATATTTTCGGCCCGATTTGCCACCCTGTCTCTATGATAAAGCTCTTGAGTGGTACAAGAACAATAACGTTGTTGGAGGCAATTCCTCCAAACTGTTCGGAGTTTATGTCAATGGAGAAATTTTGAGCTCTTATGAAAAGGGGGTTGAAAACCACAAAAAATATTTATTTGTTTTGTTATTTATTCAAAAAAGTAAGAGAAACCACTATAAAATCCATAGTGAAAGGATTTTCGGAACTATAAAAGTTATATTTTTTGTTAGCTTTAAGACAATTTTAATTTATGTATAAAAAATTTAAAGTCCAGGTTCAATGGTCTTGTTATTATTATTACTTTTTATGTATGTCATGATTTTTTGATCCCACTTCTTATATCCATTTACCTACAAATCTGTGGTTTTCTGGAATAACTGCGTATGTTACAAAATGAAAATATCCAGGAGAGGCGTTATAATATAATTCCAATTTTATTCATTTGTTCCGCCCCGAAAATGTTTCTTCTCAGTATGGTTAAGGATAATTTGAGCGAAAGTCTGGTTAGGCTATTATTCAAAAATAGTTTTCAATACGTAGCACAGTGGCGCCATTTGAGTTTTTTCGTTGCAAAAATCATATCTTTTGAACAGTTTAAACATCATATGATAGATAACTGTTCTACTTATGGGTTATCAAAGTTAAAATTTGTTTTAAAATCAATTTTATGGCAACTAAATAAATTATTGTTACATTTTTAGATGGTTTTTATTTTTTTTCTTTCGGGTTTTATGTTTTAAATTATTACCCAACAAATTAAAAAAAAATTACTTCTTTTTTAAATTTATTTTTTCAATTTTCTGTAAAATATTCATCACAATTCGTAAGAGAAGGTATATCTAAAAGACTAATCATTTCTAAACTATAATTATTTTCTAACTCTATTCGTGACTTCACATGCCACAGGGTAGAAATAAGTGGATCGGAAGATGCTGCCAACATGTTGAAGAGGTCTTCATTTTGCCTTACCCTTGATGCTTTGAATGTGTTCTGCAATCTATATTTTTTATAAAATTTGTTAAGAGACTCCTGTGCTTCTTCAGAAAGCTCTCCAAATGGCAAAGACTGGTACTCAATTATATCTTTGCCATGCGCCAATATTTTATGGACGGTCGGGGTCAACTTCTTCTGTGGATAAATTTCTGCTAAAAGAGATGCAGTTTTCGATGCATATTCTCCATATTTTGTAGAATTGACATTTTCTTTGCAGTTTAAAACATTCAAGATCGTTCCCAATCTATTCACGATTTGATTGTCAATTCTAGTGATTCTAGTTACTGCCTCATCATTTTCAAAAAATCTCCTAGAAGTGTTTCCATCGTTTGAGTTACCGTATCCGTGCTTGGGACAGTCTACTTTTAGTCAAACTTGTTTAAAAAAGCTCCTGTATTTGCTTCTTTCTGATCTTTTCCTTATCCTTTATTGATGTATTTTCATCGATGTTTCCTCCTCTTGTGGTAGGGTATACGCCAATTTTAGCAAGAACTCCATACACCTTATCCTTGCGTGCAATGGTGACATTCCGTATTCGTAATACTCCTCGTTTGTAGAATCGTTTAAATTACCAAAGTTCTTCTGACTCTTTTTGCAAATCGGGTATGACAATGTTGAGGTCGTTCCTGTCAGTTCGTTTACGACTTTTCCGTCAACCATGGTCAGGTGGAACTCGTAATTGCATTCAATATATTTTCCTTCTCCAATTTGCAGCTTTGTAGGCTTAATCTTGCTAATTTGTTTTTCAATGTCCTTCACCGTGGTCCTTATGAGTTCTGCCGATTCCCATGCAAACTGAAATATTATTGGTCGGCAATAATGGACTAATAACGGACGTGGATTTTTCCAGTGTAGGGAAACATCAGATTTTAGCTGCAAAGGAACAACAGATGCCATAAACAAATTTCCGTCCGATATTGTAGCGTCATCGGAAGATATCTTTTGCTTATAAACGCTTTGTCCGGATGATCCATCGCAGCCCCATTTGCTGATCAATGTCAGTTTCTCAGGAAGAATTTTCACATAATTTTCAGGAAGACTCTCCAACAACCGTTTTGCTGTACGGCCCATGGTTGATGTGGTTGATGTGGTGGGTTTATCTACTGCCAATATATCCAAGATGGTGTCTTCATTAAGCCAGTCCTCGTATTTGGAGTTGAAGTTCTGAATGGTTCGATTAGATTTTCCCCATTTTGCCTTAATATTTGCATATATCAGATAAAAATTATTTTTTATAATTTCGCTTCTCTCAATATTTCCGTATAAGCTATCAAGTTCTTCTAAAGCACCTTCCGTGAAAAACTTTGGTGTGGTTGACCTTCTAAACAGTTCAAATAATTTTAAATTGTTCAACGCCATGTTTTCAGTACTTAAATTGTTTAACGCCATGGTTTCAGTACTTGTTGCGCCAACTTTCAGTCGTAGACTAATCCAGGCATTATGATTATTTTGCAATATATAGGCTTATGCTACCATGCCTAAAAATTTACCTGTTCCCTGCATACATATGGATTTAGGCTGAATTATGCAATTTTGATATTATGCTCGTGTCTAAATAAGATTTGTGCCTACCTGGAGGGACCATAAGTCAATATTGTTCTTGACCATTTGTACTCCAAAGTAATTTTTAAGTGAGGTGCGTACCTGCGAATTTCAGTGAGTAGTTTTTTGTGCATCCTGTGTCTGTAACAGAATATTGGGAGTAGACTTTGGCAGAGGCTCATAGGTAGACAACCGACTTAAAATGCAATTTTTAAACTATTAGATCAAACTACTGTCAGTCATAACATGTAAGGGATGCACGCCATACAATTTCTGCAACCATGTCTTTTTAAACTTTTTTACCTCTGGAAGCCAAACGGGCACGTACGGGCAGATAAAACCTTTTGAGTTATGTAAAGAAATAATCAAAGAACATGTTTTGCAAATATGGCAGATATAGAAAAATATAGATTTTTTTTATTTTCCGTCAAAGTTGAAAAATAGTGAAAAAACGGATAGTTTTTAAATAGTGATTTACCAGGAAAAACACAAAGCACAAACAGTTTTATCATTATACATTTTTTTTATCATTATACATTTCATAAATACATCAATCAATACAAACAAAAAATAAGGCGATTCGTTACCTATTTTTCGTGATATTACACCTGAAATCGTAACAAATTGACTAAAAATTGTGTGTTTTTTTGAAAACCTAAAGTCGGTCAACTTTGAACGGTTATATCTTCTAAACTAAAAATGTGATATTATTAAGAGTAGCATATTTGGAATCGTTGAAAAGTTTCCTATAACACGGGTTTATTCAAAACTTCGTCGGCGCACATGAAAATTTTGATTTTTGCAACCTCGTTTGCTCTACGGGCGCCACTGTGCGTAGTTCAGTATATAATAATCTAACTCATAAAACAAAGTTTTTATTACAACTCTTTCTTTCCTTATGCATATGAGTTTTGAATCTCTCCGTGACTATGCGCGACTGTGCGCGACCATCTTAAAACTATTCTTTGGCCACAACAAGTCTATATACAAAATTTCAGATCGATTGGAAGAGGGTAAGTGAGGTTTTAATCTCTCCGTGACTGTGCGTGACAATGCGTGACTATGTCAAAATTAATCTTTTTTCACAGCAAGTCTATCGACCAAGGTTCAGATCGATCGGATAAGGGAAAATGGGTTTTAAATCACTCTGTGACTGTGCGTGACTATGCGTGACTGTACGTGACTGTCGAAGTTGATTTTTCTTTTCAGCAAGTATATCGAACAAGTTTCAGATTGATTGGATGAGGGGAAATCCGTTTTAAATCTCTCCGTAACTGTGCGTGATCATGCGTGACTGTGCGTGACTGTGCGTGATTAAATCAAAGTTAATATTTTTTTCACAGCAAGTGTATGGACCAAGTTTCAGATCGATCGGATGGGGGAAATGACATTTAGATCACTGCGTGACAGTGTGCGACTATGCGTGACTGTGCATTACTACCCTAAAATTAGTCTGTAGTCACAACAAGACTATGGGCCAAGTTTCAGATCAATTGGATAAGATTAAATGGGGTTGACCCACGACAGAGACTATGAGTTAATAGAAAGAATTTAAAAATAGCTAACTTCAGCCTTTGTTTCCAAGTTTAAAACATAAATCGGTATAAAATCCTGCAGTTTTACATTTTTTTTAAATACCTCTGCAAGGAATTTACTTCATCAAATAACCAGCATCTCCAAATCTTTACAGCAATCTACATACCTACTGAAAAAGTTCCCATTTTATTTCTAGCATTATATCACTCTTTTTCCAAAAATTACTCCAAGTGGCATTAATGCTATTTTTTGCTGAATTATTTCTATTGACGAAGGCAGATCAATTGGTTCGTGACTTTTCGAACTTCCCTCGTAGTTATATCGAATGCAACACTACTGCCATCATCAGGTGGTACTGTTAAAAGACCACTGTAGAATATTGAGCAAGTTCCGTCATTTACTTTGCGTTTAACAGCTATTCAAAACGTACAACCTCGTGGTTTTTTTAATGGAAAAAAGTGAATTTCGAGTGTAAACATTATTTTTTGCGAAAAAACCGTCAATCAAACCAGGGAAAAGCTTGATAAATACTATGGGGACTCTGCACCATCGAGTTCAATGGTTAAAAACTGGTTTATTGACTTTCGTTGTGGTCGCACAAATACAAATGACGCTGAACGTTCTGGCCGGCCGATTGAGGTCAACACCCGAAAATGTCGAAAAAATCCACGATATGGTGTTGGCCGATCGAAGAGTAAAATTGCGTGAGATTGTTGATGTCATAGGCATTTCATATGGTAGTGTGGTTTCGATTTTAAATGATCAGTTGGGTTTAAGAAAGCTGTCTGCAAGATGGGTGCCGCGTTTGCTCTCAATTGACCATAAACGTAAACGTGTGACAACTTCAAAGGAGTTGTTTAACCGCAATTCAAATGAGTTTTTGCGGCGCCATGTTCTCCGCATTTAGCGCCCAGTGATTTGCAAAAAAAAAAAATGTGTTTCGTTCTAAAAGTCACAGACTTATTGATCCGCCCTCGTACAAGGTGCTTTTAACAACCATTTGTAATGTTACGATTACACCAAAGTAGTTGTATTCATATACTATTGCTATAAATTTTAATCTAAATTTTATTGTTTCATGACCTAAGAGCTGGCCACCTTCTCTAAAAACCGTTATGTGAGACTTTAACAAATCGTTGACAGTCCAATTGTCATAATTGGTATTTGAGGATTTTTCATGGCAATTCTGCCATTTAAGCCAGCCAATTTAAATGATTATTCCGATGAAGCGAAGTGTTAGTTTTTTTTGCTGCATTCCTAGTGCCAACAATCCAACACGGGGGAGGTTCCGTAAAAATGCAGATTCGAAAAAATACTGGACAAAACCCAGTATATATCTATCGTGAAAGTTTGTGCCATGGACACTGCATTAAGAATTGTGTGTCGAAAATTCATATTTCAGCAAGATAATGACCCAAAGCAAAGATTTTTAAGCAGTATTTAGAGTCCCAAGCAGCTGCAACCTGTAAAGTTATGGAATGATCACGACAGTCATTCCATACATTTAAGAAAGACCTGTGCAATAAACTGCAGGAAGCATGGAAGCAGAATACTCCAGAAACTTTGAAAAGGTTTATTCAAAAGATGCCAAGATTATTTTGTTAGATTATACGAAATGATGGTGGCAAAATTGATAAATCTAAGAATAGATAAAGTT
Source organism: Cordilura impudica (assembly GCA_963682025.1). Lineage (NCBI taxonomy): Eukaryota > Metazoa > Arthropoda > Insecta > Diptera > Scathophagidae > Cordilura > Cordilura impudica. The sequence goes on from OY821517.1 coordinate 135,099,246, forward strand.
TCAAAAAAATATTTATGTAAGCAGTAAAAGTAAATTGTAAAGAATATATGTTTTCAATTGTAAGGGGTTTCCTTTAAAAATAAAGGTGATCTGGACATTTAAAATTTAAGGAGGAGGGGTGGAATACTTTTGGACGGTATCAAATTAACAAGTTTTGTAGAAATGCCTGGTACTTGTATATTAAGGCAGTCCTTGGAACTCTATCGAAGGCAGCTTTGAGCTCTACAAAGAAGGCAAGTGTTTTTTATTTTCGTTGAAATACCCATGAACTATAGATTCTAAATTAATTATGTTATCAACTGTAGCATAATTCATTTAAGATATTGTAATTTTAATTCCAATTCATTAATCTCGAATGTAGAGTTCCCATTAGCACCTCAATCACACAATTGATAAATAATATTCCTCTGTAGTTACAACGATTGTTTATATCTCCTTTTTTTTTTGTATCGTAAATAGTATACTTTCCATAAATTCTTCTCCAACTCTACCTGTTTCAAAAATTATATTAAAAAATTTAACCAATTCATTTAGGAATTCTACTGATGTGTTTTTAAACATTTCATAGGGATTTCTATCAGCTCCTGGTGTTTTGTTACGTTTAGTTACCTGTAGGACTTCTTTAATTCCTCTATAGTTAAATGCTCTGAAATATTGACATAAAGTAGCTTTTTATTATAGAACTGTAAGTTAATTAATACCGACGGATAGAAGTGAACAGAAAGTCGCTTGGTTTAACAAAAGGATGAAACTTTTCGAATTACCTTAACTTTTATCATACATATCCAAACATTCCTGTAACATTTCGTTTTGCAAAATGAGCCCGAATATATTTCGCTAAATAGCACTTTTTAGCTCTTTTCCAACAAATATATTTAGATACTTATTTTAAGTGGAAATTTAAACACAATAAAATTTTTATCGTAATTTTGCGCATTTATCTTTTGAAGTTTAATTATACCATTTTTTTTTTCTTTAAATAAATCAGACTTGAAGTTTAATTTATTATTGCTGCTTTAATTTTTTCATCCTCTTTAGTGAAATATATTATTGTTGACTTAATTGTCATCACTACTACATATTTGGCAGCGAGACACAAGTAATTCTTTTCAACAATTCGCAATCACACCTCAAGCACAAAAGGTGCCAATAGCATTGAGTTTCATTTTTCTTTTTATATAAAAAGAGAGAAAGAAACTGGTGCGAAAAGTTGATCGATTGCTTTACACTTTGGATGACATGACAACAAATAAGGGTATAATACATATATACATTTATATTTAAGTCCATAAAAATATGTTGACAAAAAACAGTTCAAATGCAAAACTAGTTACCTTTTTGTTATACGTTCTTTCACAAACAACAGAAAAGGGCTCAATTCAGTGTTGGGGTGGGAAGTGTTGTTAACAAAACAAGTGTGTGACAGATGGGGCAATCGTTGTAGCGCCATTAATGAGTAATAAGTATATTGCGTGTAGGCTTACACCAATCGAAATGAACAACAACAACAAACAGGAAAAAAGCAAGAAAGACGTAGTTGTTTGTTAATGCGGCGGATAGGAGAACTTCAGTAACTGTCATATATAATAAAATCATAAAAGAGGAAACAAGAACTAAAGAAACATAATGAACGAGAAAACATTTGTGACCTGCTTACGCACATAGTTGTGTTGCCATTGTATTCTCTAGGTGACGTATGATAAACATGAGTTGTTTGAGGAGATTTATGAATTGCTTGAGCCTTCATATATTCATATATGACCATGTTAAAATATAAAGGTAAAGACCATAAAATATAAAAAAGAAATTTTTTCTAGACGTCATGGTTTGTTGACAATTATATAGTAACATATACATATCGTGCAAATGGTGAATAGACTGTGGTACACTCAAAAAAAAAACCATGTTGTTTAGTTTTGAGTAATTTCAATTCAATTCCTCCTTAAATTTCAAATGTTGATATCTCCTTTATTTTTTAATTAAAACCCTTAAAATTTTACTATTTACATAAATATTTTTTTAATCTACACTATTGGGCAATTCGCAATGGACATTGTATCGTATCTGTTGTATCGTGTATTACTTTACAAGAGTGTAAAACTGTTGTTGGTAATTTTCATTGAAAAATCTGATACAACGATACAACTTCTTTTGCTATGTTTAGTAAATGTTGTATATTGTATCATAACATATCAAAAAGAAAAACCAAATACATACAATTTTATCAGCATAAAAAATTATAAAATAAATAAAAAATGGCAAATAATGCAAATAACGAAAATACATCGGTAAGTTTATTTTTATAAAAATTAATGTTTATATTTTTAGTGTGCATTTTCTCTTTCAGTCTCAACCAAAATATTTTTTACTTTTTTGTATTCTAAATTAAAATATAAGAGGTACGTAACTAAAACTCCAGAGTATATCTTATGACCAAAAAGCAAACACCGACACGTGTTTTCTCTTATACGAAATAACAGAAGCGACGAAGCGACCTTTCCTGGTTGGATCGAAAATAACTAAAGAAAAAACGTTTTACACTGTTCAGAACAAATGACTGTATTGTGTATTTTAATACAGCATACACCACCTGTTGTGAATTGCCCATACATTCTTAAATTTTAGATTCATCTATGTGAGCGGCGGTTAGTTCGAACCTTCGTGTCCAATTCATCCCAGAGTAACTCTATAGGATTGAGGTCAGGTGACTGTGGTGGCCATTTTTGCTGTATATTTTGCTGATATATGAATTTCCGAACGACTATTCCAAATCCAGTGACTATGGCACGAGCTTTCCGGATGGTTTTGTACTGGGCTTTATCAAGTATTCCTTCGATTTTGCAAAGCATTACGGTCCTCCCATGTGTTTGACTGTTGGCACTAGGCATGCATCCGACGTTCGTTCGCCAGCTAAGCACCTCACAAAAACTTGCATCTTGGAGCCGAGCACTTCAAACTTCGATTAATGTGTCCAGAGGATCTTGCACCAATCGTTGAAAGCTTAGTTTTAATTTTTTTAACCCAATTTTATCTTTTTCTTTTGTTTTATGGGCGAGTATGAGGTTTTTTCATGGCAATTCTGCCGCTTAAGCCAGCCGCTATAAGGCGTCGTTTTACATCGCAATTGCATCATCTTCACGGTTCAACGCGATACTTTGAGCGCTTGCTGTTCCCAATTTTTAGTAGAGAAATAATATGAAATCTCCGCAGTTTTTGCCATACTTTCTTAAATTCAGTCAAATATTTAAAATTTTCACTTTCATTAGATCTTATGCCGTTTTCTTTTCTGGAAAAGTGTATTTTTTGCCCTTTTTTGGAAAAGTGTATTTTTTTATATATTATATTATATTATATATCAATCGAAATGTCTCAAAGTGCTGTGTTCATAAATGCAAAAAAAATGTTGATTTTTATCCTCTTGGAAGTCATAGGTTGAAAATATTCAAAAAAAGGGGAACAATGGGGAAATATTCTCACACTATGACCTGAAAGAAGTCAATGGCTGGAATTTTTTGTGATTTACGAGGGCTCGACTTTGAGACCTTTCGATTGATGTATTAGATAAGGTTGCTCTTAATTCAGAATATAAAAAAGGGCAAAAAAGGGCGACATTTTTTTGTCAGAAAAGAAAACGGCATTAGTTACGACGTAATAGCTTGGCCATGTTTTGTTTAATTTGTTTCAAACTGCATTTTTTCAATTATGTATGTCAATGTCAATTATGTCAATTATGTACCTATTGTTTTGTAAAAAACCCACTCTTATCCTTTCTCTGAAGTCGCTATTACCTGGTAAAAAAAACAATGTTTTTATTTCATATAATAAAATTTTTACTCAGCAATGAATGACAAATTCCATCTGCAATAATTTTATGACTATTAACGGAAACTATTAGTGAAAATCCACATATTTCAGGATTTTCAAATACTTTTGGATGGTAGGGTATGTATGTGTTGAAACTGTCTGATCTTTTTCGAGTAGTAGTTCTCCAATAGCTCAATACATGAATATAATCAGTTACAGTTGTTGAAAAAATACATAAATTTTGATGTGTAAACATCTATACGCGCAGGGGGTAAATTTCTATTTCACAATACAATCACAAAAACCGCGTAACTCATATCGGTGTGAGCTGAAGCAGATAACGCTGTGTGACTTATGATTGTATTGGTGAAAAAATTATGATATAAAATTGTTTTTTATGCCACTTTTTAAAAGCGTCATCTATGTATCACTTATATACGTTTATATTAGGATATTTTTAACGTTTTACATCAAACGGTTGTTGAATTAGCTGAAACAGTTTTTGCTATAAGTGATACATAGATGACGCTTTCTGTTTGATTTTAAAAAATTACATAAAAAAATCTTTAATTACTAGATGTTTACACATCTTCCCTGTGATCGGACTTACATGATTTTTTTCTTTTACTCATTTTTTTTATGGGTAAACATCTATACGCGCAGGGGGGTAAATTTCTTTTTCACAGTACAATCACAAAAACAGCGTAACATGTGAGCCGTAATACAAAATTGGTGTGAATTATGATTGTAATCGTGAAAAAATTGTGATATGTAATAACCTGTTTGGAAATGAAAAATGAAAAAGAAAAAATGAAAAATAAAAAAAGAAAAAGAAAATTAAAAAACGAAAAATGAAAAATAAAAAATGAAAAATAAAAAAAGAAAAAGAAAATTAAAAAACGAAAAATGAAAAATAAAAAATGAAAAATAAAAAATAAAAAATAAAAAATGAAAAATGAAAAACGAAAAATGAAAAATAAAAAGTGAAAAATGAAAATTTAAAAATGAAAAATGAAAAACGAAAAATCAAAATAAAAATGAAAAATAAAAAATGAAAAATGAAAAATAAAAAATGAAAAACGAAAAATGAGAAATGAAAAATGAAAAACGAAAAATAAAAATAAAAAATTAAAAATGAAATACGAAAAATAAAAAATTAAAAATGAAAAATAAAAAATGAAAAATAAAAAATGAAAATGAAAAACGAAAAATGAAATACGAAAAATGAAGAATGAAAAATGAAAAATTAAAAATAAAAAATTAAAAATGAAAAACGAAAAACGAAAAAAAAAATTAAGAATGAAAAATAAAAAATGAAAAACGAAAAATTAAAAATCAACCAGTTGAAATAATAAATATTTTTATATTAGCAGAGCCCCTGCAGTTTGCTATAAGTGATACATAGATGAAGCTTTCTCTTTGTTTTTACAAAAGTGACATAAAAAATCTTTAATAACTAGATGTTTACACATCTCCCCTGTGATCGGATTCACATGATTTTTTTTTTTTAATATCAGCCAACACTCTTCATCCAAGTGTTTAAATATATTAGGAAATTATCTCTTGATATAGGGATTACAACTTGTATTAATTTTTATTATTTATTTTCGTCAAATTTTTTTGCAAATGAATGTTTTCACACATTTGTTTGAATGTTTTCACACATTTGTTTGGGAAATCGTCAAGCTTTTCTAGCAGTGGTTCGTCCAACCCACAATTATTGTCTGAATGGTTTGAAATTTAAAAGAACTACTGTCCTTTAATTACCAACTCCAAAAAAATATGATATTTGACTGTCATTAAGAAAAATTTTCAATAAAAGTAACTCAAACATGAAATAAGTGCAAATTTTCACACTATCGTATGGAAAGTGGTGGAGCTTTTATCAAGTAGTAGTTCGCGAACAGCACAATTATTGTCGGAATACTTTAAAATTGTAAGAAGATTAAGTCGATGCATTTGCAACGGCAAACAGTAAAAAAAAATACTCACACCTTTGTATAGAAAGTGGCTGATCTATTTCTAGCAGTTGTTCGCCCAGCGCTAAATTTTAATCGGAGTGACTTAATTTTTTAAATGAGTCATCCGTGAATATAGTTAATTACGGAAAGTGAAAAAAATATATTTAAAATTTTGTCGATTAGTATTTAGTTCATCCAAGCTTCAAATTTTGGCTGAATGCTATGAAACTTGAAGTATGCATTCTCTTTGTATATATATAGCTCTAAGTAATATAATTATTTATTTAATAAATTCGAAATATATCCTTGACAATTACTTGAAATTTTAAAATAAAAGCATATTTAAACACATTTGTATAGAAAGTGGTATACTGACGCCACAATTTTTGTGGGGATAGTTTGAAATTTTTAATGAATATATATATTTCTATGAATATAGACGGGTTAAGAATTTAAAAAAAAAAATTTTTGTTTGAACGCTTTGCAATTTTGAAAACGTCTTCTTCACTTATATTCAAATTGAAATTCTAATAGTTTTTTCAAAGTCCTCTCGATTTTTATTTTTTTTTTTTTTTATTGGCATCAAACATATAAAGAACATATTAGAATGTGAAGTGGCTGATCTTTTGCGAGTAGTAGTCAGCCCAGTCCACAATTTTTACCAAAATGCTTCAATATTTCAAGGGAGTAATCTATCAACATGTATAAAAATCATAGAAATATATTTCTAGATTTTTTCATGTATTTTTATTGGAAGTTGTCGAGCTTTTTCAAGTAGTAGTTTGCCCACGCCACACATTGGGTTGAAAAGGGTCAAAAGTGAGGATTAATTCAAAAATTGAAATGAGTATTTTGTAATAAATTTTTATACCGGGTAACAGAGTATAAATTGGGTCATCACTATCTCTCAAAATTATTGATCTGAGTTCTTTACTTTTCTTGCTATACTCTCTCAAAGTTCAACAATTTTTTTTAATTTTGCTCGAAGTGGTAAAAAGTGAAAAACGAGATATTTCAAGTTTAATTTTTTTTTTCATTTTTTTTTTTTAAATTCTAACTTTTTTCAAATTTATGCATCAACTTCAGGTATTTGACTGTATTATTAAAAAAAAAAATTTAGATAAATGTTTTAGAAATATTTTTAATAATTTTTTGAAAATTATCCTAAAAAGAGGGTATTTTCAAAAGAGATTGAGTTTTAACGTAATTCTGGATGAGATCGGGTAAAATTATTTACATTGTAGTAAAATATGGGACTTCTACTTGTGTATTCCAAAAAAACATTTTGCCAATACTTGCCAACGAATGTGATATTCAAGTTTTTATTAAAAGTCCCCAGTATAAAATTAAAAAAAAATGCTTGAAAACACAACAGAAAAAATCTTTTTTTAGTTTTTGTTTTGTGTTTATTTTCGTAGCTGTGATTGTTATTGTTGCTGTTGTAAATGTGTAACCTAGTATTACAATAAATAATTTTAATGATCATGCACATTATAGTGGAGCGAAAAATCGAAGCTCTGAAATTACAAAATGTTCTCGGGTAAAAAGTTGATAGAATGATTCAGTTGATAGAATGATTGGTAAAGAAGTAAATACAGAAACTTTACAGTTTGGCTTATCTATACTTCATGGATGGATACGATTTTTTGAATGTCTTCTTCACTTATCATATAAAATTCCAATCAAAAAATGACAGGCTAGGTCTGATGATGATAAAAAAAAATGGTTTCAGTAACAAAATTACGGATTCAAAAAGACTTTAGAGAGAAAACTGGACTGATCGTGGACCAACCAAAGCCAGGTTTTGGAAACTCTAATGACTGCCAGACGGTTTTTTCAAAATTCAGATGTTTCTGTTCAAATCACAAAAGTTGATGCAGAATTGATAGAAAGAATGCATGTGATACTTATTGCTGTATCTTGCGGGCACGAGATTCACGTAGAAAAATTTAGAAAATATACTCAGAATACAGCCAGACATTTTGTTAAGCTCTATCCGTGGTATTATATGCCTCCAACTTTACATAAATTCCTTATTCTCGGGCCAGAAATAGTAAGATACGCCTTGTTGCCAATAGGTCAACTATCTGAGGAAGCTCAAGAAGCTAGAAATAAAGATTTTAAAAATTACAGAGAACACTATTCTCGTAAAAGCAATCGGGAGAAGTCAAATGAAGATATATTCAATAGGTTACTTCTTAGTTCGGATCCTTTAATTACCACTAAAAGCAAAAATTATGCAAAAAAATATATGATATACCACAGATGGCACTAGATTTATTAATTTTGCCCAAGATTTCTGATGAAGATGAGATTGATGAAGATATTGATGATGATAATTATGAAGATGCTGATTATATTTATAAAGGTGATGATAATACGGAGGATCCTTGATTTTAATTGTATATATATATATATATATATATATATATATGTATATATTTAAGTTTCTCTTAAATAAGAACGATATAAAATAAAAAATAAACAATAACAATAAATGCAAACAAAATTTTCAATTATAAATGTAGCAATATATTCAATATTAATTGAATTAATTTTTTTTAAATTTTTTTTTAATTTTTCTGAAATGGTTGTTTATTTTGTGCTTATAATTAATTATTCATCAATAAAAATATAATATTATTTCATAATGTGAATTTTGGAGTTAAATTTGTGGAATTGTGGAATTTGGAAAATAAAATCGGATTTAAAAAATCAATTTTTATAATATAAATACATATTAAATATTTATTCCTTTTTATTTAAAAAAAAAAAATTTATTTTTTCTAAAAGCACATTAACTAAGTTCTAACTTGCGATTTCATTTACTAATTTATCGCTTTTTATTCCAAAGTTACAGCGAAAATTGTAAGAAAAGATCATTTTTTGCAAAACACAAAAAAGCACCTAACGGGTTAAAACAAATTTTTTTCCACTTTTTTTTTTTTTAATGGTGATTTTTTATGCATTAATGAATATCCATTAATAAATATTAACAATATTTTGAAATTACGTCTTACCTGAATTAATCCTCACTTTTCATGCTTTTCAACCCACTGACCGCCAGTGGGACAGTGATACAAAAAAAAAAAATTAGGGTAATATTTTTATGACTTGTACGATTCCAAAAACTATATATACTTATAGATAGATATCTTTTGACATATAGCTACCTCAAAATACGGATGTCGTAAGTGAAATTTTTCGGTTTTGATTAAATATTCATAATAAATTTGGCAAGCTCGTTCTCATTGTATTATTAGTTTCTTCCCAAACCGTATAACCTCCCAGATATTCAGCATGCATTTTATCGTACGCCACAAAATGTTATTATCCTGAACATGTATTTTGTCGTATGTGCGCCGAAAATGGACATACAACATTTTTTTATTGCAAAATGATGATTATTATTATTGAAAATACAATTGTTGTACGTCAAACAATTTCAATTGCACTCATTTATAATAAGTAAATATGTAGAACAAAGCGAAACTCGAAAATAGAAGTAAACGTAAACGTTTTTTTATTTGTATTGTTGTTTTTAGTACTCCAAGTATTCTAGAAGATGACGAACAAAAGCAAAAGAAAAAATGAATTCAATTGAGAAAATAACTGTTTACTTTGAAATAAAGTTTTAAAAGTACGATTTTATAATTTCAATTATCGTAAAAATAAAGTAAAAATAATGGATAATGACATTTCAGAAAGCGATTTTTCGTTAGATGATGAATTTTTAATGCACTCCATCCAATAAAATAAAATAAATTGATATAATAATGCAAGCATATATCAAATCGGCTATATAATGATAATATTATTCTCATACGTATTACGAAAGAATTATGAACTTTTTTCTTTTAATTTTGAATAAAGAATTGTTTTGTTGGTATAATTTCCCATAGTTAATCAATAATCTCTTTTTTTAATATTCTCTGGTTTTTATAAAAAGTTTCCTTAAGATTTTAAAAGAAAATTTTGCAATTTTCCTTTATCAAATTATATTTAAAACGCCCCGGTAGGTGAGTAAGTAGCGTGCTCGCCTATCAAGCGGGGGTCGTTGGTTCGACTCCCACCAGAGGCTTTGGTCTGTCGCTGCAAAAAACTAGCCAAATCCGGCTTCTCCCTGGACCGAAAAGTTAGAATCTGCAGACAAGCCACTCGGCGTCGCGGAACTAGGCTTAAGAAAAAAAATATATATATACTTTTTGTGCTATGTGCAAAGAAAATAATTTGTGACAAAATGTAACATACGACATATGTGCTCCGAAACAAATGGGCTAATAACGCCTATGCAATTATAATTAAAGTAAATTTGACTTAGGCTGATAAAAATAAAATATTCAGATTATATTCAGTCTAAAAATGGAGAGAATTCATGGGGCAATATTGAAGATATTTGATGTTATACATTTAAAACCATCTCCTGAAAAGTTAAGTCTTGTTACATCCGTATTTTGAGGTAGCGATATGCTTTCTAACATTAAAAGTTTTTATTTTTACTACTTGAGCTACTCCTTCAGCTCGCGTAGCTCATGTACTACTTGACTAGCTCGAATAGCTCGAGTACTCGAGCTTAACCGTAGGCTCTTATATTAACTGCTGTATCTATATATATGAAAATATGAATATGAAACTAGGATTACTAATAATTTAACCCATTGAATCTCTCCGTGACTGTGCGTGACTATTTTAAAATTAGTCTTTCGTCACAACAAGTCTATGAACCACGTTCCAGATTAATTGGATGAGGGGAAATGACGTTTAAATCACTCCCTGACTGTGCGTGACTATCTTAAAATTAATCTTTGGCGACAAATCTATGGACAAAGTTTAAGAACGATCGGATGAGGGGAAGTGAGGTTTTAATCTCTCCGTGACTGCGTGACTATGCGTCACTATGCCAAAGTTAATTCACGGCAAGTCCATCGACCAAGTTTCAGATCAATCGGATAAGGTGAAATGGATTTTAAAGCACTCCGTGACTGTGCGTTACTATGCGTGACTTAATATTGACATAATATAACCATATCAAAACACCTTAAACTTATACATATAAATGTAAATTCATTAATATCTATGACCTTCAACAATTTCTTTTCAAACACAATCCTGATATTGTTCTTTTGAACGAAACGAAACTCAATTCCAAACATAAACTCCAATTTAGTAACTACAATATCATAAGAAAAGATAGACTTGATGCGAAACGAGGTGGAGGCACCGCTATATTGATAAAAAAAAATAATTTAAAGTACAACAATTTTTCAAACAACATTACAAATTCATTTAAATGTCTGGAAACATGTATAATTCGAATGCCAATGATTGCAGATAGGGTAATATATATCATAGCTGCTTATTATCCGTCTGGCAACAACGATTCACACATGAAAACGGAAATTAAGAAGCTCTTTGAGTCCCTAGATATACAAAATCCAAATAATTACTACATTTTAGCCGGTGATTTGAACTCTAGACACACAGATTGGGGTAACCCTACAAATAACCCAAAAGGTAACAAACTAAAAGAATGGCTGACTGAAAACGAAATAGAGTACAGATGTAAATTTTGTGCTTCAAATTCCCCATCTTTTCCTAGAACAGGGTCCTACTTAGATGTCTGCATAGCAGATTGTCGTTTGCATATTACAACACAAAATGACACTCTTAACTGTCTTGAAACTTTGGATTATGATATTGATCATAAATTTATTGTTCTATGAATAATGAACAGCAAGACAGTACAGTTACTGAATAATTTAGAAATAGACATAAGAAATCTAGAAAAGGACGCGACGAAGAGCAGATGTTGGATACTATTGGAGCATTTTTAGAGAATGTTCACTCTAATAAGGAGTTAAATATGAGCAATAATATACATTCACAAGTTAGCAATTTCTTCCTAGGATTTTTAGAATCGAAATTAGCATTTGACAGCAATCATACCACCGTAACAAATTTCAGCCCTGAAAAAACATCTAACCATTTAGATGAAAATCAAGCGGAAAATTATTTTATCACAAAGGATAAAATTCTGTATATATTTCAAAGTCTTAGGGGAAAATTATCGTCAGGTGTAGATAACATCCCAAATATTATTCTTAAAAATATACCCAATTTAATGATTTTTGAATATTGCAACCTATTCAATAATATGTTAAATAATTCATACTTTCCCTTATCTTGGAAGAGAGCTAAAGTTGTGATATTACCAAAAAAGGATAAAGAAACGAGTGACCCAAAAAATCTTCGAGCTATAAGCTTGCTCCCCAATATAAGCAAAATTTTTTAAATCGCTATAAATAACAATATATATAAACTTTGTAAAGACAAAAACTTGATAAGCAATAAACAGTTTGGGTTTAAATACAAGCATTCAACAATTGATGCATTACATTTACTTACTCCAACAGCAACTGGAATTGGATGAGCAAACTCTGTACAGGAGCGTGTCTCATAGCTTTCGATACCATATGGATTCCAGGTTTGATATTCAAATTAAATGAATATAAATTTCCTTTCCACCAAATCATTCTAATTTATACCATGATAAGTGATAAAACTTTTAGATTGTTTCACCACAACCATAAGAGCAAAAAAACTTTCAAAGTAACAAATGGTCTTCAACAGGGGACTGTTAACGCCCATTCTTTTTAATCTGTTTATTTTAGACTTAATCAGCAAAATAGATAATATAATATCATTTGCTGACGATATTGTAATACATCACGCGGATGATACAGTGGAAAAAATAAATCAAAATCTACAAACTTCTTTTGATATTGTAGAAAAGTATGCTATTGATTGGAACATGAGAATAAACATACAAAAATGTGAAACAATTTTATTTAGACCTTCAGTGGATAGATGTAATCTATACTAATATTATAAAGAGGTAATGTGTGTTTGTTTGTTTGTTTGTTTGTTTGTTTGTTTGTAGGAGGTAATCTCCGTAACTACCCATCTGATCTTCCTGAAATTTTCACAGAGTCTTACTGCGGATATCGGAAGTGCTATAGGCTATAATTTTTTAAATATTTTTAGTGGACGTGGCACCTCCCACACAAAGTAAATTTTTAATATCATATATATTAAGTACTATGATAGAGAAAGCTTTGCAAATTTGTCTCAGGTCATCTATTATTAACGTGAGTAGTCAGACAAAAAAATAGGCGGGATTAGACAAATGCGCGTGGTACCGCCATACAAACTTAATATTAAATGTGATATATCTGAATTACTGTATTAGTGAGAGCCTTGGGACTTTGCGTGAGCCCTTTCATAACAATTCGGATGGGGGGAGGGGAGGGTGTAGCGAAGCACACCGGGTTACATCTAGTAATTATATAAAAAGAAATTGGAAATCGTTTGGGATTAAATCTAATCTTAATAATTGTTCAATACCAAATAAAGAAATTTTTAAATATATAGCTGTATATCTAGACAAATTCTTATATTTTAATAATCATGTAAATGAAATAATATTAAAAGCAAGAAATGCATTTTTTACGTATAAAAATATATTTTATTCCAGATACATAAAAACAAGAATAAAAATTATTATGTATCAATCCTTTATCAGGCCTATTATAATATATGCGTGTCCAATATGGTTTAATATTTCACCATCCAACATGGAGAAGATAAGGGTATTTGAAAGAAAATGCTTAAGGCCATGTACTAAACTTTATAGAACGACACAAAGTGAATATGTAAAATACGTATCTAATAAAAAACTCTACAGTGTAACAAATAAGAATAGATAATTTTATAATACATTTAATAAAGAAAATAATTTAATATTGGCACCGGTCTACACAAATGAAAATTATATAATTAATTCCTTACAAAAAGGATACGTTTCACCTGAGGTTTTTTATACCTCGATAAAATGAGGATGATCCAAAATGAAAATGGCACCCCAGTATTCTATCACATATATAGACGTGCCAATATCAAAGCAGTTAATTCCAATAATACAGCAAATATTGATTTCAGATACAGCACCAGTACATCTAATAAAGATCTTTACATTTCGCAAAGATCAAAAACCAAAAAGTATTGGTGGCTATGTTAGTAACTTCTACATCTTGCTATTTTAACCCTTGACTTTTTATACCCTTTCGCTATTTATGTAATGTTTTTATCAAAATTTTTCATTACGAACAAAATATATAAAATGGTCTTCATTTGAAGTACGGAAAATGTAAATTATTTTTTAAAAGAAAATATATTATTAATACTAATAATACTAGAGAGCTCGGGTTAGGGACTATGTATATATCTAATTAATATTATTATTGTTAACTATTGTTTATTATAGCTAAGAATTAATAAAGAATTTGTGTAAATAAACGTTTAAAAAAAACTATGCGTGACTATCCGTGACTACCCCAAACTTAAGCAATAGTCACAATTAGACTATGAGCCAAGTTTTGGATCAATTGGATGAGGGGGAATGGGGTTGTCCCATGGCAGTCAGACAGACAAGCAGAGAGTATGTGTTAAAATAATATTACAAACAGTAATACCGAGCAAAAAGTGATCAACAATATTTATTTATGACTTCGATGAGTTATTGTTCACATATTCTAAGTATGAGTAATTCTATTTAACAAGTGTTGAAAGTTGATTTTAAGCTGTCAATTAAAAACAAAACTCTTAAACTTGACTTGGGCAGCTAATTTTTAGTACTAAACGAACATTTAAAATGTCTTAATTTCTTTTCAAAAATTTGAGAATAATATTCTTAAAATTTAAAATTTGAAATTTAAGGAAATTTCTATCCAAAACTGATTTTTGATTAGCATCAAACAAAATCGTTCGATCCCATCATTTTTTTTATGAATTTAATGTTAATGAATGCATCAAAGAACATCTTATGATTTCCACATTCCATAAAATTTGTTGATTGTCGATATGGAACTAGTTATAATTATACGGTCGTATATTATCCAAAAAGCAAGGTTCAGAAAATACACACATGAAACACACAATGTTCTGTTCAAAAGTTCAGTTATATTTTAAACACGACTTAAAATATAACTGAACTCGAACCTGTTTATTGTACATGTTCTGTTTTTTCTTACTACACGAGACACAACACGACTTAAAATATAACTGAACTCGAACATGTTTATTGTACATGTTCTGTTTTTTTTTCAGGACACGTACCAGAACATGAACTGCAAATAAAGCAACACTCAAAAATGTGTGCTTTATGTGTGATTGAAACAAAAAGTACGTGATACAAAAATGTTCGTGTAAATAACGAAATATTAAAACGAACACAGTCATGGTTGTGTTGGGCACCGAAGAAAATTTAAAAACAAACATAATTGATATGAAAATAAAAATATGTGTGTGTTGGTCTAAGTTATTTTTGTTTACATATATGTACGAGTTTTTTATTCAGTGTGTGTTTTTTTCTGAACTCTGCCAAAAAGTGATGGTCTCCAAATTCTAAAGCTATCCCGTGAGAACCAAGAAAACTCGTTTTTTTATAAATAATAAAATGCTTTTGCTAAATTTTCCTAATGATCAAATCAGTTTTTTTTTTTTAAGAATTACCTTATTGCGTATATTAAATCATTTGAAAACTAAACTTTTAGTTCGAATCGTTATATAACCAACCATCCGGCGACCGAAAGAATAAACATTAATTAGACCCGTAAAAAGAAACTTCATTCCTTAAGAGATTAAATTTTTATTAAATCTTTTCAAAGACTTCAATCATTTAAAAAAAATTGTTTTTATCAAGCCTTGATTTGCTTTTTTTTATTAATATTTAATTTTAAAAAAATTAACCATCATTAATAACTTGTTTACCGACTATTTTTTGTAAGTGTATAAAAATTGTTAGCAATACAATAGTTAAGTATAGAAAGCAGAGTGATGTTTTCGTTTGGTCAATTTATAAGTTGAGTTTGAGAGTGCGACAGGTTATTGTGTATACTTTGCAATGGAACTCTATTTTTAATTTTTTGTTATATCATTAATCATGAAATCAAGCATGGGCCGACATGTTTGTTGTCATTTTTAATAGTTGCTGATCTTGATCTTGTTAATGAACTTTATATTTTCTTTTACTATATGATACTTACAAGTGCCAATAGAGTTTATGTGGGTAAATGTCATCGAAGAAGAAAAAAATGTCATATAATGAAGCAGTACTTCGTGCAAAATTTCCTGGCAGCTCATAATGTAATATTAAAATTCAAGAAAGGTGAGAATCCGTGCAATGGTGAGAAAACTCCTTAAAGTTTGGGAAGTGAATAATCATAAAACTTTTAAAATTATAGAACCTTCGAATCGCGATGAAAAATAAAAAAAAAAAATTAAAATTTAGAAAAGTGAAAGTTGTTATGTAAAAATCAAAATCAACTTTATAGTGTAAACATATACACTTGCTAAAGAAAGTATCCGAGTACCTGCAGATGAAAATTTTAAAATATTTTAAATGAAAATATTTTTACCATTGACACATTGAAAATTTTAGTTTACAATGTGTCAAAGTTACAAAATTTCATTTTTCTGACAACTATAACTATCAAAAAAGGTAGTCTTACAATTATAATTTGGGGAATCCCACGAATTATCCAATGACGTAGAGGTCTGTTACAAACTTGATTGTATAAAGTTGATTTGAGTTAATTATCTTTCCTTTGGAAAATGTATTTTGAAATAAATGCCAAAATCAAATAAATTGGTGAAATTATCCTATAGCTTGGAAATGAAGGTAAATCTTTTAATGAAATAGCTCCGATCATAAGCAAACACCACTCTTCAGTGTAGTACGTCGCACAGTGTCGTATTTGCACGATCTACGCGGCCAAAAATATTTTTATGTTGAATTGGTGTCTAAACAATGTAAATAAATTAAAAAACAATTTTTCACAATAAATATATACATATATATTTAAGTTTATATACATTATGTATTTACAAAAAAGCAAAATAATACAATTTTCGGTCTGTACAAAGGGAAATAACGTAAAAATGCTAGTTTATTGACATTCTTCATCACTCTCCGATGAACTTTCTGATATATTGGGGTCTGCAGGTGCAAACATGGCCAAAGTTTCAGATAAAAGCGTTTCAGACTTCCTTTTTTTTACAGTCCGCATGCTACTTAGCATAGGATCAGAAGTAAGTAGAAGGCGATTAAAAATATCCTGATTACAACTTCCCCTTAAAAATGTTCTCGCATAATCTTGGCGGTAACATCTAAAATGTTTGTTGCGAGCCTCAGCTGCTTCCTCGGAAAGCTATCCGATTGGTAATAATGCCTTTTCGATGATGACTGCGCCAAAGCTTGTGCATTGTTGGCGTCATAGGGTGCCAATCATACAGGTCCAAATAAACGCGAGCAGTTTCTGAAGCATATCTTTCATACTTTACGGGATCAATTATGAATCAGCTTCAAATTGCTTCCAATATGACTTTTAGTCTGTAAATTAGATCATAACTGCGTGTTATTTCTGCAGCTAATTTGGAGTCCTCAAAGAACCTTCTGCTGGTATTGCCATCGTTAGTATTGCCGAAATTGTATTTAGGCATATCTATTTTTAGGCCTGTTTCATTGCGAAACCTTCTCTGTATCTCTTTCTTGGTTTGCTCTTCTAGATCTTTCTCCACTTTAGACTTCCTTTCTCTGTATTTTTGCATTTGGAGTTTATAGGCCAATTGTAGGATTCATTCAAAAATTCGAATTCTGGTTGCTCCACATATATAGTGGACTTTGTACCTGTGGCGGCATTGAAGACCTTTCCGTCTTCCATGGTCAGTACAAATGTGTGCTTTATTAAGATTTTTTTCTCCGCTATATTGACCTCTGTTGGGAC
Organism: Cordilura impudica; assembly: GCA_963682025.1. NCBI lineage: Eukaryota > Metazoa > Arthropoda > Insecta > Diptera > Scathophagidae > Cordilura > Cordilura impudica. Next base: position 135,116,854 of record OY821517.1, read on the forward strand.
TAACGAGTTAGTAGCGCATTTAACATGTCTTATTTCCTCTTCAGTAACATCTGTTGTTTCCTTGACAAAACGGAATCTTATTGGTCGACAAAATCGCGGTGAAGAGGGCGTTGGATTGTTCCAAAAAACTTTATTATCTCCACAAACGAATTGCATAGGTACAAAGCAGCTTTGAAATATATTTGAATCCGAATCGGTATCATTTTGTAGTTTTTGCTTAAACTGTGATTGCTGGAACCCACGCTACCCCATTTATTCTACAAACATTTGCAAAGCTTGCATTGGTGTTGAGGAGGAGGCTTGCTTTTTACTTGATTTAGTTGCTCGTGCCGGAGTACTGGTGATATCTTTTAAGACTCGATGCATCTTTTTTTTACCAGATCCTTTTCAAAATTAGAACGAAGTTCTTCCTCTCACTTAAGTCTTCGAACGACTTGGATGGCCGACCTGGCCGTTTTTGTGTCTCAACAACAGGTATTTCGAAAGTACCTTCTAATCAAGTTTGGTGATATTTTAGAAAATTAGCTTCTTTATAATGAGCTTTGACCCACCTTTGTTTCAGTTCTGATTTGAAAAGGGCAAAACCATGTTTCAATTTAATAATTTGGTTTTCATTATAATTTTCACATAACAAAAGTTCATCTTTTAGAAGTTTAGTTTTGCATCTAAACTAGGCAAATTTTCCTTCTTCAAGCGGTCGAATAAGTATTGTCGAGTCACAGTCTTTACTCCTGATGCACCCCCTGAAACTAAAACAAACATACATTAAGCTAAACAACATTTCTAATTTTATGCGAAATTTCGCTACATATCTTTAACCTCTCAAAACTATATTTATCCGGAAGTTTCCGGACACGATTTTGATACTATTTATAAGGAAAAGGATCATATAACAGCATGTAATAATAACCATAGCCCGATCTACCGCGATACATGAACAAAAACACTAGTAAAGAAAAATATTGAAGAAAATCAGGAAACGAAAAGGACATTTTTTATAAGTTGAAATAATAATGTTGTTTTGTAGTTTACCATGACTTTATTAATGTAATTTGTAAGTATCTTACCTTCTTCATTAGAATCCATCACTTTTAATTTGTAACAAGAACTTGTTAACATAAAAAATAACTAGGGAAATTTGTTTAATAAAGCGCGTCGACGAGAACAGATACGTACACTAGGTGAAACGGTTCAATTCCGATTAACGCCACGGGTGCGCGGTGCGCATTAGCAGGTAGAAAAGGGGCGGGTTCTGTTCACGGGTTAGTCCTTTGTTCGGGGAACCAGTTTTTATGAATAGTATTGTTATTTTGAGTTTGGGACTTTTGGCCGCGTAGATCGAGCAAATACGACAATGTGCGTCGCTCAAGAGTACAAATCCACCCATTCAGTTTTGTCAAAATCTCGTTTTGGTCGCCCCTCCAAACGAACTGAGCATCAATAAAAATAATCATAGAATTTCCGCTTAACAAATTAGTTCTAAAATCAAAGACGAAATCCATTATCAATGGGAAAAACGTATGGACTTTGCAAATGAGTATGTAAACAAAGCTCAAGAATTCTGGGAACGTGGTTTATTTTCAGATGGAAGCAAGTTTTGCATTTTCGGCAGTAGAGCAATGTTCTCTAATATATGTCAAAAGTACAATATGTGGAATGAAAAAACCATACATCACATATAGCAACTCTTACGAAACTGAGAATAGTGGAAGTTAGAATGCATAAATATCATCTAAAATTAATACGAAGTAAAACTGTATGGTATGAAAAGTGATTCTTAACCACACTGGTCGTAGGCCTGACTTTAGGTGTGTAAAGCGCTGACCAAAAAGCGCAAGTGCGAGTGTATGCTAGACAGACGCATGTTTAAATCTCAAGACCGCCCTAAGTAGAAAAATTTTATGTAGAAACAATATATTCAATTATAACATAACAATTATCACAATGTTTAATAAATCGCTGATGAAGGCTGAAATGCCAGAAACCGGTCCGATTAAGAATACAGTATATTTATGAATTTTTGAAATATGTATCTGCTTTATTCTCTTCTACCACGCACCATTGGAATTAAAAAAAATAGTTTCATTAATTTTTACACTATATTCAAATTGTAACAGAATTAATGCAGGACTAAGTATAATCTTTTCATTACATCGTAATTAATGTAAGGTGTTTTGATTTTAATTTTTACATGATTTTATATAACCTTCTCTATCTGTTTGTTTGTTTGTGGCGGATTTTTATACCCTATACCACTATGTGGTTTGGGTATAATGGCTTTGTGCTGCTGTTTGTAACAACCAAAAATATTTGACCTAGACCCATCTTTAATTATACCGATCGAATCAGAATCACTTTCTGAGTTGATTTAACAATGTCCGTCCGTCCGTCCGTCCGTCTGTGTGTCCATGTAAACCTTGTAATCAAACTGCAGGTCGCAAATATGAATATATTTTGATCAAATTTGGGATGAACGCTACTGAAATTGGTGAGAATCGGTCCATGTTCAGACCTAGCCCCCATACAAATTACCCCTATGAAATCGACATAAATTGTCACAAGATCCAAATTGTCATATAGATCTTACTCAAATTGGGTTTATATGCGTTCATTACATCCATTAATGAATAGTCCAAAAATGATCCCTTTGGCCTCATATGGAGCTGCTTCCCGATTTTCACTTAAATCTATTAAAAAAACAAAAATATTGTACTGATTCTTCTCAAATTTTGGTTGTATATATTTTTGCAAAATAGAAGAGACTTTACCAAACATGATCAGGATCGGTCCATTTTTGGACCTAGTCCCCATATAGATATAGCATCCGATATGAACTTTTTCATATCTGCAGCCAAAAAAATTAATAAAAATCCCACTCAAATTTGGTTTATGCTTATTTTCTATGTCCAGTTAGTTGGGATATGATTTCTAAACGCATGGTATAGGGTATCGTATAGTCGGTCTAGACCGACTATAATTTTCTTACTTGTTGTAATTAACTTTTCACCATCTTCCCGACTAACACTAATTATTTTCTTCATTATTTGTTCAATATTTCTTAACCTGATTAACCATGTCCTCAATCTTATTTTATACGTGTTCAATAATATGTATTTCTAACTTTTTTCTTGCTGCTATGATTTTATAACATTTCATAGATATGTTTTAATAAAAATATTCTTAAAATCAATATTATGCAATATTTCTATTTTTCTATTTCAATATTTTCTTTTAAATTACACCTTGGATGGTAGTTTTTATTGATCTATGTTGGGAAATATTTTAAATATTCACAAATATAAAATACACTGTATGTAATAAAAGGCTGCTGTATTTTCATTTTCGAAAAAGAAAATATTTTATTTCCATTTTTTGCTTGTTTAAAAATAAATTTGCATTTTTTTGTTGTTCTATATTATGAACACGTAGTACTTACTGTTTAGTAGTTAGAGTTATGTATGTATATAAATGTGTTCATACTTTGGTATTTTTATTATTTTTTTTTTCTCATCTTCTTTGCTATAATTGAATTGTTTGGTTATCATTAAATTGAAACTGTAATCTCAAGTGTAACATATAAAACGGAATAATCGATTCGTGTAATTTATGTATTCGTTTTCCGTGGTGGTGTTTTTATATCGGTTTTTATGGTAAATAAATAACAATTATTTCATTGGTATATTTTCAAAATAAATAACTGTTATTTAACAAATATTATAACAGACATATACAATAATGTTTATACAGGTAAAGAGTTACCTTATATGTGTGTATTTTGAATTTAATCTCACATGCTAGATATTCATATACATATTTAGTAGATTTTCCTAGTCCTTTGGATAGGCATTAACCATATAAAGCTAAATATTTTGGCTGGATATAAAAATTGTTAGAAAGTTTTTTTTTTTTCAAAACAATTTATACACACTTTGAAAGATTGTTATAATCTTCTGTTCTCACTCACATATATCTAATATGTAATTACGCTTATCACCGACTGGCTGATACGATAGATGTGTTTTGGTATATTTTTGATTTAAGCATACTGCAAATTCGCAAAAAAAACAAAATCTTATACTCGAAAAAGTATAAGTAGCAAAACCCCAAAAATTAATAATCATGAAAACGCTAAAACGCAAAATCACAAGAAGTAAAACACAAAATCGCAAAAAATAGTTTTCTTTAATTAGTAAATTGTCTGAAATTTGTTTAAACACGTTTCTTATAGATATTTATACATAAAACAATCTAACCCATAAAAACAAGGTTTTTATTAAAACTCTTTTTTTTTTCCTTATGCATATGAGTTTTGAATCCCTCCGTGACTATTTTAAAATTAGTCTATGGTCACAACAAGTCTATGGACCACGTTCCAGATTGATTGGATAAGGGGAAATTACATTTAAACCAATCCGTTACTGTGCGTGACTATGCGTGACTGTGTGTGACTATCTTAATATTAATTTTTATCCACAACAAGTCTACGGACAAAGTTTCAGATTAATTGGATGGGGGAAATAGGTTAAAAACACTCCGTGAATGTGCGTGACTATGCGCGACCGTGTGTGACTATCTTAAAATTAATTTGTATCCACAACAAGTCCATGGACAAAGTTTCAGATCGATCGGTTGAGGGGAAATGAGGTTAAAATCAGTCCGTGACTGTGCGTGACTGTGTCAAAGTTAATCTTTTTTCACAACAAAATTAATTATCACAAGAAGTCTGTGGATAAAGTTTAAGATCGATAGAATGAGGGGAAATTGGGTTAGAATCACTCCGTGACTATGCGTGACTGTGTGTGACTATCTTAAAATTAATCTTTGACCACAGAAAGTCTTTGGACAAAGTTTCAGATCGATCGTATGATGGGAAGTGAGGTTTTAATATCTCCGTGACTGTGCGTGACTATGCGTGACCGTGTGTGACTATCTTAAAATTAATTTGTATCCACAAAAAGTCCATGGACAAAGTTTCAGATCGATCGGTTGAGGGGAAATGAAGTCAAAATCAGTCCGTGACTGTGCGTGACTGTGTGTGACTGTCAAAGTTAATCTTTTTTCACAACAAAATTAATTGTCACAACAAGTCTATGGATAAAGTTGAAGATCGATCGAATGAGGGGAAATGGGGTTAAAATCACTCCGTGACTATGTGTAACTGTGTGTGACTATCTTAAAATTAATCTTTGACCACAGAAAGTCTTTGGACAAAGTTTCAGATCGATCGGATGAGGGGAAGTGAGGTTTTAATATCTCCGTGACTGTGCGTGACTATGCGTAACTGTACGTGACTATGCCAAAGTTAATATTTTTTCAAGGCAAGTCTATAGACCGACTTTCAGATCTATAGGATAAAGAGAAATGGGTTTTAAAGCATTCTGTGACTGTGCATAACTATGCTTGACTGTGCGTGACTACCCCAAAATTAATCGATAGTAACCACAAGACTATAGGCCAAGTTTCAGACCAATTGGATGAGGGGGAATGGGGTTGCCTCATGGCAGACAGACAGACAGACAGACAGAGAGTATGATTTAAAAGAAAGAGTTTAAAAATCACTCCAAGATATTGATTTCGCATAAAGTGCAAAATTTTTTAGAACATTTTATATTTGTTATGCCGATCGGCTTAGAATATAATATATGCATATATTTAGATGAAATTTGGTATATAAGCTTTTATCGGTCATACGCCAAATGCTATTGAAATTGGTGAAAATCGGTGCATGTTCGTACCTAGTCCCCATACAAATGACCCTTATGAGATCGACTTAAATTCTCATAACACCGAAATTGTTACGTAGGTAGCGGTAAAATTTGGTTTGTGTATGTTTATTACATCCATTAATCTGTAGGAAAATTCTCAGTCATAGCTGCTTGCATGTCAACCTTCACTTAAATCTATCAAAACAAAAATTTATCGCAAATTTTCCTAAAAGTGACTTTTCCAAATATATTCAGGATTGATTCGTTTTTAATCCAATCACCATATAAATGTGGAATCCGATATGAACTTTTACATAACAGCAGGCAAAAAATAAAATAATATCAATGCCTCTAAAATTTAGTTTATACCTATTTTCGATATGCAATAAGTTGCACCTAACACCCTTTCTTTAATATATAGGGTATCGTATAGTCGGTCTCGACCAACTATAATTTTCTTTATAAGAAATGAATTTAAATATTTCATAATAGAAAATACTTTGGATTAAAAAAAAGTACATATTTTTCAATATTTTAAGAAATCACTCAAATATTCATATTGCCTAGATCGGAAACCATCGCTGAGAACTCGAAAACTTAGCATCGTAAGCAAGCAAAATGTTTGAAATTTAATCCCTGATATATGCATTGAGCTCGAACTATATTAAGGGCTGCCAGAGCGAAATACATAAAAGTTTGTCCATAAATTTATATTAACAATAATAATAGGTGAGTGTGTTAAAGCGCTGACCAAAAAGTGCAAGTACGAGTGTATGTGAAAGGTTCACGGTTCAAAACCTCACGGCCGCCCTAAGTAGAAAAAATTTTCATATAGAAACAACCTATTCAATTAAAACATAACAATTATCACAATGTTCAATAAATCGCTGATGAAGGCTGAAATGCCAGAAACCGGTCCGATTAAGAATACAGTGCAGTTATGAATTTTTGAAATGTATGCTTTCTTCTTCTTTACCACGCACCATTTAAATAATAATTTTAATTATTTTTTCTTGTATGTCAGTTGAAAGTTGTTTTTAATTTTTCTATGGGGCCTTAGCCGCATTTCAACTGATTCATATAATTAATATTTAAATTCAAAAAGAATCTACATAAAATTTATAGCTTTTGCATATGACCAAAATTGTTACTATTGTTGTTGGCAACTCATTTTTTAATTATTCCAATTTTCGTTATTAATTATTCAACTGTCGTCGGGTTTCTTGCTTGAACTTTGTTTTTAAGGTATTCCGACTGGAAATAGTGGACAAGTGTTTGGGAAATGAACACGGTATTATATTAAACAAAATTAGCCGTCTTTACCAAAGTCCCAGAATTTGAGGTACAATAGATTCTTGCAGTAAATTCAAGTTTTAGGCACGTGACAATATAATGGAAACTTTTGACAAATTATATTTTTGACAACTTGAACGGTCTATACCAAAAAACTGGATCATGAAATTATTAATTTTAAAATTTGTTTTATTAATTTAAATAAGAAAAAATTATAACATAAAATAGCTTAACTTCAGAAGAAAATAACAAAACTTAAAAGTATTCATTTTTATGCTGTTGAAAATGCATTAGAAAACTTTTCTATACAATAATTGAAAACTTCCCCTCAATTTTTAATTTCAATATTTTGTTGGACATCCATTATTTTTATACACTATGTGGTTTGGGTATAATGATTTTGTGCTGCTGTTTGTAACTACCAAAAAATATTTGACCTAGACCCATCCTTTATTATACCGATCGACTTAGAATCACCTTCGATTTAGCGATGTGCGTCCGTCCATCTGTCCGTCCGTCCGTCTGTGTGTCCATATTTACCTAGTAATAAAAATACAGGTAGCAAATATGAATATATTTTAATGAAATTTGGTATGTAAGCTTTTATCGGCCATATGATGAACGCAATTGAAATTGATACAAATGACCTCTATGAAAGCGACTTAAATTGCCATAAGATCCAAATTATCATATAGATCTCGGTCAAATTGGGTTTGTGTGTGTTTATTACATCCATTGTCAGTTATCCAAAAATAAACCGCATATGGCAATTCTTTGTTACAGCCCTCATATAAAGCTGCTTCCCGATTTTCACTTAAATCTATGAAAAAAACAAAAATATTGCACAGATTTTTCTCAAATTTGGTTTGTATATATTTTTCAAAATATAAGTAACTTTACCAAATATGGTCAGGATTGGTCGGTCCATTTTTCAACCTAGTCCCCATATAAATATAGCATCCGATATGAACTTTTTCATATCTGCAGCCAAACCAATGCTACTCAAATTTGGTTTATGCTTATTTTCTATATCCACTTAGTTGGACAGAAGAGATAGGGTCTCTAAACCATGGTATGGGGTATCGTTTCGTCGGTCTAGACCAACTATAATTTTCTTACTTGTTTTAGACTAGTCTTTTTCCATTTGGCCCTCGTATAAACGTTCTTCCATCATGGCCTCTTAAATTAAAGTTGGACTCATCGGAAAAGAAAATAGTATTCCAATTCCATTTTGACCAGTGCATGTGTTCTTTAGCAAAATTTATGCGAGCCACAGGACGATAACAACCAAAATCATCCTCAATTGCTCGTCGGAAAACAGTTCGAGCACATATTTTTAGTTTCAGATTGATATTTTTAGTTGATCTAATGATATTTGTATACTCTTTTCGACTCGTTTTACGGGGCCTGCGCCTAAATGTTGAGTCGTCACCGTATTATAGGGGTGTTTCAGATTTTTCCGATCGCGAGTGGATAATGCTTTAATTTTTAGATGTACGCGCTGAAGAACAAAACGAACCTATAATAAAGCTACACTCGAATCTGTGTGGTTTATGTATTTTCGAAACAAATATACGTGATAGAAAAATGTTCGTGTAGATAACGTAATATTAAAACGAAACACAGTCATTATTGTGTTCGGCACCGTACAAAATTTAGAAACACACATAATCGATATGAAAATAAAAATATGTGTTGGCTACTTTAGAATAGAACATTGTGTGTTTGATGTGTGTATTTTCTGTGTATTTTCTTTGTAACAAATTTGTTATGTTTCAATAGAGAACACGAGTGATTTCGCAAAAAAAAAACACAAAATTGGAAAATTCAGAATTTTTTAAAAGAGTCCTCTGTATTGTCACCCTTTGTTTTTTGAAGCCTAACTTCGGTCTTTTAGGTTCTTCCAAGATAAAATTACAATACATTTTTTTTTTTTATTGCAATAGTGTTTCCTTCGAAGTTATATCCAATTCGAACGTTAATATAAATATTTTACAGTAGCAATGTAGTAATGTGTATAACCTACACCCCTCTGTGGTGAGAGTATGATTCTATTATTGTACATTAAAGGGTTAAGAATAATTGAATTTAATTACAATTCCATAATATTCCCAAAAGAATTTTATATGTAAGTAGCACCAACCACTATTAATCCCGTTTTAATCTAAGTAAAAGAAAAAAGCATCGAAATTTAATTTTGTTATTACATTATACGTAAAATGCATTTATATAACTAAATACAACAAAAAATTTCATTAAATGTATTTTTAGAGTGGCCGATAAATTTCCTTTCTCAAATTTATTGTTTGGCCAAATTTAATTTTGTTCATCTAATACTCGTAAACATTAACTTGGTGACATGTAAATTTGTAGTTAAATTAATTTTAAAATAATAAAAATTGCTAAAGATTTATTACACAATAATTGAAATAGCGACAATATATGTATGTTTTTAATCTAACTTAAATACCATAATCTAATGACAATATGGAAATTTATTAAATTTTACATACAACCATTTTAATAGAAAAATAAAATTAATGCCCTTTAGCAAAAGTAATGCTATCGACGGGTATTCTTTTTTTATATCCATAAAACCTCCATCCTCATTGGTTTGTTAAATTTCATTTATCCTATATGCATGCGTACACAGAGCTATAGATATATTATTTCTTACAATGCCTTAAAATAATTTCTTTTATTGGCTTGATATTGGTTTTCATTAATCAAAAGTATTAAAACGCTAGAGAAGAATTCTAGAACTTAAGGTTGTCCCAAAACTCACGCAAGATTTGAATTTGCCGTAATTTGTGCAGCAATCAAATGAAAAAGACCTTGTGACAGCTGATAGTTTAGGGAGCATTAGATGATAGAAAAATGCATTTTTATTGTTCAACAATAACTCAAAATTAATAATTATGAATATTGATTTAACTTCGTCAACTGTGAAGAGAGTAATTGAGAGTAAAATGCAGGCAGACTTGGTCAATTTGTCGTCCAAAAACAATCCGTTCAAATGTCAATATTGAAGCAGTGTGTAAGAGTGTAAGTGAAAGTCCAGGAACATCAACTTAGTGTTGTGGGCAAGAAATGTTAATTTCAAGAAGCTCTCTATAGCGTACTTTCACTGAAGATCCGAGTCTATGGTTATAAAGTTTAATTGATACAAGAACTGAGCCCTAGAGACCATGCACAGCATAGAGAATTCGTTGAATCGATCATTGAACATCAACAAGTGGATGCTGATTTTTCGAACGAAATCCTCCTAAGCGATAAAGCTTCGTTAATCGTCAAAACTGCTGCACATGTTCGAACACATGTTCGAGTGTAGTTTTATTTTAAGTTCGTGTTCTGGCACGTGTACTGCAGAAACACAGAACATGAATAATAAACAGGTTCGAGTTCAGTGAATAACAACAGTTTAATTTTAACCACACAGAGAAATTTTTATATTTATACCCTATACCACTATGTGGTTTGGGTATAATGGACTTTGTGCTGCTGTTTGTAACAACCAAAAATATTTAACCTGGACGCATCTTTAATTATACCGATCGAATCAGAATCACTTTTTGAGTTGATTTAACAATGTCCGTCCGTCCGTCCGTCCGTCTGTGTGTCCATGTAAACCTTGTAGTCAAACTGCAGGTCGCAAATATGAATATATTTTGATGAAATTTGGTATATAAGCTTTTATCGGCCATGGGATGAACGCTATTGAAATTGGTGAGAATCGGTCCATGTTCAGACCTAGCCCCCATACAGCCAAAAAAATTAATAAAAATCCCACTCAAATTTGGTTTATGCTTATTTTCTATATCCAGTTTGTTGGGCCGAATAGATAGGGTCTCTAAACGCATGGTATAGGGTATCGTATAGTCGGTCTAGATCGAATATAATTTCCTTACTTGTTTGTTTATGAATTATTTTCGCTTTTTTATTAGTTTTTTATTTTTATTATTTTTATTTTTTTTTTTATGTTTATTATTAACTTTTTATTTTTATTTTTTTATAACTGCTAATGAATTATTTTAGATTTTTTAAATAAATTTGGTTGAAACAATTGTCGTCGTTTTTATATCGGATTTTTTCGATCGCGAGTCGATAATGGTTTAATTTTTAGCTGTACGCGTTCAGGAACACGAACTGAAAATCAAGCTACACTTGAACTTGTGTATTGTTTATGTTCTGTTTTTTTTTTTTTTTTTTTTTTTTTTTTTGAGAACACGAATAGAACACGAACTTAAAATATAGCTACACTCGAAACTGTGTGGTTTATGTGTGTTCGAATTAAACAATACGTGATAGAAACATGTTCGCGTTCACAATCTAGTATTAAAACGAAACACATTCATGATTGTGTTCGGCAAAGTACAAAATTTAGAAACACACATAATTGACATGAAATTAAAAATATGTGTTTGTTGGCCTGAGCTGTGTTTGTTTACATATATGTACGAGTTTTTTATTCACTGTGTGTTTTTTTTTCTGAACTCTGACTTTTATATAATAATAAAGAAAAAATATTCAGAGATTATAAAAGTATTGACATTTTGAAGGAATATACCTTCGATTTTTAATTAAATATTTTTCGAAAATAAAAAAGATAACTGTACAAAAAACAGAAGTGCACTTTAATTTGACCAATTGAAATATAGCCCCAATCATTGATCTTGTCTCCAACGCACATTGGATTCAAATGGTTCCATTGTGGCGATCAAGTAAAATTTAGAAATTAAGTTTTTGTAATTAAATTTGGTATCGCGTAAAAGTATATAAAATTCTGCATAACCAGTTGTCAAAATCATTTAACTAGGTTGTTTGGTTTTTCTTGCAGTGAGCTGTCACACTTAGCAAATTATTGCTGTTTTTGCGAAAAGTGGAAAAATTTAAATTCTTTACGATGCAAGTGATTATTTTTTTTTTCATTAAATATTTCAAAAGTAAAACTTTAATGATGGAACTTTCAACTTCAGGTATTTTGGTATATGGTAGATACTTTTTTGTTTATAAATATTGTGTGTAAATAGTTTTCATATTTTTTTTTTTAAAAAAGGTCAAAAATTGGGTAATTTTCCACTTTTAAGTTAGTTAGAGTTGAAATTTGTTTTGTTGATTTTAAAAAAGCATAGGATTTCAGTTTGTATTTTCCAATAAATAAATTGAGACGATATGTAGCCATTTTTTTATTTTTTTATTTGCGTTTTTGTAGAAAAAGTCCGGTTGGCATATATTGTTTTTTTGTGTTTTTACGGACACAAATTCTACCCAGCAGTGTTATATATGTGGGGCCAGAAGTAAGATATTCAATTCAGTTGACAGCAGGATTACGAGAGAAGTAAAAAAACATTCTTTGAAGTTTGGGTTGTCTAGCTGGATTCGATTTTTTGAATGCCTTCTTTACATATCGTATAAAATTCCTATTAAAAAATGGCAAAAGGAAGAGATGAAAACATAAAAAAAAGTGTTGCTGGCACAAAATTATGTAGCCAGAGTTTCGAGAAAGAAGTGGTTTGATTGTAGAACAGCCAAAACCAATCGAAATTCCATATTTTGGTTTATGATTTGAAGAAGACTGAGAAACGCTCGACCACGATTCGCTTTTCTTCTTAACCAGAGGCCATAATTCTTCAACTAAAGAAAAATTATTCATAACATTTTATTTTGGGAAATAAAAAAATGATTTCGATCGAAAAATTTCGATAACGAATGCGGTGATTTGGTGCCAGGATTTGGTAATTCTAATGACAGGAATTCCGCTAGACGTTCTTTTCAAAATGCGGAAATTTCTGCTAAAATTGCGAAATAAAAAAAATATGCATACAATACTGTTTGTTGTTTCTTGTGTTCATGAGATTCACCACTGAGCAAAGCGCAAGATAAGACTAAATACGTTTCTTTTTTTATTAAAAAGTAAACAGCGCACATCTAGGAATTACGGGATAGTATAGGGTTTTTTTTAGAAATTCTCTTAGAATTTTTTTTTAAATATCATTTACACTGTAGTCAGTTGCTCTTTAAATTCTCCAATAGTATACATTTTTCTCAAATTTGGTTTGTGTATGCTCTTGCGAGAAATAAGTGACTTTTCGATATATGGTCAGCATCGATCCATTTTTTGATAATAGTATCCGATATTAACTTAACTTTCTTAATGCTACTGGTTGAGCTTATTTTCTAATTCCAAATAGTTGGCACTACGACTACGTTAGTCGGTCTAGACCATTTATAAATTTCTAACTTGTTAAATTCTAAACTTAAAGAAGAAAAACTTGCAGTGAAAATACAGATTTAATACAGATTCATTATTTAAGGTCCAGTACTGAAAAATTAAGCAAAGAATAAAAATAGAAATATAGAAACTGTGATTAATCTAAAACAGCAAATGAGACAAAAAAAAATGGGTTCAGCTTAGCAAAGTATATTAGAAAAGATATATTGCAATGACAGGTTCTATAAAAAGTTTAAAATTATTGTTGTAAAAATTTAAAATATTTTTTAAATATGTTCCCTAACCTCGCTGAGTCAGAACGAATTCATCATTTAAACATAATTCTACTCTTTGAACCTCTGTTAATACTCGTGTAACAGTTATAAGTATATTGTTAGAAAAAACAAAGATATTAAAGTTAGTATGATATTTTATTTTACAAAATATATATGTTGTTATGAGGGCAAATATCATTTCACATATCATTAAAATTCGTTTATGTTAAGCATACAAATTGCTACATTGCTTCATATTTACTCCACACTCTGCTTTCCCAACATTCTATACTCAAAATTTCTGTGTCTCAACCATGACACCTTTCCAATTTTAAATTTGTTTACCTAAACATTAACAATTTACTACGTTATACCTTTTGGGCGGGGGGTTTGATAAGGAACTGGAGAGAGTCAGATTTTTTTATATACCCTACTTGGTATTATTAAATTGTACTGTTTGTAAATACCAAAAATATATACTTAAGCCAGACCTATCAGAAATGATTATAAGCGATAGACTTGAAATCAGTTGCCTGTGTTTATGTTCATATAAACAGACATAAATAGCAGAGATCCCAATATACCCTTAAATCTGTATATTAAAAATATGCACCACAATAATTTTTCATTTTAATAACCCATTTTTGTTTTATTTCTCGTATTACCCAGTATTACTTTGGATACCCTCAATTTCTATATAATTTTGTAAGATTTGAAAGTCGAGTTTATTCATTACAGTTTTATATTAACATCCTTAGATTTTCTTTAAAATAACATCCATAGAAGTTGTGTCTGCGGCAGCAATGAAAATGTCATTCTCTTTACATTTTTGTTGGGTAAATATAACTCTATAGAACACGAATTTGGTTTAACAGTTTTTTATCATTTTGAAATGCAACTCAGTTATTAGAAATCGTGGTATACGGTATCGTTTGGTCGATTTAAACCCATAACTTTTTGAATTGTTTTTTCGTTGGTGTACCATTAACTTTAAAGCAATTTGTACGCGTGCAAATTGAATGAAATTGAAAAAATTTCTAACGGCACTTGAATTGTTGAAATTACCAAAAAAAAAAAAAATATATATATATATATACATATATATATGTTTTGTTTTAAATTCATACATAGATTAACATGCATATGAAGTTAAAATTTATATTGAGGGCAACAGGAACGAACAAAAATTTTTATATGCATTACGTTAGTTTTAAACGTGTGTGTGTTTTTTCATTGTATATATCTCGTGAAAATTAATTTATATATTTATTTTTATAGGTAAACATAAAGGTGGAAATATTAGTTAAAAGAAAAAGGGACTTTCGTTATGTTAGATATTCATAAAAGTTTGACTTTCGTGGTTTAGAATTGTAAAACAAACTTTTTAAAATTGTTGTAATAATTTGAAACATCTGAAGTTTGAATGCTCTGCTTTAAAATATTATAGATTTGTTTAAAAAACAAGGAGTCAAATCGTTATTGCTGGGGACTTTAATGCTCACAATTCTTCTTGGCTTCGCCATTCGAATCATACAACTACCATGGGCCGATGCGTCGAACTTTTTGCCGAACATAATCATCTGTCGCAACCAGTGAATGAGCCAACACATTTCCGTGTGTTGCAGGGCAGTTCCACAATACCCTCGACCTTTTCCTTGCTTCTCACCCTGACAAGTACGCAGTAAAAATTAATGCACCTCTCGGCAAATCGATGATAATATCGAGCCCGCTTCAAAAATGGTAGAAAATGTGGTTTTGCTTGGAATGTAAACATTTATTCCTACAAAACTAATTTCAGCCCATACAAGGTATAAGTTTTTGTTTAACCGGACGTGGAAAAATTGAGTCAAATCCTGACAGGAAGCGTTTACAGGTGAGAGCTGAATGTGTCAAAGTGCTTAAACGCGAAAAGTATGTCTACGGACAGCGTCTTAGAATTTAAGTTCTTTCTGCTCCTAGGGGCAGTAAGACCTTCTAATCATTCGTTAAAAGAGTGAAGGACAATCTTGTTCTTCTATTCCAACTCTTATAAAAAATAACCTTATATTCACTGACCCAGTTGATAAAGGTAACCTTCTGGCTAAACAATTCGCAAGTAGTTCTTTCTAGCCGGAAAGTCATCAACCACTGCCCGAACTCTAAAGAGTAGCTCATACTATGCCCAAGACATTCTTTCGACCTCGTGGTGTTAAGAGAGTCCTTGCAGAGCTCAATGTAAGCCAGTCACCGGGACCGGACGGCATATCAGCACTGGTACTAAAACAGTGTTCTTCGACGCTATCGCGTTCATTGCCAATCCTTTCTAACGCTTCTTACCGTATGGGTACCTTTCCCTGGTGTTGGAAGATTGCCAATGTCCAGCCAATCCCAAAAAAGGGTGCAGCTAACAACCCTACAATTGCAATTTGCTCTGCGCTTTCAAAGGTAATGGAGAGCATGGTGAATTACCATCTTGTGAACTACCTATAAACCAACTTATTGCTTAATGATAAACAGTAAGGCTTTCGTAGAAGTCGTTCTACGGGAGATCTGATGGTGCTTCTTTTGGAGTCAGTCCATTCACCGATTCGATGGCGTGTGGCACAGCGCATTCTTGTCTATTTTTTGGTTTAGATGGGGCTCATCCAAAGAGTTTCAGTTAAACGCATGGGTACCGCAAGGTTCTGTTCTTTCTCCTTCACTTTTTCTTATTTTTCTCAATGATCTTCTGTGTCACTTCCAACCCTGTCTACTCTTTTTCAGACAACAGCAATATATGCCATTCATATTCCTTCGATCAAAGGCCAAGACTTAGGAAGATTGCGGAAATGAGGTAATATGAATGACACACTCAATCGAGCCCTTTTGACAATCTCTAATTGGGGTCGAGTGAATATGATCAATTTTAATGCTCGTAACAACAAATGTTGTTTATTGAACCTAAACAGGTCATGGAGTCATCAATGTCGTCTGTATTGATGGGTGGCATAGATATTGGGGAATCAGACACTCTTGATGTTCAGGGCATGAAAATTCAGTGTGATGTCCGTTGGAATAAACACATTTTTCAATTGGCGAAAGAAGCTTTCAAGTGCCTAGATTTCCTAAATCGGTGTAAGAAATACTTCATCCCATCTGCCTCCCTACTATTTATACCATTTATATCCGACCAAAAATGGAATGCAACTCCCATATATGGGCAGGGGCTTCACAGTCTATTTTGAAGCTTCTGGAACATGTAGAAAGGAAGGCGTTGGTGCTTATCAATGACAGTAGGATAACCAACTCGATTGACACATTGGAGAATCGTCGGAATGTTGGTTGTGTTACACTGTATTATAGATATAACAATGGGAAGTTTTCTGCTGAGATAAGTGAACTGATCCCTAGAGCCCATGTTTTTCTACGCATCACTCGCTCATCTAGTAGGTCACATCCATTTGGAGTCTATTGTCCACTAGGTCGCACAACGCATTACCAGAAAGTTTGTTCAGTAGCCGCACAAGCCGAATGTGGAATAAACTTCCCGCTGCGGTCTTTCCTGTCACTTAAAACATAGATTATTTCAAGCCAAGTATCCATAAATACTACTCCCTCTTTTCTCCTACCCATAACATGTATTCCTGATATCAGCACAGTGCACTGCATTAATAGGGGACATCACCTGGGTGTTGATGTATGCCAAAAAAAAAATTATTCCCTATACCATACGTGACTACAATTCTTTTACTTGTTTCATTATATGCATTTAAATATTTTCTTTTTTAGTTATTGAGTTATTAATAAAATAAAACTTTAATTTTTTTTCGTACTGCTTAAGATTTTTTTTTATTTTAACCTTACTGATCTCTACTGTGACTTTAACGCCTTGCGTTATAACTTCATTTAAAAGAGACTATTTAACTTTAATGTCGATAAATAAAATATATCCTTTTCCCAAATATGGTTCCATCGTTTCCATAACTATACTATCGGAAGCAGATTCCCTCCCCCCTTTCGCTACATTTGTCCTGACAAAATCAAAAGAAAACAAGTAAGAAAATTATAGTCGATCTAGACCGACTATACGATACCCTATACCATCCGTTTAGAGACCCTATCTCCTAGGTCAAACTAACTGGACAGAAAATAAGATAAACTAAATTTGAATGGGCTTTTTATTAATTTTTTTGGCTACAGATATGAAAAAGTTAATATCGGATGCTACATCTATATGGGCAATAGGCCTAAAATTGGACCGATCCTGATCATGTTTGGTAAAGTCTCTTGTATTTTGCAAAAATATATACAAACAAAATTTGAAAGGAATCAGTGCAATATTTTTGTTTTTTGATAGATTTAAGTGCAGATCAGGAAGCCGCTCTACATGGGGCCTATGACTAAGAGTTTTCCAATAGGAATCATTTTTGGACTACTGATTAATGGTTGTAATAAACACATACAAACCCAATTTGACTAAGATTTGTATGATAATTTGGATCTTATGGCAATATATGTCGATTTCATAGGGGTCATTTGTATGGGGGCTAGGTCTGAACATGGACCGATTCTCACCAATTTCAATAGCGTTCATCCCATGGCCGATAAAAGATCAAGTACCAAATTTCGTCAAAATATATTCATATTTGCGACCTGCAGTTTGATTACAAGCTTTACATGGACACACAGACGGACGGACGGACGGACATCGTTAAATCGAATCAGATAGTGATTCTGATT
This sequence comes from Cordilura impudica, assembly GCA_963682025.1. Lineage (NCBI taxonomy): Eukaryota > Metazoa > Arthropoda > Insecta > Diptera > Scathophagidae > Cordilura > Cordilura impudica. The sequence continues at coordinate 135,135,036 of OY821517.1, forward strand.
CGATCGGTAAAATTAAAGATGGGTGTAGGTCAAATATATTTGGTTGTTACAAACAGCAGCACAAAGTCATTATACCCAAACCACATAGTGGTATAGGGTATAAAGAGAAAAAGAGAGCCAAGTTAATGTAAAATATCATAACGATTGTTTTTAAGTATAACAGATTTGCATCTACTACTTTTGAAGCACTTAAATCTGTGGCGGGCATAGCCCGTCAATGTCGAATTTGGTACAGAAAATGTTTGTGGGACATTCGTCATATCCACTTAAGAGGTTAAATAAGAAAAAGAAAATAATAGAGTGTTTTTAAATAGCTGATTTTAAACAATTTAATATATCTGGAAATCTTTAGAACATGCTTTATGCAGTAACTCATAAGAGCATTTGCCTCGTATGTTTTAATAATTTGTAGTTCTTGTATGAAATGAAAGCACCGGCCTTACTTGAAATGTGCCAGTAATGCAAAATATTTTTTTGGTCTTTCTTTTCCAGGATTTACAGTGATGTTATATCGAATAATGTTCTTTCTTTTCGACAAGTAGAAGTTTAACTTATACAAAAATCTGAAAATATAAATCCGATGCTTGAAATGCATAGAAATAAATACAAACATAGCGTTTTAGGATAATAAAAATGTAATCTCATTCTTTTATAAAGTTTTTTTTTTATTATAAAGAAATGCCATAAAACAAACTTTTTCCTTAACCCAATAGTATGAATGAATTTGAATAAAGCTCTGTTGATATTTTCTTTTTTTTTTTTTTTCAATTAGAAAGAAAATTGCAAAATTTGTATGCATTAAAAATATCTAAATAATAATAATAAAGTGAATAGTCGAGACAGTAACACTCTTAATTATTTCGCAATTTTCTTTATGAAAAATAATAAATGAAATTATGTCATAATTTTTTCTTTTCTTTATTTTTTAACAGTAATGACCTTTTTTGTGTTGCTTTTTTCTTACAGTTTTCACTTTACATGATGCAAGCTTCTGTCTGACATTATATTTAGTTAAATTCAACAAAATGCATTTTTTACTACTTTGATTTTCCCTCTATATTTTTTCCAGTTATGGTCTTAAATATTTCATTGCTACATCAACAGAAAAACCACCGCATGTTTGTATTCAGAATGTTGAAAAGCCACAATAAAAAGCAGAAAAACACATGCAGCAGCAGCCTAAGTGTCAACAACTTTGTAAAATCACATTCATAAAACAAACACTAACAACATTTTGGGGAGTATAATAAAACATCATACCTGAAGAAGCAATTTTTAACAAAATATAAAATCGCAGCCCTTTTCGTGTACACAGATTTGAACATCGTTTATGGTAAGTTTATATATTTATTGTGTTTATTCTTCTGAAATTTATTATTCTTTTTGTATAGTTTCAAAATGTATGTATTACCAAAATCACTGAGCTATATATTATCCCATCCCATATGATATTAGATTTTTTTCAAATAGCTAGTCAGGTTTTTGTTATGAGTATAAATATTTATTTTTCCAAGTTTTAAAAACCTGATAAGTAGACAGGTCCGATAGGCAAAAATTAAAATTGTATCCGTATATTCGTTCTTTAGAAACACTTTGATGTTTGCTTTTTTTAATTTAATAAAAGTTGAACACTTTGAAGCTTCTAACAAATATCTTAAGTATTTCAAAAATTTTGATTAACAAAAAATATTTATATTCCCTCCATACCAAGTGCAGAGGGTATATTTAGGTTTTTATTAATTAGAAAGAAGTCTGAAGCCCAAAATGTGTTACATATATAATCTTGATCATTATAACAAGCAGAGTTGTTATAAAGTGTCCGTCTGTACGTCTGTGGAAATCACGATTACGCCCTCAATAGGTCAGCTGGGTTGCTTATGTTTAATGAAAATGATTCATAGTAGTCCTGAGCATGTTTCTATTCAAAATCATCAAAATCGGTTCACAAGATGTCAATAAAAATTTAAAAAACTCTTGATAAATGATATTTTTTGTGTTTTTGTTATGGTTGTTTCTAAATATTGTAATTTGTGTGTGATAGTTCTAATTCTTCTTGCGGTTGTGGTTATTGTATTTCTAGCTTTTGCTTAATGAGTGTACGATTATATCGATGGCTTAATATAGAAAGGTCGTATCTCAACTTTTGGCTACTTTACAGGAGAAGGAAAAAACTCAATAAAATCTGAAAAAATAATACATTTTTTTTCTGAAGCAGTTTTTTATTAAAACAGCCAACAAATCCAATTCTGTTTTATTTTTTTCCTATATATAATTAAGTTATGTAAAATAGGGCTTATAATTACTATTTTTTTTGGAAAAAATATTAAGTTAGGGCTTTTTGAACTAAATTAAAAAACAGAATATACTCCTAAAACAATTTATGTTTAAATTAACGAAAAAGAAATCTAATGCTGTTTTCTTTTCTGACAAAAAACCTCGCCCTTTTTCTGCACTTTTTTAGAAAAGTGTAATTTTTTATATATTCTGAATCAAGAGCATATATCAATCGAAAGGTCTCAAAGTGCTGTGTTCATAAATGCAAAAAAAAATTTATTATTATCATCTTGGAAGTCATAGGGTGAAAATATTCAAAAAAAAAAGGGAACAATGGGGAAATATTCTCACACTATGACCTGAAAGAAGTCAATGGCTGGAATTTTTCTGATTTAAAAGGGCCCGACTTTGAGACCTTTCGATTGAGACCTCTTAATTCAGAATATATAAAAAAATACACTATTCGAAAAAAGGGCAAAAGAAGGGCGACATTTCTTGTCAGAAAAGAAAACGGCATAAGTAAAAATACAGATGTTAAATATAAAATAATGTACTGTTAAATAAAATTAGTTTTTATAAGGCAAATTATCATAGAATTGGTGGCAATCTGCCGGCAGGAACTTTTTTAAATCTTGCAAGTGGTCCCACTTTTTTTTGGATATTGATAGTTTTTCTCTATAAAGTATTTCAGAGGAAACATCTTTAACAGCAGACTTCGATGTCTGTGGGAGCAGCTCATATTCGTTTGTTATATTAGTTTTAAAATAAATTAATCCTGACGAATCATATGCTAAGGCTCGTATTATATTTACTGTTGGATCGCCAATGCTTCTTACTAAAAATTGGATTAATATTGGTAATAAATATCTTTAGAATTTCTTTACTAAGCAATATTTTTTACCTGGACAAAAAATAATCATTATGTAAATGGTGCGCATGTAAGGGTGCTGGAACTTTGCGTGCTTCAGTTATAAGTTGAACAAATTGAGATGGCAAGTTTATTTGTTTATTGTTTTATTGTCATTCCATTTGAGTATGACCGCTTATTAAATACTTTTGTTCAATCGATATATTGCTTTCTTTTGAAAAAGCGAGCAAAGCATTAGACAAAATGACATTTCGATTTTGGTAACAGCAACCATTCGAATAAATGATTATAGGATGAATATCGGGTGATCGACCATGGAAATTCCTTAAGTGCTTAATAATGCATTTTGCAAAAACGGAAGAGACTAGATTCCCATCAGTTTCATCCCAAACATAATTTTGTGAAGCATGTGTGACAACATTATATATTGTGAAATTATGTATTTGTAATTTCATTTTGAAATATGCAGCACTTGCCTGTAATTGAGGTACTAATTTAACAGCTTCCACAGCCATGCAAAAAACTGCACATAGTCCGAATTGAGCATTTTTGATGTCATTCTGATTTTCTTCACGCATTTTTTCGATTTCATTTCTATTGTATCCATAATCTTCGTCTGACACATTGTTATTTGTATGTGATACGCACAAATTGCGTTGATCTTTCTTTGGTCTAAAAATCAAATAGGTCGACTCTTTTATTAATTCCGCAAAAATTGGATACGATAATTTTATGCCGTTATTTTTCTTTTTGTATTCACAATCGTCGACAAAAAGCTTGTAAATCTCCTGATATGTAGAAAAATTAGCTTGGAAATATAATTTTTTGGTATATTTTCGGCAATAATGTGGCTCCATTTTTGGTAACTCCGCTAGCCATTTTTTGTAGAAAGGACCGTCGTTGTTCTTTGCGCTGTCCTGTTGCTGATGATCGTTTAGCAGACTTGCGCAAACTTGAAGATGTATCGGGACTGTATTGTGAACCGCGTTTACCATCACTAATAATTCAATTTCGAACCAATTTTTCATTAAGTCCTAGAGTTGAATGAAACAATTTGCGGCACACCTGCAATCGCGAGTTATGTCTCAAAAAATATGTTATTGTGTGAATTCTTTTTTTTTCTCAGGACATATTCCACAACAAGTTAAAAATTTCATTTCGAACAGCCTCTGTAAACTTTAAACAATTTCTTAATGCAGTTTTTTGGTAATATTGTGATAAACAAGACTCTCCAAGTTGCCTAGAAGGCTTTTGACAAAGTACCTTTTTTGATGTACACAAATACTGTTCACCTTCCATTCTTTTTTTTTATTAACATTTTGCTTTCATTCAGATTTTTTCGTCACATTTTTCCTCTTACAAACATTATTTAAATTTTCCGTACCAGAATTCGTAATCTCATTTAAGCAATTCATTTTATTTAAATTTTATATGTAAAGAAACTTTTTCCAATCTTAATTATGGACTGATACACAAAAACAACTTTCATGTGCACAAATTCTGACTGCTACGATAAAAACTACTTTCATGTCCCTTTTTATTTAAAAACAAGTACATCAGAAGTGAAAGCCAAAACTAACATCGAAAAATTTGCCATATATCATTATACATAATAATAATAATAATACATACATAATTATTAATAATCTATATATATAAAATTCATTTTCTGTTTGTTTGTATGTTTATTTCTTTGTTTGTTTGTTTGTTTGTTTGACCGCTATACAAATTTTTATTTTTCAACGGATTTTCCTGAAATTTTCCACACACGAACTCTATACCCCAGGAAAGGTCGCCATATACTTTTTACTGGCCACGCCTACTTTTACGCCCACTTTTTGTGTAAAATTCATTTTCTGTTTCATTCATATTTGTTCACTATACAAATTTTTATTTGTTAACAGATTTCTCTGAAATTCGGTACACACGATTCCTGTACTCCAGAGAGGTCGCCATATATTTCTTGCCGGCCACGCCTACTGCTACGCCCACTTTTTATACAAAATTAATTTTCTGTTTTTGGTATATTTGTTCACTATATAAAAAATTTTATTTTTCAAGGGATGTCTAGAATTTGGTCACAAGATCTCTATACTACAGGGAAGGTCATCTTATGCTTCTTACAGGCCACGCCTACTTTGCGCCAACTTCTATGTATATAAAACTTATTTTTTTCCTTTTATTTGTTTCTTTATTTGATTGCTATACAAACTTTTATTTTTCAATGGCTTTCTCCGAAATTTAGTACATATTCCAGGGAAGGTCGCCACATGATTTCTACCGACCACGCCTACTTTTACGCCCAATTTTCATATAATATTCATATTTTGTTGTGTGGTATATTTCTTCCCTATACAAATTTGTACTTCTCAACGGATTTCTCTGAAATTTGGTTTACACGGAAATAACTACACGGTGAACAAATTCCCCAAACTTAAACAAGTAAGAAATTATAGTCGGTCTAGACCGACAATACGATACCCTATACCATGCTTAAGAGACCCTATCTCTTCGGTCCCACTAATTAGATGTCGAAAATGAGCAGAAACCAAATTTGAGTGACATTGTTATTAATTTTTTTTGGCTGCAGATATGAAAAAGTTCATATCGGGTGCTATTATATTTATATGGGGACTAGGTCGAAAATGGACCGATCCTGACTATATTTGGTAAAGTCACTTATATTTTGAAAAAATATATACAAACCAAAATTTGAGAAAAATCTGTTCAATATTTTTGTTTTTTGATAGATTTAAGTGAAGATCGGAAAGCAGCTCTATATGGGGCCTACGACTAAGATTTGTCCTATAGGGATTATTTTTGGACTACTGATTAGTGGATGTAATAAACACATACAAACCCAACTTGGCGGAGATCTATATGATAATTTGTATCTTATGGCAATTTATGTCGATTTCATAGGCGTCATTTGTATGGGGACTAGGTCTAAACATGGACCGAATTTCACCAATTTAAATAGCGTTCATCCTATGGCCGATAGAAGCTTATATACCAAATTTCATCAAAATATATTCATATTTGCGACCTGAAGTTTGATTACAAGCTTTACATGGACACACAGACGGACGGACGGACGGACGGACATCGCTAAAACGACTCAGTAAGTGATTCTGAGTCGATCGGTATAATAAAAGATGGGTCTAGGTCAAATATTTTTGGTTGTTACAAACAGCAGCACAAAGTCATTATACCCAAACCACATAGTGGTATAGGGTATAAAAAAAGGTATCCAAAAGAAATGAACAAATTCCCCATTTTTTTTTTATCGAAATAAAAAACGAACTTACTCCCCAAATTCATTCTTAAATTTTTACATATTTTTATTTAATGAATTTTGTTAAATATTTATTTTAGTAAACATTTGCATACTGCTCTCAATATATGTCCTACAATAAATGCATTTAAAATGAGTATTCTTTTCAATAGCATCATTTCGTTGCGCAGAAGCTACGCGCACGGGGAATACAGCTTAGCTAGAATATCGGAATGATCTGAAAAGTATATTTTGACAATTAAAATAAGTTGCCAACAGCTGCGCGGCAGCACAGGTGTGGCTGCCAAATGCGCGGAAGCGGCGCGAGGCGCGCGACCGCGGACTCGGATGCGACGGATGCAGACGCGACGCGCTCTCGGAACACAGCTCAGCTAAAATATCGCAATGCTCTAAAAAATATGTTTTAGGAATTAAAATAAGTTAACGAGAACTAAGCGGAGGCACGGGTAGTAGCTGCGAGGAAGCGGCGCGAGGCGCGCGGACGCTGACGCGACGGATGCGGACGCGACGGATGCGAACGCGATGCGCTCGCGGAACACAGCTCAGCAAAAATATCGCAATTATCTGAAAAATATATTTTGGCGATTAAAATATGTTGACAACAACTGCGCGGCAGCACGGTTCTGGCTGCCAAACGCGCCGAAGCGGACGCGACTCGCTCGCGGAACAGAGCTTAGTGAAATGTCGTATGATAAATTTTATCTACGTATGTGAAATAATTACCTGTTGATAAAAATAGGGCACACATATACCATAAGCAGTTGCTTAAAGAAACCTTGCGACACAGTATTAAACGTCGCATTAGTCTTTCATTTCTGAAACTTGAATTTGACGTCTCTGCTCAATGATGATCACTTATTGAATGAAGTAATTTAATTTAATTTGCGAGCCATTCCGTTATATTTGATGTTTATAAATAGACTGAAAAAAAAACTTAAAGCGGTTTCGCAGCTTATTTTTTGAAACATTTTTGCTGCAGCATCTTATAAAAAACTTCTAAATTAAAAAATCAAAAAATTTTTAATTGAAATAAAAAATGAATTTACTGCCCATACAAATTTTTGGGGAGAAAGTTCATTTTATTGGGGAATTTGTTAATTGGGGACTAAGTACTCAGCGCCTGGTAAGTATAGTGAACCATTTTTCAAGTCAAAGGCCTTTTTATCCCGGGCAAGACCGGGTAAAAACAGCTAGTATAATAATATTATTAATAATATTATTATGTATGTTATAATTTTTCGTATTTGGCTTTCATTGTATTTTTCTCTTACGAAAAACACAAAAATTAGAAAAGCATTGACCTCTGCAACTTTGTAAAAAATACTTTTAGAAAAGTGGTTTGTTTTTTAATATAAACCAAAAAAATATGCATTCAACTTTAAATGAGTTAGGGCTTTTTCTTTCAAACAATTTTTGAAATGTGTTAGGGCTTTTTTTTTAATTACTGTAAATCCGTTATTCGTCAACATAGGAAACTGAATTTTTTTTAAGGGATGTGCATTTGAGTTTTGTCTACCAGAATATGTAAAAAACCTGATTTTGAAAAAAAACGAGATAAGACCTTTCTATATTAAGCCATCGATATGTATCGTTATACTACATTCTCATATTAGTTTAGGTTGGTATTACCACACATTTTTTAACGTCATCTCGAAATAAATACAAAATATCGCCAATTTGAAAGAAAAATAGTTGTTTATTCCACAAAGGGCTGGTTGTGCAAGGAAAATGCGTGAGGTAGAAACTGCTGTCCACGAAACACGACGATGTCAGGATTCGGCCACCTAATGGTCTTGGGGCCACCTATGTTGTCTTCCGTTGATGAACGATGCTTATATAAAAACACAGTGGTTGCAGCTGGTTATAAACTTTAATCTTTTATTTGAATTTATACTTTAAAATAACTTTACAAAGAAACCTTGTGGTTTATTAAAAAAAGGTGAAAATTGATAGTGATGCTAGGAATGAGAAAAAATGTGTTACAAAAAAATACGATTGGCATATATATGCCGGCGGCAAAAACACGTCAACTTCGTTGGTGGACAAAAAAACATCCAACTAGTCAGTTGGTAAATCCTATAGTTTGTCGTATGACACCAAAGCGCCGAGTAGACGCTACGTTAACAATAGTAATAAAAAACTCAACTGTTTATAGATTTTAATAGAAATAAAAATCAATCATATTTTAATAGTAGTTTGCAACACTTTAGATGCAAACAGTTTTTCATTTAAGAACTCTAAATTTGAACTTGCAGAAAAATGTCCAGCTTAGCAGATTTTTCATTTGAAAACATTTCCAATTTTTCTAATTTAAAATTTTTATATACATTTTACCATGTTTTGATGAATTAAAGATATTTGTTTTGTAGAAAAACTCTCACATTTGAAACTTTAAGAATTTTATAGGTTGTTCTTCACTATTTGTAAGGTTTTAATATGCAAATGTCCTCTATGAGATCGACATAAACTGCCATAACATCGAAATTGTCATACAGATTCTGGTCAAATTTGGTTTGTGTGTGTTAATTACACCCATTAATTATTTGAAAAATAATCTCTGTAGGACAATTCTTAGCCATAGCCCCCATTTAAAGCTGCTTCCCAATCTCCACTTAAATTTTTAAAAAACAAAAATATTCCACAGATTTATCTCAAATTTGCTTTTGATATTTTTTTTTTTTTCAAAAAAAATTGGTGTCTTTACTAAATATGTTCAAGATCAATCCATTTTTCGACCTAGTCCCCATATAAATATAGCATTCGATATGAACATTTTCATATCTGGAGGCAAAAAAAAGTACAAAAATGCACTTATTTAGCTTGTGCCTATTTATTGTATCCAATTAGTTGAAGCTAAGACCCTTTCTCAAAGCGCATGGTATTGGGTATCGTATAGGCGATCCAAATCGACTATAATTTTCCCAGTTGCTTATTTTTTATTGTCCTCCTTATGAATGTCAATCCCCAGCTGCTTATTTTTTATTGTCCTCCTTATGAATGGCCATCCCCAAATTAAAGAACAATTTAGTAATGAGAGCATTTAAAGAGTGTTGAGACCATTTTTCGATGCATTACTAACGGTATCTCTGCAAAAAAAAGATAAGCCTAGTGACATCAGTTTAGTCGCTATGTGCAATCTATACTTGCATATTTAAGTGATAGTCTGTGCATTCGAAGTTTATAGCAGTCTAGTACGCCTTTAAACCAATCTGCTTTTTTTTACAGCATCTAAGTGTGACTATAGAGAGTAACATGGGCTAACTATAATTTTCTTCCTTTTTTTTAATATATAGAGTGTTACGGACTCAAAATATTACAAATTATGAACACTTCCTTTGACTTTGGGTATTGTAACGCCGGCTGGGTTAAAAATGTATTTATCATTGGTCTCTAATGAAGGGATCTGAATAGTTTTTCTACTCTAATAATGGAAGTATAATGCAAAATTTCAGATAGTAGTTAAATATATCTATTAAAAAACCATGATTGTTAAAAAAAAACAAGAAAGAAAATTATAGTCGGTCTAGACCGACCATACGATACCCTATACCATGGTTAAGAAACCCTATCTCTTCGGTACAGCTAACTGGATGTAGAAAATAAGCAAAAACCAAATTTCAGTGGCATTGTTTATTAATTTTTTTGGATGCAGATATGAAAAAGTTCATATCGGGTGCTATATTTATATGTGGACTAGGTCAAAAAATGGACCGATCCTCACCATATGTGGAAAAGTCACTCATATTTTGAAAAAATATATACAAACCAAATTTGAGAAAAATCTGTGCAATATTTTTGTTTTTTGATAGATTTAAGTGAAGATCGGGAAGCAGCTCTATATGGGGCCTATGACTAAGAATTGTCCAATAGGGATTATTTTTGGACTGCTGATTAATGGATACAATAAACACATACAAACCAAATTTTAATAAGATCTATATGATAATTTGGATCTTATGGCAATTTATGTCGATTTCATAGGGGTCATTTGTATGGGGACTAGGTCTGAACATGGACCGATTTTCACCAATTTCATCCTATGGCCGATAAAAGCTTACATACCAAATTTCATCAAAATATATTCATATTTGCGACCTGTAGTTTGATTACAAGGATTACATGGACACACAGAAGGACGGGCGGACATCGCTAAAACGACTCAGAAAGTGCTTCTGAGCCGATCGGTATAATAAAAGATGGGTCTAGGTCAAATATTTTTGGTAGTTACAAACAGCAGCACAAAGTCATTATACCCAAACCACATAGTGGTATAGGGTATAAAAAGGAAAAAAATGCACCTCCTATTTAGGTTGTGCCTATTTTTTGTATCCAATTAGTTGGAGCTAAGACCCTTTCTCTAAGCGCATGGTATTGGGTATCGCGATGAAAACCGACTATAATTTTCCCAGTTTCTTATTTTTTATTGTCCTCCTTATGAATGTCAATCCCCAAATTAAAGAACAATTAATTTAGTAGAGTATTGAAAGAATGTTGAGACCATTTTTCGACGGTATCTCTGAAAAAAAAAGATAAGCCTAGTGACATCAATTTCGTCGCTATGTGCAATCTATACTTGCATATTTTAGTGATAGTCTGTGTATTCGAAGTTTATAGCAGTCTACTACGCCTTTAAACCAATCTGCTTTTTTATTACAGCATCTAAGTGTGACTATAGAGAGTAACATGGGCTAACTATAATTTTCTTCCTTTTTTTTAATATATAGAGTGTTACGGCCTCAAAATATTACAAATTATGAACACTTCCTTCGAATTTGGATATTGTAACGCCGGCTGGGTTAAAAATGTATTTATCATTGGTCTCTAATGAAGGGATCTGAATAGTTTTTCTACTCTAATAATGGAAGTATAATGCAAAATTTCAGATAGAAGTTAAATATATCTATTAAAAAACCATCATTGTTAAAAAAAAAAACAAGTAAGAAAATTGTAGTCGGTCTAGACCGACCATACGATACCTTATACCATGGTTTAGAAACCCTATCTCTTCGGTACAGCTAACTGGATGTAGAAAATAAGCAAAAACCAAATTTGAGTGGCATTGTTATTAATTTTTTTGGCTGCAGATATGAAAAAGTTCATATCGGGTGCTATATTTATATGTGGACTAGGTCAAAAATGGACCGATCCTGACCATATGTGGTAAAGTCACTTATATTTTGAAAAAATATATACAAACCAAATTTGAGAAAAATCTGTGCAATATTTTTGTTTTTTTGATAGATTTAAGTGAAGATCGGGAAGCAGCTCTATATGGGGCCTATGACTAAGAATTGTCCAATAGGTATTATTTTTGGACTACTGATTAATGGATACAATAAACACATACAAACCAAATTTTACTAAGATCTATATGATAATTTGGATCTTATGGCAATTTATGTCGATTTCATAGGGGTCATTTGTATGGGGACTAGGTCCGAACATGGACCGATTTTCACCAATTTCATCCTATGGCCGATAAAAGCTCACATACCAAATTTCATCAAAATATATTCACATTTGCGACCTGTAGTTTGATTACAAGGATTACATGGACACACAGACGGACGGACGGACATCGCTAAAACGACTCAGAAAGTGATTCTGAGCCGATCGGTATAATAAAAGATGGGTCTAGGTCAAATATTTTTGGCAGTTACAAACAGAAGCACAAAGTCATTATACCCAAACCACATAGTGGTATAGGGTATAAATATGAGATTTAATGAATATTGGAAATTATAATGGTATTGGAATTCAAAGCTTAACTATCGGCAACTGTATGAAAATAGTACACGTACCTAACAGTGTTTATTATAATATTGACTTTAAGATACAGCGGATGGTATCAACGATTCGAATTTAAGTTTTAACAAATTATTTATTAATGAAAACGAACAAGAATAGAAAAAATAAAATTAGGTTACATTGATTTCCATCGAAGACAGTTAAGGTGGATTCATCTTCGCGAACCGCAGTCTGCAGACTGAAGACTCGTTTGTTGAATTATAACAAGCAACCGGCAGCTCGATTCATTGTCTGTAGGTTGAGTTACTGCAGACATTATTTTTAAAAAGCTGTTCAGCTGTCACATTTGTAGTTTGCGAAATTAAAAAGTGTTATTATCAATTTTAAGCGCAAACTAGAAAGAAATAAAATGAATTGTGAAAATATGAGCCGCGAACAAATATTACTTTTGCTTCAATTAGAAATGGAAAAGTTTTGTTTATTGGCAAAATTGCTTTTGATTGAAGAAAAAAAAAGTTTGCTGTACGTGAAATATTGCGCGAACGTCGAATGAAAGGATATTGTGCTACATTAACACCAAGAATGCGTTTAACAGATCGTCGTTCGTAAGTTATTGTGTTCTATATGATTTTTTTTTATTAATCCTTGTTTAAGTTCTAATAGTTCTTACGCTTAGAGGCGTTTTCAAAGAGGATTTTTTTTTAACAGAAAAAACCACAAACTATAGTACTTTCTTTGGTAGGAAGGTCGCAACAATTTTATCGGTTCAGTTTTTTTTAATTAGCAACTAAACTTTAACAAAAAGCATATAGAACACAATAATTTACGAACGACGAGATGTTGAAACATTTAAAAGCTTTCACCGCATGGATCCGCAGAGTTGCGTACCTCTGATATAAGCTTCTCTAATTTATTCAAATCAAATTCAAACATTTAAAAACTTTCGCTTCTTTAGTTTATTCAAATCTGTAAATGCAGGTAAAAATGAGCCACCCAGTCAAACCAGTATATATTGAATTTAAACAACTTACCTTATTCCGCCATTTCGCACATATGATGGCATCACAGAGATGCCAAAGTATCACATAAAAAATAAACATTTCTTAAAAATCTTTAGGAAAATATAAAAAACAGTGGATGCCAATATTTTGTCTGCAAAATCAAATTAGTCTGCAGTCATAACGAATAAAAATTACTTGTTACTTTCCTCTCCTTTTCTATCGAGTAAACTTCATATAAAAAAAAATAGTCTGCAGACTGCGGTTCGCGCCGATGAATCCACCTTTACATGCCTGAAAGTTACAAAAAACTTAGATTTTTATGCCCTCCACTACGGAATTTTGCTGGCAAATAGTCCGTTTTTCGAGTGTAAGGTATCAAAAATTTTATGATTCCGTTTTGTAGAGAATTAAAAGAAATGCATCACTACTATTTTTTTTTTTTTATAAAAATTGTTTGTCCAAAATAACCGGCAAAGTCACCTAAACGAAACCCTGCAGTAACTGTGACTTGTGCCAAGTTTAATGATTTTTGGGGCGAATAAATATTTTCATGTTATATGGGCGTGGTCAATTTCAATGAAATTTTAATTTTTTCGTAATTTAGTTGGTAAAAGACTCTGGGCGAGCTCTCCTTATACTTTTTGCAAAGAAATGTATGAGGCGATCCCACTGTGCGGGTCGTTCATCGTTGAATCTTGTAGTAAAATTATAAATGTTTTGTCAAATATAATATTAAGATGAACGCAGTTAAAATTATTTAATTGGATGAAGTTATAAATAGTCCTACGATCCAATGTAACTTAAATTTCATGGATTAAAATAACTATTGTCATATAAATTTTACTAAGTATAGGTTAGTATTTGAATATGTTTAGACCTATTCACCTACTTGTTTTATACTTAATTTCTCGAATATATAACTTTTTGTATTACTCAAATCAATATTTAGCAGCCTTAGTTTGAAAAATTTATTAGTGCTTTTGTTTTCATTTATAACCGATGCTTTAAGTTTTCTCATAGTTTTTAAAGCACTTCGTAAAGAAATGGGCATTAAAATATGAAAAACCACTAAAAAACTCAAAGAAGATGTTTTTTCAATTAAACTTGTATTTATATATCGGTTTGATATCCTTTGAGTTTCCTTCGCATTCATAGTTTTCAACTCCTTTTTATTTTTTTAAAAACATTTTTTGAACGTTAGCTATTTCTTTATACCTTTCTCTTCCAGTTTTCCCAAAAAAGTTTTAATCGGTCTTAGTTGAAGAACATTAGGGGGTGTTAATTTCATTTGACAAAAGTGCTATTATGTTCTTTTTATATTTTCAATTGTAGTCTTAACGTAATGTGAAGGCGCTAAATCGGCCAAGTAAATTATTTTGTATCGTCGATGGAGTTTTTCTATATATTTCTGAGGAGCTGGTATATATATTTCATTATATATTGATCTGCTTCATTGAAAAATGTTTGTGAACGTGGAGTCCACTTATGACCAAGCAAAACAAATACTTTTCTGGGAACTACGTCGTCTACGACTTCCTCCTTTGGGGCCTTCTTAAAATCTCGCATTTACCACAATACTTGCAAGTTTATAAGGCCAACATTTTAGAGGAAATCACCAATATGGAGCCAGATGTTTAACGAGCAACAAATTCAAAATGCCCTAAAAAGAGCATTTGAGTTGTCTTTTGACCGATATCTTTTTTTCAAGTTAGTGTCATCACTTTCTTCAAATAAACTTTTCGGGAAAGCAGGGCATTATTTTGTTTATTTCTAACAAAATGCAGCCTATTCACATTGTTTCAGTATCACGATTTTTCTCTGTGGCCCATGATTTCAGCTTTTTAGTGATTTCGCACTTTCGAGTATAGTGACCTGCACTTCCTGCCAAATTGACTGTCTTCTAAATTAAATATTTTTTTTTATAATTCCAGATCCTTTAAAATGGCCAAAAATATCGTCTTTTGTTTTGGAAGGATTTTCCTCACTAAATTTACATACTATTTTATGACGCTCTTATTCATTGAGTGAAATTTTGAATACTAATGGATCAGAATACAATATGGTTTTATTCCGTCTTTAACAAAATTTTGTCTTTATTCACAGACAACGCATTTTTTAGAGCGCTTTTATAATCTTCCATCTTTTTTTATCGTTTTTCAAAACATAAAAGTTTATCAGAAGTTTAAGTATAATCATTTTCCTCTGCAATATATTTGTAGATAAACAAAAAAGCCTGCATGGATTTTAGTTACATCAATGCTCGTTAGTAGATACATTTTTCGTTTTACTATTCTATACAATGTTGTATTTTGAAAGATTCTGGATTATTTCAAAAATGTTTATGAGGTTTAAAATCTTATATACATTCACATTTAAAATATATTAAATTATATGTGATATTAAAATAATGTTATGGCTCTTTAAAGACATGTGAAATGATATACTGTATATTTTTCTAATAGAAGAAATAGGAAATGGAAAATTTTAAAAAATTAATTAAATTTCTCAAGGTTCAGAAAATACACACATGAAACCCACAATGTTCTGTTCTAAAGCAGCTAATACATATTTTTATTTTCATACCAATTATATGTATTTCTAAATTTTGTACGGTGCCCCACACAATCATGACTGTGTCTCGTTTTAATTTTTCGTTGTCTATACGAACATCACGTGTATTTTTTCACTTTTTTTTTTTTATTTCGAACACACACAGATTCAAGTGTAGCCTTATTTTAATTTCGTTTTCTTGCACGTGTACTGCTAAAAAAAAAAACAGAACATATTCTTCAACGTTTAATTTTTCCCACTCGCGATCGGAAAAATGAACGAAATTAAGTCATAAACAACATATAAAATTTCTCTGTTTTCTATTTTATTACTATCTTTTTATTTTTTTATTATTATTATTATTATCTTATTATTTTTATTTTTTTATAACTGCTAATTAATTATTTTAGATTTATTTAATAAATTTGGTTGAAACTATTGTTGTCGTTATTGTAGGGCTGTTTCAGCTTTTTTCGAACGGGAGTGGATAGTTTTAATTTTTAGATGTACGCATTGAAGAACATGTGCTGTTTTTTTAGCAGTGCACGTGCAAGAAAACGAACTTAAAATAAAGCTACACTCGAATCTGTATCGCTTATGTGTGTTCGAAACAAAAAATACGTGATAGAAAAATGTTCGTGTAGATAACGAAATATTAAAACGAAACACAGTCATGATTGTGTTGGGCATCGTACAAAATTTAGAAACACACAAAATGAATATGAAAATAAAAATATGTGTTTGTTGGTCTGAGCTATGTTCGTTTACATATATATATATATGTACGAGTTTTTTATTGAGTGTGTGTTTTTTTAAGAACTCTACTATTTCTCCCTTAAATATGATATTTCGCAGCAAAAAAGAGCTCCTTCGTTATGACACATTTAAATTTCAATCAAACTGATATATCATGACATCCTAAGTACCGCTTTATATGTACTTCACAGGATTCATAGAAGTTAACTTCTGCCTTATGACAAGCCCATGTTGAATTCATTTATGATGATCCAACTTTTCAACACATTCGGATCACAAGAGTAGCATCTGGTTCACTTCTTTGGATGCTCAAACACTATGTGGTCAGGGTATAATGAGCTTGTGCTGATGTTTGTACCCAAATAAATGTTACATACATAGACACATTTTTGTATAATACCGATCGACTCTGAATAACTTTCTCAGTCGATTTAGCGATGTCTGTCCGTCCGTCTATCAGTCTGTCCGTCTCTCCATTTGTGTGTCGATGTAAATCTTTTAACCAATCTACAGGTCGCAACTATGAATATACATTGAGTGACAATACCATGGAAACTTTTATCAAAACATGTTTTTGATGACTTGAACAGTCAGTGCTATAAAATTGTACCATTAAATTAATAATTCTTTCATCCATTTAAAAATTTAACATAAAATAGCTTAATTCAGAAAAAAACAAAAGATTGTAAACCTTTAGCTTAAAGGGGGGTAAGGTTTTAAAACCTTTTTTCTTTTCTGAATGTACAACATGTCTAGAGTGTTGTGTCAATATTTCAATGAAATTGGAGCAAAATTAAGAAGATACAGCATTTAAAACGAACGGCCTCATGCGGTATATCGTATATAAATCAGTTTTTAAAAATCTTTAAATCGATTTTCTCGCAAATAATATGTTTTAAGTCCGTCAACATCAGACTCAAAATCTACTTGGCCGATTCTTTTGAAATTTCATACACTATTTCTATACATAAATCGCCAGGTAATCACGAAGAGTTTTTTTCTTTTACCATTGTTCCCCATTTTTTAACAACAAATTCACCGAAATTTTGTAGCAAAAATCGTGTTTTTCACTGCAAAATGCTGCCAAAAATAAAAAAAAATTTAAAAAAGCTCTTCGTGATTACCTCGGAAACATGTCAGCTTTTAAACGCATTTCGATTTTTTTATTTCATATGATCCGGTAACGAATTATGATGTTCACCGCAAAAAAATATTTTCGAGGTGCCGCCGGAGATTCGTTGCCCGGACTTATTTATTAAAATTTTTAATTCAAAATTTTTTCAAAGATGCTTCCTTCAAATGTTATACTATTATACGTTTATATGAAACAAATAATCCAACATTTTTTTAGCCTTTAAAAACATTACCCCCCCCCCCCCTCCCTTAAGACCAGCAGCAAAATCATTTATTAATCTAATTAATTAATTAATTAAAGGATTAAAGCATTGAAAAACACAATTGTGGTTAAAAAAACAGTTGAAAGAACACATCAGAAACTTTAAATATCTAAATAACGGTTAAGATTTTATAAATTTTTTTTCATAACATCTATTTTTATTGTTTTAATCAACTTTGGCACAGAAGCTTAAAAGTTTCCATAGTTTTGGCATCTCTAAAAAATACACTTTTTCCTTTATCTTCTTCTTTATAGAATGTTTTTGTTAACAATAAAGAACATACCAAAGAGTGATTTCACCAAAAAAGAAACATAATTTTAGGACTTAACGCGAAATTATTAAAAAAAGTAAGAAAATTATAGTCGGTCTAGACCGACTATACGATACCCTACACCATGGTTTGGAGACCCTATCTCTTCGGTCTAACAGTGGATATAGAAAATAAGCATAAACCAAATTTGAGAGGCATTGTTATTAATTTTTTTGGCTGCAGATATGAAAAAGATCACATCGGATGCTATATTTATATGGGGACTAGGTCGAAAAATGGACTGATCATGACCATATTTGGTAGAATCACTTATATTTTGCAAAAATATATACAAACCGAATTTGATAAAAATCTGTCCAATATTTTTGTTTTCTGATAGATTTAAGTGAAAATCGGGAAGCAGCTTTATATGGGGGCTATGACAAAAAATTGCCATATGGGGTTTATTTTTGGACAACTAATAAATGGATGTTATGAACACACACTAATCCAATTTGACCGAGATCTATAAGATAATTCGGATCTTATGGCAATTAAAGTCGATTTCATAAGGGTCATTTGTATGGGGACTAGGTCTGAACATGGACCGGATTTAATCAATTTCAATCATATGGCCGATATAAGCTTACATACCAAATTTCCTCAAAATATATTCATATTTGCGACCTGTAGTTTGATTACAAGGTTTACATGGACACACAGACGGATGGACAGACAGACAGGCGGACGGACGGACATCGCTAAATCGACTCAGAAAGTGATTGTGAGTCAATCGGTATAATAAAAGACGACTCTAGGTCAAATGTTTTGGGTATTACAAACAGCAGCACAAACCACATAGTGGTATAGGTTATAACAAGTGTGGAACATTCAGAATTTTATAAAAGTTTCCAATGTGTTGTCACCCACTGCATACCAATGAAATTTAGTATATATCCTTTTATCGGCAATAGTGTTAACCCTATTGAAATTGGAGCATATCGCTGCATATTTAGACGTACTCCCAATACAAATGACCCGTATGAGATCGACATAAATTGCGATAATTTTCAAATTGTTATATAGATCTCGGTTGATTTGGTCTATTATACTCATTAATCCGTGGTCCCAACAAAAGGCTGCCAAGCAGTTTTTAACCATAGCCCCCATATAAAGCTACTTCCCGATCTTCTCTCAAATCAATCAAAAAACAAAAATATTTCTTAAATTTGGTTTCTGAAAATTTTTGCAAGTTACTACCAGATATGGTCAGGATCCATCCATTCTTCGACCTAGTCCCCATACAAATATAATAAAAAAATGTTCATACCTCCAGGCAAAAAAAAAATGATAACAATGCCACTTAAATTTTTTATGCGTATTTTCGATATCCAATTTATGTTGGACCTAAAATCCTTCCTCTAAACGCATGGTATCGTATATTGTTTACTTACTTGTTTTCTGTTAGGATGTTCCAAACCTATAACCTATTCGAAAAAGAGACATTTTTAACCTATTTAGCACAAAATTTTAATTATAATTATATATGAATGTTTGAGACCTAATGAATCATAATCGAAATTTGGCTATTCGTAAGTTAAGGAACGTTTCATTTGAAGGCGAAGAAAGAAAAACAAATAAAAAGTTATATTAATTTTAGGTCGTCCTTCAATCATTCCAAAAACAAATACCCAATTTCAATCAAATATAGCTTTATCTTATTTATTTCAGAGTCGTCAGAGTCATTTAATGTTTTTCCAAGTTTATCGTGCAAAGCATTTTATGAATATTTTTACTGTTTATTTTGTTTTTTGTTTTAAATTTTTTTAAGACTTTCGCTTGATTTTAAAGTAAAAGTTATTTTGTTTTGACATTTGCATGCCAATAAAATCTCATTTAGTATTAATGTTACCCCTACCACCAACAGGAAAAAAATATGACGAAAAGGAAACCAAAATAAACAATAGAATAATAATTTCATTATTTCATTTAAACATTTTTCACCTGTTTGCCAACTGTATGAATATTCTTTACGCAAAGCACTTATAAATACTAAGCGAGCTAAAAAGCCTAGCCAAGCCAATAACTCCCCATTAGAGCAGTTCTGAATACAGACTATGGAAGTATATGTATGTAGTTATTACCTTGTACTACACAGAGTATAATTCTTTAACGAAACATATTCCCTGGCGTAGGTAACTAACAACACAAATGGCCACGTATTGTAATCAAAAAATCATGTTGTTTTTTCTGCTGTTGAACTTTTACAAAACTCGATATACCAAAAAGGTCTAGTGTTTTAGGTCTTCTTTGAACTTTTATACATATTCCCAACACCAAATAGTGGAAACATAACAACAAAAAATCCTAACACGCTACACAGTTTTCCAATAAAAAAAAAAAAACGTATTTAATACTTGGGATTTAAGAAACGATACAAAGCTATTTTTTATACTTTTTTTGATATTTTGATTTGGAAAATCGTTAAGTTAAATTTAAGCGTCCTGACTTTACATTCTAGGCCATAAACGCCATGTGTAGTGACGATGGTAGGCTAATGATTTCGCTTTGCTTTATTCGTTCATTTCCAAACACAAAAAAATCGTTAAAAATTTTGTAGATTTATTTTTTTTTTATTCATCTACTTTGTACAGAAATTATATATGCACACGCAAATATAATTAAGAAACTGAAAAATATACAACAACTGTAAAAATTATATGTGTTCTGTATACAACAAGAATATCTAGATTCAATATCCTTAGTTAAACCACAAAAAGAAAAAATAAACTTTAACTTATACGCACGCAAAATATGCAACAAAAAATACACTGAACCTAATCCAACAAATAAAATTACAGTTTGTCAAGGTCGACCACTATACATTCTACATGGTAACGGTAGTTATATACTGACAGTGTAAGCTATTAACTAGACAAAAATATAGAATGATAGAAAATCTATAAAAGTACGTAAAAGAAAGAAATTAACTCCACTCCACAGAGAGTAACAAATTCTGCAAGTGTGAATCTAGTCTTAAATTTCAAATCTTAGTAGACAAAAATATACATAGAGAAAACAGACTGGTGATAAGGTCAATATCTAATGGATTTACCCCTCTGAATGTTCTTTTATAAATTATTAAAAACTCGAAATTTAAGTTTGACAACTTTTTGTACTTCCCTCGTAGTTAATTAAAAATCAACTTTACTCCTGCCAAATACTCTCTGCTAATAGTCTGCTGAACAAGCTGCCGTCATTTAGTTTGTGTTTGACAACCATTAAAAGCGACAACCTCGAATTTTATATATATATATATGGGGGATTTCATGTCAAGTGCACCAACTTTTGAAATCGATGTCTTCCGATCGGGATGAAATTTGCACCAAGGTTAGTCCTATTGGACACAAATTTTCAACAAGATCGGTCAAGAGCTCTCTGAGTTAGAGGGGATCAAAATTTGACATTTTGGCCAAACAGGTGTTTTTTCTCATCCATGTAACTTATTACCTATTGTTCTTAGAAAATTTTCTCCCAAATAGTTTAGATAGCTATTTCTTCAATATTTCGGAAAAAATACTGGGAGTGGGATATCTATCAAAATAAATGTTTTGTAACTCAAGCCAACGGTTTTTAAATTTTTCACAAATGCACTATTTTGAATTTTTTCCTATTTGTGTGTAAAACCTTACAAATAAAACTTATACTGAGAAACTAGACAAATTAACCTTTCCGAAGGTATGTAACATACCTTCATAACATAACAGAAGAGAATGGTTCTCTGTAACCTGAAAGAGTTATTTGCAACATTTCAATCTGAACACGAGGATGTTAAAATTGGCTTCACGAAATTAACCCAAATGAGGCCAAAACATTGCGTTTTGGCAGGAAGCAGCGGAACTCACACAGTATGCGTTTGCATTTACCATGAAAATGTTAAACTGATGTTGAAGGAAATCAAATTCGTCCCGATCGGAAGACATCGGTTTCAAAAGTTGGTGCACTTGACATGAAATCTTTTTATATATATATATTAATGTAGAAAGTGAAATACGAGTGTTCCTTAAAAACTCTTTTTTGTTGAAAAAACCAGCACCAAAACTAACCAAAGGCTTGATAAATAGCATGTAAATCATCGATAAAATCCCTGGAATAATATTGGACGATCCGAGAGTGAAAGTGCTGAGTGAAAGAGGCTGTAGGCATCTCAACTGAGCGGTAAATCCATTGCTACACTCGACCATAAGCGCTACCCTGGTATCACTTTAATGGAGTGTTTGGTAATGTTCAGCTATCCGAGAGAATTTTTGTGCCGATTCGTAATCGTGAACGAAATATGGATCCATCACAATACACTAGAGACAAAAAAACACTCAAAGCAGTCGACTTCTCCAGGTAAACGTACTCCAAAAATGGTTCAAAGTCATGGCTACAGTTTATTGGGATGAATGCGGTGTATAATTTAAATAATTACACTTTTTATTATTTGTTTAAAAACAGCCGCTCATGCGACTGTTTACTTTCACGTCTCTTTATTAATTCTTTTTCTATACTAATTTTAACGTATATCTACCTACGTACGCGCGCACATGCATTGTACACGCGTACACATACACTTACATTATGTGTAACTGAGTAGACGAGTGAATTTGCGTATTAAGCAGTTCACACGTAACTATACTACAGTACAATTGTGAGAAATACTTTTCTCACGCTTGAGTTCGGTGCAGGTGGATATATTTAGTTACAATTAGTAATTTAATTTTACTATTTAGTTACCGTACAGAAGGTAGGGTAACTATGACTTATCAAACACACTACACCTCCCTTTTACAGAAAAAGAATGATATATATTCCTGATCATTCTTTCATATACTTATAGTATTTTTAAATTTAGTTTGAAAAAAAAATATTAGGTCTCAAGATCTATTTTGGGTTTTTCACCTTCCCTTTTTTCCTTAAAATAAAATTAAATTTTAATTAATTCGATTTTGAAATTTATTTTTAATTTTAATTTAAATTTTATAAAGTTATTTAAAATTAATGTTGTAGGTAAAATTATAATTTATATGTAAAATGTTTTCTTCTTTTTTTTTTGAATGTTAGTTTACAATAAATTCTTCTTTTATTTTTAATGTTGGTTTACAATAAATTCTTCTCTTTTTCTTAAATTAATTATAATGTTAATTTTAAAAATTTTAAATTTTATATTTAGAATTGTTGTTAAATTTTAATCTTAAACTTATTTTGACCTGGCCAGGTATTTTTAAAATTAGAATGAAAAATTTTTTTTTTTTTTTTTTTTTAGCTACATTGTTTTAGTCTATTTTTATGTACATTGGCTTTTTTACCGTCACTCATTGATAGGGTACAATTACCTAATTCGTCTATTTTCTCTACCGAATAAGGTCCCTTAAACAAGCTTTCCAGTTTATGGCCCGCATTGTTCTCTATCAAAACCAAATCTCCTATTTTTATTTCAATGGGATTAATTCTTCTATCGTACAGAGTCTTACTACTTTGTTTTTGCCTTTCTATCATACTCGCAGCTCGCTGCTGCGCCGTCTGAAGCCTATACTTTACCTCTTTTTCGTATGACTCTATGTTATATATTGGGTCAACGATATTGTTATCAAGAAATGGTATGTTAGGTGATTTCTTACCAAATATCAGTTCATACGGACAGTACCCATGGACAGTAGAAGGTGTTGTATTGAAGCAATACGTGAAGTATGTCAACCATTCGTCCCAATCTGTTCTGTCCGCTGAAAGATATGAACGAACGTATTCGTTAAATGTTCTATGTGATCTTTCTATAGTACCCAACGTTTGATGATGGTATGCTGTCGATGTTGTGTACTCAATATTCAGCAATCCACAAAGCTCCTGTATGGTCTGGTTCTTATACTCCGTTCCCATATCAGTCAGAATTCTATTCATTGGACCGTATATTAAAATGAAATTTTCAAAAATAGCCTTGGCTACGGTTTTAGCCTGTTTGTCAGGAATTGGTATAGTGATCAAATACTTCGTTAGATCACATATTATGGTTATGGCATATTCATTGCCGTTATTAGATTTAATAAAAGGACCAATTGTGTCAATAACGACTATATCGAATGCTTTCACTGGTGTTTCCGTTATCACCATTGGTTCCCTTGTTTTCGGTAGGGATTTATTTGTCTGACACTGCTTACATCCTTTTATATAGTTACGTATGTCTCTTGACATTCCGTTCCAGAAATATTTTTCATTTATTTTCGCTGTCATCCTTGTTATCCCTGGATGACCTCCGTATAAAGGATCATTGTGATATTTTTCTAGGAGTGTGTTTTTCTGCTCGTCAGCAGTAACATTTATTCTCCGTGGCGCTAGAGCTATTATTAATTTTTTTAATTCTTTGTTCCCTATTTCTTTAAACACATTGATTCGAATCTTCTCAAATATTTTGTCATTTAGTGATAGTTGCAACTTTTTGATGCCTTTGTTGTCGGTCATATTCTCCAACCTAGGGAAGAATTGATTTAGATCAACTTTCCCATTAACAATAAGGTCATCTATCCTAAGCTCCTCTAAAGTTATTTTCCCGTGTTTAAGGTAACACCTCGGTGTTTTGCCTTGTAAGTCAAACTTTAGGCGAACATTTTTTCTTACTTCCTTTATACTAAGTGTTTCATAAACCCTTGGGGTTGTCGTTATACTCTTTATTTTCTCATCTATTCCTGGTTGTGTTTTTCTAGATTTTGTTCTAGTGGTTACCATAAAAATGTTTCTGCTAGTTTTTATGTCTGCTATTGTTATTCTGGATAAAGCGTCTGCCGCATGGTTATCCTTTCCCCTCAGGTACTCTATTGTAAAATCATACTCTTCTAAATCCAATCTCATTCGCGTCAATTTTGAGGAAGGGTTTTTCATCGAGAACAAGTACGACAGTGGTCTGTGATCGCTTCTCACTAAAAATCTCGTGCCATATATGTATGGTCTGAAATATGTAATCGCCCAGTGTACAGCTGCTAATTCCTGTTCAATAGTAGATTTGTTCGCTTCACCTTTCGTGAACGATCGTGAGGCATATGCTATTGGAAGTTGTATTCCATCATGCTCTTGGCTTAGCACTGCACCGCATGCATATTTACTTGCATCGGTTGTGATACAGAATTGTTCATCAAAATTGGGATATTGTAATATTCTTGGGTTCAGTAGTGAGTTTTTCAAATATTCGAATGCTTTCTCACACTCTCTACTCCATTCGAATTTTGTATTTTTCCTACATAATCTCGTTAAGAGACGAGCGTGTTCCGCAAAATTAGGAACAAAACGTCTATAGTAATTGCAAAATGCTACAAATCGTTTTGTTTCATCGGCATTTTTAGGTGTGGGATAGTCTTGAATTATTTTGAATTTGCTATCGTCTGGAAGAATGCCTTTATCTGTACATTTGTGTCCCAAATAAGTCACTTCATGACTGAAAAATGAACATTTTCCTGGATGTAGTTTAAGGTTATATTTCCGACAGGTTTCAAAAACATCTACCAGATTCCTAATCATGTGTCGTTCTGAACGACCAATTACAACTAAATCATCCATATATAAGAAAGCTTGAGCTGGTGATAAACCAGCGAATGCAATTGTCATCATTCTCTGAAATGAATTTGGGGCTATTTTAAGCCCGTATGGGAGGCGCTTAAAACGGAATGATCCCTTATCTGTTGAAAATGATGTGATATCCCTGGAGTCCTCATCTAATTCAATTTGATGAAACCCAGACGTTAAGTCTAGACAAGAAAAATATTTCGCTTTGCCAAGTTGATCAAGAATGTCATCTATTCTTGGTAATGGAAATTTATCTGCAATCAATTTTTTATTAACCGCCCTGTAATCTACTACTAATCTCCATCTTTTATTAACGCTTCCAGCTAAAGATTTTTTCGGTACTAATAATATTGGGCTATTGTATTCAGAAGCTGATGGTTCAATTATACCATCTTTTATTAATTTATCCACTTGTCCTGTTATTTCCTCCTTATGCGCATAAGGTATCCTATAGTTTTTAATATATGTTGGTTCTATATCCTTTAAACGCAATTTTTGCCTGTAAAAATTATTCGCAGATATTTTTTCTGTTTCTAGTGCGAAAACATCAATATATTTCATGCATATTTCCTTTAGTTCATTCTCAATGAATTTAGGAAATTTTTCGGACAATATCTTAAATTTATCATCGTTATTCTGACACTCGACCATTGATACTGTTTCATAATTATCCAAGCTTTCAGTCTCTATTTGAGCATCAGATATAACAACTTCTTCGTC
Source organism: Cordilura impudica (assembly GCA_963682025.1). NCBI lineage: Eukaryota > Metazoa > Arthropoda > Insecta > Diptera > Scathophagidae > Cordilura > Cordilura impudica. The sequence continues at coordinate 135,161,488 of OY821517.1, forward strand.
TGTTGTATTCATTATACGTACAAAAGTTTGTGAGGCGTTAGAAATTGTATTTGCTATAAATATCCCCTCCTTAGGGGTTTGGTTAGGAATTAATATGTCCCCCTTTGAATCTCCTACATTTATTCTTCTAATTACCTCTGATCTCGCAGGTAATGATATTGTGTTGATGTTTGGGTATTTTCGCATTTTCATCCGTATACTTTGTGGGAAATCATCTGGTCTTAATACTATCCAATCTTGATCCGTTCCATATTCTAGTTTACAATTGTACTTTCTAATGAAGTCAAGTCCCAATATTCCATCAGATGGAACTGGAAAGTCATCATCTACCACATGGAGTTTATGTTTAACTAACAGATTTTCAAATATCAGATCCGTTGTGACCTTTCCCCTAGTATAGGTTATACCCTTTCCTATGCCATGTAGGCTAATTGTGTTGGATGTATCTATTCTTTCAAATTTATTCTGTCCGCTTTTTATTATTGATATGTCCGCACCTGTGTCTACCAAAAATGTCGACACCCCTTCATTGAATTTTGATTTTAGTGAAATATATGATGCTGAATTCAGATTAACGTTTAAGATTCTACTATTTCTAATTATTTCATCTATTGAGTACCCGGGGATTGTACGTTTTCCGTACTCCCATGCAAAGCCCGGACATCACGTCCTCTATTGTTATTGCGGTTGTTATAGTTCCCGCTGTAGTTATTATTGTTCCTGTTGTAACTGTCACGGCCATTATATTGCCTATTGACCTCATTGTTACCATTGTGGGACTGGTTACTCCCACTGTTGTATCTCCTGTTATTGTTACTACGACCGCTATTTCCGGTGTAATTTCCACGTCGGCTAAAATTTGCGTAGGATCGCCCACGTCTTTGACCCTGGGTATTGTGCATATCCCTGTTATAGTACATTATTGTACTATTTTTAGGCGCATCGGTTGAACAACTTATAAACTTAGCTACCGCATCATTGAGAGTGTTAAATTGACCTGCTTCTAGTATGAGTCCCACTCTGTCGTTGGTACTGTTTTTTGTCATTGCCTTTACAGCAATGTTTGTTGTGTATTTTTCGGCTAGTGTAGTATTTAAACCGTCCACTATGTAGGCGCTTTGTAATCTTTTCGCCAGTTCTTCTATCTCTTTGGTGTAGTCATTTGGTGTCCTACCACACTGTTTGAGATTCATTATCTTTGCCGAAAGCAACTCAACGGACTCGCCCTTGACTGTTGTTTTTAACCTAGCTATTATGCCGGCTAAATTTACTTCATTACCCTCTATGAGAGTACGTGCCGTTCCCTTCAATTTAGTCTTTACTAAATTGACGGCCACCGCATCCTGGTCTTCCGCAATTGAATCCACCAGTGTTAATGCATCCAGAAAACTTTGTAGGTTCTCTGCCCTACCATCAAAATCAGGTATGATTCTGGATGCTGTCCTTAAAAATTCCGTTGCTGTTTGTGGCATGTTTGCGCTTATTATTTCTGTCTGTATTGCTAATTTATTTTTGTCATCCGCAAATTCTACCCTTTCATGTAATGAGTTGGGCAATTCTACTTCAAGACCCCTACGAGCTGCTACACTGATGAGTTTACTTCTTAGGTCAATGAAAAAACCCTCTGCTGCAACCTTATGTGCGGGTGTTAAACGCTGATAATTTACGTTTAATACGACTCTTATTTCTTCAAGTCGTAAGTAGAGGTTTTTTAGATGTTTTTCAACAGTTTCCTCTTTGGTAGGCCTATCGCTATTGAGGCATTTATAGGACTTGTCAAATTCCTCTCTGATAAGTCTGCACTGGCCTAGTATCGCAGACCAGTCCATACATGCAGATTAAAATTGACTTTTGTCTGCTAGGACAGAAAATCTTACCAGAAAATCGCACAAAAAAAAATATTCAAAATATTTGTCATTTAGGATTTGTCCCCCAAAGTTCCTGCTATATTAGCAATTAATTCAAATATTCAACAAAATAAAGTAATTCAATAATAGGACTCCTCCGGCACTTTATGTAAAATTTTATTCTCTTTAGTCAGTATTTTTAATAATGATGACAAAATAAAAAAATTTTGATAATATATAACATGATGTTATCGCAGTCTCTGCTTTGTTCTCTTTCTTTTTTTTTTTTGTTTAAATCTATTCGAGGAGTATATAATTTTAAAATCTTATGGGCCCATTTTTAAACCTTGTCAAGGTTGTCGCCTCTACTTAGATATCTCTTACGGAGAGATCTTTTGTGCAGTAGGTATAATTTTAGCGTTAAGTTTACCCCGCTTATCAATACCAAGCACAATGTGAGGTACCACAAGGATTGTATTTGGTTTGTGTGGTCGACAACCTCAACGTTGGTTATTACATTTGCGTTCGGGTTTTCTAATTTTGATTCCGGCTTACCCATGTTAAAATATAATTTATCTTTTAATTTCCTATTCCCAATAAAAATCAATATTTAAATTTATATTAAAGAATCAATATTTTAGTTTTAATGATACATTAAATATTTTAAATTGTCGATTTATTCCTAAATATGATGACTTTTCTATGTTCTGTTCTATATATTAAGTTATTCTATTTTATAGAAAAATTCACAGTTTAATTAATTTTAAAGTGAGTTCAATATTAATAATCATGTTTTTTTGTTTTTAAAAAATTTTTTTTTTTTTTTTAATATAATTAAATACATAATTTTTTTTCTAATATTTTGTATTCAAATTTCTTTTCAATTGATTGATTTTAACAAAAAAAAATGTTATCAATACGAGTATCGAAGAAATCAATATTTAACTACTATGTAATATGTATGATTCAACTTATTTAAAAAATAAAATATGCTACTTAGCTGTTGTTTTATTCTCCAGCTGCTGTAGATGATGGTTACTGTTGTTGACGTAGAGTTTGATGAATCTGTTGCTGGGGTTGCTTATTCATGTTGTTATTACCGTTTTTCGACTCTTCACTTTTTACAATTATTTTGGCTGTTACACTTTTGGTATTCCAGTTTGATGAATCCGTTGTTGCTGCGGTTGCTTATTCATGTCGTTATTACCTTTTTCAACTCTTCACTTTTTTACAATTATTTTGGCTTTTACATTTTTGGTATTCCTTCTTAACAAATTTTTAATTGTTGATTAAATTTAAATGTTGATTAATAATGTACGTTTTTCGACTCTTCACTTTTTTTACAATTATTTTGGCTTTTACACTTTTGGTATTCCTTCTTAACAAATTTTCAATTGTTGATTAAATTTAAATGTTGATTAATAATATACGTTTTTCGACTTTTCATGCTTGGTATATGTAGTTATTGTTTTTCTGATTTTTTCACAAATTAAATTTTTTCTTAAAATTTTAATTGACTTATTATTTTTTTCATATTTTATTTTTTTTCATTGGCAGGATCGCCATATAATTTAAATAATTACACTTTTTATTATTTGTTTAAAAACAGCCGCTCATGCGACTGTTTACTTTCACGTCTCTTTATTAATTCTTTTTCTATACTAATTTTAACGTATATCTACCTACGTACGCGCGCACATGCATTGTACACGCGTACACATACACTTACATTATGTGTAACTGAGTAGACGAGTGAATTTGCGTATTAAGCAGTTCACACGTAACTATACTACAGTACAATTGTGAGAAATACTTTTCTCACGCTTGAGTTCGGTGCAGGTGGATATATTTAGTTACAATTAGTAATTTAATTTTACTATTTAGTTACCGTACAGAAGGTAGGGTAACTATGACTTATCAAACACACTACAGGTGTCACTCACACCATTTGCCTTGAAAAGTGTAAAACTCACACCTGCGAATATTATTCACAGCTGTTGGATAGCTTCGACGATAAACGAGCTCTGCCACCATGACAATGCACCGGCGCACACGTCTGTAGTCGCCATGGCAAAAATCCATAAATTGGGCTCCGAATTTATACCCCATCCAGCATATTCTGCTGATTTGGTCCCCGCGACTTTATGATGTTTCCTAACCTGAAGAAATGGCTTGGCGGTTAGAAATTTGGGTCGAATGAAGATGTCGTCACTGAAACAAATGCCTATTTCGAGGGCTTTGTGAAAACCTATTATTTGAAGGAACTAAAGTATTGGAAAAACGCTGGACTAAAACGTATCAAAAAATATCTGTTATTCAAAAAGTCGCTGAGTTATCAAACCGTCCTCGTATATTTAAAATAATAACATTAACAGCAACTGTAATTATCTTATAATCCCAAAATTTTAAAATTTCAGAGTCTATAAGAATCGCAATTTTTGATATTTTTTATTTTAATTTTTAAAAATCAAACCTAATTTAAGTCCAAAATTTTGGAACTTTTGGGCCTCTCATGTCTAAAAAAAATATCACGTTAGAGCTGTTTAATGTATTACACATGTAAGACTTAAAACTTACAAACTATTTTCTTTTTTTAAGTACGTCATTATGTCGAAATCCTATCCTACAAAACCGCAATAATATCATTTGATATATAATGGATATATATCACGATATAGCTGCTTAAACCAAAATTGAAAACTATGGATAAATTAAAGTCAATACTTTGTAGGTACAGAAGTTAGCAAAAATATAAGCCGTCTATAAAATCTTTAAAGCCCCCGCCTCTTCAAAATAAATATTGCGCTAAACACGTAAACTAGATTAGTCAGGAGACATAAGTTTATATAATAACTAGCTGGACCCGGCAAACGTTGTTTTGCCCTCAATGAATTTTTAATTTCAGTTAGAATCTGTATATATCTATATAAAAAAACGTTTGTGCATTTGTTAATATTAAAACTGTTAAAGAAAAACCATGTTTTATTTATGAAAATTAAAATAAATATTTATTGTAACATACGTATGTATAAGAATGACCAATATATTTTTATCATTGTAATTCTAAAAAGAGTGAACGATAGTTTTAGTTTCCTTATTCTGGCAGTAAATTTTCTGGCTTTCCGACATGGGAAAAACAACTGTTTTCGAAGTCCAAACCACATATTTGCAATGATTGTCCTTGAGATTTATTGATGGTCATGGTAAAGCCCAATCTGTTCGGAAATTGCAATCTTTTGAATGTTATCAGTATGTCGGTAGGAATCATAGGAATTTTTGGCAGCAAGACATGTTCTCCTTTAAATTTGCCTTTGAGAATTGAGTATTATCCTCTCAACAATTAACCTGGTGCCATTACATAGTCTCGGAGCGTTGAGGTTACGTAGCAAAATTATTGGAGAACCAACTTTTAATTTTAATAAATGTGGAGGTAGATCGGGTACATCAAGTGAATTCAAAAATTCTGTTGGATAATTGACTGCTTCATTTTCTTCAACATCACTATCCATAGATTTGAAATACCACTTTCGGAATCAATCATGTCCTGAATAATAACATTAATATTATCGGCAGCGAAATTTTTTGCGACTTAAATAGTTCTTTCACTTAACCAAGTAGTTGTTTTGAAAACTGGTCAGCCGTTGGATCATGGATAATAAAATAAGAGCTCCACCAAAAAGTCTTTCATTGCCTTTCAAATCTTTTAAAGTTCTATGTAGTGCTTCTAAGGAATGTTTGTAAGCCATGTTATATTCATCCCAAATAATAATATTGAATTTTTGCAGAACTTTTGCCGTACCGGAATGTTTTTTTTATATTAATACGGCATTCTCATTCGTTTGTACATTTAACGGTGATTTGAATGCTGAATGAGCTGAGCGACCACCATGCAATAATGTTGCGGCTATTCCGGATAAAGCAATAGCCAATGCAATTTTTCCTTCCTCTTTGGTTAGAATATTTGTATATAAAAACGTTTGTGAATTTTGGAAATTATAAAATTTAAATAAATTTGACAACTCATTATTTTTCTAACGCCAGCGCCATCTACCGGGTCCAACAAAAAAAAATTTTGCATCATCTAACATACATATATGTACATTCTTAGTTTCAATAAAATCGCACCGTAAATAAGACTATTCGAAATGACATTACCCCAGCGCCACCTATCGGGTTCATTTATACATACAAAAATTTCCTATGATAAAACATCCATACATTCTGAAGTGCAGTCAAATCGCACTAAATAAAAAAATAAAAAAAAACAAAAAAGGAGGAGTTTAACTTCTTATATATAAAATTCTCGTGTCGCAGTCTCTGTAATTGAACTCCTCCGAAACGGCTTGACCGATTCTCATGAAATTTTGTGTGGATGTTGGGTAGGTCTCAGAAACGGACAACAGGTATTTTTTTTTTTTGATATCTCAAGTGTGTGTGGCACTTATGGCTATCATAGTACTCCAGATATCTGATTTTAAAAGTTCACTTTGTATGGGGGGTACCCCTCCCAGTGGCCCTATCAAAAAAAAATATAAACGTTGTCCGATTCTCAGACCTACCCAATATGCGCACAACATTTCATGAAAATCGGTAGAGCCGTTTCGGCGGAATTGTACCACAAACACCGCCACAGAAGAATTTTATATATAAGATTATTAGAAGACTTTGTGGGAATACAAAAATATTTTTATTAACCCAAAAAGCATAAATTTAAGCAATTATTGAATTTATAAATTTTCACTTGAGCCAAATAATATGTTAAAAAAAATTTTTTTTTTAAATCATTCTCGACTCGAAAAACACAATTACTTTACTACATATATCAAAATTTTGAAATTACCATTAAAGTTTTCAACCTCTGAGAATACCATGACATAATTTTATTTTTCAATAAATTTCCCAAATTTTGTTTTCCTTCAGGGAAGTTGGTGAATGTTGTCAAATAGTATTGAAAAATTATATTTTATATACGATAACATGACTATGCGTGTGCATTTAGACATTTTTTCGTCTAGCCTTTATGCATGACGTACAATTTCTTGCTATTATTTCCACAATATGCTAAGCCAAATTTAATATATTGTCAAATTCAGTTAAGGATTTTCATTCACGGCATCTTAAGAAATTTTACCAATTGTTCTCAAAATTTACAATAAAAATTTGATCCGTTTGTTACAAAGCAACAAAAACAAGTGAGAAATATACGATACCCTATACTATAAATAAAGAGAAAGTCCGCCTAAAAGGATACAGAAAATGAGCTTAAACTAAACTTGAGGTATATTGTTATAAATTTGTTGTCTGCCGATGTTAAAAAGTTCAGATCAGATGCTTTTTCTTTATATAAAAGTCAAATTTCGGGAAAATCTGTGTAATATGTTTGTTTTTTTTTATACCTTATAAATTTGTTATCTGCCGATGTTAAAAATTTCATATCGGATGCTTTTTTATATAAAAGTCAAATTTCGGAAAAATCTGTGCAATTCTTTTGTTTTTTTTTTTATACCCTTTACCCCTAAATGGTCAGCATATTATGACTTTGTGCCGTTATTTGTAACTACCAAAAATATTTCACCCATACCTAACTTTTATTATACCGATCGATTCAGAATCAATTTTTGACCCGATTTAGCGATGTCCGTCCGTCTTTCCGTCTGTCTGTGTGCCCATGTAAACTTTGTAATCAAAATGCAGGTCGCAAATATGAATATGTTTTGATAAAATTTTGTGTATAAGCTTCTATCAGCCATAGGATTACCGCTATTGAAATTGGTGAAAATCGGTTCATGTTAAGACTACCGCATAAAAATGACTCTTATGAGATCGACTAAAATTGCCATAAGATCTAAATTATCATGTAGATCTCAGTCAAATTGGGTTTGTGTGTGTTTATTACATCCATTTATCAGTGGTCCAAAAATAAACCCTATAGGACAATTCTTATTCATAGCACCCATATAGAGCTGCTTCCCGATCTTCACTTAAATCCAGTGATGGCAGGAGATTTTTTCAGAAATCCCTACGCTTATGAAAAAAAATCCATTTTTCTCCGTACACCCACTTTTTTCTCCCTACATTTTTCCCTGCACTACTTTTTTTAACTTTTCAAAAAATAAAATTTTATTTTTAATTTGTACATTTTCAATTTCAATAATACAAAAATAACATAAAAACGAAGGAAAATAACATAAAAAGATAAGAATATCATAAGAATTACATAAGAATAACATAAAAACAACATAAAAAACTAACAGATATTATAAAAAATTTTTTTTAAATTCTGTATAATTCATATTTTTGAAATTGCTAGATGTGCATTTAAAATTTAGATAATTGATTAAAATGGCTTGCAAATGAGACCTTATAACGCAAACAGAATTTTGGTTCCTGGTTTTAAAAGATTTTTTTATGACAGTGGTAGCATGTATACTTAGATCTGATTTATCGCAATTTAATATTTTTTCACAAGACTTTCATCTGCATTTAAAGTCGTCATCTTTGACCCGTTCCAGCCATCACATTAGCTTCCTGTCTCTCAACCAACTTGAGCAAAATCTTCGTTTTCTGTATTTCTTTGATGTGTTTTGAGCATCATCGAAAAACGAATCGGCCATGTTTCTAAAATTATGTTTAAATTTTCTTTTAAATGTTCTTTTTATTTACAAACTTACTTAATAAAATCGAAGAGACCTACAAAGATGGCGTACGTATGTATAAAAAGATGCACAAACTAAGTGTTTTTACTTGTCATTGGTATTAAAGAAGCCACATATTTACTTCCTTCATATTATAGAGTTATGACCAGACTTAAAAATGGTATATACATATTGGATTTTTTATAGGTGCTAGCTTCTGATAAGGGGGTTGACAACTCTTGGGTTTTGAGTATTTAAGTCTACCAAGCTGGATTAGCTGCTCCAATAAAAAATTATATATGACGGCAATTGATATTGCTAAGAGAAGGGTTTAATTAATTTATAATTTCTCGCGATTGGAGAAAGTATAAATATACAAATTGGGATTAAGGGTTGTAAATGAGGGAGTTTAGGATTAGGGTTAGAGAGAAAAACCAAACTCCAATTAGTGATAATTCAAAAATGTTTATTTTTACACAAGTGCTCACCATTCGAATGTACAAATCCAAGTGAAGTCATGATAATTTTGCACAAAGCTTGAAACTTAACTTTTAACAATATAAAAGGGGGTAGATAAATTCTATGTTTCTACGTAAGATATAATTCAATAATAATGAAGGCTGAAATGCCAGAAACCGGTCCGATTAAGAATACAGTGCAGTTATGAATTTTTGAAATATATGCTTTCTTCTTCTTTACCACGCACCATTTAAATAATGTAAATTGTTACGTTTTTCGTAAATGATTCAATTTGATTTTTACATGTGTGTAAATAAATTCAATATAATATTTTTGGTTTAAAAAAAAAGAAATATAAATTTAAATTGGTTTTTGAAAATAAATTTTATAAATTTGATGTGATAAAATTTTGTTTGTCTAAAGTTTTATGATTTTAGACAATATTCTTAATTTTGAAGTTTAAAATTGAAAAATATATAATATTAAATTGCTAAAAAAAAAATCTGCAAAAAATCCCTACAATTCGACAAAATAAGAAATCTTTCTCTTTTTCCCCACATGTCAAATTTTTGAAAAAAAAATCCCTACAAAACGTGAGAAATCCCTACACTTATCATCACTGCTTAAATCTATCAAAAAACAAAAATGTTGCAGAGATTTTTTTAAATTTTGGTTTGTATATGTTTTTGTAATAATTAAGTGATTGGTTTGGATCGGTCCATTTTTCGACCAAATTCCCATATAAATATAGCATCCGATGTGAACTTTTTCATATCTGAAGGCAAAGAAAATAATAACAGTGCCACTCAAATTTGGTTTATGCTTATTTTCTATATCTAATTAGTTGGACCTTAAAGGTAGAGTCTCTAAAGGCATGGTGCAGGGTATCGTATAGTGGCTCTAGACCGACCATATTTTTTTTACTTGTGTTTTTTATAGATTTAAGTCAAGCAGCTTTTATGGGGACTATGACTAACAATGATACCACAGATATCATTTTTGGAGTATTAGTTAATGGATGTAATAAAGACACACAAACAAAATTTCTTCGAGGTCTATATGACAGTTTGGATCTTAGGTTAATTTAAGTCTATCGCATGTGCCTACTAGGTCTGAATATGCACCAATTTTCACCAATTTCAATATCGTTCATGCAATGCCGGCAGAAGCTTCTATAAAATTGTTATCAATTTTTGGACACACAGGCAGACAGACAGGTAGACAAACAGACATATAGATGGACGGTCGAACGACGGATAGACATCGCTATATCGAATTAGAAAATTATTCCGAATCGAGCTGTATAATAATAGGATTGTCATGCTCAGATAATTTTGGTAGTTACAAACATTACCTCAAACTCATTATACCCTAACCACAATGTGGTATGGGGTACAATAAGTCGTCCGTAGACTTAAGTGCCACTCCAAATGCACAATTTTAACTTCTCTTAAATAACTCATTTGATATTTAGCGAACTTAAATTTATAAAACGGTTATATGCAATATAGAAATAAACATAAATGTAAAATTTCAACGAAATCTGTTACATGAAAATACGTGACTGTCCGTAGACTTTTGTGGTAAAGTGTATGAAAAAATCTATTTATAACAAGTAAATAGATACAATATTTCTCACTTCAATATCAGGAAAGTTCAATTATTTTTATCTAGTTGTAAATATTTGAAATACATAAGAACTCATTTTTATACCCTATACCACTATGTGGTTTGGGTATAATGACTTTGTGCTGCTGTTTGTAACAACCAAAAATATTTGACCTAGACCCATCTTTAATTATACCGATCGAATCAGAATCACTTTCTGAGTTGATTTAACAATGTCCGTCCGTCCGTCCGTCCGTCCGTCTGTGTGTCCATGTAAAGCTTGTAATCAAACTGCAGGTCGCAAATATGAATATATTTTTATGAAATTTGGTATATAAGCTTTTATCCGCCATGGGATGAACGCTATTGAAATTGGTGAGAATCGGTCCATGTTCAGACCTAGCCCCCATACAAATTACCCATATGAAATCGACATAAATTGCCATAAGATCCAAATTGTCATATAGATCTTACTCAAATTGGGTTTGTATGCGTTCATTACATCCATTAATGAGTAGTCCAAAAATGATCCCTTTGACCCCATACAGAGCTGCTTCCCGATCTTCACTTAAATCTATTAAAAAACAAAAATATTGCACTGATTCTTCTCAAATTTTGTTTGTATATATTTTTGCAAAATACAAGAGACTTTACCAAACATGATCAGGATCGGTCCATTTTTGGACCTAGTCCCTATATAGATATAGCATCCGATATGAACTTTTTCATATCTGCAGCCAAAAAAATTAATAAAAATGCCACTCAAATTCGGTTTTTGCTTATTTTCTATGTCCAGTTAGTTGGGCCAATGAGATAGGGTTTCTAAACGCATGGTATAGGGTATCATATAGTCGGTCTAGACCGACTATAGTTTTCTTACTTGTTATTTTTATGGTTATCCAATCCAGAAATACATTATTCTCAACTTTTTATTTTTCAAGTTTTCAATTATATATTCTTCCTTCATTCACATATTTTAACAAATTTGATATTTACATATATCAAACAAATTTGATTATTTACATATATATTGCAACAAATAATGTGTAGGATCTAAAGATATTAAATAGTTATACCCTATACCACTATGTGGTTTGGGTATAATGACTTTGTGCTGCTGTTTGTAACTACCAAAAATATTTGACCTAGACCCATCTTTTATTATACCGATCGAATCAGAATCACTAACTGATTCGATTTAAAGATGTCCGTCCGTCCGTCCGTCTGTGTGTCCATGTAAACCTTGTAATCAAACTGCAGGTCGCAAATATGAATATATTTTGATGAAATTTGGTATGTAAGCTCTTATCGGCCGTAGGATGAACGCTATTAAAATTCGTGAGAATCGGTCCATGTTCAGACCTAGCCCCCATACAAATGACTCCTATGAAATCGACATAAATTGCCATAAGATCCAAATTGTCATATAGATCTTACTCAAATTGGGTTTGTATGCGTTTATTACATCCATTAATGAGTCCAAAAATGATCCCTTTGGGACAACTCTTAGTAAAAGGCCTCATATAGAGCTGCTTCCCGATCTTCACTTAAATCTATCAAAAAACAAAAATATTGCACTGATTCTTCTCAAATTTTGTTTGTATATATTTTTCCAAAATACAAGAGACTGTACCAAACATAGTCAGGATCGGTCCATTTTTGGGCCTAGGTCCCATATAGATATAGCATCCGATATGAACTTTTTCATATCTGCAGCCAAAAAAATTAATAAAAATCCGATTCAAATTTGGTTTATGCTTATTTTCTATGTCCAGTTAGTTGGGCCTATGAGATAGGGTCTCTAAACGCATGGTATAGGGTATCGTATAGTCGGTCTAGACCGACTTGTTTTACTTGTTTCTATTTTAGTTTTTAATGATTTTTAAAGGAAGATGGGAGGAAAAACTTTATATGATTGATATGATTTATATGATATTCAAATACTATCTGAAAATATTTATGTGCTTATAACAAGGTGGTTTATTATAATTTTCAATTTGGTGATTTTTTTTTTAATTTTACCTTATTTCTCTACATTATCTTGTCGGTGGGTAAGAAGAATTTTTAATTTTGGCAAAGTAATTGTTATTAATCCTTGTTATGAAATCGATGATTTTTTCATAAGCTGTTTCCTTATTAAGAAGATTTGTACGATACCTCCAGGGCTTTTGTATTTATCATTTTGAGACATTTGTTTTATATAATTTGTAAGCGTTTTTGGTGACAGTTGGCAGCATCACTCCAAATAGGACACGTGTAATATCGGCCTTATAACACTTTTGAAGAGTAGATTTTTATACCCTATACCACTATGTGGTTTGGGTATTACGACTTTGTGCTGCTGTTTGTAACTACCAAAAATATTTGACCTAGACCCATCTTTAATTATACCGATCGAATCAGAATCACTATCTGATTCGATTTAACGATATCCGTCCGTCCGTCCGTCCGTCTGAGTGTCCATGTAAAGCTTGTAATCAAACTGCAGGTCGCAAATATGAATATATTTTGATGAAATTTGGTATATAAGCTTTTATCGGCCATAGGATGAACGGTATTGAAATTGGTGAGAATCGGTCCATGTTCAGACGTAGCCCCCATACAAATGACCCCTATGAAATCGACTTAAATTGCCATAAGATCCAAATTATCATATAAATCTTAGTCAAATTGGGTTTGTATGTGTTTATTACATCCATTAATCAGTAGTCCAAAAATGATCCCTTTGGGACAACTCTTAGTCATAGGCCCCATATAGAGCTGCTTCCCGATCTTCACTTAAATCTATCAAAAAACAAAAATATTGCACTGATTCTTCTCAAATTTTGTTTGTATATATTTTTGCAAAATACAAGAGACCTTACCAAACATGGTCAGGATCGGTCCATTTTTGGGACTAGTCCCCATATAGATATAGCATTCGGTATGAACTTTTTCATATCTGCAGACAAAAAAATTTATAAAAATCCCACTCAAATTTGGTTTATGCTTATTTTCTATGTCCAGTTAGTTGGGCCTATGAGGTAGGGTCTCTAAACGCATGGTATAGGGTATCCTATAGTCGGTCTAGACCGACTATAATTTTCTTACTTGTTGTTTTTGGGGTTTAGAAATGACCTTCTATTTAATAGTGGCCGTAATGCTTTAAATGATTTTTTGGCACGTAGCCATAATATGTTATTTAAATGTAAGCTTTTTGTCCAAGACAACTCTGAAATACTTGACATCTTTAAGTACATTTATGGTATTATTTCCAATAAGAAGATGACGTCCTGGCAGTCTTTTGCGAGATTTGTTGAATGGTATAATTATTGCTTGGGTCTTGTTTGGATTAATTTTGATTTTCCATTTGTGGAAATATTTACTACAATTTACATGACCCTTTTCCAATTTCTTCAGGAGTGCACTTATAAGCAATTTTCATATATTTTGGGACTTTAAAATTGGATTTAAATATCGAATAAAGCAATGGCGAAAAGACTGTTCCTTGAGGTAACCCTGTGGTAATGGTTTTTGGAGATGATGTTTCATTATTAATCCCAACTTTAAAGCTTCTGCCGTGAATGAAATCTGAAATAAGTTTACATAGATATTTTGGCATGTTTGCATCAAGAAGTTTAAATAAGAGGCCATTATGCCAAACGATGTCAAACGCTTTTTCAATATCTAACAATTTAGACCCGTTGAACGTATATTGTTTTTATTGGTGATTATTTGATTTTTAATTCTGTTTATTTGGTGAGTAGTGCTATGCACTTTTTTAAATCCAAATTGTTCTTTAGCAACACTGGAATTGGTCGTTACAAATTCACTAAGACGAGAATGTAGTATTTTTTCAAATATTTTACCTAATTTACTTAATAGACAAATAGGTCTGTAGCTTTTTGGGATATTTTTTGGCTTACTAGGTTTGTTGATAGCCATAACCTTAGCATTTTTAAAATGGTTTGGGAAATAGTTGAGTTTGATGCAGCTGTTAAATATTATAACCAGTAATTTTAGAGTTTTCATTGGTAGTTTCTTTAAAAGCAGGTTGGGAACATTGTCAAAACCAGGGGATTTTGAGGGTTTTATTGATGAGACAATATTCGGTACTTCTTCAAGAGATGTATAAATTGCTGATTCAGAACTAGGATTTTCTTTTTTAAAATTATTTACTGTTTTATTTATTAATGTATCCGCTGAGTGGATGTAGTTCGAAGTGAGGTTATTAGCTTGGACAAATGTATATACCAGGATTTCAGTCTTGTCCTTATCAGATGTTATTTTTGTATTTCCAATTTTAAAGTGAGAGGTTTGATTTTTTCCCTTTCCTCGCAAGTTCCTGCTTATTTTCCAAAATAATTTATCACCTGGTTTTTAATTGGATAATAATTGACACCATTTCTTATTACGTTCCGAATTAATACTTTTATCCAATCATGTTACTTAGAAGCTTAGTACATTCTTCGGCTATGCATATTTGAAGATCGTCGGCTTCTTTTTTTAAAGCTTCTTGTTACTATTGTAAGAAATGGTACTTTTATAAGAAAATGTTCTCTTTAAGATAAATCACTATTTTGCGAGAGTCACGTCTTTGAGAAAATGTACTTTTCTGAAAATGGCCATATTTAAAAAAAAGTTACTATTTTAAGAAAGCTACTTTTTTGAATAGGTACTTTTTTAAGGGAAGGTACTTTTGTATAAAATGTATTTTTTGAAGAAAATGTGAATTTTAAGAAAATGTATTTTTGAACAAAATGCCCATTTTTAAGAAAATGTACGTTTTAAGAAAACGTACGTTTTAAGAAAGGGGTACTTTTTTAAGAAAAGAAAAAAATTTTTAAGAAACTGTAATTATTAAGAAAATTTACTTTTTAAAAGAAGGTAATTTTTCAAGAAAAGTTGATTTATCCATTAAAATATTGCAACCAACACATGGACTACGTTCATTTTTGCGATTTTTTAGATTTTGGACCACAAATTGGTATAATATCATCCCATTTTATCAATTTCAAATGCCATTTTGTTCGAAATAATTACAAACCACATTATTTTAATTTTACCCAGCTAAAGGATTGTCTTGAGTACACATTCGGTTTCAGGCATTGGCACCCCTGAGCAATGTCATCGTATCGTTGCTTATATCAGAGATACATTGGAAAATAAAAAAATATTGTTCGGCAGCAAGCCTTTGATAAAGTTTGGCATAATGGCTTATTGTATAAACTTAAAAAATTACTTCCAACTCCATTCTATCTGTTGCTCAAATCGTACTTAAGCGATCGACACTTTTATGTAAAAGTCAATAGTGAAACTTCGGAATTATATAACATTCAAGCAGGGGTACCCCAGGGCAGTGTTCTAGGCCCCTGATAACATTTTAGTTGCAACTTATGCAAATGACACAGCAATATTAGCATCAAGCACATGTCCAGTCGAAGCGTCTAATTGCGTGCAAAAAGAACTTAACGAAATTGAAATTTGATTGAAAAAATGGAACATAAAAGTCAATACAGAAAAATCAGTACATGTAGCATTCACTCTGCGTAGAAGTATCTGTCCATTCATTTTTATCAATAATAGTGAAATTCCAAACAAAAACATCGTTAAATATTTAGGTTTACATATTGACAAGCGGTTAACATGGAGCCCCCACATTAAAGCAAAATAAAAACCAGACCCTCTATTGGTTATTGGGTCCAAAATCTGAGCTAAGTCTTGAAAATAAGGTTAATATATATAAAACTATTCTGAAACCAGTTTGGACATATGGCATACAGCTGTGGGGAACAACAAGTAATACTAACATTGTGATATTACAACGATACCAATCAAAAACACTAAGATCAATAATAAATGCACCATGATTTGTATCTAATAAAACAATACATAATGATCCCAACAGTAAAACAAGAAATAAATAGATTCAGCGCAAACTATTTAGAAGGATTAAGTAACCACTGCAACCCGTTAGCTATTTCCCTCCTTGACGATACAGAAGAAATTCGAAGACTGAAGCGAATCACATTCTTGATCTACCGTTTCGAAAATAATGAATAAAAAATGGATATATTAAAATTGCGAAAAATAAAAGAAAAAAAAATTTTTGTAAATATTGTTATAGTTTTCCCTTTGTTAAAATTATCAAATCTAATATAAATTACTAAAAAAAAAATTTTTATTTCCAATTTTAAAGTGATATTTTCCTTTTCCTCGCAAGTTCCTGTTTATTTTCCAAAATGATTTAATAATTTTGGATAATAATTGACACCATTTCTTATTGCGTTCCGAATTAATACTTTTATCAATCATGTTACTTAGAAACTTAGTACATTGATTATACAAATTTTGCTCGCCTATATTTGAAGATCGTTGGCTTTTTTATTTAAAGCTTCTTCTTAGTTTATTGGAAATACGACAACTTGATAGGATAAAAAAATCGTTTTAAATGGCCGCATTTAATCAGCTACCACTTGTCCTAGTATCGCCGCATTTAAAGCCTTCCCGCCTAAATAACGTCCTTATTATTAAAGGATAACGCCCTATGTAGCATATTAAATGAAACTCAAAAGACGACACATTTTATTTTGGATTGTAAACGAATTAGTGTGTTTCTATTTGATTTTATGATGAGTGTACACACGAGGCTTATGTTGATGTTATTTTTTGTTTTTTTAGTTTTAGCGGACTTCCGGTTAAAACACCAGACCTTACGCTCACAACAGCTGTAAAAAGTGTTTACTCGGATAAATGTATTTGTATGTAAATTTCGAATGAAAAAAAAAGTGAACAACACGCTTTTATAACAGTATTTCTTTGTTTTATTTTGTTGTTTCGAACCATATCATGAGTGTTTGTTTGTGTTTATTCCACACTTCAAAATGAATTTGTAGGCTTCAACAACATTTTGCCTTTTTTTATTATTATTTGGTTCATGTTACCGCCAACCCAACAACAACAACAATAAAACAACATCATTATACTCTTCGTCTTCCTCCACATTTACATCGACATCGGCATCGACATCATCATCCACGAACATTGGTTTTTATCGTTTCATTTCATATCATTATGGGTTGTATAGACTTAATATCCCTCTCTCCAATCACATTAACCATTAAAACCTAAAGTTATGATTTTAAGTGGTTTTAAATCTTTTAATGTTTGTTTAAGTCAACACCCTCCCAACCATCGCCCTAACACAACTTCCTTCTTCCGTTCTTCAGCAAAAAGGCAAACACTTTTGGTAGTTATAACCGTCAGTAGTTATGAGTATGCTTGTTACGATGAATAAGCAATTTGTTAAGAGTGTTGATAGTGTATTATACTTATGTATGTACAATAGGTGGGTATATAATATCTGCGAAATATTTATTTTAGAATAGTTAACATATTGGTATCCTAAGGTTAAATTATGAGACGAAAAAGTTATTAAAATTAAACAAGAAATTGACAAAGGCTCATTAGAAATTCTAACTTAAAAAAATAGTTTCAATGCATTATTCGATATTATAGGCATTAAAAAAAAATTATGCAAATCAGAAATAAGAACCCCTTTATTAAAATTGTACGAATAAGGATGGAGCAACAATAGGTGTTATTTACTAAGTATTGAACTATAAAGTGTTCGCATGTTTTACATAATAGAAAATCATTTCGTAAAATGAGAAGTAGTATGCGCTTTTGAATATTCCTTTGTTTTTCATAAAACGACCTCTAATTGAAAATTTCATGTAGCAAACAGAATAACTGGATATCGATTTTATGTTTATCTTAAAATAATTGTGATTAAATGCTAGTTATACAGTTATTAGGATTAAACATATGATTCTTCAGTAATATCAAAATATGCAGCTATAATAATTTTTTGCTATTATTGAGAAATTCTCGGGTAGAGTGAAAACGTTAAAAAAAAAACTTGCTATATAAATAGAATTTGGTATAGAATTTGGAGTGATATTCAAAGAATATTTACATTTGTAAAAATGTAACAAAAGGAAACTATTGAAGCTAGAGTTTTGATTTTTTAATTAAATTTAAATTGTATTGAAGCTTAAAAATGACAAGTAATGTAGTTCTTAACACTACTCATAAACTTATGAACCTTTTTCCGGAAACGTTTCCATTGGGGATATCCACATTTTGGAACAACTTTCTCTTCAACTATTTTTCACAAAGGCCCAATATCTCTCCGTTGGCCTAAGCTCCGTGCAGTTCGGAGGATTCGCCTTTATTCGTACAAAAACCAAGTTATTGTTCTTATAGTCACTTTAGCAACATGAAGTAGCAATAAAAAATTTTACACCGTTTGGTGCCCATTATGCAGCAAGAGTATTTTTTAAGAAACATGATTTCAATTCCGTGCTGTGTTTTTGACCTTTCATTTTTTTGTAACGTTCCTGCCTGTAACTTTTTGGGCTTTTTATGTTTTCATATCTGTACTGGCTTTAACTTTTCGTACCAAATAATTCGAGCACCGAGCTAACCAGGCTGTATTTCTACCGGATGTGTTTGGAGCTCTTTCCAATGTGCTTTCTATTTTCTTGCCCTTACAAGCACCATATTGACCCTTCTTTCTTCGCGAACTAGGTTTTCTACCAAGAGTCCAATTCTCCTGATACTTTCTAATAATATTTGAAACAGTTTGACGACAAACCTTTAATTCCTTGCCCAATTCTTTGAATAATTTAATAATTTTAGCACATACTTCTATTTCCAATTTTTCAGAGATGACTTGCTCCAAGAAAATAAATGTATATATATATTTATATATATATATAAATACAAATAATACTCGCGAAAAAATTAAGAGGAAAAACGTGTGTTAAGGTTTTTCGATCTCACTGCTTATGTCAGTGTTAAGCAGGAAATCAGTTAGAAATTTATGTTGACAAGTTTTGGCTTTCAATTTCTCTAGTTCAATTAGCCTTGCCTTGAGTTCAACATGTAAGGATGAACTATACTACTCCTTTGAGTTCATATAAATTATTCTTTTGATCAAACACTATCAATCAAACGACGGCATATCGTCGTAAGCAAATGATCACCCCTGTTCGAGAGTTTTGGAAAAGTATCATAGATTCAACTAATTAAATATGTAAAATAAGCATAAACCAAATTAACCTCATGATCGGTTCATATTTTGTAGAGTCACTTATAGTTTGCAAAAACATAAACATAACGAATTTGAGAATAAACTTAGCAATATTTTTGTTTTTGATAGATTTAAGTGTAATATTCGCACAGGGTTTATTTTTTGGACTGCTGATTAACGGGTGTAGAAAATACATACAAACCGTATTGGACCAAAATCTGTATGATAATTTGGATCTTAGGGCAATTTGTGTCGATTTCATAGAGGTCATTTGTATGGGGACTAGTTCTGAACATGCAGAGATTTTCATGAATTTTATTAGCGGTCAACCTATGGTACCAAAGAGATTAATATTTGCAACCTTTAGTTTGAGTACAAAGTTTACGTGGGCATCGCTAAATCGGCTCAGAAACTCAGTCTGAGTCGATCATTATAATAAAAGTTGGTTTTGGGTCAGTATTTTATCCCCTATACCATTATGAGATGAATATATTTTGATTACCAAATTTGACCAACATCTATAGGTCAAATTTGGGTTGAGCGTATCAGTAGTAGTCTGCTTCCTGATCTTAAGTTGAATCTATCAAAAACTGAAAATATTGGCTAGATTTCTCTCATATTTGGTTTGTATATGTTTTTGGCAAAAATAATTGACTTTACCAAATATTTTCAGTATCCGTCCATTTTTCGACCTAGTCCACATAGAGATATAGCATCCGATATGAACTTGTCCATACCTGTAGGAAAAAAGGGTATCGGTCCATACCGAACATAATTTTCTTATTTGTTCTTAATTATAAACATAAAGAGTATTATTCACATTTCAAACCCTTTCATTTTCGATTAAAACAAATAACTGTGCGAAATTAACATATTCTCGGTTAAGAGATTAAAATTTAAAAATGAATCGAATTATTTATTTTTATTATTTATTTATTAATTTTTTTTTTCCTTATTCGAATATACAGAACCATGTATGTTTAAATCGAATGACATTAAGAACAATTCATATTTTTCATGTTTATTATTGTTTTTATTTTTTAATTCTGTTTATGCTGTGCTTTTCAGAAAAATCACTAATTTATTACACACAAATTGGTAAATACGATTTTCCCAAAATGCCTCTTTCGAAATTATAGCCATTTAAATTCCAAACAGCAGCATAATATAAACGTTTTTAAGTTATTATTCGTCTAAAATTCCTAAATTAATCGAACGAAGTCTCTTTGAGGGAGGCCGTTTAACCTATAAAAACATTTTAACTAGTGGAAATACACTACGTCGCATTTAAGGTGATTATTAGTTTCGGTTACTGTTTTAACTCTTAATTAACTTGTACACTTCATTTATCCGATCCGATCCGAATCCCTTTTAAAGTTAAGAAATGTCCGTCCGTCTGTATGTTTATTTATTACTCGATGGATGTCGTGGTCCTTAACATTTAACCAAAAACATTTATTCATTCATCCATAATTTCCAGATGTGGCTCCCAGTAACTACTATTTGTGCCCGAACTTGCAGAGTTTGACAAATTGTAATTATTTAAATCAGAAAAAACTCGTTTATCATTCTTAGGCTTCTGACTTTTCACCATATTTACTACAAGAGGTGAAGTTATTTGAAAAAATTTTAAATATTTACATCGATTGTTATTGGATTATACATATTAGTTTTTTTTTAATTATATTTAAACCTCATACAAATGTGTCTTGTGAAAGATGCTATCCATTTTACTCCCAAATCGTACCCCTATCTGGCTTATTTGAAAAAAAAAATCATCATTGTAGATATGAAACAAATCGGTTAGTGATAATATCTCCTCTCTATATTCCTAAGCTATAGATGAAGTAATAAGTTCACATTAATTGCCTTACCAAATTTTATTATGATCGAAAATGTTTTGGTAAATGGCAGCAATAAGGTAGATCTTTTTATTTAAAATTGGCAGTATAGACAATTCTAGAATCACTGGTCTCCTATGTATAAACTCTATAGTATTATTTGGACACATTAGCTGTTTTTATACCTTCCACTCCAGTGTGCAGAGGGTATATATAAGTTTGTCATTCCGTTTGTAATAATTAGAAAAAATTTTGGACCCCATAAAATATATATATTTATGATCCTTATAACAACCGGAGTTGATATAGCGATGTCCGTCTGTGGAAATCACGATGAGAAGTTTGCTATTTAAAATCGTCCAAATCGGTCGATTAGGGCCCGAGATTTGAATGAAGAACTAAAATAATCTTGAAAAAAATATAATTTTCTATGTTGTTCTTGTCACGATCACGCCCTCAATAGGATAGCTAAGGTGATCATTTTTAGTGAGAATGATTCACCAAATTCATGGGAAGATTTCTATTTCAAAAATCATTAAAATCGGTGGAACAGGAAATCTCTGAAAAAGTAAAAAAAATGAAAAATATGATGTCTCTATATTGTTCTTGCTGTTATTCTAAATGTTGTATTGTTGTCATAGATGGACTTGTTGTTTTTTTGGTCGTTGTGGTAATAATGTAATAAAAACTAACCCTTTGTACATTTTTTATCAACTCTGGTAGAAAAATTTAAAAGTTCCATTGTTTTGGTATCACCAAAAAAATTAATTAGATCGCGAGCCTGCCTGCAAAGTTTCAGATCGATTAGGTCACGGGAAAGGGGTTAAAATCTATCCAAATTTTTTTCGACAAGCAGACACTACGAGTTAATATAAAGGGAGTAAAAATTCACCAGCATCTAAAGCAAATAAAGCTAAAATACGTAGGTATTAATAAAAAAAAACAATGTAAATTTAACAAACCAAATTTTATGTATTGATTTATTTAAAAAAAATTACGAAAATAATTTTTGATGTTGTATTTTTTGTGTGTAATATTTTTTGTGTATATGTATATGTACATACATACGTATATTAAATAACAAAATAATATACATATAATAACCGCATGTTAGAAATAAATCGGTATATTATTTTATTTACATAAAATTCTGCAATATTTTGTTTAAGGGAAAATACATTTCTTTTGCATTAACAAACAGAGTGTCACTTCATTTTGCTCAGCGTGACTTTGCCACAGTAGATGGCGCGACAATTTTTGTTCTAATTAGCTTTGCAATAGTTATTTCTATTTTAACATGAATGTCAATATTTTCAACTAGATATCATACAGAAAAATGTTAAGAGTATACACGGGCTGGTCTTTTATTTCATACGTATTTTCATTATTCTTTTACAAATATGAACATAAGTTTGGCATATTAACTTTTTGTTGTCTTTACAAAATAGAGTTACCGAGTTCATCAATGAGTTTTTTGCTTTCAAAACAGTTCTACATAGTTATATAGAATTATTATTCTGCTTTACCTACAAAATATCTGATTGCGATTACATCTAATTTTTAAAAATTGTTTATAATTACTAAAGCATTATTATTCACATAAATACAAAATTGCACTTTTTAAATTTTCGATTCAAATTTTAGAAAATATTAATTCTAAAAACTGGAATTAAGATTTCCAATTATAAATCAGAAAATAATAATTGAATTTCAGAAAATCATATCAAAACGTCGGAAATAATTTTAAATTTAGAAGACATCAATTGCATCAAAAAAAAAAAACACCAACTATGTTTACATTTAAAAAATGTTTACATTTTAAAAAAAATGTTGGCATTCAGGAGAAATTAATAGCTTTTCAGTAACTTCTTTTAACGATAGTCGAATCGTTAAAAAAAAGAAAAGCAAAATTATCAGTAAAATTTTTAAACGATATTCGCTATTGTTAAAGTCAGCTGTTGTTGTTATCTAAACGACAACCATTTTTGTGTTGCTTATTCAATCGATAAAAACTTAAATTTTTAGATTGAAATGTCGTCATACATAAATAAAAATCATAAAATAGTGAAAATATTTTGCTTCTATTAAAAAACTTTTTTATATAAATAAAAAAAAATTAAATAGCATATTTAATTCATTATTTCATTTTCAAATAAATAAACAGAAATATTAGTAAAAAAAAATAAAGATATTGAACATAAACATAAAATCATCCTGTCAAACACGAAGTAATTTGTTTGTTTCTATTCTTTTTTGTGTTTCTCGCTTATTTTGACTGAGATGCCACTCGTTTACAATTTAAATAAATAGAAAAATAGTTTTGTCGACTGTCGTTAAGATGTATATACTTAGTGAATCACTTAATCCTTAGTGCAAACAACAATAGCTGTCGATATATTTTGCGATTGTCGGATCGTTGAAATTTGCAGAATCGGACTACAGAAAACATTAATTTAAATTCAATGAATTTTAGAAAACCTCAAATCGTATTTAAGAATTGCGAACATAAAAATTGTTACATAAATAAACACAATTTGTGGAGAATGTTATTTTTTATATATAAATTTTCACAATTTTTTTTGGATGAATATTTGAAGTTTTTCAGAAAATAAAGATAACAAATTATTTTGTTTAAAATGTTTGGACATTTGGTTTTTTGCATTTGGCATCCCTAATTTGACTATTTACTATTATAAATTTATTCTCTATGTTTTCCAAATATGGCAATATTTAAAAAAAAAAAGTTGAGAGAGCTTTTTTTTGGTTATTATTTTGTTACTCCATCCGACCTATATGGTTGCAATGAAAAAATATTTCGCCAGTAAAAAGAAACTATACAGCCATCTCTAATTAGTATGATTTAATGCAAATAGCCACCCTACACAACCATTACCTTTGCAATGGAGGTTAGGGCGAGCTATTTAATTAGCAAAAACTAAATTAAACGAGAAGTTATGTCATATAACCGGAAACGCATGCATATAGGAAACGCATGCATATTTTTCCAATATTTTGTTTACATTAATTATCAATACTCAAACCGAGGTGGGGGGCATCAAAGATTCGTCACAGCCGAATTTAACACTCTTACTTGTTTTTCATGTGATTATAAGATATAATGTACAACTGGTAATTAATCATTGTTGAGACACGAGTTTACACTTAATATGGATTATTGTTAATACATTTACTTACAACGTATCTCTAAACTTTTTGCTGGACTACAGAAATCGGTGTCACTGTACCTTTAATTACATTTGAGTTCAATAATTAAATGTTAGCATAATTTATATCTGTTTATTTATATAAAAAAATTTCATAAAATATTATAACCATGTTATTGAAAAATTTCTGAAAGCTGGCATTAAAGCTATCGTTCATTTACATCAATTGATGTATTGTTTTGATTTGATTTCCAATTCTATACCACTCGGCGATAAGGAACTTTTATTGCTTGTTTCCTGAAGAACGGAACTCAGCTTCAAAATATCATGTTTTCATCCAAACAATATCACATATATTTAATAAAATCTTCTTCCTTGGCATAATCAGTATCCCGTCACTAAATTGGCTATTAAGCGCCTCTTCTCTTTGAATAAAACGTTTGAAAATATTTCGTCTACCAGAAAGTGAAAACTTAAAGGAGGAGAGTGTTACAAAAAAGGTTTATTATCACGGACCAATGTTATGTATGTATAAGTTAAAAAGTGTGCCGAAAATGAGGCAAGAAAAAAATAGATTGTAGCAAATGGCGGAAGCTGTTATCTGTTATGGCATTTAAATGCTTAAACGGTAAACAAAGGGTAGATTATATAACGAGCTATTTCTTGTAAAGTGTTGAAGCAAATAGAAAAAAAAAATACCAATTTAAAGGGTAAAAGCTTAAGCAATTAATTTAAAGAAGAAAACTGATTTTTTTCTCTTCGCCAAAAAAAAAATAACGACTGGGAAACGTATTTGTTTTTTTTTTCCAACATTTAATTAATGTTTTAAACTAATACGTCTTTTCAGTAATAATGCGCTATGTTAGACATTTAAGAAATAAGTTTTAATATTTCTCGACAAGTCTTAGAGCTGCATATGAGGACTTTGTTATTTCTTGGTTATTTTTTTATTTAATTATGCATACGTACTAGTATGTGTGTATATAAATTTTATTAAACATGCAAGCTCATACCAAAAATCTTATTTTATTATATAAATTTCTATGTTTTCAAGTTTCTAACAGTAGCCTTTATAAATGCTTATAACTACCAGCGATGGAGCTTTAAGGTGAATTTACTTACAAACAATACCTGGTCAAGACATTAGGGTTGAAAAGTTAAATGACTTGTACAGTTACAGTAGAAAAATTTTGAAAAGTTCTGAAACTTTAATGGTTACTATTTTGTTAAACGAATACAACTTCTGTTACATAAAAATACCTTATTGTTAACTTTTTGTCGAAGAGCTAAAAAACCAACGCATTGTTATAAAACTTTTTCTGAAAATAAAACTTTAATATATAGTTTCGAATTCCAAAATAAAATCACATTGTTTTCTGATCACCCATTAAATTAGATCGACGTAAAATAATTCCTAAATTTTTTGAAAAAATCGGCCCCTATCAAAAATCTTTAAACCAACAGTCAGGGGATATCCTCTACAAATGAAATAGGTTATGGGAAGAAAAAGAGAGAGAGTAGATTGTAACAGTCAGGAAAGGCTTGCGTATCAAGATTATTCGACATACGACTAGGTCGACTGATAAAAAACGGGTAGTATGAACTTAAACGCGTGAACTGTGTTACATAACGCACATTCCGACGATGCTCTAACGAGTCGATTTTGATGGTCATTAATCGACTCGTTGTGTATATAGTCCAGTATATCAAAAATAGACTTTGAAGCTCCTGCCCATATATTTCAGATGTATTCATTTTTCGGTCGGATATAGGTAGTATAAATTTCAAGGAGATCAGAGAGTAGCAATATTTGCAGACCCTTGAATTCTTCTTCCGACACTTGAAAAACATGTTCGTTCCAACGGACATCAAGAGTATCTGATTCGTCAATACCTATACCACCCATATACATATACAGATAACATTTTTAAATTCAAGGCCTTATGGGTCAACAAACAACATTAAGTCTTCCGTTCATTAAAATCAACCCTACAGATCACTATATTGGGCAAGACTAGAAATTTGTATTTACTGATGGATACAAATCTCATAATTTAATCACTTTTGCAACTATTCCGAATTCAATAATAACCACTGTTTAAACTTCACGGCCGAGGCATTAGCAATATTCCATGTAGTTTAATTCGCAGCACAAACCTTATCAAAACATATAATATGCACGGGCAGCTTTTCGTATATTCTAGCAATACAAAACACTCAACATAATTCTCCGCTGATTGTGCAAATAAGAAGCACCCGCATAAATTACTCAAATGAAATAAAAATTATGTTGGTTCCTTCGCACGTCGGTATCCCTGGTAACGAATTTGCAGACTCGGCAGCTGAAGAGCAAAAAGCAAAGACCACTGTTGTAAATTATAAATTATAATCTGCTCAACCAGATTTACACCTACTATGAATAATTCAAAATTCAAAAATGGTCAGACTGCGAACACTACTACAAATGTTTTAGTCCCCTTGGCAACAAGACAATTTATTCAAAAACCTGTTCATGATTGGAGATAAAAATTATTGTGCCCCTCAGTATAGGACACTGTAATTGGCACACATATGCTGCCAAGAAAAAAACAACATATCCATTTCAACATTAAACATATTCTAGATAAATGTCCAGATTATCAATATTCCAGAACCAACATCTTCGGATCTAATTTACCTTCCAATTATTTGAAAAAAGTTTCTAGTCATAACATTCAATTAATTTATAAATTAATAATAGAATGTAATCTTCTAAAGACATTGTAAATATTTTTAGAGCTGCTACTATACTTTTCTCATATTTGCTAGAATAATTGTATTATCTAATTGATAATAAATAAACAAAGAAATTAAAAAAAAACATATACTAACTTTTCTTAAGCTTTGTTAGATATTAGAATCTGATAAAAATTAAAGAATAACCTTTAAAAATATGTAACAGAAAATATATTTAAAATCTGCGAATATTTCTACAGAACAAATATATTGAATTAGAAAAATTGGAACTGTTTTCAAAAAACTTGTAATATGGAGTTGTGAAAAGACATTGTAAATATTTTTAGAGCTGCTACTATGCTTTTCTCATATTTGCTAGAATAATTGTATTATCTAATTGATAATAAATAAACAAAGAAATAAAAAAAAACATATACTAACTTTTCTTAAGCTTTGTTAGATATTAGAATCTGATAAAAATTAAAGAATAACCTTTAAAAGTATGTAACAGAAAATATATTTAAAATCTGCGAATATTTCTACAGAACAAATATATTGAATTAGAAAAATTGGAACTGTTTTCAAAAAACTTGTAATATGGAGTTGTGAAAATCTGAAAAAAAATTTATTTTCTTTTAAATACTCGTATACAAGTAGTTATTAAATTTTTTTTTTAATAACTGCTTTTTTAAGAAAATCAACTCTTGTCATTATTTTTCTTTCGTATGTCTTTCGCGATGTCACGTATTTATTTCGGGAAACGTTAAAAAAGAGTGTGGCAATACCGGCCTAAACTAATATGACACGTTGTGTATTGTCATGTATAGTATACTTTGCTTTGCGGCAACTAATTCCAGTTCTGTCCAGACCTGCACAAAGCTGTTGCTTAATTGAGGCTCATTCTTATATAAATGTAACAACTTCTGAAACAGACTTTCAGAATTTATTGCAGGGCATAGAACTACATCGCAAAAGCTGTAATAAATAATTGTAAAGCAAAAAAATATTTTTTTAATTTATTTTGGGTACGAGAAGTAAGCTGCCTAGAGTTTGGGGGGAGTTGCAAAAAGTTTCAAAATCAACCATATTGACTCTCATTGCAACAGAACCACCCATATTTAATATTTGAAAAGAATAAAAAATAACATTAAAACAAATCCGATGCATAACTGGCAAAAACACCTTAGAATATTTTTAATTTCACAAAATGCGTAAAACTTAACTTTGGAACGGTAAAAGCAAATTCAATAATTTTTTTTTTTAAATGACTCAGCCTTTATCCGCATTTTAAACTGCGTCATTAGTTTTTTTTAACTTTGATAGAAATTTTAAAAGTTACAAAGCATTACTTTCAAAATTTACGAAAAAATGTCATTAAGGGGACCCAAATGAGCAAAAAAATTACCGGAACTTACGATTTCTACACAGAAAAGTAAAGCTTGAACATTCTTCTTTTAAAATATTGACTTTGTAACACAGAAAATCGTGGTTATGGGCTAAGTAATAAGTAAAACTCAAAAAATGTCCGGAAATCCCGATTTTTTGGGTAAAATTCGACTTAAGCGACCTCTAAACCTCTTCCGAAAAATCTGGAAGAAATCACAAAAATACTTTACCCTATAAGCTTTCAAAAAATGTTTAGGCACCCATGAAAATCGAAAAATATTTTTTTTTGGGACACCCTAATGTATACACTCATGGAGCAAATGATAGAAACATAACGACCGCAACACAACAACAATTACAGCTACCACACACAAATTACAAAATTTTGTATAGCAAAAATAACAAAATAAGAGTTTTTTTAACACTTTCATTGAAATCCCATGTCCTATTGAACCAATTTTGATTATTTTCAATAGCAATCTGTTCAGGATGTCATTGAAATATATCCATCGTGATTTCCACAGGCGAACAGACGTACATCGCTATATCAACTCCACTGTTATAAGGATCAAGAATATATATATTGTATATGGGGTTCCGATTTTTTTTATAGTTATTACAAACGGAATGACAAACTTATATATAATACCAGGAATTCAAAAGTTAAATGCTGAACTTCAAAAAAGAGAATTAGAAAATTTTTCTTTCTTGCTTATTTATAAATTGTTTCATATTTATTGAAAATACCTTATTTTAGTTTTAAAACATATTTTGGATGACATGAAACCAAACTTATTTTTAAAAGGACGTTTAATCACAACGAATAGATTAACAGATCTGCTGTTAAAAAGTGTAATTTAAGTTTTCTCGGCATAATTAGCTAAATAGAATATAATAAGTTCATGAGTGTTTATTTAAATCAGTTTTTGTTGCTTTTCATAATTATAATTTATGTATAATTAACGTCTATAATGCACTGCCCAGTCACTGTATTCATACATATATATTTATGAATAATGAGTTCAAGTGTTTCTTATATGTTTCTAATTTTTGTTTGTGCATAAAATGACCTGTTTGACCACATGCCAACCATAGACGACGCCACTATTCCTAAAAACAATACAACATTAACATGTTTAAAGCTTTTTTTTGGGTTTCCATATCCCTTGAGATGTTAGCGTGTTGTTGACATTTACTTTCCTAACCATAATTAAACACGTACACCGCTAGCCACATGATTGTGCGGTAGTCGTCTACATCACCAATAGAGTCTTTTTTTTTTTTGTATATTTTAAGAAAGTTTATAGTGATTTTCTGAATACATCAGAAAATACTTTTTTATATTAAAGAAAATAATAAAATTCCAAAAACATAAAAGATATTTTTTGTTAGCAAATTACTTTATATCAAAGTAATATAAAATTTAAAGTCTTAATGAATTTAACCTTAATCTTAGCATTACATTAAACTCCCATAATGTTCTTCATTATATTGTGAATTTTCATTTAAAATAATCACAAGTTTATGAGTTACGAGTTAGTTGCTCTATATGCATGACATAAGGTCATAATTTTTTAATAGTTGGCCATAACTAAGAGAAAAGTATTAGGAAAAATGTTGTAGGAAATACTGGAAATATTGTATTTTTTTCTTTATTTTTTATTTTAAGAATAGAACATTTACAATTGTGTGGATAATTTTTTATTTTTTGGTTAGGATCTTTTCAAAACTTAAAAAAGAATTCATCACAAATTTGTTTTACAAACATATAAAGCAGAATTGCTCCAAACGCCAGGGGCGTTTTTTTTGAAAAGAAAATTCTTTCAGAAACTGTTGTGCGGAAAAAAATTGGAATCTAATGATCATTAGCATTCTTTTGGTTAAAAATAAATTATGACAAAAAATCGATTCCTTAAATTTTTAGTTCTTGCAAACAACTCATATATTTTGATTGCTAAATTGTGTTTTCTAATTTGGATCAAGAATATGTCAAGGGACCATTTCTTGGTATTCTAAGAATATTAAACTATATTTTTTGTCAAAATGTTACCACAATTGTGTAAATCAAATGCTGAATCCGTTCTTGCCAGAAAACAATGGTTAGGAATTACTTGTCCTCTTTTCAATTTACCTTACAATCTTTAAAAAAAACAAGTAAGAAATTATAGTCAATCTAGACCGACTATACGATACCCTATACCATGGTTTAGAGACACTATCTCTTCAGTCAAACTAATTCGATATAGAAAATAAGCTAAACCCAATTTGAGTGGCATTGTTATTAATTTTTTTGGCTGCAGATATGAAAAAGTTCATATCGGATGTAATTTTTATATGGGGACTAGGTCGAAATATGGACCGATCCTGACCATATTTGGTAAAGTCACTTATATTTTTAAAAAATATATACAAACCAAATTTGAGAAAAATCTGTGCAATATTTTTGTTTTTTGATAGGTTTAAGTGAAGATCGGGAATCAGATCTATATGGGGCCTATGACTAAGGGATTATTTTTGGACTACTGATTAATGGATATAATAACAACATGCAAACCCAATTTGACTGAGATCTATATGATAATTTGGACCTTGTGGCAATTTATGTCGATTTCATAGGGGTCATTTGTATGGGGTGTAGGTTTGAACATGGACCGAATTTCACCAATTTCAATATCGTTCATCCGATGGCCGATAAAGGCTTATATACCAAATTTCATCAAAATACATTCATATTTGCGACCTGTAGTTTGATAACAAGGTTTACATAGACACACAGACGGACGGACGGACATCGCAAAAATAAAATGATTCTGAGTCGATAGGTATAAAAAAAGATGGGTCTAGGTCAAATATTTTTGGTAGTTACAAAGAGCAGCACAAAGTCATTATACCCAAACCACATGATGGTATAGGGTATAAAAACTGTGCATATGCTAAAATACAGTTAGCCCTGTTTAACTCTCTGATTGTGAAAAGGTCCCTGAGACATTTTTGATTTTCAAACTCCTACAACTCCTTCATGGTATGGGTTGAACTGTACCTGTGTTCCAAGAAAAAACTGTGCTGAATCGATTAAAGCTGGTTTTGAAGCGATACGAGCAACAGTTTACATTTTATTGAGGTTTAACTACGTTTAATAAGTGGATTAGTAAAGAGGTCCCTACGGACCTTATACTATTATTAGAAGAATTGATAATCCGAATACGCGATGAGAGCGTAACAATAAAACTGCTCAGCTAACATCCCGCACGATTTACTGACCGTGGAACAAGCAATTATTCCACTATATAAGCCGCACACGGTTTACACAATACATTCCGTCTAAGCCAGCCAAGTACGGAATAAAGGTATGGTGGCTGTGTTATTCGAAATCATTTTATTCCCTCAAAGGAATGTTTTACTTTGGGAAATTGCCTGGTCAAGAACTTGATTTAAATCAAAGGCAGAATGTTGTGTATTAATTAGTGGAAAGATATGTGAATACAGGCCGCATAATTTATGCTGACAATTCTTTCTCCATGCTGAATGTGGGGCGTACATTGATCAGGCAGAAAACTGAATTTCTTGCAACAGTATGCTCAAATAAAACATTTGTACCATGTGAGTTCCTGAAAATTCCTGCGCGTCTAGTTTGCAGCTCATTGTTTAGCTTCTACGACGGCGATGTATAATATGTTCCGAAGAAGAATATAGCGGGAATTTTGCTGTTTACAATACTAACCGCTGGCCACTTTCAATGTTCTACTATGTATATGGTAGATATTGCTGCATCGCTGCATTTTTCGTATATAATAAAATTAAGCCAGTAAAAAAAACTGATAAGCGGCGTTCATTTTTGCAATTGCTCACGACACAATTAGTACTGCTTAATATCGCAGAACGAGCCACCAATGGACGTATAACGAGCTATTTCAGGATTCGAAGCACTATGAAAGCATTCAATGTAAAGGAAAAATAAAATAATTTCGAAACACACAAAAGCGGAAAAACTAAATAATTTTGTCCTTGTACGTAGTATCAAGACTGGTAGCAGGAGCTGCACCTTCTTTTGCGCCTCGATCAAATCGGCCGTCATGCCAGTTTTGTCGTGTGGAGCACGAACGCCAGTGTAAAACCAGAGCATATTGCTCTACTAGCAACAAAGCAGTTTGTGCTAAACATTCAACATTTCTGCATCGTTGCAATACCTGCACACTCGAACTGGAAAATCAGCAAAAAGCATCATAGCAGTAATTTTTCATTTTATCATATATTTTAGTATTAAATAAAACCGAAATTGTCAACAACAAAAAATCCTTATTCCTTTTTAAACTCTTTCTTTTAACTCATACTCTGTCTGTCTGTCATGGGGCAACCCCATTCCCCTTATCCAATAAATCTGAAACTTGTTCAATAGTCTTGTTGTGACTACAGATTACCTTTGGGGTAGTCCCGCACAGTCACGGAGTGATCTAAATATCATTTCCCTCATCCGATCGATCTGAAACTTGGTCCACACACGCTCTGTAAAAAGGATTAACTTTGACTTAGTCACGCACAGTCACGGAGAGATTTAAAACGGATTTCCCCTTATCCTATCAATCTGAAACTTGGTCGACATACTTGCTGTAAAGAAAGATTAACTTCGACATAGTCACTCACAGTCACGCATAGTCACGCACAGTCACGGAGAGATTCAAAACTCATATGCATAAGGAAAGAAAGAGTTTTAATAAAATCTTTGTTTTTATGTGTTAGATTCAGAGAACAGTTTGAGTGCCTTATTTTATTATTTTTAATGCATTCACAAAAATTGAGCACTTTGTTGTCAATTCACATGATTTCAGTAAAACAACACAATGATACAATTGACAAAAGTGAATATGATGAAAACCATGCATTGCATTGCATGTCTTTTGTTAATCATACGCAACACTTGGAAAAGCAACGAATATACAACGATTGGTATGAATGGTTTCAATGCTGATTGAATAAAACGTAAAAACTTTTTCTATGAAACATTTATCTATATTTTTGGATTATTTTTCTACACATTAAGTTAATGAAGATATATACACATATTTCATATTTATCTAAAAAAATGGAAAAACAAATATATACATAAAAATAATTTTAAATACATAAGAAATTAAAAAAAATAAATTCATATTTAATTACAAACAAAAACGGAAAATAAAATTAAGCTCCTAGATATGCTATTGTATAGTTATTACAAAAAAAAACATATAATTAAACAAGAACAAGAAGCATCTATGGAGTAACAAACATTATCAACTTGACTGACAACAGCACTTAAGTCTGCTATAAACTTATATGGGAAATAACAAAACTTCACCAACTTCTTATATAAGGTTTTAGACTTAAATTCTGTTGTTAGACGAGATGCTTCTTAGCAAGAAGAGATACTAAGACATATTAAGTTTGTTCATATTTAAAAATTGAATTCACAAACGGAATATTATTAACTGATTTCGAGCCCAATCGATTTCTTTTTTCAGTAATTAAATTGCCTGCTGCAGAAAAAACTCTCTCCGAAGCAGCACTACTGGAAGGGATAGCTAAAATTTTTTTTCGCAAATTTAGACAACCTGGGATAGTCGGTAACGTGATGGTCCCACCATTCTAAAGCATTGAAGTTTATATCAATATTAATATGAGAGAAAGAATACCGATTAACTTCATCAGAGACGCTTTCTTCTATAGTTAGGTTTGGACTATTGATGAACTCCGAAAAGAATAAGTCAAAATCACTTGTAGCTGGGTTATTATTTGCAGTTTGATTATGAATTCCAGTGGTTGGGGATGCTACACACTCTTGATCACTCAAAATTTGTGAAACACAAAAATTTTTTACCTCCCTTAGAACTACTTCTTCCACAGAACGATTTGTTGGTGGATACAAAAAACAAGCAGCGTATTGGTAAATACTGATATTGAGAATCCATTTGCCACCTATCTCCTTTGTAATGTTTGTTTTTAAGTTAACTATAGCCGGAGAATCAGGGGTTTTAATTGCACAAATATTTTTTAGGCTGTTAATTGACAAACAAATAAAGTTACTTGTGACATAATTAACGCCTTGTAATTTTTTACTTATTTTGTCAAAATTTTCACAAAGTTCTACTAGTGCTATGAGCGTAGAAAAATGAATTTCACCAGTTCTATACATTTCACCGTTTTTTGAAAGTATTTCTTGTATAGCAACCCAGTTGTTCAAAATCAAATTATAATGCGAGGACCAGTGAGTTACGCAATAGTTTTTTAACGATGTGGTCAACATATGCTGTAAATAACTTTTTTTGAAATAATAATTAGTTAGTTTGAAATAATAATTAGTTAGTTATTTTTGAAATATTTAACCAGCTTTTTGCAAGATTCTAGCATTGGCTGTAATTCCGCAGTATTATTCAAAGCAGAATGTAACACATTATTAAACAAGTGGCTTGAACAATTAAGGCGAGTGTAATTTTGCAGAGCTTTTATAATGTTTGCTCCTCTGTCTGTAACGAATTTAACTTTATCTAAGTTACTTACTTCAAAATCATTCATAACACATTTTACTTTAGCCAATATATGTTCTCCTGTGCAACTTTGAAAATCCATTGACTTTACACCTAATACAATATGTTTCAACTCCGATTCCTTCATAAAATGAAATGTAACACACAAAAAATTTCGTTTTACAAAATCGTCAGTCCACAAGTCGGTTGTTATTGACGCCACTTCATTTATCACTGCTTCTTTAACTTCATTTTTTATTTCATTTCTTTTTTCCTCCGCCTTAATTTGTATGCGAGTTGATATTGTTGTCGGATCTGGTATTAGATCCAATATATCTGCATGACTCCCATATTTTGCTTCGATATTTATTAGGGCTTGAGCTAGTTTTTTAAATCCGTTCCCACTAACGGCAGAAAATGGACGACAGTCCTCTACAACCCATTGGGCGCACACATTTGTAAATTCATCCTTGTCGAAACTGCTGACTTTTTTTTAACTCAGTATTAGAATCTTGTTCTGCGTAATTAAATTTGAAGTCTGTTTTCCGTTGTATTTAAATAAGTGATTACACTTTTCGCAATGCACGAATCCATTAACTATTTCGTTATTCTCATTTTGTATAAGAGAAAAAATTTTCCATATTTTGCTTTTAGTATTTTTCTTTATTGTACGATAAACACCGGTATTTATTTATCCCAAAATAGTTTCACACTGCATTTTTCAAATTATTATAACAACGAATACTAAACGAATGGTGTGATTGGTTTTATTTTATTAATTTGTCATCATATAATTTCGGTGCTTGACATGTAACGCATAGAAAACAATGAATGTACAAAGTAGCAGCAGCAATAATTGTTGTTGTTGAATGAATGCATGGCAAAAGCAACGAATGTATGAATGAACAATAAAAACGAATGCTTTCATTCTGTTCTCTGGTTATATTATTATTGCTTTATATAATAGGCGAGCTTAAATTTATTAATTTATTTATTTATATATTTCTTCACTTATTTCTTCTTTATATCTTGATTTCTCTATTTCTTTATTTATATACTACATGTAACCTGGTGTGCTTCGCTACCCCCTCCACATCCATCCCCCCGCATCGTAATGAAATGGATCACGTAAAGTCCCAAGGCTCTCACTATTACAGTAACCCAGATATATGACATGTATTATTTGATCTGTATGGGGGTGCCATACCCCTTTATCCGATCCCGCCGATTTTTTTAAGACAAATTTTCAAAGCTGTCTCGAGATATATGATATTGAGTAATTACTTTGCATGGGAAGTACCACGCCCACTTATCCGATCCCGCCCATTTTCGAAATAGCGACTAACATTAATAACACAAGGGAACAATGGTTCTGTTGATTAAGAACTGAATATTGTTTTTAAGGTTATTTGGGACGCTGAATCCAAATCTGCCCCTGGTTTTTTTCTATCAGCTCGACTTTTTGAGATATACCGTTATGTTCAAAATTAAGGCACTTCCGCTACATATATTGGAATAACTTGAAAACGGTTCACCATATTAAATTAAAAAAAAAATCCGAAACTCGCAAACAATATTCTCTTAAAGCCGTGCTTACTTTGTTTTTAAATTTTCCAAGTAGTTTTAGAGATATCGTTCAAGTTTTGAAAAAAAAAATTAAAATTTTTTAAAAAAAAACATTTTTTTTGTTTTTAAAAATTCCTAAAAAATAAAAATGGGACAAAAATCACAGTTTTGGTCTACAAACAGTTAGCTAAATATATTTCGAATAAAATGAGCTTTATTTCATTGCAATCGGTGCACAACTTTTGATTTTGTTCACGATTTACTGAATTGATATAAATCGCGATTTCCATACAAAAATAACATTTTCTAATGTGTAAGTGTTTGTATGTAATAAGTTAGTTTTTTATGATTCTAAGAATTAAAAAAATTAAGTAATAAAAAAAGATTATTTAATTTTTATGGTTGCGGTAGCAAACTCATAACGCCTATAAATTTTATTGTTCCTTTTTTGACACCTAGTCAGTTCACAGTCAATTAAAGAGAAAAAAGAAAAGTCCACTTGTTTTTATTGATGTGTGGTTTACCGTTGGTAACGGATGATTTTTTAAAGGAATTCCCCTGAACACATGTGTTCATTCATAAGTGACTGTCAATAAAATTGTGGATATAATTTTTTTTGGTACTTCAGTAAAAAACTACTAAGTATTTTTATGGGTTCATTCAACCAATTTTTCTCATTCAACAAGTGTTTACGAAAGCGAAAAGTATAACGACAAAAAATATAAATCATTTTACATTGAACATTTAATCAGTCAACACAAAAAAGTTCAATTTTGTTCCCGTGTGTTATTTATTGAAAATTGTGTTACTTTGATATATACTTCAAAATTGTGCAATGGCTACGTCAAGAAACACCTGTAAAATCAATCCCAACTATTTTTGTAACATATGTGGCGAATACACGTTTATAAAAAATAGAAAAAGTGTGTCAGATTTCAGATATTCTACAATTGCCTCAGTTATAAATAAAATAAAGTACAACGAACACCGCTGGCTAATTTGTGTGGATCTAAAAATGGTGAATTTTCTTCTAGGCCAACAAGGTGGCTACACAAAATATCCGTGTTTCATTTGTTTATGGGATAGCAGAGCCAGATCTGAACACTGGAGTAAGAAAGACTGGCCTTCGAGGGAAGCTATGGTTCCAGGAAACCACAATATAGTTAATCAACCACTTGTGCCCAGGGATCGCATAATACTGCCACCTCTCCATATCAAGCTAGGACTTATGAAACAATTTGTCAAAGCTCTCAACAAGGACGGTGATTGTTTTAGATACATCATTAAAAAGTTCAACAATTTGAGTTCGGAGAAACTGAAAGCTGGCATTTTTGATGGCCCTCAAATCAAAAAATTAATCAATGATGAAAATTTTAGTAATTCCATGACAGATATTGAAAGAAATGCTTGGAATGAATTTGTTTGGATAGTGCGCAATTTCCTGGGAAACAAAAAGGGTGAGCACTATTCGGACCACGTGGATAACATGTTGTCACATTTCAAGCAGCTTGGTTGTAATATGAGCATTAAGGTGCACTACCTACACAGTCATTTGGATTGTTTCCCTGAAAATCTTGGAGACTTCAGTGAAGAACAAGGTGAACGTTTCCATCAAGATATCCGCACTATAGAGGAGCGGTACCAGGGTCACTGGGATAAGCATATGATGGCGGACTATTGCTGGAGCATTAAAACAAATCCCTCTAAACAAGGTTATTTAAGAAAATCTTATAAAAGAAAATTTTTCGATGAGTTGTAATTACATTGTTATATTTGTGTATTAAAATTTTTTATTTTTCTTTAAAATTCTCTTTTTGTGTTAAATTAAAAAGTATAGCTGACCATAAAAATGAAATAATCTTTTTTTATTACTTAATTTTTTTAATTCTTAGAATCATAAAAAACTAACTTATTACATACAAACACTTGCACATTAGAAAATGTTATTTTTGTATGGAAATCGCGATTTATATCAATTCAGTAAATCGTGAACAAACTCAAAACTTGTGCACCGATTGCAATGAAATAAAGCTCATTTTATTCGAAATATAT
The DNA here is from genome assembly GCA_963682025.1 of Cordilura impudica. Classification (NCBI taxonomy): domain Eukaryota; kingdom Metazoa; phylum Arthropoda; class Insecta; order Diptera; family Scathophagidae; genus Cordilura; species Cordilura impudica. The sequence continues at coordinate 135,200,337 of OY821517.1, forward strand.
TTAACTAACTGTTTGTAGACCAAAACTGTGATTTTTGTCCCATTTTTATTTTTTAGGAATTTTTAAAGAACAAAAAAAATGTTTTTTTTTAAAAAATTTTAATTTTTTTTTCAAAACTTGAACGATATCTCTAAAACTACTTGGAAAATTTAAAAACAAAGTAAGCACGGCTTTAAGAGAATATTGTTTGCGAGTTTCGGATTTTTTTTAATTTAATATGGTGAACCGTTTTCAAGTTATTCCAATATATGTAGCGGAGGTGCCTTAATTTTGAACATAACGGTATATCTCGAAAAGTCGAGCTGATAGAAAAAAACCAAGTGCAGATTTGAAATCAGCGACCTCAAATTAGTAAAAATTTGCTATAAATTTCAAATCAACACAAAAAAAGTTCAATTTTGTTCCCTTGTGTAATAGGTGACCTCACACTAATTTGCAAAGCTCTCCCTATCAAAGTACCCAATATATATGATATTAAAAACTTACTTTGTATGGAAGGTGCCACGCCCACTAAAAATATTTAAAAAATTATAGCTTATAGCACTTCCCATATCTGCAGTAAAATTTCAGGCAAATCGGATTTCAGGCAAATCGGATGAGTAGTTACGAAGATTACCTCCTATAAACAAACAAACACATATTACCTCTTTATTATATTAGTATAGAGTATAGATAAAATTAACGGTGCTGAGTACTAAGGTCCCAATGAACAAATGCCCTAAATGAACAAATGTAAGTTCGCGATGAACAAAAGCCCCAAAAAAAATTAACAATTGCCCCAATTTTTCAAAAAAGCATATAAAAAATGAACCTACGTCCAAAAAAACATTCCGCAAAATTTTTCACATGTTTTTATTTAATGGTTTTTTTTTCCAAATATCTATTCAAATGAAAATTTACATACTGTTCTCAATATTTCCCCTACAATAAATGCATTTAAATTCTGCATTCTTTTCGGCAGCATTATTGCGGAGCTTTAGCTCGCAACCATAGCATATCTTGCAATGTTTACCAAACTTTATAGCATTTACGAAAATGAATAAAATACAAACAAAACAATAACATAAACCGGTTTCGTAGTTTATTTTTGGATTGTATTTGTTCATCATTCTTGAAAAAAAAAAATGAATTTAGACCCCAAACTTACACACATGTTAAGAAAATCCAAATCAGCCAGAATAAACTTCTCAAAATGGTTATGAATTTACCTTGACACTATTCTACACAAAGATTGCATCGTCTTTGTAATGTAGAATACATCAGTATGCGTATTCAAACTATAACAAACAAATTTCAAACTTCATGTAATCGTTCAAACAATGATAACATTTCTAATTTATATTAGAAACAAAACAAATTATCATTTATATAATTATTTTTGATTTTTAATTTTTTTCTCAGTGGTAAAACCGCTTCTATCATACTTGTTTTCCCAAATACATTTTTGCTTTTCTTGTATGTACTATACATTCCTTCCTTAATAATTTATTGATGGTTTTTATAGCGTAATTATTTTCCTTCTCGGGTGAAATATTAGTTTTTTACAAATCAGTTGCGTATTTATTAACTGAAAATTATTGTTATAGATGTAAGGTAGTTTTTAACCATCTCTCTTTAGGTTTATTTTATATATACATATCTTAATATATAACAAGTAAGAAAATTATAGTCGGTCTAGACCGACTATACGATACCCTATACCATGCGTTTAGAAACCCTATCTTTTAGGCCCAACTAACTGGACATAGAAAATAAGCAAAAACCAAATTTGAGTGTAATTTTTATTAATTTTTTTGGCTGCAGATATAAAAAAGTTCATATCGGATGCTATATCTATAAAGGGGCTAGGTCCAAAAATGGACCGATCCTGATCATGTTTGGTAAAGTCTCTTGTATTTTGCAAAAATATGCACAAACAAAATTTTAGAAGAATCAATGCAATATTTTTGTTTTTTAATAGATTTAACTGAAGATCGGGAAGCAGCTCTATATGGGGTCAAAGGGATCATTTTTGGACTACTCATTAGTGGATGTAATGAACGCATACAAACCCAATTTGAGTAAGATCTATATGACAATTTGGATCTTATGGCAATTTATGTCGATTTCACATGGGTAATTTGTATGGGGGCTAGGTCTGAACATCGACCGATTCTCACCAATTTCAATAGCGTTCATCCCATGGCCGATAAAAGCTTATATACCAAATTTCATCAAAATATATTCATATTTGCGACCTGCAGTTTGATTACAAGCTTTACATGGAGGCACAGACGGACGGACGGACGGACGGACGGACATTGTTAAATCAACTCAGAAAGTGATTCTGATTCGATCGGTATAATTAAAGATGGGTCTAGGTCAAATATTTTTGGTTGTTACAAACAGCAGCACAAAGTCATTATACCCAAACCACATAGTGGTATAGGGTATAAAAACGTTGGTGCGTATGTTGGTACTCTAATAACTGTTGAACCACTAATGCTAGCGACTTCGTATTCATACCATATGTTCCTTTGGTTCTCCGATTTGCATAACTTTTTTTTGTACCTGATAGGTGGCGCTGGGGTCGAGATTTTCCCAAAAAATTTATTTACGGTCCAATTTAGCTCAAGTTCGCAACATATATTACGTACATAAAACTAAAGTTGCTGACAAAGTTTTTCACCTGTAGGTGGCGCTGGTGTTAAAATATTCAAGAAAACGTATATTTTTTTTCAGTCATATTCATAATATTATTAAATCGTGCTTTACTTTTGCCCGACACTCGGTATTAAAATTTAGATGCAATATAAAATCCAGATGTTTTCTTCGGGCCAGCAACGCGGACCGGACTCAGCTAGTGTTTTATAAAAATGATTTTTTGAAAAAAAAAAAAAAAAATACTTACAAATTAAAAATGAACAAATGCCCAAAAAATATTTCAAATTGGAATAAAAAATTAACTTGTGCCCCAAAAACCATAAAAATTGCGACATTTGTACATCAGGAACAAATGCCCCAATCCCATACAAATTTTTTGGGGCATTTGTTCATTTTTATTGGGGCTCTGTTCATTGGGGTCTAAATACTCAGCGCCAAAATTGACAATAAAAACCATCAAAACAAATCCCATCAAGCAAAGTACCATACAATTTGTTATAGGTCCCTGCGGACGTTTTCACTAATTGAAACAACGGTATAATGGACTTTTTCACATTAAAAAATTACAATTTATCCGCTTTGGTTTGTTTCGTTCAAATAAATTATATGCGTCTTAAATTCAAAAAAAGGAAATTATAGCGAATATTTTTGCTTATGTCTATTAAAAAAAATTATAAAAAAAATAGCTTTGTTAAAAATGCGGCGTTTTTTCTTTAGTTTCATTACGTTGATGGTTTTTCCTTTTTGAAGATAATCAATAAAAATTGTCTTACACGCATTTCAAAAAACACACGTCATAACCTTGCCTTCGCCTTCTTTGGACACGGGTCTACCATTACAGTGCACTGTTTGGCTGTTCCTTTGTCTCAGGTGTGAAGTGATGAAGTGTCTCATCTGGTTACAGATTGGTGCGAAAAGTCAGCTTTATTGCGGTAAAACATCTGCAAATATCCCGCTGATACTGTTTGTTCTATTATGAGCAATATCGCGTACTTTTTGAAATGCCTATCATTTCAGCTAGCTCAAGCGCCTTCATCGAATACCATTTTACGGCCTCGTATTTTGTAGTTGTAAACGAAGGTGACCAATTTTTTCATATATACGAAGAGATCACTCAGATCGTCTACTTTTGTAAAATACTAAACAATCTGGTGCCGTGAAACTTGAATCATATGTTTTGTTATAAGTAATCAGTGGATTTTTCTAATAAATTCTCCCTTTGAATCTAACAACTAAAGTCTACATTACTGAATTTGTTTTGTATTTCAATGTCTATATATTGTGCAAATAAACAAAACCATAAATATACGAAAACTAGATTAACATTCAAATCCACTTATATTGTTTTATTATTATGGCACTTAAGCTTAAGAGATATATAATTCGGATTTAAAAAAATGACAATAAAGTCAATTTTAAAAACATTTGAAAATTTTTCACCACGCTCTGTTTCAATGACCAGCAGTATTTTGAAAATTACTATGATATAGTTATTTTCTATAGCCCTATCTATTGCATAATTTAGAGTATGGAAATTATTTTTATTAAATTGGATAGTTTATCATAATAAACTTTATGTCTTCTACAAATCCTTTGTTCGGTTTGTTATTTACTTACAAATTAGTAACAAGGAAGTTTAAGTTAGTTATCCTTATAAGCCGCTTTTGATTTATTTTACCGTTTTTTTATATTTGTACAAAAAATGTTTTCAGATACTTAAACCCAATTGAAAATAAATGTATTCATCAAAAGTTCACAACAATTTATGTATGTAAATACTTTTAGAGTCCTTTATGAATAGTTCATTGTTTAGTTGTGTTATTTATTTCTTAATTTTTTTTATTTTTTTTTTTTTTTTTTTGAATTACCTCTTTTCGTCCCAGACCTCTGCGCATTATTATCGTCAATGCTTTCTTTTGAACTATGTTCTGTTGTACTCGTAATTTGCTTTAACTATATGATTTCCATACAATTTTTACTTGCTTGATAGGAAACACACAAAGAAACGAAGTTTCGGCTCTGCTGACAAAACTATATAATCTATTATGCTTTCTTTCTCTAAATCAAAGCTCAAGAGATTATTACAAGCATTTCAAACTTTTTTTTTATATTTAAATATATGAATGTTTATAGTTACACTATGATCATAAACCAAAATATAATTATCTTTTTGGTTAATGTCGATGATGTCTACTAAACAGGATTATAAAAAAAAATCTATTTAAAACCATTAAGATATCGTTTAATATTTTTTTAAATTTTATTCGATTCAACAATTGTTTTTAGTTAGACAGTGTTCAGGTTGGTTTTTGCCACAGCTTAGCTTTTAAAAGTCAGAATGACTTATATGACATTAGATTTGATTTTTGATCTGAACTGTATGAGAATGTAAATTTCTATTTAAGATTTGAGAAAGTTTATTCAAGAAGTATAATGATTAGTTATCAGTTGAAACTTCCTCATACTTTACGAATACATTGTATGGATATAGATTTTGTATTTTGTTTTGTTCTTTCGAATTTTTATTTGCAAACAATAACAAATGAAACCTTAATAAACAGAACTTAATTCTTAAAAGGAAAAAAAAATAACCGAACTAAAGCACTGATACAGAAATGTTTGTTCGGGATAACAACCACAAGCCTATCTGTATTAAAATTGTAATAGATAAGGATATAATAAAGGGATAAATATAAGATAATGTACGCATATCTGACGCTTTCAAAATTCAAACTACTACACGATACCGTAATTTACATATTTTGACCTAATTTTTTGGTTTGAAAATACAATATTCTACAAATATAATTTGAATATTTTAGTATTAAAGGCGCTTAACAATAAAGTAATATAAATATTTTTCTTAAGCGAAAAATGATTTTTGAGACAATTTTTTAATAAGAACATGTTTTTGTGTTGTTGTTTTCTGCAAACTTCGGTAAGAAACAATTTGACCAACCCAGCATTGTTCGAAACCTAAACAACTTCTCTGAAGTAACAAAACCTTACATATTTTTTTTAAAAATTGATTTATACAAAATAACACTTTTAATTTTTACATTCTAATAATAACAACAAAACTTTAATTGCATTTCCCTGCAAGAAAACAAAAAACAAAATTACCTGATATTACACTGGTCTACAAATTAAAAAAAAAGGAATGACTGCAGAAACGAAGCATGTTTTTTAACTAATCTGGGTACGCTAAATTCGAATCTCGCATAAAACTTGGGCTATCACATCGTGTTCATTTTTTATCGTATGCTGGCAAAACCGTAAAACAGTCAATACTGACACTACAATTTCACAATTATTTATTTGACAGAAGCCCACATTCATTCTAAATCTTCATAATAGTAGCGTTTAAGCATGTCAGGGAGATCGTGTGTTACTGATTCAAGCTATTTTTGCTTTGAGTGTGGTGAATATTTGGTTGGTAAAGAAAAGGATATGCAATATCAGAATCATTAAAATATGCATATTTACATTAATTTGTTTTTGCTGTCAGAAACTTGGACAAACCGTGGATACCGATAATGTTTTGCAATAGCTGTAAAACTGTTTTATACAAGTGGTCAAATGGCAATATGATCTATTTCGATTTTTCAATTCCAGTACTTTGCAGATTGTTATTTCTGTTTAACAAAAGTTGCTGGATTCAATATGAAAAATCGATAAAATATTACTGACGCAAATGTCCAATCGGTTTTCAAACCAGTACAACGTCCACCAAATAATCCATTACCAGTCATTAACAGTGCTACGATCAGTGAGTCCGAAACATCTTTCACCAGCAGTGGTAGTTTGTATGAGGATGATGATGAACGCCATTTAGCCATTCAAGCTGAGCTGAATGATCTAAGTCGGGATTTACATTTAACGAAGCAAGACGCAGAATTACTAGCTTCACGCATGCAGCAGCGGAAACATCTTGCAGTTGGGACAAAAGTAACAATCTATAGAGATAGAAGCTTGGAATTGGGTGCATATTTTGAAAAGAAACACTCTATTCTATACTGTACTGATGTTTGAAATAAACAAAAAATGAACCAGCCATATGACAAAACTGAATGGTGAGTATTTATTGATGGCTCTAAGTACAGCTTAAAGGCTCTTCTTTTGCATAATGGAAATGAAAAACCATCCATACCAATTTCTCATGCCATTAATACAAAGAAAAATTACGAATCAACGACTGAAATTTTGACACTACTCAATTACAACGATGATAAATGGAAGATCTGTGGTGACCTTAAGGTGTGTGATATAAATTTCTTTGTATATATAGTATAGACCATCGTAAATAACTTTAAATTAATCTGTCTCAGGTCATTGGTTTGTTGACTGGTATGCATAAAGGCTTCACAAAATATTGTGATTTCCTTTGTCTATGTAATAGTTGCGCTACATGTCATCATTACATCAGAACAGAGTGGCCAAAAAGATCTGAGTATTCACCAGGAAAAAAAAACATTTCAAATAACCATTAATTGAATCAAACGAGGTTCTTCTTAATATTTCATAGTCATATTTGTTGGTCCTAAGATTAGGAAGCTATTGAATGATAATAATCTTTCACAATGTTTATTGGAGAAAGCATATGCATCCTTCAAGAACATCGTGGACAGTTTTCTTGGAAACAATAAGAGTGAAAACTACTACCTACAAATTGTTGCTGAATTACTGAAAAATTATCACGAATTATGTGCACAATGTCACTAAAAATGGATTTTCTTCATTGGCATTTCGATTTTTTTTCCACAAAACCTAGATGCATGCTCCCCTAAGATTTAATGAATATTTAAAGAAATTATCAAGGATTTTGGGACAAAAGCATGCTGGGAGACTATTGCTGGACTCTAATATGTGAAACCGAACCAACAAAATACAAACTACGTTCAAATAACGCCATGCACTTTTGAAAACTCATTGATTTTTAAATAAACTAATGATTTTTTTTGTAAAAAACGAATATAAACATTTTTTTGTATCTCGAAAACCTGACGCGATAGAGAAAAACCAATTACAGATTCGAATTCAGCCCACCAAATTACTCCAGTCCAAAACCTTGTTAGCTAGTGTTATTGTTCGACACTTAAGCTACTTTCAGTACTTCGTACCCTTTGTTTCTTATGACCTCCGCAATCAGCAAATCAGCTCCTGCTTATTACTAAAACGGCGAGTTCAGACCCTGTCGAATAGGATCTCTATCAGATTCAAGTCTGCAGATTGAGCTGGCCAATCCAAGACTTGATTCCCATTAGCAATCAATCATTGACCCACATTGACGTGTGTTTAGGGTCATTACCATGCTGAAAACCCCATCGAAGTAGCATTTCTCATTCGGCATATTGAAGCATGTGTTTGGCTAAAGTGCCCCTGTAAACAAAGTGATCCATTTTTGTTTCTGCGGTAGAATCGCGATAATTTGGAAATCTTGATAATTCGTAACAAACTGTCGGTCCCTTGAAGAAACTCCAATAATTCGTAATATTTCCATATATTTTGGTCCCCTCGATATTTCGTTTTTTTCGTTATAATTCGTAATTGATTGTTTAAACCCTCTTATAAATCGTAATGAACATGCAACATTATTTAGAATAACGGTTATTACCATTATTTTGAACAATGGAAATTGTTGAGCTTTCTATTGATTAGTTTTTCTGTAAACGTCGCGTAGAAATGCCAAACAAGCGTACTCGTATAACATTATCTGTGTTGAAAAACAACAAATTCTTTCATGTATTGATAATAGAGTAAAAAAAATTATATGGCTAAGAAATTTGAAATCGCTCCATCAGCACTTGAATCAATACTGCACAAGAAAGAATTTATATTGCAATCATCTTCGAATAGTAAAACCAAGCGTCAAAAACAACCTGAATTCCCAGAAAAAGAGAAGTCTCTTTTATTGTGGTTTACGCAATGTCGGCAGTATAATATACCTGTGGGTGCACAAAAAATTAAACTTAAACAATTTCAAAGCAAGCAGTGGTTGGCTCGACGTTTAAAAAAATGGAAAAATATTTAATTTAAAAAAAAGTTGCAGTGAAAGCGCTGCTGTTGATGATAGTATTTGTGCAGAATGGATAGAAAAACTAAAGGAACTAATAAAAGAATACGATGCCAAGGACATCTTTAACGCAGATGAGACTTGCTTGTAATTTAAATGCCTACCCAATCTCACATTTTGCTTAAAAAATGAGAAGTGGTAAGCACAGAAAGAGTTTATTTGCTGTAAATATGTATGGAACCGATAAACTGATACCACTAATCATTGGAAAATCAAAAATATACACAGATTTCCAATGCACTACCGCACAGTGGTTCAAAACCAAAAAAAAGTGGTAATAAGTCTGGAACTTCTAAACTATTGGTTGGATTGGAATAGTATATTCTAGGCGATTGTAGTCAAGGATATAGGCTTTCAAAATATTTATTTTTGAGATACCCTGTTGTAACACAGGGTGAGCTACAGGGTGCCAAAGTCGACCACCTCGAGGTGGAAAATGCTTTCAAAGCTTGTAACTTTTATAAATATGAAGTGATTTTTACGTTTTTTAAATTTTTCCAATAAACATTAAATTATTAACAAAAAACTTGCTTATACTACCTAGTTATCGCTTACGGTTTAAAAAATATTTGATTTTAAAAATCAACATTTGAACTTTTCACCAAATTCTTTCTTGGTTTTTCGCAAATAACATTTTGATTAAAATAGACAAAAAAAAATCTAAAAATATGTAGCGATAGCCAGTACTTTTCAAAAAAATACGCTGAAACATTTTTTGAATTATTTCAAACCGTTTAGTGAGCACAAAATCTTAAAGTTGACTTTTTGAATCAGGTTCTAAAAATTGCAATTTTTTGCCAAAAAATACCCTTCATTCTTTCACTTTTTTCTCACAACCTTGGTAAAACATGTATATATTTTTCTACATATTTTAAAAGAATATGCTTCAGGAATGGTTGTAAGTGAAATTTTTAATATTTCTGGACATGCACCCTACGTCCAGCATTGGACGAAATTGGGCAATTTTTAAAAAAAAAACTAAGTTTTAAAAGTTAATACAAAAATATCCGCTCGATTTCTTCAAATATTTCACCGCAGTATTAAAGCTCCAAATATTTTTATTTATTTGGCGCAATAAAATTCACCGCCGTTACATAAACGTGGTCAGGAGGGCTTAAATGGTGAAAAAAGTCAAATTTTCATACGAATTTTTTTTGTTAACATAAAAAATATATTAAGATTAGTTATTTTTATATTTTGTTTATTGATTCAGAACGGCATTTAAATTATCTAAAACACTTCAATAAATCATTTTGATAACGTTAATAGTTTTTGAGATATTTATATTCAAATTTCAGAAAAAAATATAGAAAAACTATGGTTTTCGTTTTTTTTGGTTTTTTTTGGTAAAGTGTTCCCAAAATTTTTCAATTTTACTTATTATTATATATATTGTTAAAGAAGACATATTTATCTATTCAACGATATATAACATGTCTATCAAATATATTGCAACATGCTGAAATAATGACCCCAAACCACACTCCACAGGCAAAAATTTAGCTATTTCTCTATTTGTTCATATAAATGGTCATTTACATAGTGAATGACATATTTTTTTATTGTTTTTTGGTAAAGGGTTACATACGTTTTTATTACTTCAAATAATTTTAATATCTTTTCAAAAAACTAAAAATGAAAAATGGTTGAAAACGGGCCTCACAGTACAAATTGAGAAAAAGGCATTTGGTCGATCTAAAAAGGACTACGAAAATGTTCAATCAAGGACAAAAAAGAAAAAACAAGAAGAAATCATTAGTAACCATTCGCCTAATGAAATTAAGGATTCTTTTAAATCAGCCTTACAACGCACGCAACTAAAGGAAGCTGCTAAAATTGTAGATGTGTTACCAACTGCATCTCCTAAGCGGTTGAAGCGTATGATGCAAAGTATTTCAACGCCAAAATCGTCAACATCATTTACAGAAGAGGATGCGTTAGCTCCTATTTTAAATTTGGGATTGACAAGAAATAAATATGGTATTTTGAGAAAAGCTCTCAAAGAAAAAGATTTGATAAAGGAAACAAAAAATAAAATTCTACCATCTAATGTGAAATCCAATACTGAAAGTGCAAATGTTGGATTAGCGGAACTGCTTGAAAACACTGCATCTAGAATAATATCCACATTTAGCAAAGAAGAAATAGAAATATGCAACAATTCAGAAGTTAAGTTAATATGTAAATGGGGATGCGATGGAACATCTGGATTTTCTGAGTATAGACAACCAAGTGGAAGCAATTCAGAAATAGATTTTTCAACAATTTTTATGACATCATTAGTACCATTAAAAATGAGGCTATATAATGAGACAAGTTCTTCTTCTAGTGAGAGAGAATATCAGGACATTGGAGTAATTTAACACCCGGATCTAAGTTTCTATGTCGGCCAATCCGATTTGAGTACACAAAGGAAGACAAAATTACAACACAAAGCTTAGTGACAAAGAATGTATTGGGAGAACTGACTGAAGAAGCACAAGAAGCTAGAAACAGAGGTGTCAAACACTTTAGACCTTTTTAATACAAGAAACTGTAGCAAAGAAGCCCAAAATTCCGATTTAATGGAATATTTATTGATATCATCAGATCCAGTAATATACTCCATAAGAACAAAATGGTTACCAAAAATAAGTCTTGAAATAGAAAATGATGATTCCGAAGCTATGGATATAAAACATCTTTTATCTTTTGATATTTCTGATTGTTTTGTAGAAAATAACTAGTAAAAAAGCAGACAATTGTTATGTAATTTTAAGCCTATTATAAAACAAATAAAAAAATACTCATTAAAAAAAATTTAGTTATATTTGTTATTTAATAATGAAAATATCTTAGGCATTGGCTTTTTACCAGTTTTTTTTTTTTTGTATAAAATCAGCATCAGAGTTTCGGGCAATTTTATGATCAGTTGAAACTCATTAGGTAAATATTTCTTTCATACACCATTAACTTATAATTATACCTTCTTTGAAAAGATATATAAAATTATTTGAAGTAATAAAAACGTATGCAACCCTTTACCAAAAAACAATAAAAAAATATGTCATTCACTATGTAAATGACCATTTATATGAACAAATAGAGAAATAGCTAAATTTTTGCCTGTGGAGTGTGGTTTGGGGTCATTATTTCAGAATGTTGCAATATATTTGATAGACATGTTATATATCGTTGAATAGATAAATATGTCTTCTTTAACAATATATATAATAGTAAGTAAAATTGAAAAATTTTGGGAACACTTTACCAAAAAAAACCAAAAAAAACGAAAACCATAGTTTTTCTATATTTTTTTCTGAAATTTGAATATAAATATCTCAAAAACTATTAACGTTATCAAAATGATTTATTGAAGTGTTTTAGATAATTTAAATGCCGTTCTGAATCAATAAACAAAATATAAAAATAACTAATCTTAATATGTTTTTTATGTTAACAAAAAAAATTCGTATGAAAATTTGACTTTTTTCACCATTTAAGCCCTCCTGACCACGTTTATGTAACGGCGGTGAATTTTATTGCGCCAAATAATTAAAAATATTTGGAGCTTTAATACTACGGTGAAATATTTGAAGAAATCGAGCGGATATTTTTGTATTAACTTTTAAAACTTAGTTTTTTTTTTTAAAAATTGCCCAATTTCGTCATTCTTGAAGCATATTCTTTTAAAATATGTAGAAAAATATATACATATTTTACCAAGGTTGTGAGAAAAAAGTGAAAGAATGAAGGGTATTTTTTGGCAAAAAATTGCAATTTTTAGAACCTGATTCAAAAAGTCAACTTTAAGATTTTGTGCTCACTAAACGGTTTGAAATAATTCAAAAAATACTTAAAAGTACTGGCTATCGCTACATATTTTTAGATTTTTTTGTCTATTTTAATAAAAATGTTATTTGCGAAAAACCAAGAAAGAATTTGGTGAAAAGTTCAAATGTTGATTTTTAAAATCAAATATTTTTTAAACCATAAGCGATAACTAGGTAGTATAAGCAAGTTTTTTGTTAATAATTTAATGGTTATTGGAAAAATTTAAAAAACGTAAAAATCACTTCATATTTATAAAAGTTACAAGCTTTGAAAGCATTTTCCACCTCGAGGTGGTCGACTTTGGCACCCTGTAGCTCACCCTGTGTTACAACAGGGTATCTCAAAAATAAATATTTTGAAAGCCTATATCCTTGACTACAATCGCCTAGAATATACTATTCCAATCCAACCAATAGTTTAGAAGTTCCAGACTTATTACCACTTTTTTTTGGTTTTGAACCACTGTGTACCGTCACAATAAGAAGTCTTGGATGACAACAGATTTATTAAATGAATGGTTCCAAATCATTAACAAGGACATGCCAAGTTAAAATAGGAAAATTCTTTTATTCTTAGACAATTGCACGGCGCACATTCTTCACCACATAAATCTTATTTTTCTACCGCCAAACACGACATCTCTGTGGTTTTCTGGAATAACCGCGTATGTCAGTTTTTGTCAGTTTTGAGTTAACGATGCCAAATATAACATTTTTTACGGTCTTTACATGTATCTAATTTATAAAAAAAAAAATTTGACCATTTCTGAGATTTTTCTTTAAATAACGACGTAACTTAAATGTTTATTAAATTGATTTGCAGCACTAATGACGTATGTCAACGTACGTTTAATCGCTGACAAATTATTTTCTCAGAAAACGACACATAGCGACATACATTGTTATTAATGAAAAAAAATGCAAAATAAGTTTGGATTATTTTTCAGTTTATAACCACTTGTAAAAACTGTTGTGTTTATTTCTGTTATTTGTTGTCACTATTATTCTTGATACGTTGTTATATTCTCACCCTAAGTCCCGTTAACTTTCTGTTGACGAAAAAAAAAATCAATTTTTCAAGCAACAACAACTTATGTCTAAATGTGTAGTTGCACTGGTAGTTTTCTTTTTCAAAGAAAACGACATTTGCCGACATAAGTTTCGTCCTTCTCTAGGATCTTTGACTCAAAATTTTTTATAAAGTATTTATTACCCATGTCTACAGGACTGTTAAATAAAAAGTCCTAAAAACTTTATATCGAGCCCATAATTTCAAATATAACGTTTTTTGGCTGTCCTGAACATTTTGATTTTATGACATACGCGGTTATTCTAGAAAACCACAGATCTAAGCTACATCCTCTTGGCCAGGGTATTATAAAATATTTCAAAGCTTTATATCGCAAAGAATTAGTTACCAACCTGGTAGATTATATTGATGATAAAAATGACTTCAAATTTTCACTTCTTGATGCAATGCAAATTTCTTATAAATCGTGGCAAATCATCAGCAAGTTATTTATTCAAAACTGCTTTCGCGCTTGCGGTTTCGTTAAAGATATAATCTATGATTTGCCGGAAGATCACCAATTAAACATAGGCGACTTGCAATTCTCAAGATACTGTTTCCTTTGAAGAGTATGCAATTGTGTGACAACTAGGCTATTGCAGGAATGTTAAGAGATGAGGACATTTTAGAACAAGTGACGAATAAGGGAGCAAAATCCAACCTTCAGAAATTGCTTTTCTATTTTTCAATTTATAATGTTTTTGATTCTTCGGTAATTTTAAAAAATTTTCACGAAAAAAGCCTTAAAGCATAATTTTTAATTGTATTTTTTTTTAAGGGAATAACTGTATTGTTTTTTTTTATATGGAATAATTGTTCTTGTTTTTATTTTTATTCATTATTTCTTAATAAAATTAGAGTAATAAGTTAATATGTACATATGTAAATATATAATTTTGTAACCATAACTAAAATAAAAACACCTTTAATTCGTAACTTTTATTTATTTACCTCTATAAATTGAAATCTCAACAAATCGTAAAAATTGGTAGATCCCGTTCGATTGCGAATTATCGCGATTCTGCTGTATATATATAATATATTAGAGAGACAGCGGTTTGTATGAAAAAAAATTTGTCATCGAATTTTGAGGTGTGCGGGTCGGACAATGCTTTCTGGACGTGCATTGAGTTCAAAGTTAAAATATGCATTTATATGTAATAATTATCAAAAAAAAAATCATTTTGCACACAAATTTTGATATTGATAATTGCGTTTCAATTAAATTAATTAATACACCATAATCTAGAGTAAATTATGTTTCAAACAAAAAAACAACAAAATCTATTATCGGTTGAAAAACAGCCAAGTTATATCAAGTTCCCCAGGCAATAAATGCGCCGCAAAATGATCTTATGTAAAGTATTTTGCATCTCGTCTATTGTTGTGCCGTTCTAAATTAATGTCAAAACGGTGCATTTTTTTAAATCTATTCAATTTCAAAATTTGCAATTTTACTTTTTTAAAAATTTTATTCACGAAATTTACCGAAATCAACGATTAACCATAAGTCCAAAATAAGTCCAGAATATTATTTTTTAGAATTATTTAAATATTATCAACAAGTGTTATCGAATCCTTCCACAAATATATGTATCTTATTTCGATATTTTGTTTAAAAAAAAATTTCCTTAAATTTGACTTTTGACCTTAAAGAGGGACAGTTTATAGTGTTTCAGTTTAACCTTAATTTACAAGATTGAGAAATTATATCAAGTAGTATAATATTTTGACAAAAGATATTTGATATAAGAAAACACCAAAAGGATATAGCCTAAAAGTGGAAAACGTATGAAAAATCAAATTTTTCTTCAAATCCGCTGAAATAAAAGGCTGCCCTTGCCACATTAAGAGTAGGATACCTACAATTTTTCAGCCGATAATAGATTTTTTGTTTTATTAGAAAGATACTTTACTCTAGATTATGGTTTATTTAATTGAAACGCAATTATTAATATCAACTTTTTTGTGAAAAATGTTTTTTTTTTTTTTTTTTGATAATTTTTACATATACATAATTGCATATTTGAACTTTGAACTCAAAGCGCGTCCAGAAATCATTGTCCGATTTGGTTCAAATATGCAAAAAAGAAAAATGGCTGTCACCCTAATATATATATATATACCTACATATATGTATATATGTATATTCCAATAAATGGAAAATTATTGTATAGTACAAAATTAATAACGAACAAAACACGTCTTGGTTGTTTTGTTCAATTTTTCTGGACCTTTTGTCTTTTTGGCTCTTCTTACACTCCCTACTCCCTAGTTACATTACGGCTTGTCAAATTGACCATCATGCATTATGGTGGTTTTAGTGAAAAATTTGTTTGGATGTGTGATACCGACGCATCAATGCTTTGGTCGATGCATAAGGTCACCTTTACTAAAAGTTTTAACTCAAAAGTTTAAAACTTTTAATTCTTATTATAATACATTCTTTAATTGTTTAGTCTGTTTAAAAACCTTTAAACTCCTTAGAGTTTAACCGTTAACATGAAGCTTTAACAAACTAAAAATAACTTATGTACATATCTGATAACACATCCTAAAGCTATTTAGCTTGAAGGCTTTATGAAAGTTAAATTGAATTGTGTATCGTAAATCTAAACCAAAAGTTGTTTTCGAAAAAGCTTTTTATCCAAAAAACCTTTATTACATTTTGTGGGGGTGAAATTAGATCAAAAGCTTTTTAAGCTTTAATACTGTGTAACAGTTATTTTAGCTTTTCAAATTATATTACCACTTACTAGTATTACACTTTAGTTTAAAAGCTGTGCTTTTTATTTGTCGTTAACGCTGCTAAATGTCGATAAAAGTTTTGAAGAAATTATTCCGGAGCAGCTTTAGCTTTTACAGCTTTTCCAAATATTTTCCAGTTATGTATCACTATCGACTTTTAGCAGATTGAAGAAAACTTTATGAAGCTAACTGTATTGGGCTCTACTTGTATAACTTAAAAAATTTGAAACTTTTATTCTTTTATCAGATATTATCGACTTTTAGCAGTTTTACGTTTTTATCAAAAACTTATAGCCAAATATATCACCTTAACAAAAAAGTTAAAGTGAAAGTTTAGACACTATAGTTCATATTCTGTTTGATTATATTACGAGGCATAAAATTAGGGTCGATAGTGATTCTAAAAACCATTTGATACTGTTTTTTTCGGTTTTAAAACGTTTTTTTTATAATTTTAATTTTTCGAATATGTAATATACACCAAATTTTTCTATCGAAAATCGGTTTTTATACCAAATTTTCGAAACTTTATTGATGCAGCGTTTTTTAAATATAATTAAATTCATTATTTTAAAACATGTACCCAATGTACTTCGCAAGATCTTGAAAAAGAAGAATCTGAACATAATTTGAATACAAATGAAAACTATCAAAAATATATTTTTTTTAATGAACTCGTTTAAATATACAGCTAGGTGGTGCAACTATGTTACCGTTATTTTTTCTTTGTAGTGTTTCTTAAAACACTATATTAGGAAAAGTGATAATTTGATAATTATACCCTATACCACTATGTGGTTTGGGTATAATGACTTTGTGCTGCTGTTTGTAACAACCAAAAATATTCGTCCTAGACCCATCTTTAATTATACCGATCGACTCAGAATCACTTTTTGAGTCGAAATAGCAATGTCCGTCCGTCCGTCCGTCCGTCTGTGTGTCTATGTAAACCTTGTAATCAAACTACAGGTCGCAAATATGAATATATTTTGATGAAATTTGGTACATAAGCTTTCATCGGCCATGGGATGAACGCTATTGAAATTGGTGAGAATCGGTCCATGTTCAGACCTAGTCCCCATACAAATGACCCCTATGAAATCGACATAAATAGCCAGAAGATCCAAATTATTATATAAATATTATTCAAATTGGGTTTGTATGTGTTTATTACAACCATTAATCAGTAGTTCAAAAATAATCCCTATAGGAAAATTCTTAGTCATAGGCCCCATATAGAGCTGCTTCCCGATCTTCATTTAAATCTATCAAAAAACAAAAATATTGCACAGATTTTTCTCAAATTTGGTTTGTATATATTTTTTCAAAGTATAAGTGACTTTACCAAATATGGTCAGGATCGGTCCATTTTTCGACCTAGTCCCCATATAAATATAGTATCCGATATGAACTTTTTCGTATCTGCAGCGAAAAAAATTAATAAAAATGCCACTCAAATTTGGTTTATGCTTATTTGCTATATCCACTTAGTTGGACCGAAGAGATAGGGTCTCTAAACCGTGGTATAGGGTATCGTATAGTCGGGCTAGACCGACTACAATTTTCTTACTTGTTTTAAACGTTATTGATTGTGATTGCATTGTGATAACAGTAATCGAAAGATTATTATAGAAATGCATCAGAGAAGTGGTCCGTAAACAAAGAAGACGAATTACGTATTGTACATATTGTCCGCGAAACGAAAAATAATCGCATAAATACGCAAATCATATTCGGTTTGCAATCTTTGATGAAAATGAAGCAAAGCCATCTGTATATTCAGTAAAACGATGCTTGCGAGATGCTGCACTCCTAGGATGAATTTCCTGAATGTAACCACTATTGTCTGAGCGTAACCGAAAGAAGAGACTAGGGTTTGCAAGAAAGTGTCGTGATTGGAGCGCTGTGGAAAGGAACACGGTCTCCTCCGATGGAAAAAAAATATGTTCGCGGTCCAAAGTCGAAAGAATTTGATTCAAATCACGTGGCTCTACGCGTAAACAATTATAATACGCAAGTTGAAAAACAAAAGTTTGCTTGCTAAAAATAAGCAATTTTTATAATCCCTACACTGAAACAAAAGGGCTCGGAAGTCATTCCAAACAGCGGCTTCAATGCCTCGCAAAGCTGTTACTCCGTAAAAGTTATGATGTGTCCTGGATTCGTATATGCACAACTTTCTCAATATTAATTTATTTGATACAATTAGGATTTACATTCCAGGATAAGGAGTTAAGTTGACTAAACTAGGACGAATTGTACCAAAATCAAAGTACATTTGGTTTTATTTACTTGAAGCTACCATATTAGCATTGTGCTCCTAATTAGTTGCACGGAGCTGTATATGTAGTGAAAAAATTATTTTACATAACGTGTTTATGTGCATTAAAGAGGGACACCAAAAAAAGTAGATACACTCCCTACACCTCCTCTCGGATCTAAAGATAGCCGTCAATGCGCTGCATCGCACAGTGGCGCCCGTATAGCAAACGAGGTTTCAAAAATCAAAATTTTCATGTGCGCCGACGAATGCTACGAATGCTACTCTTAATAATATCACATTTTTAGTTTAGAAGATATAACCGTTCAAAGTTGACCGAGTTTCGGTTTTCAAAAAAACACACAATTTTTAGTCAATTTGTTGCGATTTCAGGTGTAATATCACGAAAAATAGGTAACGAATCGCCTTATTTTTGTATTTGATTGTATTGATTGATGTATTTATTAAATGTATAATGATAAAAAAAATTAACTGTTTGCTTTGTGTTTCTCCTGGTAAATCACTATTTAAAAACTATCCGTTTTTTCACTATTTTTCAACTTTGACGGAAAATAAAAAAAATCTATATTTTTCTATATTTGCCATATTTGCAAAACATGTTCTTTGATTATTTCTTTACATAATTCAAAAGGTTTTATCTGTCCGTACCTGCCCGTTTGGCTTCTAGAGGTAAAAAGGTTAAAAAGACATGGTTGCAGAAATTGTATGGCGTGCATCCCTTACATGTTTTGACAGACAGTAGTTTGATCTAATAGTTTGAAAATTGCATTTTAAATCGGTTGTCTACCTGTGAGCCTCTGACAAAGTCTATTCCCAATATTCTGTTACAGACACAGGATGCACAAAAAACTACTCATTGAAATTCGCAGGTAAGCACCTCACTTAAAAATTACTTTGGAGTACAAATGGTCAAGAATAATATTGACTTATGATCCCTACAGGTAGACACAAATCTTATTTAGGCACAAGCATAATATTAAAATTGCATAATTCAGCCTAAATCCATATGTATGCAGGGAACAGGTAAATTTTTAGGCATGGTAGCATAAGCCTATATATTGCAAAATAAGCATAATGCCTGGATTAGTCTACGACTGAAAGTTGGCGCAACAAGTACTGAAACCATGGCGTTAAACAATTTAAGTACTGAAAATATGGCGTTGAACAATTTAAAATTATTTGAACTGTTTAGAAGGTCAACCACACCAAAGTTTTTCACGGAAGGTGCTTTAGAAGAACTTGATAGCTTATACGGAAATATTGAGAGAAGCGAAATTATAAAAAATAATTTTTATCTGATATATGCAAATATTAAGGCAAAATGGGTGAAATCTAATCGAACCATTCAGGACTTCAACTCCAAATACGAGGACTGGCTTAATGAAGACACCATCCTGGATATATTGGCAGTAGATAAAGCCACCACATCAACCAGAGGAGCAAAAGGAAGGCCAAAAAAAAGTATTGAGGAGTGTTCAATTTTCACAAGAAAGAGGAAACTTGCCGATTCCACCAATGACTTGACCACGAAGCATTTATCGGACGCGCTGTCTATTAAATATACAAAATCTGTTGGTGATGCAAGCCCACTGGAACTAGAAAGGATTAAGGAAAGCATTTCCACTCCCACAAACGCACACATTAAAAAGTATGGTTCCGAAGAAGCCTTGGCCTTGTTTATGGACTTACAACTTTCCAGAGAAAAATATGAGATACTACGGGCATCCTTGATGCGACACGGGGCTGGCGTTTTACCAGGATATAAGCATATTACGCAAGCCAAAATAAATTCAAGACCACTGCATACGGAGTTTACGGAAGTCTCTGTGAAAGCCAATCTGCAGGATCTCATGGGCCATACAGCAAAACGGTTGTTGGAGAGTCTTCCTGAAAATGAGGTGAAAATTCTTCCTGAGAAACTGACATTGATCAACAAATGGGCCTGCGATGGATCATCCGGACAAAGCGTTTATAAGCAAAGGATATCTTCCGATGACGCTACAATATCGGACGGAAATATGTTTATGGCATCTGTTGTTCCTTTGCGGCTAAAATATGATGTTTCCCTACACTGGAAAAATTCACGTCCGTCATCAGTGCATTATTGCCGACCAAAAATGTTTCAGTTTGCAAGGGAATCGGCAGAACTCATAAGGACCACGGTGAAGGACATTGAAGAACAAATAAGCAAGATTAAGCCTACAAAGCTGCAAATTGGAGAAGGAAAATATATTGAATGCAATTACGAGTTCCACCTGACCATGGTTGACGGAAAAGTCGTAAACGAACTGACAGGAACAACCTCAACATTGTCATGCCCGATTTGCAAAAAGAGTCAGAAGAACTTTGGTAATTTAAACGATTCTACAAACGAGGAGAATTACGAATATGGAATGTCACCATTGCACGCAAGGATAAGGTGTATGGAGTTCTTGCTAAAACTGGCGTATACCCTACCACAAGAGGAGGAAAACTTCGATGAAAATACATCAATAAAGGATAAGGAAAAGATCAGAAAGAAGCAAATACAGGATGCTTTTTTTAAACAAGTTGGACTAAAAGTAGACTGTCCCAAGCACGGATACGGTAACTTAAACGATGGAAACACTTCTAGGAGATTTTTGAAAATGATGAGGCAGTAACTAGAATCACTGGAATTGACAATCATATCGAGAAAAGATTGGGAACGATCTTGAATGTTTTAAACTGCAAAGAAAATGTCAATTCTACAAAATATGGAGAATATGCATCGAAAACTGCATCTCTTTTAGCAGAAATGGATCCACAGAAGAAGTTGACCGCGACCGTCCATAAAATATTGGCGCATGGCAAAGATATTATTGAGTACCAGTCTTTGCCAATTGGAGAGCTTTCTGAAGAAGCACAGGAGTCTCTTAACAAATTTTATAAAAAACATAGATTGCAGAACACATTAAAAGCATCAAGGGTAAGGCAAAATGAGGACCCCTTCAACATGTTGGCAGAATCTTCCGATCCACTTATTTCTTCCCTGCGGCATGTGAAGTCACGAATAGAGTTAGAAAATAATTATAGTTTAGAAATGATTAGTCTTTTAGATATACCTTCTCTTACGAATTGTGATGAATATTTTACAGAAAATTGAAAAAATAAATT
This sequence comes from Cordilura impudica, assembly GCA_963682025.1. NCBI lineage: Eukaryota > Metazoa > Arthropoda > Insecta > Diptera > Scathophagidae > Cordilura > Cordilura impudica. The sequence continues at coordinate 135,222,098 of OY821517.1, forward strand.
TAAAGAAGAAGTAATTTTTTTTTAATTTGTTGGGTAATAATTTAAAACATAAAACCCTAAAGAAAAAAAATAAAAACAATCTAAAAATTTTAAAATATTTTTTTTTAGTTACCATAAAATTTATTTTTCTACAAATTTTAACTTTGATAACCCATAAGTAGGCCCCTACAAAGCGTAGCACCCTTTCCAAATGCTCATTTCATAGGCTGAACAGTTATCTATCATATGCTGTTTAAACTGTTCAATTATGTTATTCGGTTCAAAAGATATGATTTTTGCAACGAAAAAACTCAAATGGCGCCACTGTGCATCGTTTTAAAAACGTATATACATATAAATTTATGCAAAAAACATTTTTTGCCCTGTTTGATGTATATGATGTTGTATATCATTCAAAAGCTGATTAAAAGATGCCAAATCTTGGACCAAATCACCGCATTCGATATCGAGTAAAATTAATCGAAATTCCATATTTTGGTTTATTATTTGAAGAAGACGGACAAACGCTCGACCACGATTCACTTTTCTTCTTAACCAGAGGCCATAATTATTCAACTGACACAAAGAAAAATTATTCTTAACATTTTATTTTGGGAAATAAAAAAATGATTTCGATAACGAATGCGGTGATTTGGCCCCTGAATCTTAAAATTTTACTATAGCTACATGTCCAAAATATAATTTATATATGAAAAAAACAGTGCTACTAAAATATGTTGCTTTGATCTAAAAAGTCTGATCATCTCCCATGAAATCCCAAATATCTTCTTGAATATCTCTAATACACGGACATGCCCACTGGCGGTTAACGCTAAAGTCGAAGAATTTTAGGAGTCATCATAAAAATAACCATTGTTTTTGTTGTATGAAGTAGACCATATTAATGAACATTAGGCTGATTCTTAGCAATTAATTTTTTAGAAATTTTATTGGAGCAGCCTTTATTTACATTAAGATCAATGAAAAAGCGGCAAATGGCTTTTAAAAATGTTTTATTTGGGTTTAGCGGTCTCTCGAACTTCGATTTTTTTTATCCTATATGAGTCTGATTTTTGTTACTACCGGAAATACTCGATGTTTTATTATACCGATCGATTTGAATCACTTTTTGTGTCGATTCACCGATGTCCGTTCGTACGTTTTTCTGTCTGTCCGTCGTGCTTGCATTGCATTGCAATTTACACATAAGCTTTTATCAACCATAGGACGAACGCTATTGAAATTGGTAATCATTGCATGTCCAGGCGATTTCTTGTGACCGATGTTTTGTTCTACCGTTTGATTCCGATTTTGACCAAACGTATATTATTTGAAAGGTATTTCTTTTTGGCCGTTTTGCAGATTTACAGATTTTTAAATTTTTTCCTTTATTTTGAGTAAATTGCATTTAAAGTTGCTACTAACACATACATAAAATTATACAATGCTATGTGTGTGTTTATTAAATTTGTTAATGTGTTTGTAATAAAAATGGGTTTGTTTTTTGTGTTGATTTGCGAATTGGCTAAAATTGAGTGCATGAATTTCACTCGAATTTCGAGGGCTGGAAATTAATATTATTTTTGCCAATAAATATGAATTGATTGACTGATTTGATATATGCATATACCTACATATATCCCGTTATTGTCTCAGCAAAGTTGGATCCAAGACGCTCCCTCGAAATGGTTATTGTATAGAACTACTATGCTTTTAACGGTTACCTTTATGCCTTTCTCCTCTTGTGGAGATCTCAATAAGTTGAAAATATTGTGTGTTATGCTCACTATTATTGAATGAGCTATTTTTCTTTGTCTTTCCGTCTGATTATTAATTCAAAGTTTAAAGAACATATTGCAAATAAAGAGTTGTTAAGAATGTCTTTTATAACCCAAAGATAATAAAAAATAATTATAATATATATATATATAAGAATCAGTCCATAACTTGACCTAGCCTCCATCGTATTCCCCTGAACTAGTGAAAATGTTATGTTGCGATGGAAAAGAAGAAGAAGCAATAATTGCTTCACGTCGGACACAAGTTTTTTAGAAGGAAATTGGATTGGTATATTGGTTATGCTCACTATTATTGAATGACGATTTGAAAATAGAATAGCATCGATATATCGATTTAGCTATTTTTGTTTGTCTTTCCGTCTGATTGTTAATTCAAAGTTTAAAGAACATATTGCAAATAAAGGGTTGTTCAGAATGTTTTTTATAACCCAAAGATAATAAAAAATATATATATATAGTATATATATATATAAGAATCAGTCCATATCTTGACCTAGCCTCAGTCGCATTCCCCTGAACTAGTGAAAATGTTATGTTCCTATGGAAAAGAAGAAGAAGCAATAATTGCTTCACGTCGGACACAAGTTTTGCAAAATGCTAGCCAGTAGTGTTTCAAATTATAACTATTCGAAATATTCGATTGCCTTATGTTTGGTTTACGGTTTTAGCTACAAATGCTAAATGTGCTAGAGAAATCTTTAATAGTTATTTAAGTAATTTTTTTATAAGCAGATACTTAAAAGAAAAATGTTTGATTTTTGGTATATTCAAGTTTTTGAAAAAAAAACTTCATATGCCGTTTTTCGATTTTGTATTTCGTAAATCACTGAAAAGAAACAATTGATTCAGTTCACTTATTTAGCTTTTCTTACAAATCGTTTTCATCAATTATCCGCCATACATACACATTGAACAGAAGGTTAATTACCGCCATCGTGAGCGAGTAAAACTCTTCTAAAATATTTACGCAATTGTACGAAAATTTCGAACTATTGCAATTGTAAAGGTGTGTTTACACTATGTGTATTTTCCATATAATTCCATACGTAATTCCGTGTTTGTGTCAAAATTGGCGTTTTACATACGATTCATAATTTTTGCGTTCAAACGTACATATATACTTCCGTATGACATAACCTCTAAATGTAAACAACAGCTGATTTAATTTGTGAATTTACAAAAATTTGTTGTTCAAAATAAAGTTATATGTTTTATATATTTTTTAATTGTTAATTAATATTAAACAATTTATTTTTCTTTCAATATTTATCTTTATAATTTACTCTGTTTTTCTTTCGCCACAAGAAGTGTTGTATTTTCATATGGTTGTCATGCCAAAATAGAACCTTTTCTAATTGAAAAATTTACGTATGTCTTACCAAATGTATTGTACATAAACAATTTTTGAAAGGATTCACACTATGTGTACAAATTGCACGTGCTAAAAAATAAGAAAAACACAAGCAAAACATATACAGCCCAATTACGAATATTCTCAAGGAATTTATTTCCCACGGAAAATACTTTTCTCGAGAAAAATATCCTCCAATTATAAATTCCGCGTGAACAAAAAAATGAATAAGTGGCATCATCGAATTGCGAAGTGGCTAAAGGATTGCTAGAAGTCAATTGCGGGCTGAATCTATGGAAAACACAATCAATGCCTAAATTGGCTCTCATTAAACTTAACAAAAGTTGAAGTTTGGCTTTATTTGTGGTCTTCAGCCTACAAGATTAATAAAATATTAATTTTTTTTTATTAAAATACTTCTTACATTTTTGTATAAACTCCCGTCTGTTTTGCAAGGGAAATTTTTTGAGGGAATAAACCAAATTCAAGTGCATTGAGAATAACTACTTTTTTCCCTTCGAATTTTTTTCCGAAGAAATTTTTAGTCATAATAGGGGAAAAGGGAGAAGTGAGAAATTTCATGCGGAATTTTTGTTTAGAATTGGGCTGATAGTGTGAACGCAGCTTAAGTGATTCATTTTTAGAATATTTATATAAACTAGTATAGCCTAGCACTCAAAATTCGAGTGGAATTCTAGGAAATTTTATTCTTCATTCAATTTTTGTCTTCCAATGTTTTTTTAATCTATATATGAGGAGCATCTTTTCAAAACATGACTATTCCACTTTTTGTGATTTCGCACGAATTGAGAAAATAGTTTTTTAGGTATGCCCCTATGTATTTAACCCGATATTTTCTTGCATTATTATAGACTACAAGATTAGTCATTGCTTTGTACAGGACTCAAAAATTTAGCAGTAATATGTTTGGAATAAATGCAAGATTTGAAATGGAATAATCTTGTTTTGACGCGGCTGATTGGAATAATCATATTTTGATCCAAACCACTGTGGATTAATCTTGTTTTGCTGAAACTAATTAGGTATCAGATATCTTATGTCGAATAAAAATAACCTTAGGTTCATCTTTAAATTAATAAAACTAAAATAAAACAAGTAAGAAAATTATAGTCGGTCTAGACCGACTATACGATACCCTATACCATGCGTTTAGAGACCCTATCTCTCAGGCCCAACTAACTGGATGTAGAAAATAAGCATAAACCAAATTTGAGTGGGAGTTTTCTTAATTTTTTTGGCTGCAGATATGAAAAATTTCATATCGGATGCTATATCTATATGGGGACTAGGCCCAAAAATGGACCGATCCTGACCATATTTGGTAAGGTCTCTTGTATTTTGCAAAAATATATACAAACAAAAGAAGAATCAGTGCAATATTTTTGTTTTTTGATAGATTTAAGTGAAGATCGGGAAGCAGCTCTATATGGGGCCTATGACTAAGAGTTGTCCAATAGGGATCATTTTTGGACTACTGATTAATGGATGTAATATATACATACAAACCCAATTTGACTAAGATTTGTATGATAATTTGGATCTTATGGCAATATATGTTGATTTCATAGGGGTCATTTGTATGGGGGCTAGGTCTGAACATGGACCGATTCTCACCAACTTCAGTAGCGTTCATCCCATGGCCGATAAAAGATCAAATACCAAATTTCGTCAAAATATATTCGTATTTGCGACCTGCAGTTTGATTACAAGCTTTACATGGACACACAGACGGACGGACAGACGGACGGACGGACATCGTTAAATCGAATCAGATAGTGATTCTGATTCGATCGGTATAATTAAAGATGGGTGTATTTTTGGTTGTTACAAACAGCAGCACAAAATCATTATACCCAAACCACATAGTGGTATAGGGTATAATAAATACAATGTAGGGATAAAACATGTTTTGTTGCAATTTAGACTAAAATAGTTAATTAACTTCTGGATTAATCATATTTTGTCCCAAAAATGTTTATTTGAAATGGGTAATGCCATTTTGAAGTGGAATAATCTACTTTTGATGAAATCATGCATTTGTTTTTTTTTTCCTGATGTAATTCTAGAGATTTCGCAAAATTTTATTTTCACTGATTTTTCAATTCAATGCTACCAAACAAAAAAAAATCACTTGTCAAAAGTGGAATAATCATATTTTGAAAAGATGCTCCTCATAAACAAATTTATGAACATTTAAATGAGCCTAAAGGTATGTTAATTTTAGTAATTAACAATTCGACACAGGGCGTCTGATATATAATTTAAATCATTCCCATTAACAGGGTGCAATGAATTATTATAAATTTTTTATTTTATTTAATTTAATATATTTTTGATTTTTTTTCATAAATGTCTTCTAAAATCCTTCAAAAATAACGCCCTAAAAGAAATTATTTAAATTCGAATTATTTTTGGAGTTACAGAGCTATATATGTATTCATACATTTGTACGAAAATATATAAAATTCTTGTAATAAAACTTTAAATACGTTTTTCTCGAAATCACTTTTTTCAAACAGGGGTGTCGTTTTTCTCGAGAACCAGAACTTTACTAACGGAGGAGGTGTGGAGCAAAAACCCCCCAAAAAAACAGCTAATTTTTGAATTTAAAAAAAATCGCGTCATTTTGTCAATTTTTGACGTTTTCGAAATATCCTAGTTCAGGAACTGCCGGATGTAATTACCAACAAAATGCCGTATGTCGAATTTCGATATGACATCTGGTTCTCAAGAAAAACGACACCCCGTTTGCCTTCTCATTTTTACGTACCCCTTTTCATCGCTCTGGGAGGGAAAGATAAAAAGTAGAAACATAAACAGGTACGGAAGAAGTTAGAAAATTGCAACTTCTTTTACGTAAAAAAAACCCAAAGCTGACTGAGCTATAGCTCTTTTAAAAAACGTTATTTTTTGTGGGATTGAAAGCTAGAACATACCTTAAACATAAATTTTATCATTCTCCTCCATAGGAACTATACCTATGCCAATTTTCACACTCCTTCGTGCCCACATATTGCTTAAAAAGGGAACTAAAAATTTTCCTTCATATATTAATATATAGATAGTTACGCATTTTTTTTTATCGTAAGTATTTCACAATTTAAGTGATAAGTTAAGAATCTGTTAAGAATGCGTAGGGATTAATGAAACAATATTTCTTAAGACACGCCATTATGTGGTATTCGAAATTTGTAATGAAAATTAAAGACATTTCGTAAGTTTTCCATTAATTATGAGCTCATTTACTGCAGTTCTTACGCATTGTGCCTTTAAACTCTTTTCATATATTAAATAATTTCTACCTATATACATACATAGACATATAAGAAACAAAAATTTTAAAATGTCACGTTTAAATGAAAAATTTATAGAAAGTATGAAAATTTCATCTTTCCTGAGCGTACAAAGGGGCATTAACGTTTATTTATTTTTATTCTTTTTAGAATAATATTTATAGATATTTTTTCATGCAAAACCTTTAACCAAAGAGCTAGTTATAATGAAAAAAATTGATTTTAAATATTTCCTAAACTAGAGCTTGCTTTCATTGAATTTAATTAATCAATTAGTGAGCTACATTCCAGAGTCTGTATTGAAATTCATACATGTAGTACATCTAGTAGTACATACTTTATTTATACATTTATCATTGCTGCAAAAAAAAATGTATTTGTACTTACCTAAAATAAAAATTCCAAGAATCACAAATACTGAGCTGAACATTTTTGACACCTGTGCGAATTGAGGCAACCTCAATTGCATACCAATTTTCTGTGTTGTGAACGCAACTAAAACGAAACCAGAAATACAAATTAAAGAATTTTTATTTTATTAGTGAGGTACTCAATAAAAATTCTAAAAAAAATTTAGTAAAATTATAAAAATAAATGGAAAAATGACATGCAATTCAATCGCTTCATGGCATTCTAAAACAATAATACAGTGGCGTAGACACAATCTGTCTTGGGTTGGTCTTATATTTCGAGAATTTTTCCCTGGGCATCAATATACTTCCAAAAAAGAACTAACGGAAATCATTTAAGTTAAAAAAGACATGTGCGGAATCAACTTTTTCGAGTTATTATTATTAATGATTTTCTTTTCTTTCCTTGTACGGTGTTGGTTTTTGAGGTAAACTTTTTTCGGCGAATTTGCTTACTTTTTCGACTTTCTTTTTTACATTTTTCGCACATATTTCTTCAGTATCAGATACTTAAATAAAAAAATCGTTCGTATTATGCTATATAAAAAGAAAACGATTTATGCTATTCCAAAGAATATTTTATTTACATTTTATAATCGTTATAATAATGCTTAAAACTGTAATTTATGAATGCCCTAAAGTAGGCTACAATCTTTTTACTGTCCATCATTTTTAATATAATATTTTTTATTGTGCTCTGCTTATAATTGCCGTAAAATATCACCTGTTTTTTTTTTTATTTGGTGAGTAGCGGTGCGTCGTGATAGTTTGTAGTGGAAAATTCTAGAAGACATTAAGGGTTTTCACTTTTGGTAGTAAAGTACCCTTGTAACCCTTGTAAATGTTGTAGATATAGTAAAAGTACTATTATTTACAACACCGCAACAACAACATGTATGAAATGAAAATTTACTACGCTGTGGTTAAAGTACAAGGGTAAAAGGTATAGTACATTAACAAAACTAAACATTTACATGACTAAAACAGCTGATCGTTGAGCTGCCAAAACAATTGTTTAATTTTATTGTTCATTTTGTGGTCACTATTAAAATAAATAATAAAAAATGGATCAAAATAATAAATAAATTAATAATAAAGATGGACCTATAGGTAAATTAAGCATTTTCGGCATTTTTCTAATCTTCAAATGCTTTTTGATATATTTTAGTTTTCAAATTGATGGAAAACAAAACAAAAATCAGCTGATTCATTAATTTACAATACATAATACAATATACACGGAAAAGACGTTCACGCTTTGTAATATAAAATCGTTGTAAATATAACAGGGTTGTAAATTTAACACCAAGAGTGAATACCGCTATTGAGTTTTTTGGCAATATTCTTTAAAATTAAAATAATTGTGTAGGAACGTTAAAATATCTACGTATTTATATTAAACAGCGTGGAATTATGTTCAGATATTCTAAACGAGTATAAACAATTAGAAGTTCTGAAGGTAAAGCCTTCGATAGAAGAACTAAATCATTCAACGTTTGCGACGATACCCAAGTTTTATTTATCCGCCACCGGCTGCTAGTGATATTTTACAACAAAATTAACGAAAAGAAGCCCATTCATTGTTTCTGTAGAAAAATCGCAAGAATGGTTGGACAATGAAGAACCGAACTTACTCTGATCCAAATTAGAAAAGCATTGCACGAATGTTGACAACAATTGATTGGTTATGATGATTACTTAAGAGCAATGCTGTAAGGTCAGGATCTCGTAAATAACTGCCGGCACGACTATTTGCAATGCCAATCTAGTTATCCTGGAAAAGTCGAAATTGTCTTTGTTTTCAATTATACCATGCGAAAGGTATGGCTGACAAGAACGTTTAGGTCTGTCGTTCCGTGATAATATCAGTCAGGGATATTTGCGATTTCCTAGATAATCGCCATTTATCTCTTCAGTCATTATTTTTTCAAGACCAGATAGGCGCTGTTAATGTTGAGTGTCAATTTCGAGGATTGAAAAGATGAAATATTTGATATGGTTAAATCAAAAAAATGTAGATTCATTGCAGTATTTAATTTATTGGTGAGTGAAGTTTATGGAATATTATGTTTTATTTTGAAGCTAAAATCGATCCTTTATCGTTTACTTTACTAACGAAAAAAAGAAAGTAATAAATTAGCAATTACTTTTTAAGGCTCAAGGTATTTTTTTGATTTTATTTTGTAAAAGTATTTGAATCTATTATTTCCTATACCACTGTGTGGTCAGTGTATAATGATGCTGATGTTTGTAACTACCAAAAAAATATTTCAACTAGACCCATCTTTTATAATAGCGATCGATTCTGAATAACGTTCTGAATTGATTTATCGATGTCCGTCCGCCCGTCTGTGTGTCCATGTAAATCTTTTAATAAAACTACAGGTCGCAAATATGAATATATTTTAATGAAATTTAGTATATAAGGTTTTATCGGACAGGATGAACGCTATTGGTGAAATTCGGTCATGTTCAGACCTAGTCTCCATACAAATGACCCGTATGAAATCGACTTAAATTGCCATAAGATCCAAGTTATCACATAGATCTCGGTCAAATTGGGTTTGTAAGTGTTTATAACATCCGTTTATCAGTTGTCCAAAAAAAAACCCAATATGGCGATTCGTTGTCAAAGCCCTCATATAAAGCTGCTTCCCGATTTTCACTTAAATCTATCAAAAAACAAAAATATTGCACAGATTTTTCTCAAATTTGGTTTGTATATTTTTCAAAGCCAAAAAAACTAATAATGCCACTCAAATTTGGTTTATGCTTATTTTCTATATCGAATTAGTTGGACCGAAGAGATAGGGTCTCTAAACCAATGTATAGGGTATGTAATCGGTCTAGACCGACTATAATTTCAGGTTTTTTTAAATCGAGACGAATTGGTAATAACAAATTACTATAATTATAAATATAACCGACTATAATTTCTTGTTTTTTTTTTAATCGAGGCGAATTGCCAATAACAAAAAGCCATAATCGTTATAATATTGCTTAAAACTGTAATTTATGAATGCCCTAAAGTAGGCTACAACCTCTTTACCGTCCATCATATTTAATTTAATTCTTTTTATGGTGCCCTGTTGTTTTTTTATTCTTTTTTTTATGAGCAGCAGTGTGTCATTTTAGTTTGTAGTGGAAAATTCTTGCAAAAGTAGTGAAAATTTTGGCAATAATGTTTAAAATTAAAATAATTTAGAAATTGTATAAAAACGTTTAAATACCTATTTATAATAAAAAACGTGGAATTATATTCAAAACGAATAGAAACAGAAGTTTCGAAGGCAAAGCCTGCAAAAGAACTAAATCTTCCAACGTTTGCAACAATATCCAAGTTTTATTTATCAGCCACCGGCTGCTAGTGATATTTTACGAAAAAATTTACGAAAAGAAGTCCATTCATTGTTTCCGCAGAAAAAATCGCAAGAATTGTTGGACAATGAAGAACTGAACTTACTCTGATACACATTAGAAAAGCATTGCACGCATGTTGACAATTGATTGGTTATGATGATTACTTTAGAGCAATGCTGTAAGGTCAAGATCTCGTAAATAACTGACGGCACGACTATTTGCAATGCCACTCTGGCTATCTTGGAAAAGTCGAAATTGTCTTGGTTTTCAATTATACCACGCGAAAGGAATGTCAGACCCAAGGACGTTTAGGTCTGTAGGTCCATGATGATGCCGGTCAGGGATATTTAGGATTTCCTAGACAATCGCCATTTATCTCTGCAGTCAACATACGGGCTATTTAACCGGTCCAACAATGCATTATTTTTTCAAAGGCAACCAAGAGCAGATAGGCGCTGTTAATGTTGAGTGTCAATTTCGATGATTGAAAAGATGAAATATTTGATATGGTTAAATCAAAAAAGTGCAGATTACATTGCAGTATTTAATTAATTGGTGAGTGAAGTTTATGGAATATTGTTTAAATTAGTAATAAATTAGCAATTACTTTTTAAGGCTCAAGGTATTTTTGTGATTTTATTTTGTAAAAGTATTTTAATAATCTATTATTTCCTATACCACTGTGTGGTCAGTGTATAATGAGTTTGTGCTGGTTGTTTGTAACTACCAAAAAAATATTTCAACTAGACCCATCTTTTGTTATAGCGATCGACTCTGAATAACGTTCTGAATTGATTTATCGATGTCCGTCCGCCCCTATGTCCGCCTGTGTGTCTATGTCAATCTTGTAATCAAACTACAGGTCGCAGATATGAATATATTTTGATAAAATTTTACGTATACTCTATTGAAGTTGGTGAAAATCTGTGCATTTTCAGAACTAATCGACATACATATTACCCCTCTTAGAACGACTTAATTGGCAATAAGATCGAAATTATCATATAGATCTTCGTGAAATTTGATTTAAGTATCGAATAATTTTTAGTCATAGCGCCCCATATAAAGCTGCATCCCGATCATCACCTAAATCGATCAAAAAACAAAAGTATTACACAGATTTCTCTCAAATTTGGTTTGTATATGTTTTTGCAAAAAATAAGTGACTACCAAATATGATCAGGATCGGTCCATTTTTCGACGTAGTCCCCATATAAATGTAGCATCAGATACGAACTTCTTCATATCTGCAGGCAAAAAAATTAATAATGCTACAAAAATTTGGTTTCTGCTTATTTTCTATATCAAATTAGTTGGACCTAAGACCCTGTTTTGTTTAACCTCTTGTTAAAGAGTATTTTAATAATATTTTATTTTTTTATTAATAAAATAATTAAAGTAAGAACTGAAGAGAATAATGAAAGTAATTCAGATTTTTTAAAATATATTTTTTGTTATAAAAACAATCATTATCAAAGTGAGCACACACTTTTTCAGTACTGTATGTTTCATTAATTTTTATTTCAGTTTAAATTTGACTTTGTTAGTCCTATACCTATATCGAAAAACTTTTATTATCTAGCTCCATTATATAAAAAAAGGTGATTGATCTAATGAATTCAACTCTAAAAATTATTTGCTAATTACGATATTTATAATTATTAAGATTTCAAAAATTATCGAACGTTAAAATGTTGTTGGTTTTAATCTTTTGAAAATACAGTTTAAAGTAAATAAGAACATTTTATTTAGTTGATTTGTTGTGTCAAACAACTGAGAAAGAACAAAAAATAATTAGTTTACGAAATAGTAAAAAGTGTAAAGGATCGTATTCTAACATAAAAAATATTAAAAGATGAGTATTCTTCGAATAAGCACTTCGAAACCAAAGAGAGATCTGAAGACCAAAAAATTTAACGGGAAGGGAAAATCGCCAAAATCCGAAAAGACCCTGCTAAAAGAGCTTTCCAGTTGACTAATTAAGAGATAGGGAAGAATGACTGAGGATTGCTACATAAATAAGGAAAACAAGAAAAACTAAAATTGTTTTCATATACTTTTAAAAGCAGCAGTGCTGGGTTCTGGGATAAAGTAAATTGTTCCACGACGATAATGATAGTGGATTACGAACAGTATATTAAAACTTTAACAGAAATGGGATTAAACAACAACTATATTTTTGTTCTAGATAATGCATCATAAAATACATAGAAAATGAATAGAAATGTTACCACAATTTTCAGATATGGATAGCATTGAAAATTTTTTTTATTAGATTCGAGTCAAATATAAGAACATACAACAGAAATAGCAAGTCAAACCTTTAGTCTTGATCATAGAATGGTATAAAATTTTCGCAGTTGTTATACAAAAACTGGTGGATTCAATGCCATCACGTTTAAATTACATTTTAAACGAAATAGAGTTCCCACTTAATATTAATTTAAACCGTATAATTCATTTATTCCCTTTACCACTATGTGGTAAAAATATTCCACAGTTTTTTCTCAAATTTGGTTTGTTTATGTTTTTGCAAAAAATAAGTGGCTTTACCTAAGTCAGGATCGGTCCATTTTTTAACATAGTCCCCATATAAATATAGAGTCCGATATGAACAATTTTATTATTTTTTATAAAAATAAAAAATCTTATTTTCGATCTTTATCATTTTAATGATTGATTGTTTTTGCTTTATTTAAAGTAAAAACATTTGATCTTGAGAATGAATAATTTCAAACTCAATCATTAAAATGATAATAAAGATCGAAAATAAGATTTTTTATTTCTATAAAAAATAATATAATTAAAAATAGAGGACACGCCATGTAAGTTTAGCAAAAACAAATTTTATATTGTATATTGTAGTATGCAATGTATATTGTAGTATGCAATGTGTTCTCGTATACAAACATATTTGTTTAAAAATTGTTCTATATTTATACCCTATACCACTATGTGGTTTGGGTATAATGACTTTGTGCTGCTGTTTGTAACAACCAAAAATATTTGACCTAGACCCATCTTTAATTATACCGATCGAATCAGAATCACTTTCTGAGTTGATTTAACAATGTCCGTCCGTCCGTCCGTCCGTCTGTGTGTCCATGTAAAGCTTGTAATCAAACTGCAGGTCGCAAATATGAATATATTTTGATGAAATTTGGTATATAAGCTTTTATCGGCCATGGGATGACCCCTATGAAATCAACATATATTGCCATAAGATCCAAATTATCATACAAATCTTAGTCAAATTGGGTTTGTATGTATATATTACATCCATTAATCAGTAGTCCAAAAATGATCCCTATTGGACAACTCTTAGTCATAGGCCCCATATAGAGCTGCTTCCCGATCTTCACTTAAATATATCAAAAAACAAAAATATTGCAGTGATTCTTCTCAAATTTTGTTTGTATATATTTTTGCAAAATACAAGAGACTTTACCAAACATAGTCAGGATCGGTCCATTTTTGGGCCTAGTCCTTTTATAGATATAGCATCCGATATGAACTTTTTCATATCTGCAGCCAAAAAAATTAATAAAAATCCCACTCAAATTTGGTTTTTGCTTATTTTCAATGTCCAGTTAGTTGGGCCTAAGAGATAGGGTTTCTAAACGCATGGTATAGGGTATCGTATAGTCGGTCTAGACCGACTATAATTTTCTTACTTGTTTAGTTTGTTATATTGAAAGAGGCTTAAATAGTATAACTTTCGCTTGAATTCTCATTTGGTTGTTTTCAGCAAATCTATATGAATTTAACTTTTTACCAAACAAACGGTACTGCTTTTGGTTACTGATGAGGGTTGGTGACTCTTCCCGAAACAGCTGTATAACCTGTCATGCAGAATATAGATCAATTTTTTGAAACAAATGTGCCAGTGTTTTTGCTTTATTTAAAGTAAAAACATTTGATCTTGAGCCTGAATAATTTCAAACTCAATCACTAGTCCGATATGAACTTTTTCAGATCGGCAGATTTTTTTTATGCTTATATCCTATGCCCAATTACTTGTTTGAGTTAGTGAAGTGAGCGAATATATTTTTTCTAGCTCAAAATATTGTATTGAATTACCTATGTTAGGGAAAACTGAACGTATTTTAAACCAATAAACAAATTCTGGATATACATGTGGAGATATTAATGAAGAATAAGTTGCAAAAATTATAAATTTTACAATTGAAATACATTTACACATATTTTTCATTTTAGTCTTTTCGAAAACACATTTATGGCCATACAAATTCCTTTCAAATGTCTTTTATAATTTTTTTAGTGTGCATACAAAACGTTTGTTTTCCAAATATAATTTGTTGTTTCTCTGTCAATGTTTATAAACATAAATTGTGTAATTGTATTTATTTCGAAATTATTAGCAAGCACTCTTATCGCTTTAAAAACAACTGGCTCGAGCCTTTAGAGATGTTATCATTTGGAACTGGAAAAGTTCTTTAAACCTTAAAACCCAGTTGCTTTGCCAAGGCTTTGTCCATTGAATTTTTCTGACGGGGCGTTAAACGAGTTTTTTTGTTTTCGAAAAAAGGTATTATTAAATCTACAGATTTATTTAAAACTTTAAAATGTATGCATCAACCTCCTAGTAGATAACTACGCCCATGCCGATATACAATGCTTTATATTCAACATTAAAATTACAATTATACATTTTGATCGAAACCAATCTCGATTAAAATAATATCTGTAATTTTAACTTTATTCCAGACATTAGTCGTCTTTTTAATAAGTTGAATTTATATTTCGTACTGAAATAGAATTTGTTATTTTTTGTCGAGACTGACACAATTTTTTAAAAATCTGAATTCTATCAAATACAACTAACTACCTTCTTATGTGCATCATTTTATTTAATTGTCTTTGTCAATTTTATCAGTCAAAACAAAGATAATTGTAATTGAATGTTCACTAACTTCCCAACCAGGTAGATCTCTGAATTTTTTCATACTTAAATTTTTGAAAATGTTTTCGTTTCATTGCTTTCAAATTTTCAATTAATAAAATTTGGATTTATCCAAGTCATTAGTGAATACATAATCCAGACTCTACTGTTTATGCAACTACATACTTTGTACATATTTGATATGGAGGTATGTATGTATGTATGTAAATATATAACTACATATGTAGTTTTACATGCAATAAAAAAGAATTGTACAAATATTTATCATAAAATCGTTCATAATAACAAACGAGAACTCATGTTGAGATACTAAGGCATGCACACATATATATATTTTTTTTGCAACTGTGTGTTGGACTCGGACTGCTACCATATACAATTATATATCTCATGCCATATAATTATATAAAAAGATTAGTTATAAATTTAATTAAGTGAAATTTGAAACAGATGGAACAGCAAAGATTAAAAAAAATTTAAATATGAACAGATGACGAAAAAAAATATTAAAATAAAATTATGAACTTTCTTGTAAATTTAGAAAAGAACATTACAAAAAATGAATTTCTATTTAATAAAATTCAGCTTTCCAAAAATTGTGTCAGCCTATTCAATTAAACCAAAACATTTGTTTGGATCATGAATTTAATATATTTGTATGAAACTTATGTAAATCCAAGTAATGCGAAAATACGACTATTATATATTTTGTTTTAAGTCATGCATGTGCTGCATAATTTGATAATCTCTATGATATCCTATTTTGGCAACTTTATTTAAATTAATTAAATTATTTCACTCAGTACCTTTAAGTAAATACACTTTATTTATTAAAAAATGGTTAAATATATATATTTTATAGATTTTGTTTGTCAGAATGAAATAAAACTGTTTAGTTCTAGGAAAAGTCAAACAATGCTTTAATAAATCATCTTAGCCGATACGCTCTTCATTGATAATTATAAAATTTTTTTAAATTTCTGACAAATTGTATTTAATTTTTTTAATTTTATAGGTATACAATTAAAGATATACATTTGCTAGAAAAAGTATCCGTATTAAAAAAAGAAAATAATAACTAAGATGATCTTTTTCAAATAAATTGTTAAGCTATTGATTAGTTTTTTTTTAATTGATTTAAGGTTTATTGCCTTTAACAAATTTTATGGAGGCAAAAAATGTAAGAAACTAAAAAAAATAATACGAAAAAGTATTCGTACATTTGAAATGTTAATTAAAAAAATCTACCTTAACTATTGTTTAAATTAGTAAGCTCTGTGGGCCGATTTGACATCGGTATCATTCATCTTCACTTATTTTACCCCCACTTATCCAAAGTGACGCTTTTTAACTTTTCCTTTGAGGCTATTTCATGTTGAAGGATCTGCGCTCCAGTAAATCCTACAAATGCTCCATAGGATTAAGATCTGGTAGTTGGGATAGTGATTTCAATTGATTTTAGTATTGTAGGGCAACCACAGCTGGACATTGTGCGACGTATATTTTTGATAAAATATCCTGTTGGAACCAAAAATCGTCTCCATAGCCCAGTTGTTGTGCGATTTGTTTTAAAAAGTTTATGTATCCAATTTGATCCATTACAGACTCATTGAACATCAGTTGTCCAGCCGCATTGCCTCTCGTACAACCCCAAATTATAAAACCAACTCCACAGTGTTTGCCCGTTGACAAAACAATTTATTTACAGTTCACTTTTTCGACAAACTATCTTTTTTCTTTAATACCGAAAATGCAACAGTTTCTCTCATCTGAAAAGAAAACACGTTTCCAGAAATCTTGAGCCTTGTTTACATACTCATTTGCGAAGTTCATACGATTGTTTTTCTATTGGCTATGGATATAAATGAATGGCTTTCTACGTTCTGCTCGACGTAGATAGTCAGATTTTTCTTTTTTTTTTAAATATTTTGTGAATGGTATCTTCATGTATGTCTTTACAGAAGGATTCTTTGATTTTAGAACTAATTTGAGAAGCAGTAATTCTGGGACTCTGTTTTACTGACGCCAAAATAGTTCGCTTTGTGTGCTTAGTTAGTTTAAAGATGCCACCAGGGCGAGGTTTTGTAGCTTTGAACGAAGTGCGTTATCTCCGCCCGGGAGATCTTTCTTATTACAGTAAGGTTCCGATTACTAAATAAAAATATTCTGTACTGTGCGTTACGATATACCGTGAGTGACAATTCAATGGAAGCTTTTAACAAAATATATTTTTGACGACTTCGAAGATGAAGATCAAAAAAACTGGATAATAAAATTAAGAACTCTTTATGTTAATTTAAAAATTGGTACGTTTCATTTATTTGAAAAAGAAAAAATATGAACATAAAATCGCTTAACTTCAGAAAAAAGTAACAAATCTTAAAACTGATAATATTTATGCTGCTGAGAAAACAACGGAAGTCCTTACTGCACAATTATTGAAAACTTTACCTCTATTTTTGGCTTCAATATTTTGTTGGGTATCCATTATTTTTTAGTACTACTTCACAACGCCGAGGCATGGAGTCAATTAAATTGTTGATGATATCCATTGAATTAACTGTCTCTGTAAGATCTGTCTTGCTTGTGTGATTTCGATCTATAATTTTCCATAGATTTTCTTTGGGATTAAGATCTGGTGATTGGGCTGACCATTCCAAAGCACTAACTGGATTAGATTAGAGCTATTCGGTTACAACTTTGAAGGCTCATTGTCATGTTGAAACTCCCATAGCAGGGACGTATTTTCCTACGCGTATATATGTATACATTACATCAATTAAAATTTGCCTGTATACAATTCCAGTTAGAGTATATTTTAATACATGAATTAGACATATCCTTTGCCACCCCAAATGTTACGGTTTTTTGTATATATTATCTAGTTTTTTTTTATACCCTCCACACCCTAGTGGCAGAGGTTTGTCATTCGGTTTTTAACGCATCGAAAGAGGAATTTCCGACCCTCATAAAGTATATATATTCTTGATCCTTATCACAGATCGAGTCTATATAGTGATGTCTGTCTCTTGAAATAACGCTCATTCACAACAAACGCCATTTAACTGGGTTGAATTACGATAATATTATTTGCCATTATTCCCACCAGCTTGGTATTTAAAATGGGGTAAATCGGTCATCATTTTGCTTAGATACGAGCAAAAATGTGTAGACACCTCTAAAAAAACCAAAAACCCCAGTGTGTTGAAATATTTTAGTGGTTGAACATAATTGCTGTAAACAACATACACAGTTCAAAAAAGCCATAAAAAATGATGCAATCATACCAACAAACACAACTACCATGAGCTATGTTAGTAGTATTGCCACATATTTTTTTATCATCACGATGTAATAAAAAAAAATCCCCAATATGAAAGAAAATATATCATCCCTAATGAAAAACGAACAAGTAAGAAAATTATAGTCGGTCTAGACCGACTATATGATACCCTATACCATGGTTTAGAGACCCTATCTTTCGGTCCAACTACTTCGATATAGAAAATGAGCATAAACCAAATTTGAGTGGGATTTTTATTAATTTTTTTGGCTGCAGATATGAAAAAGTTCATATCGGATGCTATATCTATAAAGGGCCTGGGTCCAAAAATGGACCGATCCTGATCATGTTTAGTAAAGTCTCTTGTATTTCGCAAAAATATGTACAAACAAAATTTGAGAAGAATCAGTGCAATATTTTTGTTTTTTAATTGATTTAAGTGAAGATCGGGAAGCAGCTCTATATGGGGTCAAAGGGATCATTTTTGGACTACTCATTAGTGGATGTAATGAACGCATACAAATCCAATTTGAGTAAGATCTATATGACAATTTGGATCTTATGGCAATTTATGTCGATTTCATATGGGTAATTTGTATGGGGGATAGGTCTGAACATGGACCGATTCTCACCAATTTCAATAGCGTTCATCCCATGGCCGATAAAAGCTTATATACCAAATTTCATCAAAATATATTCATATTTGCGACCTGCAGTTTGATTACAAGCTTTACATGGACACACAGACGGACGGACGGACGGACGGACGGACATTGTTAAATCAACTCAGAAAGTGATTCTGATTCGATCGGTATAATTAAAGATGGGTCTAGGTCAAATATTTTTGGTTGTTACAAACAGCAGCACAAAGTCATTATACCCAAACCACATAGTGGTATAGGGTATAAAAATTAAAATAAAACAAGTAAAAAAATTTATAGTCGGTCTAGACCCGTTCATCCCATGGCCAATAAAAGCATACATACCAAATTTTATCAAAATATATTCATATTTGCGACCTGCAGTTTGATTACAAGCTTTACATGCACACACAGACGGACGGACGGACGGACATCGTTAAATCGAATCAGATAGTGATTATGATTCGATCGGTATAATAAAAGATGGGTCTAGGTCAAATATTTTTGGTAGTTACAAACAGCAGCACAAAGTCATTATACCCAAACCACATAGTGGTATAGGGTATAAAAATGAAAAATGGGAAATTGGAAATTGAGAATTGAAAAATGAAAAATTAAAAATGAACAATAAAAAATGAAAACTGAAAAATTAAAAACGAAAAATGAAAAATTAAAATTGAAAAATTAAAATTAAAAATTAAATATTAAGGGCCGTATGCAAAAAAAAAAAAAAATAATTTCTATATTTAGTTATTTACCTTTTATTATTATGTACTTTTTATACCCTATACCACTATGTGGTTTGGGTATAATGACTTTGTGCTGCTGTTTGTAACAACCAAAAATATTCGTCCTAGACCCATCTGTGTGTCCATGTAAAGCTTGTAATCAAACTACAGGTCGCAAATATGAATATATTTTGATGAAATTTGGTATATAAGCTTTCATCGGCCATGGGATGAACGCTATTGAAATTGGTGAAATTCGGTCCATGTTCAGACCTAGTCCCCATACAAATGACCCCTATGAAATCGACATAAATTACCATAAGTTCCAAATTATCATATAGATCTCAGTCAAATTGGGTTTGTATGTGTTTATTACATCTATTAATCAGTAGTTCAAAAATACTCCCTATAGGAAAATTCTTAGTCATAGGCCCCATACAGAGCTGCTTCCCGATCTTCACTTAAATCTATTAAAAAACAAAAATATTGCACAGATTTTTCTCAAATTTGGTTTGTATATATTTTTTCAAAGTATAAGTGACTTTACCAAATATGGTCATGATCGGTCCATTTTTCGACCTAGTCCTCATATAAATATAGTATCCGATATGAACTTTTTCATATCTGCAGCGAAAAATATTAATAAAAATGCCACTCAAATTTGATTTATGCTTATTTGCTATATCCAATTATTTGGACCGAAGAGATAGAGTATCTTAACCATGGTATAGGGTATCGTATAGTCGGGCTAGACCGACTATAATTTTCTTACTTGTTTTTTATTGTATTAAATGTATTTTTAAATTAACATATTACTACCTAATTCAGATAAAAAATATTTTAAAATTTGTTTATTTTTAATATTAATAATTTTTAGACAAGAATCATTTGATTTTTTTTATTATCGCATAACTTCTAAGATCTCAAAACATTCTAGTAGGGATCAAACTTTGGGTATTATAACGCCGGCTGCCTTAAGTAACGAATTTCATTAGTGTACTCTGAAGTACTTAGGGAACTTATAGGATTTCTACTCAAGTAATCAAAAAGAATTTAATTCTTTCTAAGGAAGACATGGTCATTATTTTTTATAAATATACATTATACTAGAAACTGGCCGAAAAGAAAAACAATTAATTTTAAATTTAATTGGTGTTCGGAATTAATGTTTCAGTATCGGCAACAGTTTTAAAGTGGTAGCCGTATCCAACACTGGGTGTAATATTGAGTTTAAGACGCAGGTGGAGGGCATCAAAAAATTCGAGTTTAACACTCTTATGCCTGGTTTTCACTATGTCATATAAGCTGACAACAAACAATTGCCTCAACTGACATTTAATAATTTTCTATTCATTACGTATTCAACATGCCGGCAATTTCATTTCAGGTGTCAAATTTTGCCAGGGGTTGTAAATGACAAGACATTAAAACCCGTTTTCATACAACTGACAATAATTGACAACAATTGCAATTGAAAATGACATAATGAAAACAAGGCATTACTTGTTTTTTTTTTAATTTTGTTTAAAAATAATTTTCTCTTTGTTCGTCGCACAAACAGACCATCATGGCCTCTTAAAGTAAAATTGGACGTATCTGAAAAGAGAACAGTATTTCAATTCCGTCTTGACCAGTTTATGTGTTCTTTACCAAAATTTATGTGGGCCAGACGATTTTTCTCTGATATCAGTGGCTTCTTCACAGGACGATAACAACTAAGATCAGCTTCAATTGCTCGTCGGGAAACAGGTCGAGCACATATTTTCTGTTCCAGATTATTAATGACCTCTTTTGGTAGCATTTCGAACATTTTTTATACTCTCTTGCTATTAAATTATCCTTGTTTTTTGATTTGTTTTACAGAGCCTTCCGCCTAAGTATGGAGTCATCAGCGTACCTCTTTCACGATATTCCCTGGTAATTTTTGAAATTATGGATTTATTCATAGAATATTTTTCGCAAATTTTCTTTTGTTTCCGACTAGCAATAAAATCGTCTACTATTCTGTTTTTTACAAGATTTAATTATACGATTAAAACATTGAAAACTCCAATTGCATTTAAAAACAGTTGAAAGAAAACGTCAGAAACTATAAATATTTAAATAACGGTTAGATTTTATACATTTTCTTTCACATAATCTTCTTTTTATTGTTTTAGTGAACTCTGGTACAGAAGCTTAAAAGTTTCCATTGTTTTGTCATCACTAAAAACCCTTTGATTTTGCAAAAAAAAAAAAATAAAATTATTTTAAGAAAATTGGCAAATTTAGAATTTAGTAAAAGCTCCCAATGTATTGTCACCCACTGTAGTATTTAAAAAAAATCAGTAAATGTTTCCTTTACTCGTGAAATATCTCAGTTTCAAAGGAAAAACTCAGCGTATTTTCTAAAGAATAAACGTAAACAATAGTTGGTATTGACAGCCCCTAATACTTAAACAAAGTCATTATATTGTATTCGATTTTAACTAACTCATATTATAAAATACTTTTACTAAAATTTCGTTTTTATATTTTTATTTTTAGGACATGAATAATAACAACGCAATTGGACACTTCTGTCAACAAGGATACTCCATCTTCTGCACTTGCACAAGTTCTGCTGAATTTAAAATACTTCAAAAACTTATTAATTTCCTGAAATCGATAGCCTGTTCGGTAACTTAGACTCAGAAATTTCAAAATCTTTAAACTTATATACACGATTCATAGAACGAACGTACCGTGCTGTAAAGTAAATTATTAAATTATTATTATAATGATAAACCACAGCCTTGCAATGTTTTAAATACAGATTTTTGTTTATATTTTATATATTGATGGTATATTCTTTAGTTTATTTATTTATATACACATTATTTATAATTAATTAATTTATATTTATAATTTTTATTATTTATTAACAATTTATTTATTAATTTATTATACATATATTATAACGAAATTGGACACTTCTTCCTTTAGCAATGATACTTCTGCACTCGTACGAGTATTTTTGAATTATAAATGCTTCAAAACATATAAATATAACTTATTATAAACATTTTCTAGAACAGAGAAAATTGTAAACAATACAAACTTCTTTCCTATAGGATAAGCAGAATGTGTTGAAAAGTAAATTATTGAGAAGGAAGGTCCATATAACAATAAACCAAAAAAACACTCGATGTTATAAAAATGGATAATAAAATTTAATATAGTAATAAAATATAAAATTATATATACATATTTATAATTTTGATTAATTTATATATGTATTATTCTTCTAAATTTATATTTATAATTTGTATTATTTGTTATTTTGGTATTAACAATAACAAAATCGTTAATAAAAATAAGAAACACATATACATATATTATTCATACAAATGTTGTTTTTAATTTAAAAAAACCTGAAAAGTTTAAAAAAATTGGTCCAGTAGTTTTAAAGTAATGTAAGTATATACAGAAATTACCTTTTTCTTACCCTAATGA
Source organism: Cordilura impudica (assembly GCA_963682025.1). NCBI lineage: Eukaryota > Metazoa > Arthropoda > Insecta > Diptera > Scathophagidae > Cordilura > Cordilura impudica. The sequence continues at coordinate 135,245,361 of OY821517.1, forward strand.
TGGAAATAAATAAAAAACCATTTTAATTTCACCCAAAAATTTGTTTAAAATCTGCATCATATACCAGGCGAACAGAATCCAGCAGAAGGGTGTTTTTTGAGAAAAAAAAATAAAATAAAAAACCTTCACATAGTTTTAGGCTGCCAAAACTATTTGAGTCGCCCTGTTCGAAAAATATTCGAGTCACCTTATTTTTCAAACAGAGTGACTCAAATACTTTTGGCAGCCTAAAACTATGTGAAGGTTTTTAATTTATTTTTTTTTTTCTCAAAAAACACCCTTCTGCTGGATTCTGTTCGCCTGGTATATGATGCAGATTTTAAACAAATTTTAGGGTGAAATTAAAATGGTTTTTTTTATTTATTTCCATCATTAGGGTAAGAAAAAGGTAATTTCTGTATATACTTACATTACTTTAAAACTACTGGACCAATTTTTTTAAACTTTTCAGGTTTTGTTAAATTAAAAACAACATTCGTACATATATATACGTGTTTTTTATTTTTATTAACGATTTTATTATAGTGTATACAAAAATAACAAATACAAATTATAAATATGAATGAATGAATATAATCAGTCAACAAAGAAACATTTTTTTTAATTAAATGATTGAATGTATGGAGGAATAATGTACAATTGAAACTCATGGTTATGCCATTTTTACAAATAAAAAAAAATTGACTTGGTTTACAATTTTCAATATTATTTATTGTTTTTTTTTTCTAGTTTTACAAATTACTTTTTTTTATTGGTTATACATGTGTGATAAGCAAATATTAAGAATATATTTTTTTAATTTAGTGAAATTAATTGATGATAAATAATATTCGGTATATACTTCCTATATAGGGACCGGACCAATCAGATAGTTCCGTATATCACTGATCCAAATTGTTGTTCTCTTCAAAAGTTAGTTGCATGATAAGTTGCGAATGAAAATAAAAAAAAATTATATAAAAAAATTAAAATTTGATCAATGAATGGAGGAGCATGCACATATAAAAATTAGAAAATATAAGGTTAAATAAATAATGTAGGCTTTAAAATGGAACTAAAACCATTTTGCACATATAAAAATTAGAAAATATAAAGTTATAAATAAATAATGTAGGCTTTAAAAAATTATAAAATATAAAGTTTAATAAATAATGTAAGCTTTAAAATGGAACCTAAAATATTTTGGAGCTAGCTGAAACGGTACGTATAGATTGTTATGAATTTAAAATATTTGATAGTGGCGGAAATTAGAGAAATTAGAAAAATTTAATATCACATTAAATGGTAAAAATATTTTTCTTTAACTACCATGCAATGGTGGTTTATCGTGTTATTTAATTAAATATAGAAAAATGTGTATTGAGAGTTGTATTGGAGGAAGAAGAATTTTCATACGCAAGGCTTCCTATTATTGTTTCCACAGAACAACTTCTTTTCAAGGTGTCACAAATATAACTTATTATTATTATTATTTTTATATATGAAACATTTGATTTTAACAAAAGTGCAATTTTCTAAATTTGTTAGTGTAATTTAAATTGCTAATAACAATATAAAATGTTCATAACGTTTCTAATTTACTCGTATACATGGAAAATAAAATGAAAAAACTTTAATTTCGAACTTAAATATGCGAAGTAAAGTTTTCGAGAAAGCCGCTGTTAAAAATGGGAAAGTTTGGTAATTTTAAGGTTCGTCCATCACAGTTGCAAAATACTTTTTTAATTTCCTATACTCATATCCAAAATTGGAAAATAATATTAATATTGAAAAAAGCCTAAAACTTTCAAAATCATAGTAGCAGCTTACAGACATAATTGTTATTTGAAATTAAAAGTTTCAACTGAAATTTACCTTCTGAAAAATTTTTCTCTATTATTGAGTGATTTATTTGCTCTCTATGAATTATTTAGTCGCTTCTACAGATAATATTATTGGGTTAATAGCGGTATCAAATATTTCTACTAACGAAAATGGCATTTATTATTTGCAGTAAATAATGTATTACCAAAGGGCTATACTTATTGGCCACAACAGTCACTAAATATAAATTTTTGTATTCTATCTAAATGAGTTCAAAAAATATATAGTAACATTAAACATTAACACTTGTTTTTATACCCTATACCACTATGTGGTTTGGGTTTAATGACTTTGTGCTGCTGTTTGTAACAACCAAAAATATATCACATAGACCCATCTTATATTATACCGATCGACTCTGAATCACTTTCTGAGTCGATTTAGCGATGGCCGTCCTTCCGTCCGTCTGTGTGTCCATGTAAACCTTGTAATCAAACTAAAGGTCGGAAATATGAATATATTTTGATGAAATTTGGAATATAAGCTTTTATCGGCCATAGGATGAACGCTATTGAAATTGGTGAAATTCGGTCCATGTTCAGACCTAGTCCCCATACAAATGACCCCTATGAAATCGACATAAATTGCCATAAGTTCCAAATTATCATATAGATCTCAGTCAAATTGGGTTTGTATGTGTTTATTATATCCATTAATGAGTAGTCCAAAAATAATCCCCTTAGGAGAATTCTTAGTCATAGGCCCCATATAGAGCTGCTTCCCGATCTTCACTTAAATCTATCAAAAAACAAAACAAGAAAATTATAGTCGGTCTAGACCGACTATACGATACCCTATACCATGCGTTTAGAAACCCTATCTCTTAGGCCCAACTAACTGGACATAGAAAATAAGCAAAAACCAAATTTGAGTGGGATTTTTATTAATTTTTTTGGCTGCAGATATAAAAAAGTTCATATCGGATGCTATATCTATAAAGGGGCTAGGTCCAAAAATGGACCGATCCTGATCATATTTGGTAAAGTCTCTTGTATTTAGCAAAAATATGTACAAACAAAATTTGAGAAGAATCAGTGCAATATTTTTGTTTTTTAATAGATTTAACTGAAGATCGGGAAGCAGCTCTATATGGGGTCAAAGGGATCATTTTTGAACTACTCATTAGTGGATGTAATGAACGCATACAAACCCAATTTGAGTAAGATCTATATGACAATTTGGATCTTATGGCAATTTATGTCGATTTCATATGGGTAATTTGTATGGGGGCTAGGTCTGAACATGGACCGATTCTCACCAATTTCAATAGCGTTCATCCCATGGCCGATTAAAGCTTATATGCCAAATTTCATCAAAATATATTCATATTTGCGACCTGCAGTTTGATTACAAGCTTTACATGGACACACAGACGGACGGACGGACGGACGGACATTGTTAAATCAACTCAGAAAGTGATTCTGATTCGATCGGTATAATTAAAGGTGGGTCTAGGTCAAATATTTTTGGTTGTTACAAACAGCAGCACAAAGTCATTATACCCAAACCACATAGTGGTATAGGGTATAAATATTGCACAGATTTTTCTCAAATTTGGTTTGTATTTATTTTTTCAAAATATAAGTGACGTTACCAAATATGGTCAGGATCGGTCCATATTTAGACCTAGTCCCCATATAAAACTTTTCATATCTACAGCCAAAAAAATTAATTAAAATCCCACTCAAATTTGGTTTATGCTTATTTTCTATATCCAGTTAGTTGGGCCTGAGAGATAGGGTCTCTAAACGAATGGTATAGGGTGTCGAATAGTCGGTCTAGACCGACTTTAATTTCTTACTTGTTTTTAATTATATTTTTAATATTATTAAGATTAATGAAAAAAAAAAAAAAAAAAACAATTCTCAAGCATGCATTCTTACAATTCATATCGGATGCTATGTTTACATGGGGACTATGTTGAAAAATGGACCGATCCTGACCATATTTGGTAAGGTCACTTATTTTTTTGCAAAACATATACAAACCAAATTTGAGTAAAATCTGTGCAATGTTTTTGTTTTTTGACAGATTTAATTGAAGATCGGGAAGCAGCTCTATATGGGGCCTATTACTAAGAATTATGCTATAGGGTTTATTTGTGTACTACTGATTAATGGGCACGAGAATCTTTTCAACAGTCAGACAGACAGACATCGCCCGATCGACTTATCCTTTTATAAGGAATTTATTTCGAAGAGTTACGAATGGATTGACAAACTGATATATACTCTCTGCACAGTTTTGTGGAGGGTATAAAAAATTGTTCAGATTTTGATCAAGTGCCAACAAGTTTTTTAATTACTTAATAACTGTTGTAATTTTTTTCTGTTTGTTATTGTTCAATATTAAATTTCTTTAAAAAAAAGTTACAACAAAACTATATGTTAAAAGTTATATTCACAGCTATAGTTTGTTTATATAATTAAAAACATATTTGTAGCCCCCATAAAATGCAACAGCCAAGTAACAGTTGGTGTTTTTGCAGTTTTAATAAATCATAAGTTCTAACTGTGACCAACCAAACACGTTTGAAGTTTTGTAAAAAAAAGGACGACTTAATAGTCTCCAGCCATGTTCTCTTTATGGTTTTAATATAATTTAGCTAATAACAGGTTTTTATACCCTATACCACTATGTGGTTTGGGTATAATGACTTTGTGCTGCTGTTTGTAACAACCAAAAATATTTGACCTAGACCCATCTTTAATTATACCGATCGAATCAGAATCACTTTCTGAGTTGATTTAACAATGTCCGTCCGTCCGTCCGTCCGTCTGTGTGTCCATGTAAAGTTTGTAATCAAACTGCAGGTCGCAAATATGAATATATTTTGATGAAATTTGGTATATAAGCTTTTATCGGCCATGGGATGAACGCTATTGAAATTGGTGAGAATCGGTCCATGTTCAGACCTAGCCCCCATACAAATTACCCATATGAAATCGACATAAATTGCCATAAGATCCAAATTGTCATATAGATCTTACTCAAATTGGGTTTGTATGCGTTCATTATATCCATTAATGAGTAGTCCAGAAATGATCCCTTTGACCGCATATAGAGCTGCTTCCCGATGTTCACTTAAATCTATTAAAAAACAAAAATATTGCACTGATTCTTCTCAAATTTTGTTTGTACATATTTTTGCAAAATACAAGAGACTTTACCAAACATGATCAGGATCGGTCCATTTTTGGACCTAGTCCCTTTATAGATATAGCATCCGATATGAACTTTTTCATATCTGCAGCCAAAAAAATTAATAAAAATCCCACTCAAATTTGGTTTTTGCTTATTTTCAATGTCCAGTTAGTTGGGCCTAAGAGATAGGGTTTCTAAACGCGTGGTATAGGGTATCGTATAGTCGGTCTAGACCGACTATAATTTTCTTACTTGTTTCATTTTCATTTTTAAGTTGAGAATTTAGATGTTAAACATTGACCCTGTTAACAAAATCTTGGGTAAAATATTTTAAAACTTAAAGATTTGGTGGTCATGTGATAAAGTTAAATGTTCTAATAAGACCGGTTCTTTTTAAACACAATTATTAAACAAAAAGTAAATCTAAAATTTATTTTGCATTAACGCATATTCTTTTACATTAAGACTCTTCAAAGTACGTGTTCAAAACCACAACATCAGCTTTTACCAAACTTTATAAACATCACTTGTTGTAAATTAAAACATTTCAAAAATTGTCACAATCACAATACTAAAGAAATCTTTTAAGAATACTCAAAATTCAGAAACATTGGCACAAACACACTGAATGTAAATTAGATTGGGACGAACTGGAAAATTTTGAAAAGTTTCAATTAATTGAAAATAAAATTACTTTAGGGAAAAATATCAACAAAAAAATATGTTTAAAAAGTTGTATGCAATATATGAATCTTTATTATAATTAATATACATGACTAAAAAGTAATTTAATGCTAAATTTAATAGAAAACCATTAGGAAGTTGAGAAATATTAGTTTTTTGTGCATCATTATAATAACCTATACTTAGTAGACACATTTCTTTTCCAGTTTCATATAATTCAAAATGATCTATATAAAAACAAGTAAGAAAATTATAGTCGGTCTAGACCGACTATACGATACCCTATACCATGCGTTTAGAAACCCTATCTCTTAGGCCCAACTAACTGGACATAGAAAATAAGCACAAACCAAATTTGAGTGGGATTTTTACAAATTTTTTTGACTGCAGATATGAAAAAGTTCATATCGAATGATATATCTATATAGGGACTAGGTCCAAAAATGGACCGATCTTGATCATGTTTGGTAAAGTCTCTTGTATTTTGCATAAATATATACAAACAAAATTTGAGAAGAATCAGTGCAATATTTTTGTTTTTTAATAGATTTAAGTGAAGATCGGAAAGCAGCTCTGTATGGGGTCAAAGGGATCATCTTTGGACTACTCATTAATGGATGTAATGAACGCATACAAACCCAATTTGAGTAAGATCTATATGACAATTTGGATCTTATGGCAATTTATGTCGATTTCATATGGGTAATTTGTATGGGGGCTAGGTCTTAACATGGACCGATTCTCACCAATTTCAATAGCGTTCATCCCATGGCCGATAAAAGCTTATATACCAAATTTCATCAAAATATATTCATATTTGCGACCTGCAGTTTGATTACAAGGTTTACATGGACACACAGACGGACGGACGGACGGACGGACATTGTTAAATCAACTCAGAACGTGATTCTGATTCGGTCGGTATAATTAAAGATGGGTCTAGGTCAAATATTTTTGGTTGTTACAAACAGCAGCACAAAGTCATTATACCCAAACCACATAGTTGGTATAGGGTATAAAAAGAAACACAAACTTACTTTCCAAGATTAAAATTCGGCCTACTCTACATATATTTGTGGTAAGTAAGTTCATAATAATAAACAAAATTCAATGCAACAACTTTAAGTGAACTGTAACAATAACTGGCAACAACTGGTCCAAGTCCTTCAACTCAAACTAAAAAGGATGAAATGAATTTATGAATGTCTGAGTTTAAATTAGATTTTCTACCAAATAACTAAGTTTTACACAAGTGTTTTGAACAGGTACGAATGAATTCTAAATAACTAACTTACACAATCATACAAACAGTCAAACACACATACGTGTGTAGCGACGTAAGCACTTGAAAACAATAACATAAATAAACAAATTTTTGTATATGGAAAATGTGACCAGCTAATGTAGTTGAGGACTCGTCATAAAAAGGTAATAATATGCGATGCAATATATTCTTGACTGTATAGTAAGATTAATAAAGAGTGAACATTAAAATTAATAAAGAATAGTGAAAAATTAGCCATTTTTTATTAATAACATGTAAGAAATTATAGTCGGTCTAGACCGACTATACGATACCCTATACCATGGTTTAGAGAACCTATCTCTTCCGTCCAACTAATTCGATATAGAAAATAAGCATAAACCAAATTTGAGTGGCATTGTTATTAATTTGTTTGGCTGCAGATATGAAAACGTTCATATCGGGTGCTATATTTATATAGGGACTAGGTCGAAAAATGGACCGATCTTGACCATATGTGGTAAAGTCACTTATATTTGGAAAAAATATGTACAAACCAAATTTGAGAAAAATCTGTGCAATATTTTTGTTTTTTTTTTTTTTATAGATTTAAGTGAAGATCGGGAAGCAGCTCTATATGGGGCCTATGACTAAGAATTGTCCAATAGGGATTATTTTTGGACTACTGCTTAATGGATACAATAAACACATACAAACCCAATTTTACTAAGATCTATATGATAATTTGGATCTTATGGCAGTTTATGTCGATTTCATAGGGGTCATTTGTATGGGGACTAGGTTTGAACATAGACCGATTTTCACCAATTTCAATAGCGGTCATCCTGTGGCCGATAAAAGCTTATACACCAAATTTCATTAAAATATATTCATATTTGCGACCTGTAGTTTGATTACAAGGTTTACATAGACACACAGACGGACGGACGGACGGAATCCCTAAAACGACTCAGAAAATGATTCTGAGCCGATCGGTATAATAAAAGATCGGTCTAGGTCAAATATTTTTGCTAGTTACAAACAGCAGCACAAAGTCATTATACCCAAACCACATAGTGGTATAGGGTATAAAAAATACCTTGAACTTTGAAAATTGCTAACTTCCTTTTTTCGTTAAAGTAAACGATAAAGGATCGATTTTAGCTTCAAAATAAAACATAATATTCCATAAACTTCAATCGCCAATTAATTAAATACTGCAATGTAATCTACATTTTTTTGATTTAATCGAAATTGGCACTCAAGATTAACAGCGCCTAACTGGTCTTGGTTGCCTTTGAAAAAATATCTATATATATAAAATTCATTTTCTGTTTGTTTGTTTGTTTGTTTGTTTGACCGCTATACAAATTTTTATTTTTCAACCGATTTCCCTGAAATTTTGTACACACGATCTCTATACCCCAGGAAAGGTCGCCATATACTTTTTACCGGCCACGCCTACTTTTACGCCCACTTTTTATGTAAAATTCATTTTCTGTTTTATTTATATTTGTTCACTTACAAATTTAACAGATTTCTCTGAAATTCGGTACACACTATCCCTGTACTCCACCTAAGGTCACCATATACTTTTTATCGACCACGCCTACTTTTACGCCCACTTTTTATATACAATTAATTTTCTGCTTTTTGGTATATTTGTTCGCTATAAAAATTATTATTTTTCAACGGATTTCTATGAATTTTGGTATACACGATCTTTGTATCCCAGGCCAGGTCACCGGGTGATTCTTTCGGCCACACCTACTTTTACGCCCACTTTTTGTATACAATTCGTTTTCTGTTTTTTTGGTATATTTGTTTGCTATACAAATGTTTATTTTTCAACGGAATTCTCTGAAATTTGGTACACACGATCTCTGTACTCCAGAGAAGGTCGCCATATGCTTCGCACCGGCCACGCCTACTTTAGCGCCCACTTTTTGTATACAATTCATTTCGTTTTTTGGTATATTTGTTCCCTATACAAATTTTTATTTTTCAACCGATTTCTCTGAAATTTGGTACACACGATCTCTCTGCTCCAGGGAAGGTCGACATATTCTTCGTACCGGTCACGCCTACTGTTACGCCCACTTTATGTATACAATTCATATTCTGTTTTTTTGTACATTTGTTCGCTACACAATTTTTTTAAACGGATTTCTCTGAAATTTGCTACGCACGATCTCTGTACTCCAGAGAGGTCGCCATATAATTCTTGCTGGCCACGCCTACTTCTACGCCCACTTTTTATACAAAATTAATTTTCTGTTTTTTGGTATATTTGTGCACTATAGAAATTTTTATTTTTCTAGGGATGTATAAAATTTGGTCACACGATCTCTATACTACAGGGAAGGTCACCATATGCTTCTTACAGGCCACGCCTACTTTGCGCCAACTTCTATGTATATAAAACTTTTTTTTTCCTTTTATTTATTTCTTTATTTGTTTGCTATACAAACTTTTATTTTTCAATGGCTTTCTCCGAAATTTAGTACATATTCCAGGGAAGGTCGCCATATGATTTTTACCGAGCACTCCTACTTTTACGCCCAATTTTCATATAAAATTCACATTTTGTTGTGTGGTATATTTCTTCCCTATACAAATTTGTACTTTTCAACGGATTTCTCTGATATTTGGTTTACACGGAAATAACTACACGGTGAACAAATTCCCCAAACTTAAAAAATGGTACCCAGAAATGAACAAATTCCCCATTTTTTTTTAAATCGAAATAAAAATTAACTTACTCCCCAAATTCATTCTTAAATTTTTACATATTTTTATTTAATGAATTTTGTTAAATATTTATTTTAGTAAATATCCGCATATTGCTCTCAATTTATGTCCTACAATAAATGCATTTTCAATAGCATCATTTCGTTGGGCGGAAGTTACGCGCACGGGGAATACAGCTTAGCTAGAATATCGGAATGATCTGAAAAATATATTTTGACAATTAAAATAAGTTGGAAACAGCTGCGCGGCAGCACTGGTGTGGTTGCCAAATGCGCGGAAGCGGTGCGCGACGGCGGACTCGGACGCGACGAATGCGGACGCGACGCGCTCTCGGAACACAGCTCAGCTAAAATATCGTAATGCTCTAAAAAATATGTTTTAGGAATTAAAATAAGTTAACGAGAACTAAGCGGCAGAACGGGTAGTAGCTGCGAGGAAACGGCGCGAGGCGCGCGGACGCGACGGATGCGGACGCGACACGCTCGCGGAACGCAGCTCAGCTAAAATATCGCAATGATCTGAAAAATATATTTTGTCGATTAAAATAAGTTGACAACAACTGTGCGGCAGCACGGGTGTGGCTGCCAAACGCGCCGAACCGGCGCGCGGTGCGCGACCGCGGACGCGACGGATGCGGTCGCGACGCGCTCGCGGAACACAGCTCAGCAAAAAATATCGCAATGATCTGAAAAATATATTCTGGCGATTAAAATAATTTGACAACTGCACGGCAGCATGGGTCTGGCTGCCATACGCGCGGAATCGTGCGCGACTCGCTCGCGCAACACAGCTTAGTGAAATGTCGTATGATAAATTTTATCTACGTATGTGAAATAATTACCTGTTGATCAAAATAGGCCACATATATACCATAAGCAGTTGCTTAAAGAAACCTTGCGACACAATATTAAACGTCGCATTAGTCTTTCATTTCTGAAACTTGAATTTGACGTCTCTGCTCAATGATGATCACTTATTGAATGAAGTAATTCAATTTTTATAAGTTGTGATTCCTTTAATTTGCGAACCATTCCGTTATATTTGATGTTTATAAATAAACTAAAAAAAAAAACTTAAAGCGGTTTCGCAACTTATTTTTGAAGCATTTTTGCTGCAGCATCTTAAAAAACTTCTAAATTAAAAAATCAAAAAATTTGTAATTGAAATAAAAAATGAATTTACTGTCCATACAAATTTTTGGGGAAAAATTTCATTTTATTGAGGAATTTGTTAATTGGAGACTAAGTACTCAGCGCCTGGTAAGCATAGTGAACCATTTTTCAAGTCAAAGGCATTTGTATCCCGGGCAAGACCGGGTAAAAACAGCTAGTAAAAGTATAATTGAAAACAAAGACAATTTCGACTTTTCCAGGATAGCCAAAGTGGCATTGCAAATAGTCGTGCCGTCAGTTATTTACGAGATCTTTACCTTACAGCATTGCTCTCAATCATCATAATCAATCAATTGTCAACATGCGTGCAATGCTTTTCTAATGTGGATCAGAGTAAGTTCAGTTCTTCATTGTCCAATAATTCTTGCGATTTTTTTACAGAAACAATGAATGGGCCTTCTTTTCGTTAATTTTGTTGTAAAATATCACTAGCAGCCAGCCGGTGGCGGATAAATAAAACTTGGGTATCGTCACAAACGTTGAATGATTTAGTTCTATCCAAGGCTTTACCTTCAAGACTTCTGTTTATATTCGTTTAGAATATCTAAACATAATTCCACGTTGTTTAATATAAATATGTAGATATTTTAACGTTTCTACACAATTTCACAATTACTTTAATTTTAAAGAATATTGCCAATATATTTCTAGAATATTTCTAGAATTTTTCCACTACAAACTAACACGACACACCGCTACTCACCAAATAAAAAAAAAAAACAGTTGATACTTTACGGCATTTATAAGCAGGGCACAATAAAAAGTATTAAATTAAATATGATGGACAGTAAAAAGATTGTAGCCTACTTTAGGGCATTCATAAGTTACAGTTTTAAGCAATATTATAACCACCGTGTTTATAACGTTTATGGGATTTTGTTAATAGCAATTCGCCTCGATTTAAAAAAAAAAACAAGTAAGAAATTATAGTCTAGAGAGACCATAAGATACCCAATACCATGGTTTAGAGACCCTATCTCTTCGGTACAACTAATTGGATATAGAAAATAATCATGAACCAAATTTGAGTGGCATTATTTTTTTTAGCTCCAGATATGAAACATTTCATATCGGGTGCTATGGACAAATCTTCATCATATTTGGTAAAGTTACTTATATTTTGAAAAATATATACAAGCAAAATTTGAGAAAAATCTGTGCAATATTTTTGTTTCTTTATAGATTTAAGTGAAAATCGGGAAGTAGCTATATATGGGGGTTATGACAAAGAATCGTCATATGGAGTTCATTTTTGGAAACTGATAAATGGATGTTATAAACACACACAAGCCCAAATTGACCGAGATCTATATGATAATTTTGATCTTATGGTAATTTAAGTCGATTTCATAGGGGTCATTTGTATGGGGACTAGGTCTGAAAATGGACTGAATTTCACCAATTTCAATAGGGTTCATCCTATGGCAAATAAAATTTTATATACCAAATTTTATTAAAATATATTCATATTTGCGACCTGTAGTTTGATTTCAAGGTTTACATGGACACACAGACCGATAGACGGACGGACGGACACTGCTTAATCAACTCAGATAGTGATTCTGAGTCGATCGGTATAATAAAAGATGGGTCTAGGTCAAATATTTTTGGTAGTTACAAATTGCACCACAAAGTCATTAAACCCAAACCACATAGGGGTATAGGGTATAATAACATTCGTTTACGGAAAATTTTAATAACAACATTTCAACAATTTTGTAAAAGTTTAAAAATCAATAATTTTAATTAAACAAAATTAGTATACTATTATAAATTTGAAAGAATGTATTTTCTTAAGCAAAATTTTTAAAATATATTTAATTTTCTATATTTTAGAATTCCCAAAAGTATGGAACCATGCCACAAATTAATTCAATAACGATCAATTTTCTTCTTGATTCTTCACATTTCTTTCTTTTGATAAATTATAGTAAAATAAAAATATATAAAGCAAGGTTCAGAAAATACACACATGAAACATACAATGTTCTGTTCAAAAGCAGCCAACACATATCTTTATTTTCATATCAACTGGAGGACCCCTGCTGCTCCGCAGCATTATATTATATTATATTAATTTTTATAATATAATACCAAAATTTGCCAAGAGAAGTTAACGTACAGTAATGCCAAAATATGCCAAGAGAAGTTAACGTACAGTAAAAGTAAAGTTGATTGTCCACGCATAACTTTCCTCAAACCCAACGAATTTGCCAAGAGAAGTTAACGTACAGTAATGCCAAAATATGCCAAGATAAGTTAACGTACAGTAAAAGTAAAGTTGATTCTCCACGCATAACTTTCCTCAAACCCAACGAATTAAAGCCGTTAATAGCTCAAAAGAAGGAGCTTGATCCACTGAGTGTTCTTAGACCTATGTCAACAGCCTACGTTAATTAGAACTCTAGTTATAGAGGTTTGAGAGAAGAAAAATATTGAAAAAAAATCTTGAATGCAAAGTTTATTCATAAATTCTTTTAATATATGTATAAGATTATGTGCGTTTCTAAATTTTCTACGGTGCCCAACACAATCATAACTGTGCTCGTTTTAAGATTTCGTTATTAACACGAACATTTTTCTATCACGTATTTTTTGTTTCGAACACACATAAACCACACAGATTCGAGTGTTGCTTTATTTGAAGTTCGAGTTCTGGTACGTGTACTGAGAAAAAATAGAACATGTACAATAAACAGGTTCGAGTTCAGTTATATTTTAAATTCGTGTTCTGGCTCGTGTACTGCGAAAAATTGAAACATCAAATCGCGATCTGATACACCCCGATAAAAACGACGACAATTGTTTCAACCAAATTTATTAAAATTTTATTGACCCTTTTTTATGACTTACGTTGCAAATTGTTTACAATTGTCAAATATTTTAAAATTTTATTAGCCATTTTTTTGTGATTTATGTTGAAATTATTTACAATTGTTTTTATTGACTGGTTTTTATTTTAATAAAAGATGGTAATAAAATACTTAAGACACAAAAACTGCACACTGCACTTAAATCTTTCTTGCAGGTTTCAATCAGACATGTACATTTTTTCGTTTCGCTATTAAACGAAAACTTATTTCTGTTATTGCTTTCCAATTTTTTTAATTTTCACAAAATATTTGCAATTTACACAATAACACAGTACACTTATAGATAACGATTTAATGAAAACTGAACCACTTTTAATGAATAAATGACGCACGCACTCGCTATTTATTGCAAAATCAATTGCGTGAAATTGTAACACTTGCAAGCAATTGTAACGTAAAGAGCTGTACGCAGCTTGTTAAGGAATCTTAACAGAAAATTTTCATATATTTCTTAAAGAAAAAAAAAGCACAAAAGTACCTTTCAGTGCAACGCTAGAAGTCAGCTGTTTTCTGTCAATTATTAAGAATTGTGAAATTGAAAACAAATCAATTCTTCGGTTCTGCTTTATTTGGCCTGCTTAACGCTTTTTAAGCTCAGTATCAAAATTACCCATCCGCTTCTTGTTTTTTTTTTGCCGAATTTTGTTCGATTTTTCCCAGGTTTGCAACTGAAAAATAACTTTTATTTTTTTTAGCATATTACATTTTGTTTATGCTTACCTCTCCTGTCAAAATTCCTTTCAGAAAGAACGAAAAATTTGATATTCCTGCTCAAAGCCTGGGTTGCCTAACTTCATTTACGTCAAAAAAAAAAGTAGTAAAAACAATACTACTTTTTTAAAAAGCTGCGGACTATCAACAGAAATTTTTTGACAGAAAAATTCCTTAAGCATTTCTGAAGCGTTTTTTTATATGAAGTTTTTGATTCCTTAGCAAGCTGCGTACAGGCCTTTAAGTCATAAAAAAGGGACAATAAAATATGAAAATATTTTTTTGGGTTTTTTTTATTGACACTCATTGTGTTTTTACGCAAAAAATCCCAAAAAATCATTGAGAAAAGGATTGTGCATTGTCACTAATTGGTTCGCAAATTAAGGGTGGGTGATTGTGTTTTTTATGATGCAAAATTTGTTTGTGTCTAAAGTTATTTGTTACAAAAAAAAAAAAAAATGTTTGCAAAAGATCCTAACAACCAACAAGTGTGTGTTTTATGCCGCAAAATTAGGTTTTTCGTCTATGACACTAATTGGTGGCGAAAATAGGGATGGGTAATGCAAAAAAAACTAACAACCAACAAGTGTAACTTTTATGATGCTAAATAGTTTTTGTGTCTTAAGTATTTTATTACAATATTTTATTAAAATAAAAACCAGTCAATAAAAACAATTGTAAATAATTTCAACGTAAATCACAAAAAAATGGCCAATAAAATTTTAAAATATTTAACAATTGTAAACAATTTGCAACGTAAGTCATAAAAAAGGGTCAATAAAATTTTAATAAATTTGGTTGAAACAATTGTCGTCGTTTTTATCGGGGTGTATCAGATCGCGAATTGATGTTTCAATTTTTCGCAGTACACGAGCCAGAACACGAATTTAAAATATAACTGAACTCGAACCTGTTTATTGTACATGTTCTGTTTTTTCTTAGTACACGAGCCAGAACACGACTTAAAATATAACTCAACTCGAACCTGTTTATTGTACATGTTCTGTTTTTTTTTCAGTACACGTACCAGAACACGAACTTCGAATAAAGCAACACTCGAATCTGTGTGGTTTATGTGTGATCGAAACAAAAAATACGTGATAGAAAAATGTTCGTGTAGATAACGAAATATTAAAACGAAACACAGTCATGATGTGTTCGGCACCGTACAAAATTTAGAAACACACATAATTGATATGAAAATAAAAATATGTGTGTGTTGGTCTAAGTTATGTTTGTTTACATATATGTACGAGTTTTTTATTCAGTGTGTGTTTTTTTCTGAACTCTGATATAAACATTTAAGAAAATATGATAACTAATACTTATATATAAAAAAAAAAATATAATAAAAAAATAAATAATATATTCTTAAGCTAAATTTTGTTATATTTGAAGCATCCGTTTTTAGAAGCCTAAAAGTATACTCAATTTTTATTCTGCTTAGAGTAAGATTACTCAAAGAGAAAACTTAATTAAATTCCTACAAAGTAAAGTAAAGTAAAGTATTTTTGTGTGGTGTTTCTGAACTAAATTTAAATTTACAAATAAAAGCAATGTTTGCAAATTTTTAAATAAATTTACAACAAAACAAGCAAAACTGTTAATCTGTGATATCCTCCACCCGTGTTTTAAACACAATATTATAACCAAGGTTGTCAACACTAAGCCACAAATAATCTAACCCGTAAAAACAAAGTTTTTATTAACACTCTTTCTTTACTTATGCATATGAGCTTTAAATCTCTCCGTGACTGTGCGTGACTTTGTGTGACTATTTTAACATTAAATCTTTGGTCACAACAAGTTTCAGATTGATTGAATGAGGGGAAATGGGGTTTGAATCACTCTGTGACTGTGAGTGACAAGTGTGACTACCTTAAAATTAATCTTTGGTCACAACAAATCTATGGACAAAGTTTCAGATCGATCTGAGGGAAGTAAGGTTTTAAACTCTCCGTGACTGTACGTGACGGTGCGTGACTATGTCAAAGTTAATCTTTTTTTCACAACAAGTTTAAAGTTTCAAATCGATCGGATAAGGAGAAATGGGTTTTAAATCACTCCGTGACTGTGCGTGACTACCCCAAAAATAATCAATAGTCACAACAAGACTATGGGTCAAGTTTCAGATCAATTGGATGAGGGGGAACGGAGTTGCCCCATGGCAGACAGACAGACAGAGAGTATGAGTTAAAAGGAAGAGCTTAAAAAGGCTAGATTTCAAATTATAACGGCGAGATTTTTACAATGTTGTTTAAAATTAATAAGATAATTAATAAAAATTTTACGAATTTCCCTCCATTTTTATTCTTTTAGTGACATATACACATTTTTTCTGTTCGTGTACGTGTGAACGTTCACATGTACAACAAGCAAACAAAAATGTGCATGCATCGTTGAGACAACTAAATGAACAGGATCTGTTACGTATAAATGTTTTTTTTACCATTTTTAGTTTTTTATATGAAATTTTAACTATTATTCCAGAGGCTCCAAATTCAAAACCAAACTGCTGCTGATTATGTCGAACATTTCAAGCTTGAATAGTGAGGCCCGAATGAGGGAAGTAGCTGTAGTGATTAGCAAAGCCTATCCTGCATGGATAAAGGTCGAACAGGGAGCTAGTTTTAGTAGGTTCGACATACCACGACATGGAATGTTATTGAATCTTATGCAAGATTTTCACCACCCGGACCAAAAAAGAGGCAGACAGACAGACAGACAGAAAATTAATCGAGGTTAATTCTGTTTTCGTTTTTGAAAAAACAACCTACGGATACAATTCCACTTTCGAATGGAATTTGGGTGTGTGACATGTCTGGTACTAAACTTTTATAGTGCTAAAACTCATGCTACACAACTTTGATATCACAATCTTCAATTTGTAAAAAGAAATCAATTTGTGAAAATAAGTCTTCTAAATTATTCTCTTACAAAAATAAATTAAAAAAAAAAAACAGTATTCTTTATTAATAAACCGTTTTGATGATTTCTTCTTTAGAAAAAGTACTAAAAAAAATAATGCCACTTAGCCCTTAAATGCGCACTGTATCTTTTAAGATACAACCGAAAAAAAATTCCTACAATTCCAATTTTGGACTAAATTTAATAAAAATAAATTTGACGTATTTAAAACATCATAACTCATTATTAAAAAATGATGCCTTTAAGAAAATCTTGAGCGTATGCGATTTATTTGCAGTCAAAGTTAAAAATAAATTTTGTGAAAAATAAAAAAAATGGTAATTGGATGTTACATAATATTAAGCGAGGATACTTAAGGGATTTTACAAAATTGAGGTTAGTGTAAAAATATTTTATTAAGCGTAAAAAGTATTTACAAAAGCTTTTTGTTTCAAAATTTGGCTACAGAGCGTTATTTAATGGTTGTATCTTTAAAGATACACTGCGCATTCATCTACAAACTGCAAATTCGTTTTTATTTGAATTATGTACTGTGTTACGGTGCAAGTTTATTTATACTTTATGCTTTGAACAAGCAGGTTCTACGTTCGGAGTCTTGCTTTGTTTACATGATTAATTATTTTGAGTGTTTTAATAAACGACAGTTCAATTTAATTGATTTTATAATTTAGAACTAAGAATTTTTAAGTCATGTCAGGATTTGGAAAGGTTGATGGAGTCAATATGACTGATGAGGAAGTTTGTGAATTACTGTGCAATAGTGAGGATAGTACTTACGATAGTATGGACAGCAGTGACTCAGATGAGGATGACATGCAAGTTACAAATTCATGTAAAAAGAAACCAGAGCTCCAAGGAGCTACTAGAATGCTATTGATTCAAAATGACGATAATTTAGAAACTGATAGTGAGGATGAAATTAATATTGGAGGATCTATACATGATTCTTTCATACAAATGGTAAATGATGATAATAATCATGACGTTTCGGTCCGATATGAACCGTTAGATTTAACACTTTCTATTTCTAATGCAAAGACTTATACGACTTACGGCCCGACAAATATTTTTAGTTCTTTTTCTTCTGAGTTTAGTGGGGTTTACATAAATCCCAAGTCATCGGAATTTGAAAAAGTTTTACGGAAAAAGGCACATCTTCAATTTGATGCTAACCAAGTTCAATTTGGAGGCGATAGTGACCTTACAGACGATATAAGAGCTTTACAAACGCCTTTTATAGTTTGATGTCATTTATTTCCAAAATCGTTGGAGGAAGAAATAGTATTGGAAACGCTTAAATATGCCGGTGTTAATCAATCTTTCACTTTTACAGTGTCAGATCTACGAAAATTTATAGGCATTCTCCTTTACATGACGTATTACAAACTTCCAAATTCCAGAGACTATTGGTCTTCAAACAACCACCGAAGTGTTCATATAATATAAGCCCAAATGCCTATAAAACGCTTTGAAAAAATTCGGGAGCTCCTACATTTTAATGACAAAAGCAAAATGCCTGATCGAAATGATCCCAATCGTGACAGGCTTTATCTAATTCGGCCGGTTATCGATACCCTAAACTAAACTTTTTCTACCGTACCGAAACTGAACAGATTAAGTGTAGATGAGCAAATGTGCTCTAAAAAATTGGAAGTTATATGAAATAGTATTTACCGAACAAACCTAAAAAATAGGATTTTAAATTGTTTGTACTGTGCGATACAATAGGATACGCCTACAAATTTGAACTCTATAGCGGAGCAACCGAAAAGTTGGCACAGGGTGAACCAGATCTTCAATCCTCAGCAAAAATTGTCGTAAGACTTCTTCGGGAAGTGCCCCGATATCAAAACTTTGTGGTGTTCTTTGATAATTTTTATACAACAGTACTTATAGTATTTTTGCGCACGCAGGGAATTCTGGCTGTTGGTACTATCAGACGCAATAGAATAAAGAATTGTAAGTTACCTGAAGAAAAAATAATGAAGAAATTCGAAAGAGGTGCAAGTCAGGAATTTGTTGCCAACATACACGGTATTGAAGTGACCGCATTATCATGGAAAGACAATAGAATTGCCAATTATATTCCAAGCTATGTCGGTATTAAGCCCCCATTAGATATACATATATAAAGGATCCGCAAAATAACTTTTTTTTTTTGAAAATGCTATAAAAAAAAAACTACTGAATATTATCTCAAATTTCTTTTTTTATTTGAAAGTACAATCCTTCCGGTTAATAACGGAAAATAATTTCATTCAAATGGCTGCCTCGGCTGGCCATGCAGCAGCCTACACGATCAGTCCAATTTTTAAGCACATTATCGATTGTGTGCAGCTGTATTTCACCAATGGCTTCACGAATATTGTCCTTTAAAGCGTCAATTGTCTCTGGCTTGTTGGCGTAACACTTATCTTTGAGGGCACCCCACAAATAATAGTCCAACGGTGTCAAATCGCAGCTCTGAGGTGGCCAAACGACATCAGCTCTACGGCTGATAATGCGATCTTCAAAAACAGGGCGCAAAACATCGAGTGTAGCTTCGGCTGTGTGGCACGTAGCGCCGCATAGTGGCGCCATTTGAGTTTTTTTGTTGCAATGATAATATCTTTTGAACCGAATAACATAATTGAACAGTTTAAACAGCATATTATAGATAACTGTTCAGCCCATGAAATGAGCGTTTGGAAAGGGTGCCACGCTTTGTAGGGGCCTACTTATGGGTTATCAAAGTTAAAATTTGTAGAAAAATAAATTTTATGGTAACTAAAAAAAATTATTTTTACATTTTTAGGTTGTTTTTATTTTTTTTCTTTAGGGTTTTATGTTTTAAATTATTACCCAACAAGTTAAAAAAAAAATTACTTCTTTTTTAAATTTATTTTTTCAATTTTCTGTAAAATATTCATCACAATTCGTAAGAGAAGGTATATCTAAAAGACTAATCATTTCTAAACTATAATTATTTTCTAACTCTATTCGTGACTTCACATGCCGCAGAGAAGAAATAAGTGGATCGGTAGATGCTGCCAACATGTTGAAGAGGTCCTCATTTTGCCTTACCCTTGATGCTTTGAATGTGTTCTGCAATCTATATTTTTTATAAAATTTGTTAAGAGACTCCTGTGCTTCTTCAGAAAGCTCTCCAATTGGCAAAGACTGGTACTCAATTATATCTTTGCCATGCGCCAATATTTTATGGACGATCGGGGTCAGCTTCTTCTGTGGATACATTTCTGCTAAAAGAGATGCAGTTTTCGATGCATATTCTCCATATTTTGTAGAATTGATATTTTCTTTGCAGTTTAAAACATTCAAGATCGTTCCCAATCTTTTCACGATTTGATTCTCAATTCCAGTGCATCTAGTTACTGCCTCATCATTTTCAAAAAATCTCCTAGAAGTGTTTCCATCGTTTGAGTTACCGTATCGGTGCTTGGGACAGTCTACTTTTAGTCCAACTTGTTTAAAAAAAGCATCCTGTATTTGCTTCTTTCTGATATTTTCCTTATCCTTTATTGATGTATTTTCATCGAAGTTTTCCTCCTCTTGTGGTAGGGTATACACCAGTTTTAGCAAGAGCTCCATACACCTTATCCTTGCGTGCAATGGTGACATTCCATATTCGTAATTCTCCTCGTTTGTAGAATCGTTTAAATTACCAAAGTTCTTCTGACTCTTTTTGCAAATCGGGCATGACAATGTTGAGGTTGTTCCTGTCAGTTCGTTTACGACTTTTCCGTCAACCATGGTCAGGTGGAACTCGTAATTGTATTCAATATATTTTCCTTCTCCAATTTGCAGCTTTGTAGGCTTAACCATGCTTATTTGTTCTTCAATGTCCTTCATCGTGGTCCTTATGAGTTCTGCCGATTCCCTTGCAAACTGAAACACTATTGGTCGGCAATAATGCACTGATGACGGACGTGGATTTTTCCAGTGTAGGGAAACATCAGATTTTAGCCGCAAAGGAACCACAGATGCCATAAACATATTACCGTCCGATATTGTAGCGTCATCGGAAGATATCCTTTGCTTATAAACGCTTTGTCCGGATGATCTATCGCAGCCCCATTTGCTGATCAATGTCAGTTTCTCGGGAAGAATTTTCACCTCATTTTCAGGAAGACTCTCCAACAACCGTTTTGCTGTATGGCCCATGAGATCCTTCAGATTGGCTTTCACAGAGACTTCCGTAAACTCCGTATGCAGTGGTCGTGAATTTATTTTGGCTTGCGAAATATGCTTGTATCCTGGTAAAACGTCAGCCCCGTGTCACATCAAAGATGCCCGTAGTATCTGATATTTTTCTTTGGAAAGTTGTAAGTCCATAAACAAGGCCAAGGCTTCTTCGGAACCATACTTTTTAATGTGTGCGTTTGTGGGCGTGGGAATGCTTTCCTTAATCCTTTTTAGTCTCAGTGGGCTTGCATCAGCAACAGATTTTGTAATCTGCGACCTAACTCTTTCACTATCCTTTGTACATTTAATAGACAGCGCGTCCGATAAATGCTTCGTGGTCAAGTCATTGGTGGCATCGGGAAGTTTCCTCTTTCTTGTGAAAATTGAACACTCCTCAATACTTTTTTTTGGCCTTCCTTTTGCTCCTCTGGTTGATGTGGTGGGTTTATCTACTGCCAATATATCCAGGATGGTGTCTTCATTAAGCCAGTCCTCGTATTTGGAGTTGAAGTTCTGAATGGTTCGATTAGATTTCACCCATTTTGCCTTAATATTTGCATATATCAGATAAAAATTATTTTTTATAATTTCGCTTCTCTCAATATTTCCGTATAAGCTATCAAGTTCTTCTAAAGCAGCTTCCGTGAAAAACTTTGGTGTGGTTGACCTTCTAAACAGTTCAAATAATTTTAAGTTATTCAACGCCATGTTTTCAGTACTTAAATTATTTAACGCCACGGTTTCGGTACTTGTTGCGCCAACTTTCAGTCGTAGACTAATCCAGGTATTATGCTTATTTTGCAATATATAGGCTTATGCTACCATGCCTAAAAATTTACCTGTTCCCTGCATACATATGGATTTAGGCTGAATTATGCAATTTTGATATTATGCTCGTGTCTAAATAAGATTTGTGCCTACCTGGAGGGACCATAAGTCAATATTGTTCTTGACCATTTGTACTCCAAAGTAATTTTTAAGTGAGGTGCGTACCTGCGAATTTCAATGAGTAGTTTTTTGTGCATCCTGTGTCTGTAACAGAATATTGGGAGTAGACTTTGGCAGAGGCTCACAGGTAGACAACCGACTTAAAATTCAATTTTCAAACTATTAGATCAAACTACTGTCAGTCAAAACATGTAAGGGATGCACGCCATACAATTTCTGCAACCATGTCTTTTTAAACTTTTTTACCTCTAGAAGCCAAACGGGCACGTACGGGCAGATAAAACCTTTTGAATTATGTAAAGAAATAATCAAAGAACATGTTTTGCAAATATGGCAAATATAGAAAAATATAGATTTTTTTATTTTCCGTCAAAGTTGAAAAATAGTGAAAAAACGGATAGTTTTTAAATAGTGATTTACCAGGAGAAACACAAAGCAAACAGTTAATTTTTTTTTTATCATTATACATTTAATAAATACACCAATCAATACAAACAAAAAATAAGGCGATTCGTTACCTATTTTCGTGATATTACACCTGAAATCGCAACAAATTGACTAAAAATTGTGTGTTTTTTTGAAAACCGAAAGTCGGTCAACTTTGAACGGTTATATCTTCTAAACTAAAAATGTGATATTATTAAGAGTAGCATATTTGAAATCGTTGAAAAGTTTCCTATAACATGGGTTCATTCAAAACTTCATCGGCGCACATGAAAATTTTGATTTTTGCAACCTCGTTTGCTTTACGGGCGCCACTGTGCGCCGTCCTGTTGGAACCAAATGTTGCCAATATCCTCCTCTTCAATTTTTATGAACAAAAATTCGTTCAACATGGCCCGATAACGATCGCCATTGACTGTAAAGGCCACTCCTTGCTCATTTTCGAAGAAAAATGGCCCAATTATGCCTCTGGACCAAAATCCGCACCAAACAGTGACTCTTTTTGGGTGTATCGGCTTTTCAATGTATGCGTGCGGGTTTTCTGTGCCCCAAATGAGACAATTTTGCTTGTTTACATACCCGCCAAGATCAAAATGAGCTTCATCTGAAAAGATGATTTTTTTTTGGCAAAATGGGCATCTTCTGTAAGTCGATCGCAGGCCCACTTAGCGAAGCGAAAACGCATTGGATGGTCAGTTGGCTTCAATTCCTGAACCAATTGGACTTTGTATGGCGTCATGCCAAGGTCTTTATGCAAAATTCGTCTCAGTGATGCCTCCGAAATGTTCAATTCTTAAGAACGACGGTGAATTGATGTTCATGGCGCTGCACGCACACTTTCTGCCACAGCAGCAATATTCTCGGGTGTACGCACTGTTTTTGGCTTTTCACGCTTTGGTTTATCGATGAGGATGCCAGTTTCTTTCACTTTTTTCACAAGATAACGAACATACGGAGCTGACGGTGCTTCTCTTCTTCCAAAATCCGTACGCAATTTTCGCACACATTCTGCAACATTACCATGATTTTCAAAGTAATGTCGCAATATTTCCCAGCGTTGTTCAAGCGTATACACAACCATATTCGTTCAGCGGAAGGATAAAACTAATTATCTGTCAAATCAGACATGAGCTAAGTGTTACCATTCACGAAATAAGCACTAGTTAAAAAAAAACGTTAGATGGCGGACCCTTTATAATACTGAGAGTGAACCTTTAACAATTAAACGTTTTGGCAAAAAGCAAAAATCTATCAAAAGTATTCCATGTCCACAAATCATTAAAGATTATAGCTGTCACATGGGCGAGGTAGACTTGATGGATAGCTCAATAGGCCGGCATAAAATATCAATGAAAAGCCGCAAGTGGACAATAAGAATATTTTATTTTATATTTCTTGACATGACATGTGTAAATGCCAGGATTCTTTATAGAAGAATCAATAAGGATAAATCAGAATCTGAAATACGACGCGACGTCCAAACTTAGAAAAACAAATAGAAGAAAAAAGACGAAAGCTGAATACATACCCAGTGCCACCGAAGGACACCCGGCTAGATGGAGCCAGCCAATGAATTTCAATGAATAAAAAGGGGAGATGTAAGATGCCTAAGCGCTCAGGTCAAACCAAAATGTTTTGTATTAAATGTAAGATAAATTTGTGTGTGACAGCTGAAAAAATTGCTTTTATGATTACCATAACTTTTAATTATTTTTATTAACAAATTTTGTTGATTTTTTGTTTTTATTATATGAATTTTATAAATTTATTTTATTGCAAATTGCATTAACTATGTTAATTAAAATTAACTATTATTTTATAAATAAAAAAGCTTTTTAATATTTTTAATAATTAAAAAACCCTTATTTTACTTTGAAAACTAAAATGTAGGATAGTGCGCATTGTATCTTTTAAGATACAACCGCTATTTAAAAAAAAAAATTATACAAAAATTTTTTTAAAGAAAAACGTGGTACGCAATTAATTTTTTTTTATAATTTCAAATATTATATATTTTTTTCACTAAAATTGGCGCTGTTGCGCATTAAAAGTGATTTCATTTTGAAAACATTTTTTTAGAGAATCAAAATACAGATTTAATTCGATTTTCAAATGAATTTAGCTCTGTGATATGCCCGTATTTCCATAGTAAAAAACGGAACTTCCAATAAGCACATTTGTAAGGGAAACATATTAAATAATCGCTTGCAAACCTGCTTATGTAATTTATGACTTTTTTATGGCTATTGGTTTAGAAGTACAAGCTCCGTCGATTTCTATGGTCTACTTTACAAACCTGCTTCTTCGTCAGAGAGAAGAGTAATATCTAAAACCAGATAGCGGTTACTTATGCGCTTCCTTTTTACCCTGTCTCTTGAATGATAAAACAACTAATGTAATAATAAATTTTTCCAAGTAAATATATTAGCAAAAATGCAGCTTTTTCTTTTAACTAATGGCGTCGGTCACGTTTTCTTTAGTAGTTTTATTACAGAAACATTTTTGGACATTAGCCAAGATACATTTACACAAAATTTCAGACAGACATGTAAAGCAGACATTTAAGTAAGGGCCGTTGATCTGACATTGTATTCGTAGTCATATAAAATTAAAAGCTTGCATACACTTTCTAAGTGTATTCATAAAACCACATTCTACAGCACTACAAACCAATGGCATTACCATGGTGATGGTGATGATGATGATGATGTGGATAAAATGCCAAAAATTTTTCTACGTGTTTCCTATATTGAGCTTAATGTTGATACGTAGTAGAAACTACTCGTATACTATATACATACATGATATTTAGTACATGTTAGTCGCAGAAATGTGTGTTTTGTTAATGTACCAGTAGAATATAACACACACACAAGGCTGGATTAGATTTGAAAAGAAGCTGAAAAAAAAAAAACAGATGAAATGACCAAAAGGCAAAATTACATTTTGCTATTTATATAGTCAAGTGTATTTATTAGTGTGTGCCATAGTCACACCCCTCAAATGGTCAGAAAATAAAACCAACAGCAACACGATACTCTTGCATCATAGTTCATCATCAAGAATTTGCCTGTAAGATATTCTGACACTAGTGACCTCTAGTGTGGCCAACCACTATACTATTTGAAATTCACAATTATACTTCTCCTATGCAACCACTGTATACAAAGCAAAAACTTCAACTGTTAGTAGAGTCTTTCGTAATAAATACTTGTACGCTCATACATATTACAATTTTAATGGCTAGCCATAAAATAGTTTTTTACAAAGTAATATTGTTTATACAATCCAAATATTTATAAGGAACCCAATAATTTTGTTCAACCTAATCGTACATATGCCAGCCAACTTAATAATACTATTCAAAGTACTTCTAGGAAAGCAAATTATAATACTTCTATTCCAAATTCTTCTAAAAAATCCATTAAGATGCCTACTTTTGTTAAAGACTTTTTGAAAATGGCAAAATGTTTATGGGAACCAGAACCACTTTCTTTAGAACAAAAGATATCACAATTTATGAGTCAGTATAATACACTTTCAAAAGAAGAGGCCAAAAATCAATGTCAAAGTATTTTAGAAGAAATATATGAAATTTATGAGCCATAATGGATTTAATTTGTTAACTTTCAATGTAAGATCACTTATTGAAGTGAGTCGTAGATTAGATTTGTAAAATATTTTAAATTGCAATATTATTGATATTGCATTTATTCAAGAGACTCATTTAAAGAAAAATCAAACGGTTAATTTAAAAGGTTATTCATTTTATAAGGATAATAGTCCCCAAGGTGTTGGCATAGCGATTAGAAATACATTTAATTGTTCAAGACTAATTATACCAGGTGTGGGTGTTCCAAACATTTTTCTTACGATAAAAGTGTTGGTAAATGGTTTAGAAAAAAATTTGTTGTTGGGTTGTGTTTATCTTCCATGCAATCACTCTCAATCTAAAATAATTGATGGGCTTTCAATAATAGCAAACTTTTCTCAAAATTACGATGGAGCTTTTATTGGTGGTGATTTTAACGCTAAGAATATTTCTTGGGGTGACACTATTAATAATTCAAATGGTAATAGTTTTTATAATTGGCTTTTAAATTTTTCTAATGATTTTATTCTAATTTCTAATTCTATTCCTTCTTTTCCAAATGGATCTTCGTTTCTTGACCATTTTCTTGTTTCCTCACATTTAGTTAATTCTTACAATCCAAATTTTAAAATTTTTAGTATTGCTATATTTTCTGATTATTTTCCCCTTAAATTACAAATATTCCTTCCCGACATCGATTTTCTGTTGAAGCCTATTCCAACTTTTACCTCATTTAATAATACTAACTGGACCAATTTTAATAATGGTGTGATTCAGGAGCTTTCAAATAATTTTCCGGATTCGTCAAGAAACTTAGAAAATATTGAAATTGATATCTATGTTGAAAAGTTTACAACAGCGGTTAATGATTTAAGCAATATACACTCGTACAAGATTAAATTAGAAACCGGAAGATTTTTTGTTACTGATAACATCAAACACTTGTTCAAAATTAAGTACAGTTGGCAAAAAAAGTATGAAAAAGATATACAAAAGAACACTTAATCGCAGACACCCGGATTACTTTTTACTTTCTAAGCAAATTCAGTTAATTAATATTATTATTAAAAGGCAAGTTGAACTTGAACAATCTCATTTGTTTAGTGAGAAAATTAAAAATATTAAGCCAGGGCCAAATGCGCACAAAAAGATATACAACATTATAGGTTACAAAAGAAATAAGCGTTTAAGAAATCTGTCCGTTGACGGTGTTGTTATAGAGGATGAAACTCAGAGATTAGTTAAATTAAGTGAACATTTTTCCTATCAGAGATGTTTCTAATGTAGTTGATGCTGTCAACAGAACAATTTCTAGTGCTCAGGAAAATATTTTTTGTTTTAATTCCACTTTTTCTGCTCACAATACCCAAAAAAATTCGAGACTTGTAACCTTAGATGAAGTACTACTTCTAGTTAAAGATATTAATAACAAAAAATCTCTCGGTTTAGATAATATTTCTAATTTCATTATTAAAAACCTACCAATAAAAGCATTTGAATTTCTGTTGGTAATATTTAATCTTTGCATTAACAACTCATATTTTCCGGATTCATGGAAAATTTGGAAAATAATTCCTATTCAGAAGAAACCAAACAATTTTGAAATTAATAATTTAAGACCCATTTCATTACTTTCAAATTTAGGCAAGTTGTTTGAAAATGTGTTACGTCAAAAAATGGATTTTGGAATATTAGAGCCATATATTCCAGAATTGCAGTTTGGTTTTAAAAAAGGACATTCTACTGTTGATGCTATGCTGAAATTTGAAGATGATGTTATTAATCATCTTCGCATTAAGCATTGCATTGTAGCGGTTTCTTTGGATGTGGAAAAAGCATTCGACCATGCACATCACTTTGGAATTCTATTTAAAATGATCCAGATTGGTTTTGACTCCTCAATTGTTAAAATTTTTCATAGTTTTTTTTTCTAAAAGAATGTTTTGTGTCCAATTTAATGGAAATTTATCGGGTTTTGGGAATATTAGTTGTGGTGTACCACAAGGCTCGATTTTAGCTCCTCACCTATATAATATCTTTATGCATGATTTTCCTCATTTTAATATAAATTCTGTAGGTATTTTATACGCCGATGACTCTTTGCTTTACTGCCACAATGAGTCATCCATTACCGCTTTAAGCCAGGTTTCAAATCACCTCTCAATAGTGAAACAGTTTTATAATGATTGGGGAATTAAAATTAATGCATAAAAATGTGAAGCAATTTGTATTCGCAATGCTTCAGGTAAATGCAGGAACTTTTTTGTTCCTGAAAGTAAGACTTTAAGTCTCTTCCTCGAAGGGACTGAAATTCAATTTAGAGAAAATCTAAAATATCTTGGTATATCATTTAATAAGCTTTTAAAGTTTAATAAGCATGCAAGGCAAGTGATAAAAAAAAACATAAAATTATTGGCACGTTTTCCAAAATTTTACATAATAAAGATTTACCAATAAAAACAAAATTGTTATTATACAAAACCAGCATAAGACCTGTTTTTTTATATGGATTCCCAATTTG
Source organism: Cordilura impudica (assembly GCA_963682025.1). Lineage (NCBI taxonomy): Eukaryota > Metazoa > Arthropoda > Insecta > Diptera > Scathophagidae > Cordilura > Cordilura impudica. The sequence goes on from OY821517.1 coordinate 135,274,417, forward strand.
GTTTAATATATCACCGACAATTGTTAAGGAATTGGAAATTTTAGAGCGTAAAGTTTTAAGGTGCTGTATTGGGAAATATTTTGAATCTTTCTCCAAACGTTTTTCGAATTTCTTTATTTATAATGAATCAAATATTACACCCATTGGCCATTATGTCGGTGATATTTTAAAGAGGTTTATACTATGAATATCTAATCATGAACACAAATATGTTAAAGATATTTTTAATTCTCAATGAGACTTTAACTGGACAAATATTAATTATTTGTCTCCTATTGGTTACATGAATGAAGAATGTACTCGCTCTGAGTTGTATGTTTCTTTATGTCCCAATTTTTATAGGAAAAGTACTCCTGGTACTCATAGGGGTTGAATTTGCCCTTTCTAAATTTATTTTCAGTTTTGCGTTTGTTTTTGTTTTTTTTTTTAAATTAGTATGTAATGTTAGGTTTAAGTTAGTTTTAAGTTTATTTTAAGAGATACAATCTCCTGCTATGTAAGCCCCAGAAGCAAGTTTGTTATACAATTTTCACTATATATTGAAAGCATGGCTGCAATTCCACAAATATTATATTTAAGATATTACACTATAGTCTTATGTTATCTTTTGTTATTGTTGCTGTATCATTATATTGTAGAAAAAAAGACTCAATAAATTTAAACTTTAAACTTTTAAACTTTTGTTCGAAGACAAGAAATTTCTTAATCCTAAACCATAAGTTTTGGTATATTGTAAAACCCCAACCATGCTGATTGAGGTCTTTAATGGAAGTGGGAAATAGGCATAGAAAAATGTGAATGAAATGTCATGTATACATATGTTTATATTGGCTATAAGGAGTGAGATTGAAAAAATCTTAACATACATAAAATGTAATAATAATGAGAGTATGTCAAATTTGGCCAGAATTATGTGGACACATTGTGTTGGCTTGAATGAGGCAGGAGTCTTTTTTGCAAGCATTCCTTAATATAAATTGTAGGATTTATAGAGCCTGTTGTAATATATGATTTGCTTCATTTGCCGCAACTGCATATTGGTTGTAATTCCAGGAAAATTTTTGAAAATTTTATCTGATCTGAGTTCCAAAATTTTAATCATCATTTCCTCGAGCAATTTACAATTTTCTCTAATTTATTTGCATCGTTTCTGTGTGAAACTGTTTGAACTTTGTGTGTTTTCACACCGATATTGGCTTTCGCTTTTCGCAACAAAAAATCAATGCACTGAAATGCGTTTTCTACCGGATGTGTTGGGAGCTCGTTTTAATATGCTTTCTATTTCTTGGCCTTACAAATATATTGTATACTTTTTTTCTTCTTCTCAAACCACGTTTCCGTTGAATGGTTGAATTCTCCTGATACTTTCTAATTGATTCTTTGGCCAAATTTGTGTAGGGCCAAGTTGGATTTTATTGAAAATATGTAATATTTTACCACATACGTCTACTTCATCTCTGGTTTAAATCAAACTAACAACAAATGATATATTTTTTAAAAATAAATTGATAACAAAAATACATTTAAATATTGCTTGCGAAAAAAGTTAAGAGGGAAAACGTGTGTTAAGATTTTTTTTCCATCTCACTCCTTAATTATTTTATATTTCATTACACTCAAACCTAGTTATGCGAATTTTTTTTATGCGAATTCGAATATATGCGGCTTTTAATTTTTATTATTTTTTTGCGTCATTATTACACATTTTAATTTAAAGCAGTTGGCAACACTGATGCACGTCTTGGCCGGAAAAAAAAACAATTCTCAGAATTGTTTACACGTGTAATGTTATTGCATTGCTAGTTTCTACGTTGTAGTGAAATATATATGTACATACATACATAAAATATTTAAAAGTGCATTTGGTGTTTTTTTTATCGTAAAAGTGAACAAAGTCCATATGAATAGAATACGAGGGCAAATCAATAAGTCCGTGACTTTTCGAACTTCCCTCGTAGTTATATGAAATGCAACACTGCTCCCATCAGGTTCCACCTGTTAATACGAGTAGACTACTGTAAAATTTTAGCAAGTTCCGTCATTTACTTTGCGTTTAACAGGTGTTCAAAACATAAAAAATCGTGGTTTTTTTTAAATGGAAAAAAGTGAATTTCGAGAGCTCATTATACATTATTTTTTTGCGAAAAAAAACAATCAATCAAACCAAGGAAAATGATAAATACTATGGGGACTCTGCATCATCGATTTCATGGTAAAAAAGTGGTTTACTTACTTTCGTTGTGGTCGCACAAATGCAAATGACGCTGAATGTTCTGGACGGCCAATTGAGGTCAATACACCCGAGAATGTCGAAAAAATCTATGATATGGTGTTGGCCGATCGAACAGGAAAAGTGGACATCGAAAATTCCTATTTTTTGGAAGGGATACGTTGGACTAAGTGTATTGAGCTAAAGGGAGATTATGTTGAAAAATATTTTTTTTTTGCAAAAAAAAACTGTGTTTCATTCTAAAATTCACGGACTAATTGATCAGCCCTCGTATTTACCATTTAAAAGTTGTTGCGCTAAAAATAATAAAATGGACAAAAATATATGAAATAATTTTTTTTGTTAACGTTTTTATGCGATTTTGTTTAAATTTTAATGTTTTGATTTGAATTTATGCGAATTTTTTAAATTCAGGAACGAATCATTCGTTTTTATATTGAACTAATGTATGATTTCATGCGAATTCGTTTTATGCGGATTTTTGCGGAACGAATTAAACGCATAAAATGAGGTTTGAGTGTATTCTATGCAGTACTAGCTGTATACCCGTTACTTTGTTAGCGTAATTATTATATTAACTAGCAAATTCCAGCGCTCGAAATTCGAGTACAATTTCTAGGCAGCTTTATTTTTCAACATAGCCAATTCACAAACCAACACTTTTATGCTTTATTATTATTGTGAAAGAAGATAACAAACTCATTAACAAATTTAATAAAACACACATAGCATATGTATAATTTTATGTATGTGTTAGTAGCAACTTTAAATGCAATTTACTCAAAATAAAGGAAAAAATTTAAAAGTCTGTAAATCTGCAAAACGGCTAAAAAGAAATACCTTTCAAATAATAAACGGTTGGTCAAAATCGGTATAAAACGGTAGATCAAAAGATCGGTCACAAGAAATCGTCTAGCCTGTTAATATTATAGATTATATAAACCCTAATAATATTTAAAAACAATAAGAAATATAGTGTGCATGACAATACGATGGAAATTTTTAATAAAGTATATTAAAAAAAAATTTTGTTATCATAAAATTAAAAATTCTTTTATTAATTGAAACACTTATTTAACAAAAAAGAAGTATTGACACAACTTCAGAAAAAAAATAACAACACTTAAAAGTATTCATTTTTATGCTGTTGACAAAACAAGGGAAACCGCTATTATGCAACAATAACACTGTGGAATAAAATGGTTTTCATGGTCTTGGTGGTGGATGATTCTTATACCAAATGATTGTGGCCGTTTAAATATTTAATTTTTTTGGTCAACATTATTCGCCAACAGTATTTTAATTCCAGTTCATATGCTCTTTAGCAAGATTAATGCTAGCCAGACGTTTTTTTTTGATATCAGTGGTTTCCTCTCAGGACGATAACAGCGTAGACCAGCCTCATTTGTTCGTCGGGAAACAGTTCGAGCACATAGTTTTATTTTTTTTAAGTAGCTCTTGCTATTATTATCCTGTCTTTGACTCGTAATATGGGGTCCGGGCCGCAAAATGAAATTATGGATTTAATCATAGAATATTTCTCACAAATATTTTTTTGCTTACGACCAGCACTAAAATCATCTATAATTTTGGTTTTCAACTCTTCATAAAACTTTATTTTTTCCATTATTTTATAATAATTTAAAGAAAACGTCAGAATATATAAATATTTAAATAACGGTTAAGATTTTTTACATTTTTTCCACATCATTTTCTATTTTCAATGTTTTAATCAAATCTGGTAAAGAAGTTTAAAAGTTTCCACTGTTTTGGCATCACTAAAATTTTTTTTTCGTTTATCTATTTTTTTTAAAATTGTATTCTTTGTAACAAATTTGTTATCTTTCAATAGAGAACACACCAAAGCGCGATTTCTAAAAACAAATACAGGATTTTAGGACTAAACGCGATATTATTAAAAAGCAAAATTGGCAAATTTAGAAGTTTGTAAAATTACTACAGTCGGTATAGACCGACTATAATTTTCTTACTTGTTTTTGTTTTTTAAAGGAAAATGTACTTTAAAATGAAAATTTACCATTTGAAAAGTATCAGTTTTTCCCTTTTTGGGCGATTTTACCTCCTAATGGCACGAATTAAAACAAATTTTATTCTTGTCCGATGTTTGTGTATCTGGTGGAATCTACATATCACATTTCATATTCCTAAATTATTTTGTAAATATCTATCTCTAATGGAATAACAAACTATTTTTTATATTCGTTTGTTTAGAAGATACCAAATGGACACTTTCTCCCTCTTTGGCCGTTTTTCCTCCCTTAGACGTTAGAATTAACAATAAAATCATTCTTGACTTATGCACACGTGTTCGGTGGAGTATGTATATAAAAATTAATATATATAGATTAATATGTTAAGAAGATGCAAGAAGTTACCATTTTCCCCCTTTTTCGCAATTTTTGTCCCCCTTAACATCCGAATTTCCAAAAGTTTTTCTCTCATCTGAGGTTTCTATATCTAGTGGAATCTACAAACTCTATTTGATATTCGTTTATTTAGAAGATACCAAATGTACAATTTTTCCCATTTTTGGCCGTCTTTCCTCCCTTAGACATCAGAATTAGCATTAAATCCCACGTATTCATTGGAGTCTGTGTTATCAAAATTCATATATCTATAATATTAATCGGCTAGGCGATTTCTTGTGACCGATGTTTGATCTACCATTTTATCCCCATTTTGACCAATCGTATATTATTTGAAAGATATTTCTTTTTCGCCGTTTTGCAGATTTACAGATTTAAATTGCATTTAAAGTTGCTACTAACACATACATAAAATTATATATATGCTATGTGTGAGTAGTTTGTTAATGAGTTTGTTATCTTCATTCACAATAATAATAAAGAAAAAAGTGTTGGTTTGTGAATTGGCTAAATTGAAAAATAAAGCTGCCTAGAAATTGCACTCGAATTTCGAGCGCTGGAATCTGCTAGTGTAGATTAATATATTAAGAAGATGCAGAAGGTACCATTTTTACTCTTTTTGTTAATTTTTCCCTTAATGGCCGAATTACGGAAAAAATAATCCCGAGCCAATGTTTGTTTTTCGGATGAAGTCTACACACCAAATTTCATAATTCTAGATTTATTTGTTACCATTTTCTCCCTTTTTGGCCGCTTTTACCCTGTTACTGTATGAATTTCTAAAAATTCCTTTTTGGTGGAGATGATTTTATTTCGTTCTGGTAGCTTTTTTTCAAAAAAATTAGTGTTTTGGGACAACTGCAGATTTGAAACTTTTCGTCTTAAAAACACATAAAAACTAGAAATACCAAATATATTCAAAACGATAGGGAAATGGAAATATGGAAAATTCTAAAAAGGAACAGATTTTATTATTATATTATACATCAAAAATGAAAAAAAGCTCAAGCTGAAATAGAAATATTGGGAAAAAAACATCAGCATTTGTTAAATGTATTGTTTGAAGAGCAAAAACAAATTCAATTTCACAATTATTATTTAGCAGATTGGAATGGGCACATGTCAGTACAAAAAGTTATAACTTTTCAATTACTAAATATTTTACCAATAATACCAGTCTGAAAAAATAATTAATATTTTGTTTCCTTTTTATTCAACTTGTTATACCCTATACCACTATGTGGTTTGGGTATAATGACTTTGTGCTGCTGTCTGTAACTACCAAAAATATTTGACCTAGACCCATAGTTTATTAATTTATTCAGCATTCAAAAAACACAATTTATAATTGATGATCAGCAATTTTGTATGATCAGTAAATTTTCTTTTGTTATAAAATGAAAAATTTTAAACTTTACGTAACTGATTTTGGCCAATCATACAATTTTCTTCGTGTACAGTGGCATATTGTACCATACAATTTAATACATTTTGGTGTAAAAAGATGAAAGCAAAAAATGTAATGGAAAACGAGTTGTTGCTCAACTTATGGGACTGTGCTAACATGTATGTATTCGTATATGTACATATATTCAACGTAGTAATAAGCATACATGTATTTGTATATGTGAATCATACCATACATACATACGTGATATACAAAGTTTGTTTACGTTGTATGTAAATATGTTACAGGTCTTCTCTGAGCCAGTCAACCATGCTGTCTATCCATACAGCAAAAATGTGTAGGCAGATACATGAACTGATTCTGTGTGGGTGAGTGTATTTGTGTTTGTGTCAGTATTTCATGGCAACGACCTCCGTAAGTGGTTATGCTCGGTTACGTTTTTCCGCCTTTTTGACAGTTTATTGGGAATTCATACGAAAGACTCTTAAAGTAAAGAAAATTGACACTAAATTAGCAAGATGAAGAATTGTGAAATCGAAATTGTAATTTCCGTTGTTATTAAAAAATAGAATAAACAAAACAAATAAATGGTTCAAGTTACATACGAGGGCATATTAATAAGGTCATGCCTTTTTAACTGAAAAATATTTTTTATGCAAAAAATAAGAATATATCTCCTTCTAACTCAATCAACTTTGTATAAAAATTTGTTCAATTCCCTTTTTAATAATAGGATTACTCAAAATAGGCATTTGTTTGATCAATGATTTAATCGTAATCTCCTTTCGCCAAGCAATAAAATATGGAATCTCTTATTTATAAGTACTGAATGGGTTAACCATAGCTAAACATGCTCCACTAAGAAATATAAAAAAATGAATCCCCGCTTTTATAATTCCCGATAAAGGGTCACGCCGATATCTTTGATACCCTCCACCTTTGTATTAAACTCAAAATTTTAACCAATGTTAGATATGGTTACCATTTTGACACAGTTACTTAACACTTAAGTTCTGATACCAGTTAAATTTATAGCTAACTGTTCTTCTTTTGTGAGCAGAATTTATAATAATTTCTTATTGTTTTTCTATTAGAAAGAGAGTGATGGTTTTTTTATAGATAGAATTTACTTCTATCTGTTATGCGCAAACGAGAAAAGAAATCGGCTAAATCCTACAACAATTACAAAACAGATATTGCCCTATGACAATTTTAAGTGATTGATTCATTAAAAGCATCAGATTTTTCTTAGCAGTATTTTTAAATTCAATGCTTTTCTGTGTTATTTCCGTTCTTTAGTAGTTTTTTGACGTCTTCATCTAAATCCCGATGTTCGATTATTTTAAATCTAGAAGTAAGGTTTAAATCCACTCCTGTTATTTCAGATGCTGTTTCTGGATCTAAAAAGAATCTTCTTGCGGTATTACCATCACTTGTATTGCCTGACCCTTCTTTTGGCTGATCTATAATCAATCCAAATTTGCGATATTCGTCTTGAACATGTTTCTTTTTTGAACTTCTTAACTCCTTGTTGGTTTCTTAGTTGTTCTTTTTGCATGTAGTGGTGATAATCCAAATTCGGTATTATCTAATGATTTTGTTGGGACTTGGTTTAATTGGCTTGATATTGCTTGGCATATAATGCAGCCTTCGTGTTAGTCAAAGCCTGGTATACTTTTCCATCTATCATTGTCAAGATTAAGAGGTAGCTTACTTCAATTTAAGAAAGGTATGATAATAAATAAACCCAGGTTACAAATGAATTACATCCTCTGTGTATTGAGCAGATATCATTACTGGTAATAGAACAAATAATGACTATTATAAGCTATAAAATATCTAAAGCACAAATTTAACATACATTGTATACTTATAGGGCTGTTTAAGTTAATGAAATATGAAATTTCATTAAAATAAAAAAAGTTTTCTACTCACGGGACGTTGCATGTGCAAACGTAACACTTTCACCTTTCTCGCGGTGGTATACGTTTCTTGTTTCCTTTCGTTCCCTAGAAATTCTATTCCACTAACGTTGAAATTTAACAACAAATATAGTAGTTTAATAAATATTTCATAACGCCCCTAATATTAAACGGTAGGGCTGTGGCCACTTACAACAACTAAAGACTACAATCCTACCAACCTTGTAAAACGGACCGTAGGTCATTATCGATGATAACTTGTGAGTAGTAAGTAACCATTTGTTTTTGATAAAAAACAAAAAAAAATTCCGTGTTCTGAGATTAAAAAAACAGTTGAGTTTGACAGCATACCACGCCCACAATTAGCAATAGTTTAACCTAATTTTTTATATTAATTTGGATATATTAGCTACAAAATGGCGCTAAAATTTTAAAAATCGTTGACAAAAAAATTAGACTTTTGGCCAGTGAAATCAAAATTTATTAATTGATTAATAATTGCAAAATGCTTTTATTTTTAATGTATTTAATAGTAGAGTACATATATACGTTACAATAAAACAAGCAAGAAAATTATAATCATTCTACACCGACTATACGATACCCATACTATGCGTTTAGAGCAGTGAAGGCCGTACCAAGCACGCTGGTGCTCGGCTTCTTATATGTATACAGCCGAACGAAAACAAAAATACTCACCAATGAGTAAAAGTAAACAACAATTTCATTCAGTCTTATAAAAGCTTTTAAACAAAGCAGGTCTATGTCGCATTGCCTTTTGAAATTCATATTTATTTTTTTTTAATAGGTACACAGAGAATATTTGTTTAAAAGAAATCAAAAATGTTGAGAAAATTTCGAAGACTTGATAAACTAATTTACGCAAAGCAGTTGAATCTGCTATAAATTAAACCTTTTCTATAAATTACATACGTCGCCTCCATTTGACAACATTATAGCTGTCTTTATGCATTTTTTTTTTTAATATAAAAAAATATCCAGTTACTGCAGGCTGGTAAGTTTTTTTAGTTTTTGGTAACATACCACTTATTAACCTTTGAAATTTCTTATCTTTTTAAGTTTTGCAATTTTTTTTTTTTGTTTTTTAAAGAAATGCATTACTTATTATTACTTATTTGATATAATAAACTTCAAACTTATGGATAAAAGAGCCTAAATGTTCTTTACATTTCTTTACATTTTCAGAATGTAAGATTTAAAATTTTAAAACAAAATACATATATTTAAAATTTTACCATATTCTTCGTGAACTCAACTATTTTCCTTTTTAGTCATTCATAAACACATTCATACAAAATCTACACAAACCCATTTAATATCGACATTGTGTTACGTCCATGGATTTCGATCAGTGTAGCACAACTAACACATGCTCATAAACACTATTACTAACTCAATTCTCTCGATGACCACCCCTGGCTTAGAGAAATGGTCCTAGGTCCAACAAATTAGACAAAGAAAATAATCATACCCCAATTTTAGTGGCATTATTAATTTATTTGCCTGCAGATATAAAGAATTTCATATCAATTGCTATATTTATAATGGGACTAGTTCGAAAAATGGATCAATAAATTAGATTTTTGATAGACTAAAGTGAAGATATGGGGCTATGACTTAGAACTATCCAACAAAGCCTATTTTTGTACTAGTGGCTGTAATAATCACATCCAAACCAAACTTAACGAAAATTTATATAATAATTTGTATCTTTTGTCAATTTAAGTCGATCTAAATGGGATAATTTATATGGGGACTATGTCTGAACATGTACAGATCTTCACCAATTCCAATAGCGTTCTCTTATGGCCGGTAAAGGCTTATATACCAAATTTCATCAAAATATATTCCTACTTATTTGCGACCTGTATTTTGACTACAAGGTTTACATGGACACACAGATGGACATCGCTAAATCGACTCAGAAAGTGATCCTGTGGCGATCGGTAAAAATTTTTTTGAGTTGAAACATTAAAAAAAAATTGCATTTATATGAAAATTTGCATTTTTATACCCTATACCACTATGTGGTTTGGGTATAATGACTTTGTGCTGCTGTTTGTAACTAGCAAATATATTTGAACTAGACCCATCTTTTATTATACCGATCGAATCAGAATCACTAGCTGATTCGATTTAACGATGTCCGTCCGTCCGTCCGTCCGTCCGTCCGTCCGTCTGTGTGTCCATGTAAAGCTTGTAATCAAACTGCAGGTCGCAAATATGAATATATTTTGATGAAATTTGGTATGTAAGCTTTCATCGGCCATAGGATGAAAGCTATTGAAATTGGTGAGAATCGGTCCATTTCAGACCTAGCCCCCATACAAATGACCCATATGAAATCAACATAAATTGCCATAAGATCCAAATTATCATACAAATCTTAGTCAAATTGGGTTTATGTGTATTTATTACATCCATTAATCAGTAGTCCAAAAATCATCCCTATTGGACAACTCTTAGTCATAGGCCCCATATAGAGCTGCTTCCCGATATTCACTTAAATCTATAAAAAAACAAAAATATTGCACTGATTCATCTCAAATTTTTTTTGAGTTGGCCCAAAGGGACCGTTTTTGGACTATTCATTAATGGATGTAATAAACACATACAAACCCAATTTGACTAAGATCTATGCGACAATTTGGATCTTATGGCAATTTATGTCGATTTTATAGGGGTCATTTGTATGGGGGCTAGGTCTGAACCGATTCTCACAAATTTCAATAGCGTTCATCCTATGGCCGAAAGCTTATATGCCAAATTTCATAAATATATATTCATATTTGCGACCTGCTGTTTGATTACAAGGTTTACATGGACACACAGACGGACGGACGGACGGACGGACATTGTTAAATCGATTCAAAAAGTGATTCTGATTCGATCGGTATAATAATATAATAATAATATAATATATAATATATAATAATAGATGGGTCTAGGTCAAATATTTTTGGTTGTTAGAAACAGCAGCACAAAGTCATTATACACAAATATGGTATAAAAACCACATAGTGGTATAGGGTATAAATATTGCACTGATTCTTCTCAAATTTCGTTTGTATATATTTTTGCAAAATACAAGAGGCATTACCAAACGTGGTCAGGATCGGTCCATTTTTGGGCCTAGTCCCCATATAGATATAGCATCTGATATGAACTTTTTCATATCTGCAGCCAAAAAAAATTATAAAAATCCCACTCAAATTTGGTTTATGCTTATTTTCTATGTCCAGTTAGTTTGGCCTAAGAGATAGGGTCTCTAAACGCATGGGTTAGGGTATCGTATATTTTCTTACTTGTTTTTTAATGTTTAAGCTAGTTTCAAAAAATTACTTTGATCAGAAAATTGATATTCACCATAGCAATTTTATAAGAGCTCCACAAGATTAGAGAGAGAATGATAGTTCAAAATGAGAATATAAAAGACTCCGCATATAACAAAAAAAATTAAATAAATTTGATTTTAATATGGTGGCGATATGTTAAATTTAATGTTAGTTTTATATGAAAAATTTTGTTTCGATCTGAGAGTATAAAAGAAATCAGACCCGGTCTTATAACATTGAAATTAAAATAAGCAGAGCGTCAACGCACTGAAATAAAATTTATTTTATTCTCATTAATGAGTTTCTCATATTCTAATTTTTCAATACTCATTTTCTTTCTAATGTTACCATATTTATGGTGATTACCAATTTTTTTTAAAAAAAAAAATATGTCTTTGGTGATTATGGAAATTCTTGAATAAAACAAATTTTTCGAAAATAAAAAGTTAATGTAAATAAAAATTAACGAAAAAAAATAAAAGAATTTTATTTTTTAAAACAATTAAAAGCAGAAAACTTAAAGAGGACTTTATACAAAAATATCACAAAATGTAAAGAAAATGGCACTTCTTGTTGTTTTTAATATTTTTGTAGTATTTTGTTTGTACAACGGAGAAACTTCCCGTACGGTCTAATTGTGCTTATGCTCAGATTGTGATTATAATCTAACTTATGGTGAAAAGTTTTTTAGGATAAATTTGGATAGGGTGTAGGATATTTGTTCTTATAACATGTCATTTACCGTTTGCTTCTGGAAAAAAAAGTTTTTGGCAATGTTGATTATAGCTTAACGAAGAGTATTGTTTATTTGGTTTTGTCTGTGTTTGACGTTAACTTCCTAATTTCTTAATTGTATAAATGACATTTGTAAATTGATATGAAAATTTATGTCAACTTTAAATGAAATTCCAAGTTGCTACATTCGTACAAATTGTACCTACACACACACACAGATACTTAACTGTATATTCAATCGACGTACATATAGAATTTTAAACTTAAGTTTTATTTACATATGTACATAGTTATGTTGCACGATAAGGTGGCACTTAGTTCTATAAATATTATTTTTTTTATAGACATGTTACCAGCACTAAGACTATTATTTAAAAGCAAATGTTGCTACTATTTGTTTTGATTTTCATTAAGAAAACGGTTCTTAAAAAAAATTTTTAAAACAATACTTTTTAACAAATCAATGTGAAACAAATAAGAGGCACTTGTCAATTATAAAATAGTTTAAAAATATGTTTTTAATACCTAAAAAAATTATTGGAAAAATTTTAACTTTTGTACTTTTGAGTAAAAATCTTTATAAAAATTTAAGATATATATTTTCGAAGGAAAATTTCATGTCAATACTCGATGCTAAGGAGCCAAAAAACAATTTTCAGTAATAACGAATCTGACTCATGTAAACTTATTTTAACTTTGTGAAACAATCGTGAGACCTACTCGTATAAACCTAAATTTATTTTGTGAAACAATCACGCATAGACTCGTGGTAACAACAGAAATGAAATAATCCACTTTACTTCAATTCGCAATTTCTATAAATTTTGTTATTTCATTCAGGTTTCATTTTTAAAAAATATTTTCCATAAATAGTTAATATATAGATAATAACAGAAAAAGAATTGTATATTTAGTCAAAGGATATACACTCCTATTTTTCACCACAATCATATTTGAATTTATTGAAAAATAAAAAAAAAAAAATATTAAAAAATAATGATGTGTTGTTGATACTATTAGCTCCAATATGAAAAACATGCCAAAGACGCTAGTTTCACAAACATATATTCAAAAGAGTGCTAGTGGGTTATTAGCTTTGCTTGCTCTAAAAAGACGGAAATGCTTAATATGGTAAACATTAGTTGAAATAAGAAAAAGAAAGAGCTCCATAAAGTTATGGAGCCAGCCTGTAGTATATTCTGAAAGAGAAGCAACAAATAAAATACCCGTGTATTCCACTTTTTCTAGGTCAATTCGTATATTTCCATAAAATGAAAATTTATATTTAAGAAAAAAACTAATCATACCACCCGTAATCCATATAATAAATTTTGTTATTGCCTTTATCAAAATCCCTTACATGACAGGATTTCCGGATATGAACTTGTATGTTGATATAGAGATGAATACATATATAAATACTTTTCTTATCAGTTTGAACAGATGTGGTTACAAATCTTAAAATATTAAATTATGTACACAAGAAATCATAAAAGAAATTGTCGTTTGCAAAAAATTCATTAACTTGTTAAGAAAAAATTAATTATTAGGAAATTTGGGACGCTTATTTTGTCATTTATATGAGCCTATATTTGTTTTCCTTTGTACCTTAATTCCATATCTGCTATTTCTTGGTGAAAGCGTTCTCTATGTTCGTCACTAAAGCTTCCTAAGTTCGATGGAAAAAAAATCTCAATGATTTTAGAGGAAGTGTATCTTAAGTGACATGTTGACTCCTATCTCTCGGTAGGCATCAAGCATTTTCTTAACAATGTCCATGTAATTGTTAGCTCTTTTATTGCCAAGAAATTTATCTGCAACATTTTCAAAAGCTTTCCATGCCCTATTTTCAACACGGCTTAGTGCATTCTTAACCCTCTCCGTGTTTTTGTCAAATATGTATAATCGACATCAACGCAGCCATTGATTGAAATGAAAAAGTTAAGGGCATATTTAAATTTTGCATTGCTTTGCTTACTTTCTATGATTAGAAATATATATATATTCTACCTGTTAGGTGAGAAATCTCAGGTAAAAATTATATTTTATCGGCTTTATCGCTATTACGAGCTAAACATGTTCAGATTTTTAAAATTTTTTTTGACACGGAGAGGGTTAAAATCTGTACTATTTTAAAGTTTTTTTTTTTGTTAACCATTGAATATGCCTATAAAAATATAATTGTTACAAATCAGGTCATAAAAATGTTCTTAAAAAAGGCTACCTATTTCAATTTCCGCATCAGATAATTTTGGAAAATTTGTTTCAGCATCTTAAATGATGCACTTTCTTTAATTATTGTTCTTATAAAGCTTCGGATATGATCAAGTTTTCTGTGTAATGCAGGTTTAACCAACGGTATATGGTCTATACTGAATTCAACTACATAGCACAAAATTTAAACGCGTTTCCCATTTGAAATTTGTTAGCAAAATCCTGCAAAATAATCAGCTCGTCGCATCCAAATTGTGGGTCGAACTACTAAATGCCATGGCGAGTCAATACACTTTTTGTTCCCATTAAACAATGATAACGATATTCACAAACAACTTCGGGTGCGTACCATATATTTGACACATATAAAATAACGAAAAAGCATTTACAAAACTTTTGTTTATAGTTCTTAAATATTTTTCAGGCGCAAATAAACCACAGAAGTAGCAAAAATTATTGCTATTCGGACATTCCATTATTAAATAAAAAAAAAATGACTTAAAAATATTAAGTCAATTCATCAATTTCAGTTGTCACTTTGTTTACAAAAAGCACAGTACATACTTTAATTTCAAACAGCACACTTTCACTAAATTCGTTTAGTAACATTTTTAATACTAATTGATCAATGATGCACGTGTTAATATTTTCTAATAAACAAGTTGATATTACCGTTGTTTTCAAAAAAAAAAAAAAAAAAAAAAAAAAAAACAAGTGAGAAAATTATAGTCGGTCTAGACCGACTATACGATACCCTATACCACGCGTTTAGAGACCCTATCTCTTAGGCCCAACTAACTGGAGATAGAAAATAAGCATAAACCATATTTGAGTGCCATTGTTATTAATTTTTTTGGCTGCAGATATGAAAAAGTTCATATCAGATGCTATATCTATATGGGGACTAGGTCCAAAAATGGACCGATCCAGATCATGTTTGGTAAAGTCTCTTGTATTTTGCAAAAATATATACAAACAAAATTTGAGAAGAATCAGTGCAAATTTTTGTTTTTTGATAGATTTAAGTGAAGATCGGGAAGCAGCTCTATATGGGGCCTATGACTAAGAGTTGTCTCATAGGGATCATTTTTGGACTACTCATTAATGGGTGTAATAAACGCATACAAACCCAATTTGACTGAGATCTATATGATAATTTGGATCTTATGGCAATTTATGTCGATTTCATAGGGGTCATTTGTATGGGGGCTAGGTCTGAACATAGACCGATTCTCACCAGTTTCAATAGCGTTCATCCTATGGCCGATTAAAGCTTAAATACTAAATTTCATGAAAATATATTCATATTTGCGACCTGCAGTTTGATTACAAGGTTTACATGGACACACAGACGGACGGACGGACGGACGGACATCGTTACATCGAATCAGATAGTGATTCTGATAGTGATTCTGATTCGATCGGTATAATAAAAGATGGGTCTAGGTCAAATATTTTTGGTAGTTACAAACAGCAGCACAAAGTCATTATACCCAAACCACATAGTGGTATAGGGTATAAAAAATATAAATTGTATTTTTGTATGGTATTTTTTTAATTACCTCGTTTACATTATTCCGTTATTCACATTTTTCGCGAAAATACGATTTGATCTAGAACAAGTAAGAAAATTATAGTCGGTCTAGACCGACTATACGATACCCTATACCATGCGTTTAGAAACCCTATCTCTTAGGCCCAGCTAACTGGACATAGAAAATAAGCAAAAACCAAATTTGAGTGGGATTTTTATTAATTTTTTTGGCTGCAGATATGAAAAAGTTCATATCGGATGCTATATCTATATGGGAACTAGGTCCAAAAATGGACCAATCCTGATCATGTTTGGTAAAGTCTCTTGCCAAAGGTATCATTTTTGGACTACTCATTAATGGATGTAATGAACGCATACAAACCCAATTTGAGTAAGATCTATATGACAATTTGGATCTTATGGCAATTTATGTCGATTTCATAGGGGTAATTTGTATGGGGGCTAGGTCTGAACATGGACCGATTCTCACCAATTTCAACTGCTTTCATCCCATGGCTGACAGAAGCTTATATGCCAAATTTCGTCAAAAAATATTCATATTTGCGACCTGCAGTTTGATTACAAAGTTTACATGGACACACAGACGGACGGACGGACGGACGGACGGACATTGTTAAATCAACTCAAAAAGTGATTCTGATTCGATCGGTATAATAAAAGATGGGTCTAGGTCAAATATTTTTGGTAGTTACAAACAGCAGCACAAAGTCATTATTCCCAAACCACATAGTGGTATAGGGTATAAAAACTGGGAGACACGGCTATTTTATTTTTCGACGTAGATTCCGAATATATAGGTCTTCTTCATATGTGCAAAAGGACGTTGAAAGATGTAATATTCTGATGGAATTAAAGGTGTAGATCGGCAAGACTAATGCCGTTTTCTTTTCTAACAAAAATGTCGCATTTTATTTTCACTTTTTTCGAAAAGTGTATTTTGTATATATATATTCTAAATTAGGAGCAACATTATTCTATCCTATACATTATCCTATACAAAAACAAGTAAGAGTCTTATATTCGGCTATGCCGAATCTTTGATACCCTCCACCTAGGTTTTCTTGCACTATTTGTAACAAATGTAAATAAAACATTTGAAAATGTAAACATTTTGATCAACTTATTACTGAATTATTACAATAAATACTTTGAATTTTCAGCATTTACGTTTAACAATTTTAAAGTCAATAAAAGATAGTAAACAAAATATATTTTTAAATTTCGGATCTTTTTTGGAAGACTTGTCCATGTATTATATTTTAAAAGCACTAGCGATAATCGGTTTTATTTTTCAGATCTTATTACATCAGTTTGTCATTACGTTTGTAACGCATCGAGAAATGGATTTGCGACTATGAGTTTCATGCAAAAGATTTCTTACTTTTGTCGAATTGTAAGGATTTTTTGCAAATTTTTTTGAAACAACTTAATGTTATATATTTTTCAATTTTTAACTTTAAAATAAAAAATATATACCTTTTTTAAGTACGGTAATAACTCTATAATATGGAGGAAGTAAATATGTGGCCTCTTTAATAACAATGACAAGTAAAAAACACTTTTTTGTGCAGTTTACTTGTTTTGTGCATCTTTTTAGTTCTCTTCGATTTTAATAAGAAAGTTTGTAAATAAAAAGAACATTAAAATATTATAAATTAATTTTACAAAAATTAATTAATTTTAGAAAAATATCCGATTCGTTTTTCGATGATGCTGAAAACACATCAAAGAAATACAGAAAAGGTTTTACTCAAGTTAGTTGAGAGACGAGAAGCTAATGGGATGGAACAGGTCAAAGATGACGACTTTAAATGCAGATGCAAAGCTTGTGAAAAAATATTAAATTGCGTTAAATCAGATCTAAGTATACATGCTAATAACTAATGTCTCGAAAAAAATATCTTTTAAATCCAAAAACCAAAACTCAGTTTGCGTTATCCCATTTGCAAGCCATTTTGATTAATTGTGTAAATTTTAAATGCACATCTAGCCATATAGAGGATGAATTATACAGAATTGTAAAAATATTTTTTTATAATATCTGTTGGTTTTTTTTTTGATATAATTGGGCAATTCACAACAGGTGTTGTATCGTTGTATCGTGTATTACTTTACAATAGTGTAAAATTGTTATTGGTAATTTTCATTAAGAAATCTGATACGGCGATACTTCATTTGCTATGTATAGTAAATGTTGTATATTGTATCATAACATATCAGTCCCAAGTGAATGCCAGCTTTTATGAAAAAGAAAAAACAAATACATACAATTTTAACAGCATAAATAATTATAAAATATAAAATGACAAATAATGCAAATAGCGAAAAGTTTATTTATATAAAAATTAATGTTTATATTTTTAGTATGTATTTTCAGTTTCAGCCTCAACCAAAATATTTTTACTTTTTTTTTTGTATTCTAAATTAAAATGGAAGAGGTACGTAACTAAAACGCCAGGGTATATCTTATGACCAAAAAGCAAATACCGACACGTGCTTTCTCTTGTACGAAATAACAGAAGTGACGAAGCGACCTTTCCTCGTTGGGTCGATAATTACTAAAGAAAACGTTTTACATTATGAAAATACAACTGACTGTTCACAACAAATGATTGTATTGTGTATTTTAATACAAAATACAACATACAACACCCGTTGTGAATTGCCCAAATATCTAAATAATATCTTAATAATATCTGTTGGTTTTTTTATGTTTTTTTTATGTAATTCTTATGATATTCTTATCTTATTTTTTATGTTATTTTTCTTCGTGTTTATGTTATTTTTGCATTATTGAAATTGAAAATTTACAAATTAAAAATAAAATTTCATTTTTTGAAAAATTCAAAAAAGTAGTGTAGCGAAAAATGTAGGGAGAAAAAAAGTGGGTGTAGGGAAAAAAAAGGGATTGGCATCACTGGTAGCTATTAAAAAAAAATGTAAGATTTCACAAGACAATTCTACATACATTTGCTTTGTTCAAAAGCTTTCATAAGACTAAATTAAATTGTTGCTTACTTTTACTCTTTGGTGAGTAGAGTTCGGCTTACGGGTGTCACTATGGATATGTATAAGTGTAAACAAAAATATCATTTTTCAAATTTCATCATTTCGAAGATTATTTTAACAAAAATCACGTTACTGTGTCTTCTTCGAGCACTTTTGATGATTAAAGACTGATTAATCACATGTGGTATTAGAAAAAGACTAAAAAATGATTTTTGCTTACGCTTAAAAAGTGACTTGTAGAAAAATGACATTAAATACGACTCAAAAATAAGTCGAAACTGATCAGAAAATCGGATAAAAAAGGCTCACAAGAAGAGTCGGGGGTAAGGTGACATTTTCTCCCGACAAAAGAATATATTCTTTTCAGCAAAAGAGCGCATTTATGACTGTTTTAATAGTACAGAGGAGTCAAAAAAGACAACACACGATCATTTATTGCATAAAATGCTTACTGGGATTTTATTTTTAAGTAAAACAAATCTGCACACAATTTCAACTCTATTTCATTCACAATGATACGATCACTTTGTTTACTAGCTAGCAGTAAAATAAGAAAGTAGTATTATAATACTACGTAATGATGAATTGTACTTCTCAATTAGTTTATTTTTAATGTGCCATAAGAAGTTCGGTTTGTGCTAAGAAAAGCATGATTACATGTTTCCTAGGGCGAGGCTTGATCAATGCACTTTGATTGAGCTGAGCTCCGCGATTATTCCTAATGTGAATAACTCGTGCAATAATATTCTTCGTAGTCCGGGAATGGCGTTTGCCTGCGCCCGACATTAAATAATAAATTTTAAAAAGGCAATTGTAAGAAAATGTATTATAATTCAATATTTAAATATTTTTCCAAAATTTTTCGAGATTTAGCTTTCCTTGACATCTGACAAAAAAATTTTTTTTTAAACACCAATTTTTTTACACGGTAAATATTTTATGGTTTCACTACTACTTTTGAATGCAAGTATGTACTAAAAGTAGAACACTTACCCCCCTATTTCACATCACACTGCAAGATCCAAAAAATCAATATACTCACATTTTTTTTTACTAATACACACACATTTTCCGCAGTGGTCACACTAATGGCACCAAATTTTTCGTGCGAGTAGTGGCTGCCACTAACGATGATTAATGTTACCCTGTTATAAATGTAATGCAAATTTACTGGATTCTGCAAAATTGTAATTAAAGTTTTAACTTGTTAAATCTATTATTATGAATTATTTCTTGAAATGCGCATATAAAAACGCAACTTTGTTAATTATAGAGCATAAATATTATTAACTATTATTAAAATAAAACTAATAATAATAAATGTAAAGATTTTCCCTCAAACATATGCCTGTATAATAAACTCGGTAACTCTATTTAAAAAAAAATAAGAGAGAGAAGTAAACAAATTTTTTCAAGTTTACGCTTCGACAACATTTTAAAAATGAGATTGCAGTCAGATGTGTGAGCACAAAAGTTAATGGCGATGGATTCGACTAATTCGAACAATTTTTCGTTGATAATACGTACACAACGATTTCACCATTGCAGTGTGATGTGAGATAGGGGGGTTAAAATCGTGCTATTTTTTGCAACCCTAAAAATTGCAGTATTTTGTACAAATAAAATAATTTATATTTATATTATTTTTAATATGCGCTTATTATGGATATACATATACAGAATATATGAATGTTATTTATAGTATTTTGATATTTGCAACAGTAGTATGTATCAATTTGTAACATTTTGTGATATTGTAAAAATCGCAGAATATTGATATTGATTTTATTTAGTTTATTTTTATTAATTAACTAACTTAAATATTACACCGAAAATATTGATTTTGGTGAATTTTTATATTATTACCACAATTTTTATATTATGACAAAATGGAAAATTTAGAAGAACAATATAGGAAAACATCATATTTTTTACCTTTTCAGTGATTTCTCGGTACCTATGAAACCTATTGTCACGATTTAAAAAACAGAAACCTTTTCCTGATGTTAGTGAATCATCCTCACTTACAACAAGCGCCCTAGCTGTCCTATTGAGAACGTTATCGTGACAAGAACAACATAAGCAAATTATATTTTTTCAAGATTTTTTTACCCCTTCGTTCAATTCTCGGGACCCGATGAACCGATTTGGACGATTTTAAATAGCACACTTCTCAGGATGTTAGTGAATCATTTTTTATGCCAACGAGTAACTTAGTTGTCTGATTAAAGCCGTCATCGTGATTTCAACAGACGGACAGCCGGACAGACGCACATCGCTATATCAACTCCGCTTGTTATAAGGATCACAAATATATATATTTTATGAGGTCCAGATTTTTTTTCTAATTATTACAAGCGGAAAAATAATGGAGGGTATAAAAATTGATTATTATCCTCTTTGAAGTCATAGGGTGAAAATATTCAAAAAAGGGGAACAATTTGGAAATATTCTCACACTGTCACCAGAAAGAAGTCAATGGCTGCAATTATTTGCAACTTACGAGGGCTTGACTTTGAGACCTTTCGGTTGGTGTATAAGATAAGGTTGCTCTTAATGCAGAATATATAAAAAAAAAAAATAAAATGCCACATTTTTTGTCAGAAAAGAAAACGGCATAAATTATATCATGTTTTCCTATTAATAAAAAATTTATTAAAGATTACAAAAAAAAAACTAATATAATATTGCAAGCCGATAGGTTCCATTATTAAAACAAAGATACATTTTGTATACCTTAATCTGGATCGACTGCGAAAAAGCTTATCCTAACAGAAATAATTTATATTTTTGTATGGTGGTGACTTTTATCTGAGCAGTACTGTACGTAGACAATCGCCCGTATTATAGAATAATAAACTTAAATGAACATTTAATAATTTTTTGCTGTGCCATGATGATTTCAATAAAAATATTTTTCGCATTTTAATTCACATTCAGAAAGCTTAGTGCAACGAAACGAGTGATCTGTCCTAGTTTCTACTAAATGAATAATAAGCGATAAAAATCAACTTTTGAAAATCTCATTCACTGGCCTATGTTAATAAAAAAACTATTTTCGAGTTGAAGTTGGGATTTTAAAAAGCCAAACTGTTCCAAGCTATAAAATAGGTGGAAGACAATCACAAGGCGATTGCAAGTTAACCGATGGTCAAATTTTCTACAGTACATTTGTCCAACAACAAAAAAAAAAAAACTTCTAACTAGAGAACGCAAGTTATGTAAAAGCATAACAAAACAAGTAAGAAAATTATAGTCGGTCTAGACCGACTTTCCGATACCCTATACCATGCGTTTAGAGACCCTATCTCTCAGGCCCAACTAACTGGATATAGAAAATAAGCATAAACCAAATTTGAGTGGGATTTTTATTAATTTTTTCGGCTGCAGATATGAAAAAGTTCATATCGGATGCTATATCTATATGGGGACTAGGCCCAAAAATGAACCGATCCTGACCATATTTGGTAAAGTCTCTTGTATTTTGCAAAAATATATACAAACAAAATTTGAGAAGAATCAATGCAATATTTTTGTTATACCCTATACCACTATGTGGTTTGGGTATAATGACTTTGTGCTGCTGTTTGTAACTACCAAAAATATTTGACCTAGACTCATCTTTAATTATACCGATCGAATCAGAATCACTATCTGATTCACTATCTGATTCGATTTAACGATGTCCGTCCGTCCGTCCGTCTGTGTGTCCATGTAAAGCTTGTAATCAAACTGCAGGTCGCAACTATGAATATATTTTGATGAAATTTGGTATGAACGCCCCCATACAAATGACCCCTATGAAATCGACTTAAATTGCCATAAGATCCAAATTATCATATAAATCTTAGTCAAATTGGGTTTGTATGTGTTTATTACATCCATTAATCAGTAGTCCAAAAATGATCCCTATGGGACAACTCTTAGTCATAGGCCCCGTATAGAGCTGCTTCCCGATCTTCACTTAAATCTATCAAAAAACAAAAATATTGCACTGATTATTCTCAAATTTTGTTTGTATATATTTTTGCAAAATACAAGAGACCTTACCAAACATGGTCAGGATCGGTCCATTTTTGGGCCTAGTCCCCATATAGATATAGGATCCGATATGAACTTTTTCATATCTGCAGACAAAAAAATTTATAAAAATCCCACTCAAATTTGGTTTATGCTTATTTTCTATGTCCACTTAGTTGGGCCTGAGAGATAGGGTCTCTAAACGCATGGTATAGGGATCCTATAGTCGGTCTAGACGGACGGACGGACGGACATCGTTAAATCGAATCAGATAGTGATTCTAATTCGATCGGTATAATTATAGATGGGTGTAGGTCAAATATTTTTGGTTGTTACAAACAGCAGCAAAAATTCATTATACCCAAACCACATAGTGTTATAGGGTATAAAGAGTGAAACAACGTGGGAGTTGTTGCATTACATGTTAATGAACGACTATAGTTTATTTTTATTTTTTCACTGCAGTAATTAATAGTATTCTAAATTATCGATTTACCTGTTATTTCAGGCAATAATTTAATCAAATACTGTAATTATTTCAAACTTAAAATCTAATTAAACAAGTAAAACTACAACTAAGGTCACCTTCCAATAAATAATACTTTTTGACAAAATAAAGTTGTCAAAAACATTTGACATATTAGAACTTTATATAAAGCAAACTTCTATATTTTGGAACCTGACTCTGTAAGGTAAAGTGTGAGTAATAAAATAAATTAAAAACACAAACGATTACTTCAAAAATACAAAGCTGTAATATAAGTGGCGCCTTCCTTAACAGTTTACTAAAGAATGTCAACTTACTCCGTCTATGTTTGTATGAGTTTGTTCTTTTCAGTTTTTGTAAGCCCCTTGAGAATGTAAATTTGACATTAATTGGATTAGGTCCTTGTATTTTCAATCACACACATACATATATATACATTTTATTCGTCTATGTGTGAATGTCAATTTTATATTCTTCAATATATGTACATACATACGAGTATTTATGTACATATGTATAAACATTCAAACTAATGTGGATGGCTGTTTCGTGTTATATAGTTATTGCTTTGACTGTTAAGTTTTGTTTAGCACACTTTGCAAAGATTATCTGTTTTATCCCATTAGGAAAGTATTGTTACGTTAAACAGTTTTCATGTGAGAAAGCAGTAATTTGTACATGCGATAATGAAAGGCAGGATACAATTTTTTTTTTATAATTTTTATAGGTGCTCAAAACATGTTTCATATGTATAATATTAAAAAGTTGTGTGCTTCGGCACATTTTTTCCTAATGGGACAGATAAGAAGTTAGTGTAAGTGTGTTTTATATCCCAAAGCAACCGCCTACCTAAACAAAAAAAAAAAAACAACTATATATTCAATGTAATTGTTATTGTTAATGATTATGAATATTGACATTTGGAATTGCACACATGTGTGCCTGAGGGTAATATAGATGTTTAAATTTGTTAACATAATTTTAGTGGTATTTCTTTTAATACTTTGTTTGTCAATAATATTGTGATTGTTTTCATTTCTGTAATTAATACAAGTTCTAGATTTTTCTGTTAGTTAGAGCAGAACAGGTACTGAATATAACAGATATTTTCAATTTTTTTTTTACGAAAAAAGCACATAGAAATAAATGTCGGAGAACTGATTCAACTATACAATTTAGCTTACTTAACTTTCAGAAAATGTCTTTTTTATAATTTTTTTTATTAATTTTTCTTGAGCAGACATCAAAGTTAATTTTAGATTTAAATTTTGTTTGTGAAAATAATTATTTGATTTGTTTTTGTACGAGCAGAAAAAAAAGTTAGTTTTTATTTTTGAAATTTTCGAGCAATATAAAATCCATAAAATTGTTTTATTCTCGCTCAGGTCAGTATTTTCCTATATTGAGGTACGACCAGTAGCGCAGATCGCCAATTGCGTTGTAGGAGTCTAAAAAGGTATATCGGAAATTTCAAATTATGCACATTCCATGGAAAACGTGGACTTTCAATAAATTCTCATACTAATGAACTGCGTACAGCTTTGAAAAGCATTGGCGACATAGCAGAAAAATTGAAAATTCACATTATTCTCGAACACGTATAATGGCTTACGATTTTGGTCAGAGCAAAGTAGGGAAGCAGTTCACCATGAATTCTTGAAATTTTGCGATAGGTACAAGCTAAATTGTATGCAGGATGAATCTTATGCTCCAAGACTTCAAAAAGCTGTAGTTGAATTTTCCTCGCTACACCTCTAAATTTTAAGCTTTAACCAATTGAGGCACATTGGGCAGAAACACGACCACATAAAGACTTACATAAACGCTTAAACCCATTTAAACATACCATACACACTCACGCACACACACACCTGGAATCAGACATCCTGGTATCAGATTCTGGTTAATGCTAAGAGCGGAAATTCGTATAAAGATAACTTTAATTATCTATAATAATAGGGTGTCCCAACAAGAACGCAATTTTTAAATTTTAAATAAAACACAGATATTTAAAAAAAAAATCGTGAAACTTTATTATATCGTAAAGTAGACAGAATGAGGTTATGTATGGAACAATATATCGTGCAGATGGCCGCTGCGGCTTTGCTGGCATGCACGCAATCTTTTAATGAAATTTTCAATGACCGTTTTGCATAAATGCTGCGGTATTTCATTAAAGCAGCGTCCAATTTCCTCTTTTAAGGCTTGAGTCGTCGTCGGCTTATTCGCGTAAACCATCGACTTCAAAAAACTCCAAAGAAAAAAATCTAATGGTGTTAAATCGCACGATCTAGGCGGCCAATTCTGATCTCCAAAACTCGAAATAACACGACCGGGAAATGACTGATGCAGCAATTGAATTGTTTCTCTGGCTGTATGACATGTGGCACCGTCTTGTTGGAACCACATGCCCTCCACATTCATTTCTTCAATTCGAGGCAAGAAAAAACTGGTTATCATTTCACGATACCGAACACCATTGATTGTTAGCGCTTGACCTGCCTCATTTTCATAAAAAAAGGTCCAATGATTCCTCCAGCCCAAAAACCACACCACACAGTGACACGTTGAGGATGCATTTGCTTCTCGTGAATCACTCGAGGATTTTCCTCACCCCAAATGCGACAATTCTGCCTATTGACGAAACCATCAAGATGGAAATGGGCCTCGTCACTGAAGATGATTTTAGCGGCAAAATCAGCATTTTCATGTTGTCTCTCCAATACCCAATTAACGAACTCACTTTGCTGTCCATGGTCAGCTGGCTTCAGTTCCTGAGTCAATCGAACTTTGTATGCATGAAGATGCAAATCTTTCGTCAAAATTCGCTGCATAGTGGATTTGGAGACACCAATTTGCTGAGCTCGGTGTCGAATTGAGATGCATGGAGTTTGAGCGACATCATCACGTACAGCTGCGACATTTTCGGTCGATCGACCTGGTCGATGGCGCGTTGTTGTCTTTACATCACTAACAGACCCAGTTTCGGCAAATTTATCCATTAATCTCTTTACAGTTGACTCTTTTGAAGCATTATTGTGACCCCAAATTGATCGCAATTTGCGAACTGTAGCCGCAAAACTTTCACCATTTTGGTAAAACAATTTCACAATGAGAATGCGTTGCTCATTCGTGTAGCGCTCCATTTTTACTAACCTCGTACCTTCTACTAGCAAACAATAACAATTGTTCAAATGTCAAACAATGACACTTCGAATGTTGCCAGATTTAAAAATTGCGTTCTTGTTGGGACACCCTTTATTAATAGGCTAGGCGAATTCTTGTGACCGATGTTTTATTCTACCATTTTATACAGATTTTGACCAAACGTATACTATTTGAAAGGTATTTCTTTTTCGCTGTTTTCCAGATTTACAGATTTTTAAATTTTGTCCTTTATTTTGAGTAAATTGCATTTAAGGTTGCTACTAACACATACATAAAATTATACATATGCTATGTGTTTGTTTATTAAATTTGTTAATGTGTTTGTAAATTAGTTGGTTATCTTCATTCACAATAATAATAAACCAAAAAAAGCTGGTTTGTGAATTGACTAAGTTGAAAAATAATGTTGCCTAGAAATTGCACTCGAATTTCGAGCGCTGGAGTCTGCTAGTTTTAATAATAACAATAACCCCTTCACTACCAAATTAGCTGCGAATCTGAAAATTAGCAAGTAGAATTTCCTAGGCATTATTTTTTTGGGCCAAAATAATGCATCTTAAAAAAAAATATTTTTTTTTTTGCCATTTTTCACAATTTTCCAGAAAACTGTAGAATATTTCAGGGAAAAATTAGTTGCATTTAAATTTGGTTACTAAAAGTTATTTAACGCCTTAAAGAACCTGAGAAACTCCAAACAATAGAAAAAATTCTTATGCAAAATGGCCATATCTCTTGAAAGGCATCAGCTAGGATTTTCAGTTTTGATACATTGGATCCATTTTCACGGCTCTGAGTACTTAGGCCCCAATGAATAAATGTTGAAGAATGAATTTGGGGTGTAAGTTAAATTTTATTGGGTTTTTTGAAAAATTTAGGCATTTGATCATTTGTTTTGGGACCGTTTTTTTAAATTTTGGGGCATTTGTTTATCGTGAACTTATGCCCCAATTTTTGGGGCATTTGTTAATTTTTTTTGGGCATTTGTTCATTGGGGCCTAAGTACTCAGCGCCCATTTTCACCCAACTTCTTGCCCCTTCAAGAGCAGTGTGAATGACATATAATAATAAAAACAAGTACGAAATTTATAGTCGTTCAAGATGGACTATATAATATCATATATGAGTATAATGAAGGTTGTTAGGTCCAATTAATTGGATATAGAAAATTATCCGAAAGTGACTCTGAGTCGATCGGTATAATCCAAAATTTTGGCTAGCTACAAATATCAGCACAAATTCCTTGCACCCTGACCACAAAGTGGTATAGGATGTAATGAGATCGCCTTTGTTTGCGATGTGTAAGTTAAAAAATTGGAGCATTGTGAATATAACTCATAAATGTGGAATGTAATATCTTAAGTTTGATAAATTTAAACTACCCTGACTAACTAGCTTTTATTCGTTTAAAATTCCCCAAAAATATAAGAATACAAATCGAAATCTTGCCCCAAAAACATATTAACAGCATGAGGTCATAAAATAAATGCCAGCTAATAAATCGAAACACCACATCAAATTCACATTGAAGTTATTCGGGCTGGAATTCTGAAATTTTTTGATAAGTGGAATGTCTCTGATTAGCTGAAACCACTAATTTAGGAAATTACTCAAAAAATTTTACTTAACAAATACTTAAACATTTAAAATTCCGAGAAACAACTGGTTTATAGATGTTTTAAAATAATTAAAGTTTGACATCATTTGAAATAAGTTTTAGATATCTCAACACCTGAATAAATTTAAGGTTTAACATTGAAAAAAAGTTTTAAATTCATACTAGTGTTAGTATATAACATAATACTAAAAAATTTCTTTAGAATAACATGAAAAATTCTTTAACTTCTAATCTGTTTTCTAAAGAATCACAAAAGTTGTCCTTCAATAAATATTGATACATATTTTTTTAGCAAACTTTTAAGTTTTCGTATACATCTGCCTGTGGCAATTTATTTATTTTTAGGAGCTCAAGAATAACACATTCCTTCTATGTACAGTGGGCACTTTATAAATATATTTTAAAATGTTTTCAATTACGTGATGGTACGAGTACATCACTATATGAGTCGTTTATTTTGAAAGAGGTTTAAGTCCATTTAAAAAAAAAAGTAGTTAATGATAACAATAATCACAATCCTATATAATCTTTTTTTTTATAAACAATTTAAGTCTAGTATCATTAAAATCGCTATGATTGTGGGCACTTGAAAATTAGTTGCTAACGAAATCCAAAAAAAATTATTTTGAAACTGGTTTAAGTCCACTGAAATAAATAATTTAGATATGGCATCTTTTATGTTACAAAACTCCGAAAAAATGCATTACTGCATTGATAACGTGAAAAAATTATAAGTTGACGTTTCTTCTAATTATAAATTTTAATATGTCTGGCGAAGATTACATTAGAATTACCTCAGATAGTGACACAGGTAACAAAAAAGAATTTACTTATATGTTTATAATTGAAATAACTTGTGTAATTATCGGTTATTATTTTCAATAGAAGTCTACCCTATGCAAAGAAATAAAAATTCAAGAATTTAGGATTCAGAAAGTGAAGATGATTTAGAAAACAATAATTCTAATAGTACTATATAGAGAAGAAGAATCATAGAAAATTATTTGTCATCAGATGATCATGATGGAGTGCCATATGATTTCAGCACAAATTCTCTAAAAGAGAATGAAATACCAGAAAGAAATGGTGATAAATACGCTCAAAAATTAAGAAAATCTTACAGGAATACAGGAAAGAAATATTACACTGCAGCTGGAAAAATTATCCGGGAAAAAATATTCCAACACAAAGACTGCCATTGTTCAAAGAATTGCATAAATCTTATCAATGTAGAAGAAAGGAAAAATATTTTTGATAACTTTTGGAATTTGGGGAATTTGAATTAACAAAATGTATATTTACATGGAGCTACAGAGCAGCTTATTGTGCAACGTAAACGCTTGAGAAACGGCAAAGGTTCGCCAAGAAATTACACTTACAAATATTACTTTAAAACTACTCACGGAAATGTTTCAGTATGTAAAAAATTCTTTTTGAGTACTTTTAATATATCAGCAGGCCGATTACAACGTATTTTACAATGTAAAAATATTGGAAATGATTTGCCTGGACGTATGCCAGGATCTTCTAGAAAAATTCATGAAGAGGATAGAGAAGCCGTAACAAATCATATTAAATCTTTTCCTCAATATGAATCTCATTACACAAGGTCTCATAATCCAAGAAGAAGGTACTTACACCCTGAATTAAATGTTACTAAAATTTTAATCTATACCTGGAAGAGTGTAAACAAAAAAATTTAAGCAATGTTAATGAGTGGACATATAGAAAAATTTTTAAAAACGAATTTAATTTGCATTTTCATCAGCCACAAAAAGATACTTGCCAAAAATGTGATCAATTAAATATTAAAAATAAAGCATCATGTAATACGGAAGAAAAGGTAAACCTCACGGAAGAGCATAATATTCATTTAAGATGTGCTGAATTGGCCAGAAAATCATTAAAAGAAGATAAAGATTTGCCACGAAATAATCCAAATGTATATTTCGCTTTTTCATTCGACTTGGAAAAGGCGTTACCTTTTCCAAAATTGTCTGCTTCCATCGCCTATTACAAACGTAATGTGTACATTTACAACCTAGGTTGTCATAATTTTCACGATAATGAAGTTTACATGTACGTCTGGGATGAAACTGTGGCATCGAGAGGTTCTCAAGAAGTAGGATCTTGTATATTAAAACACCTCAAAAAACTTAGAAATCATAAGCAGATCATAGCTTACAGCGATATGTGCACTGGGCAGAACAGGAATATAAAATTGGCATTAACATGGTTGAAAATTGTGCAATCGGCAGAAAATAATGCAGATATTATTGACCATAAGTTTTTACTATCAGGACATTCATTTTTGCCAAACGACAGTGATTTTGGAGTGATAGAAATGGCTTTGAGGAAAAATAATTTAATGTATGTCCCCCAGGATTACTACGAAACCATAAAAAAATGTCGAAAGAGTAACAAATTTATATTAACTGAAATGAAACGTGAAGATTTTTTTTCTACAAAACCCCTGGAAGAAGCAATTCATAAAAGATTAAAAAACACTAGTGGCGAACCTGTAAATTGGCTAAGGATATGTTGGATGCGATTTATAAAAAGTGAACCCTATAAAATGTTTTATAATGAGTCTATGGAAGTGGATAAAGAGTTCAAAATACTTGAGTTATTACCTTGTCGGGGAAGACCAAGGAACTTCAACAAAATAAAATTAACACCATTATACAATAATGTACGTCCCATTTCAACTCCTAAGTATAAGGATATGTTGGAGTTACTAAGGTATATACCAACTATATACCATGAATATTTTAACAACCTCACACATAATCTAAATGAGGAGAAATAATATGGCAAATTCTTTAATGTTATCCTTAATAAATGAATGAAAATTAAATTTTTTAATAAATGAATTAATATTTATTTTTAAAAACATTTTTTTAATTACATAAATAAAACAAAAAAGTAATTTTATTAATTTTGAAAGTGGCTTAAGTCTATTTTAGGTTCTGAAACACAGCTTATTTTTCTAGTAAAGTTTACAAAACGTATTACATTATTATATTCTAACATGTTTAAGGTCACAAAGCCATAAAAAAATAATACCACTTAACAATATATTTGAAACAAATCAAACACAAAAACTTAAATATCTCAATATAAGAAAAAATGGACTTAAACCACTTTCAAAATAAACGACTCATATAGGGAAAATATTTTTCTTTTTATCAAAGTTCGTTTTTAAGAAATAAGAGCAACTTTTCGAATATGAAGAAAAATTACTGCTTTCCCCAAAATTTAATTATTCATTACAAACACAAAATTTATTTCTGAGCATAGGAGTCTCTTTATTGCAATAATAACAATTAATAATTGTTTAGAAATTTTAAACGAATAAAAAAAAGTTCAAAAATTAATTTTTTTAGAAATTTTTCTATGTCTGTACGGATTTTCTGTTATTAAACCCCAAATGTAGTCTTACATTACATTTTCGTTATACTGCCTTGGTAACGTCGTTAAATTCCATTACATCTTAGTGAAACTGAATTGATTCAGATACACATGATATATATGAACTTTATGGGACAATTAGCTGCCTATAATTTTAAAATTTTTAAGAATAGTTCCATTTAAATCTTGATAATTATATGCTCTGTCATTTCCGAGAATACTATTAACTATTGCTTTAAGATTGTCCAGACTTGTTTTTCAATACTATTAAGTAATTTTAATTCATCCTTGTTGAATACTTGTTTTATTTGTGGTCCTACGAAAATACTGTGCAAGTTAAAATAAAAAGTTTTAAAAATATTCAATTTTGTAGCTAAAGAAATTTTTTTTTTTAATTTTAATAAATTCACCACAAATAAAATTAAATTTTCTAAAGGCCTGGTTAGCCACACGTGACCGTAACCAAAAATCATTTAGAGTGGCTACCGACTCAACGATCACGTAACCGGAACGTCCCAATCTGTTAAAAATAGATTTTTGCTACGTTTGTACGTGACTTTACACTAAATGCCAACGTTACATTTACGGTACGGATACATTTTAACAACGTGTGGCTAACTAGGCCTTAAGTCTGTACTGCACGAGAACATTTGTTACTGCTGTGATAGATTAGTAAACAACCACTACAGTACTCCATGCGAGAAATATGCATTTTTGTACACTTTTGAACTAAGTGCTACCAACTGCTGATCGTAATAATCGATTCAATTCTTCAAAAATTTCGTATTGATGTAAAACAGACAAAAACTATCTTTGTCGACCGGTGTTTTTTTAACTATTGACCAACACTTAGGGGATACCCCCTACAGATTCAGTGCCTTTTGTTGATGTCAGGAAAATAGGTTATGGAAAGAAGGAAAGAGCGTGTAGTGTTTGTGGAGTGGAGTTTATCCACATACGGCTAGTTTGACTGATACACGAATTTTCTCTGTAATGCGTTGTGCGTTCAACTGGACAATAAACTAACAAGTAAGAAAATTATAGTCGGTCTAGACCCAATACCATGCGTTTAGAAACCCTATCTCTTAGGCCCAGCTAACTGGACATAGAAAATAAGCAAAAACCAAATTTGAGTTGGATTTTTATTAATTTTTTTGGCTGCAGATATGAAAAAGTTCATATCGGATGCTATATCTATATGGGGACTGGGTCCAAAAATGGACCAATCCTGATCATGTTTGGTAAAGTCTCTTGTATTTTGCAAAAAATTTGAGAAAAATCAGTGCAATATTTTTGTTGTTAATAGATTTAAGTGAAGATCGGGAAGCAGTCTATATGGGGCCGAAGGGATCATTTTTGGACTACTCATTAGTGGATGTAATGAACGCATACAAACCCAATTTGAGTGAGACCTATATGACAATTTGGATCTTATGGCAATTTATGTCGATTTCATAGGGGTAGTTTGTATGGCGGCTAGGTCTGAACATGGACCGATTTCAACAGCGTTCATCCCATGGCTGATAAAAGCTTATATACCAAATTTCATGAAAATATATTCATATTTGCGACCGGCAGTTTGATTACAAGGTTTACATGGACACACAGACGGACGGACATTGTTAAATCAACTCAAAAAGTGATTCTGATTCGATCGGAATAATTAAAGATGGGTCTAGGTCAAATATTTTTGGTTGTTACAAACAGCAGCACAAAGTCATTATACCCAAACCATATAGTGGTATAGGGTATAAAAACGGATGTGATCTACTTGAGAAGCGGGCACTTGGAATGAATTTGTTAATCGCGGAAGAACATTTCCCGTTATAGTATCTAAAGAACAGCGTCACACAATACATTTAGCCGATGTCCCAACGAGTCAATAGAGTTGGATACCCTACTTTCATTAATGAAAATCACATTTGTATTTGTTCTTCGAATTTTAGCGGCCAATACAATTACAATTTGTTACATATTTAACATTTCAAAAAAAATCATTTTATATATAATTCAGTAGCTCCGCAAAAGCATCTCGATCTCTTGCGTCACTCAGAAGTCTTGTGCGTATTGTGCCGTATTATAAATGTTATAAATAATTCAATTAATAGTTGGATGTTGTTGTCATCTATCAACTTTAGAATTTCTGCGAGTATCTCATCCGGGTCACAAGCTTTCTTGTCCTTAAGTGATTTATCTGCCGTCTCCCCCTTTCATTTAGTAATTGGTTGTGATGGGGATTCATAAATTGGTATATTGTTGTCGGTGAATACGTGCTTTATGTATTCCATCCAGATAAATTTCTTCATTGTTAAGTACAACTTCGTTGTTGTTGTAATATAAAACCTTCGGAATGGTTTTACGGTATATTAACGCCGCTTCTTTTAGCTTTTTATGGAGATTGAAGTCGTCATGTAAAAATTGCATTCTTTCGATCTCCAGGCATTGGTTTTTCAGGTCTTCATTCTTTGCGATTCCCAGTATCGTTCGTAATTAACGTTTTTATGTTCACGGCGTTCTGCTCTTAATTTCAGTATTTCATTTGTTATCCATTCGTTCTTTTTTGGCCATTCACTGTCTCTTAGATTTCTTGCCGTTACTGATTTCAAAGCATTTTTGACTGCATTCCATATATTTACTGAATCCTTTCTGTTCACATTATTTAGTTGTAGATTTATTGCTCCTCTCGAGTTTGCAATTCTATTCGAGTCTTCAAGTTTTCCAGTATTTATTTTCGTACGTGATTTGCTATTCTTCATTAGTTTCGTACGTGGGTTTGTGACTAGCAGAATGTGGTCTGAAGGTACGTCAGCCCCTGGGTAAGTTGATGTTCTTGTTATAGAGGAGCTATTTTTTTGTTTATGAGTATGTTGTCGATTTGATTTCGTACAATGTTTTCTTTTCTATCTTAGAGAGATATCCAAGTATAGCGTCTTCTAGCAGGAAGGCAGAAGATCATGTTTGTGATTTTCATTTTGTGTTTCTTGCAAAATTGTATGAGTCTATCACCACTTTCATTCCTTTCCCCCAATCCGTATTGACCTGTTACATCAGGTACTTTAATATCTCCTTCTTTTACATTAAAATCGCCCTGAATTATTGTCATCTTATGAGGTTTAGTCATTTTCATTAGATCCTCAATTTCAGCATAGAAAGCTTCTATTTCTTCTTTACTTTTTCCGCTGAAATTGATTGGCTTGGTTTCCAGTGTTAGTAGCATTGTTCTGTCTGATTTTGGAAAAAACGCTGTCACGCATTTCGCTACATCTTTGTTTAGAATAATTCCCACGCCATTTCTGTGATTTTGGTCAAGATTGCCAGAGTAAAACATTTTTGCGTTTTGGGATATGAATTCACCATTATCTGGCCACCACGTTTTGTTGATACCAAGTATATCGACCTTCAGCCTGTTCATTTCATTTATTGTATTGGATAGTTTCCCAGCTTCATATAGGCTGCGTATATTTCATGTGCCGATGTTGAGTTTTCATTTAATTTTACCTCCGGGGATTCTTAGCACCCTCGTGTTACCGAAGATTGAGGGCCGTTTATCGTTGTTTTCATTCATAATTGCATGGTTCTCAAGGGATTATACTTCTGTGGTTTCCCATTGCCTTTTGAAGTGTTTAAAGTTTTCCTTCTATATATTAAGCCGCTGTTTGCTGCCGCTCATTGTGAGACAGACGCTGCAGAGTTGTGATCCATCGATTCCACGTCTCACATTGTGGATTCTTAGCTTCAGCGTTCACCATATATGTATACATATATACAGATGACATTGCTGAATCCGTGGCCCTATGGGCCAAAAAACAACACTGAGTCTTTTGATTACTAAAATCAACGCTATTGGATTTTCCAATTTCCTCATAAAAATATAAATATGAAATCATTTTTTGAGCCAAGTTTAGCAATGTTCGTTCATTTCTATCGATCGGGTTAAGACATATCGTCGTTCGTAAATTATTGTGTTCTATATGCTTTTTGTTAAAGTTTAGTTGCTAAAGTTTAGTTGCTAATTAAAAAAAACTGAACCGATAAAATTGTTGCGACCTTCCTACCAAGGAAAGTACTATAGTTTGTGGTTTTTTCTGTTTGAAAAAAAATCCTCTTTGAAAACGCCTCTAAGCGTAAGAACTATTAGAACTTAAACATGGATTAATCAAAAAAAATCATATAGAACACAATAACTTACGAACGACGATATGGATGAAATATTTATGAGCCAGCATTAATCGGCATAAGAACAATTGCTTTTTAAATGCGTGCCTTTTCAAATAAATATTAAAGCAGCACATGGATATTAAATCTCTCTTAAGAAATACTAATAGCATAAGGGATTGCAAGTTTTTTACTAATCTGAGGTCGCTGATATCAAATCTTAATTTTTCTCCATCGCATTTTTAAGTTACTAATCGTATTTTTGACTTTTTTAAAAAATTGTTCTTTTTTCAAAACTTCAACGATATCTCTGAAACTACTGGGCAAATTTACAACCAATGTAAGCACGGCTTAAGGATAATATTGTTGACGAGTTTTGGATTTTTGTAAACTGAATATGGTGAACCGTTTTAAAGTTAATACAATATATGTAGTGGAAGTGCCTTAATTTTGGAAATAACGGTATATCGCGTAGAGTAGAGGTGATAGAAGAAAACCAAGTACAGATTTGGATTCAGCGTCCCAAATAACATTAAAAAAACATGTAGCTCTTAATCAACAAAAACCTTGTTCCCTTGTGTAGTATATGAAAAACGCGTTTAACTAAATGTGTTCTCAGAGCGTATTGTATTTCTTATTTGTTATTTGTGTTAGTTAAAAAACATTAATCTCGCCGATATAGAGTTAAGTGGTGAACATTTTCATACGATGATTTACTTTTGCTTCGACTTTTAGTGGTGCAGCAACACACTAGTCCACCATATTTCGCTATTTTCCTGAAATCAATAGTGGCAGTCGTTAGTTCAGGGCCGAATTCAGTAAAGATTGGTTGAAATTGGTTCTTGCGCAGAATACACAACGGTATGTGTGAAATGATACTACAATATAGTCACATGACTCTTCGTTCCCCATAAGTTTTAAAATAGATCAAAAAAAGCACTTGTCGATTGGTGAAAGCAAATGTTGAAAAAATGCGATGCTCAAAATACATCATATACATATGTACCTATCTATATGAGCCCGAAATTAAACAGTTTTAAGTATATTGATCTTCCAAGGTGAACCAAGTAAGAGGAAAATTGTTCTCGTAGAAGAATTTCGTGGCAAACGGTCTTCCTTGGGTAATAC
Organism: Cordilura impudica; assembly: GCA_963682025.1. Lineage (NCBI taxonomy): Eukaryota > Metazoa > Arthropoda > Insecta > Diptera > Scathophagidae > Cordilura > Cordilura impudica. The sequence goes on from OY821517.1 coordinate 135,311,217, forward strand.
GTAAGGCGGTAAATAAATAAGGATACTAACGGCGGAACATTAGCTGTCAGATATCGAGGATTGATTTTTATTGCCACACAATGAAAACGTTTTCTTAGCCTCCGATTGGTAGTAGCTACTGCAGACACGTATGCAAAAGCATATTAATTAGAATGTAGACCATTTTAAGGGTCATTGTGTGGGGGTTGAGAAATTCCAACTCAGGGAGACAGTACCAAGCCAGTATAGTAAAATCTCCAAAGGCGTTCTCAAGCCAAAATATTTTGTATGACCTTCTATAGCTTTTCCTTATCTTGATGTTTTTTTTTTTTTTTGTTTATTTTTTGAGGTATAAACATTCAAAAAATGAAAGTGTGCAACTTGAAAGTGGTTTTATTGCATAAGACCAATGAAAAACCTTTGGTCCTAATCGCGTACAGTACAGAAACGAAAGAAACATTTGATGCACTACGAATCAGAACAGAATCAGATACTGTTAAATATTTAGGCATGCAATTAAGCAGTAATTTGCAATGGACAAAACACATAGATTTAATTAAAACGAAAATATCTTCTGCCATTGGTGTTTTGTACAAATTTAAAAACAAGTTTAATTGTAAAACGAAAATGTTGATTTACGAAAGTTTAATACACAGCCATTTATCTTATCTTCCTAACATCTATGGGTTTAAAAACACTGCTTCTTTAAAAGCTCTACAGGCAGCACAAAATAAAGCATTAAAACTGGTATTTAATTTGCCAATTCGGCATCATACTTTGGACCTTTTTAGGCGATTTGCTGGTAATATCCTTCCTGTGAGGGGATTATATAAGATGCAGCTATTGAAGTTTGTTTTTAAATGTATTAGAGGTATAAGAAATTCATCAATTCAACTTCAACAAAATATGCAAATTACTCATCGAGTTACAAGACAAGGTCAAAATTTATCGTTTACAAGATGTCGTCTTGAATTATCGAAACAACGTGTCTGTTTTGCTGGACCTAATGAATATAATAATTTACCAGTTAGTCTCAAAAATATTTTGTTTTTCTCCACATTTAAAAGAGAACTTTATTAAACAACCTAGAAACACTTCTTTCGTAGACCTAATCATTACGAATATTTGTTATATAGGAATGTAATTTAGCGCTGAAATAACTAAAGTTGCCATCTTTTATACCAATATTGGTGCTGAGGCTCTAATCACAATGTACATTATATTGCTTTTATGAAATAAATAATTAAAAAAAAAAAAATAAAAAAAATATTTTAAAATGGTTAACTACGCCAAACATGTGTGGGGTATACTCTTTGTACCCTATATCACTAATTTTTGCTTCCTCAGGAAAACTTTCTGATGCGATGTCCGTCCATCCGTCTGCCCATCTGTGTGACCATGTAAACCTTGTAAGCAAACTTTAGTTCGCAAATATGAATATATTTTGAAGAAATTTGACTATACTATAGGACGAACGCTATTGAAATTGTACCTAGCCCGCATACAAATGACCCTTATGAGATCGACTGAATTTGTCATAAGATCCAATTGGGGTTGTGTGTGTTTATTACATCCATTAGTCAGAAGTCCAAAAATAAATCCTATAAGACAATTCCTAGTCGGAGCCTACATAATAAGCTGCTTTCCGATCTTCAGTTAAACCTATCAAAAACAAAAGTAATGAACAGATTTTCAGGATCGGTCCATTTTTCTATCTAGTCCCCATATAAATATAGCATTCGACATGAACTTTTTCAAATCTGTTGGAAAAAATTTATCTTTTATATCCAATTAGTTTGAGCCAAGACCAATTCTCGAAACGCATGGTGTAGGATATATGTCGGTATAGACCGACTATAATTTTCTTACTTGTTTATAGTTAAAATTGGTAGAACTCGAGTAAAGATATTATTTTTCAAAGCGAAATTTGTTTATTTCTTTCGAAGAAACATATACGTATTTCATTGTTTAAAAATATTTTGAATTGCCATTGGCTTCATTTTTTACATATTGATGGCTACAAATTGGAGTTATTGACAAGATATTGGCGAAAAATGGTTAAAAAAGGCAAGAATTAATTTTTGAATATTTCATTCGATAAAAAAGGAAATATATTTATATAATATATTTATTTAAGCCTTAGCTACAATTTTGGTGATGAATGAAATAAGAAATCATAGCTGAAAAACTAAGTAAGCAAGCCTCAAGATAAGGTAAAAACATAAAAAGTCTTGGCCAAAGCCTTTGAAAGTTTTACTATACTGCCTAGTATTTTCACTCCGACTTGGAATTTCTCACCCCCCCCCCCCCCCCAAGAGTGACTGTTGCACTATGTTATAATAGAAAATATCAAGGAAAACAACAAAGTCATTTTTAACAATAGTTTTTCGTTTAATTGCTTGTCACCAAACATAAAAGGCTATCCTCTTATAAACGAACTTAACATACTCGATACGAGGTTTTTACACACATAAGGAAATAGGCGATCTGACAATCTAACAAAAATTTGGCTTTTGAATTTTATACCTTATAGCACTGTGGTGAGGGTATGATGAGTTCATGGTGATGTGTGTAAATATCAAACATACTTAAACTAGACCCAGATTTTATTATACCGACCGACACAGAACCCCTTTCCGCATCGTTTTTGTGACGCCCGTCCGCCTTTCTATCTGCCTGCCTATCTGTGTGTCCATATAAACCTTGTTATAAAACTATAGTCTCAAATAAAGGGATATACATTATGCCAGGAAAGTGTTGTTAACAAAAAAAAAAAAAAAAACAAAAAAAAAAGGAAGAAAAATACAATAGACAGTTTGACAGCTGATAGTTTAGGTTTAGGGTTAGTAAAAATGCAGCATGTTTTCTGTGTTGAAGAATATTTGAAAACTAATCTAAGTTGGTGGCTACAATTTCGTGCAAAATAAAAAAGTCTCTTCATGAAGAGGGTAATTGAAAAATACAGACAGACCGGATTAATTGATGAAAGTCCCGAAGCATCAATTCGGCGTCAAGAAATTCTACAGCGTATACTCACTGAAGATCTGAGTCTCGACACTTATAAAGTTTAATTGAAAGAAATAAACTGAAGCCCCAAGACCACAAACAGCGCAGAGAGTTTATTGAATGGATTATTGAACATCAGTAAGTGGATGTTGATCTTTCAAACAAAATCATCCTAAGCTATGTAGGACATTTTCACCTTGATGGTGTCGTTAATCGTCAAAATTTCCCCGTTTGAGGTTCAGAAATCCCACATGTATTTATTGAAAAGGAAATGCATCCGCAAAGAGCCACGGTGAGATGAGAATTTTGGGCTAAGTGAATCATGGCACCATGGTCAAGAAATGACTGTTACTGGTGCTTGATATCGCAACATGATAGCAGAGATATTTCGGTTTTAATTTGATGATTTGATGTCGACGATATGAGATTTCAATGACACGGTACCACATGCCATACAGCCCGTGAAACTTTTCAATTACCGCGTGGCAGATGTCGTGTATTATCTCGTTTCGCTAATCAAAATTGACCCTCTATATCATGTGACTAAAGTGAAAGGTCTATGCCCACAAGCCCACATTTGTACAAAATGTTCATGGAAAATTTCGGTGAACGAGTGCGTATGTTCCAGCAAAGCCGTGGAGGCCGTTTGCTCGATTTGTTGTTCCCTATCCTTTGAACTTTATGATTCAATAAAAATATAACAATGTAAAAAAAAGTATACATTTTATATTTAACTAAAATCTTGCGTGTATTTTAGAACACCCTTTCTAAACATGATTTCATGAGATCATCACTTATCCCATACACAATCGTCCCCTATAAGTTTTTTTAACGACCGAACCCTGACTCACACTTACCCTCCCACCCGACTGAGGGGCCACGCCCTCTAAACGTAGGGACCGCGGTTTCCAAGAGCTGTCAAGTGATTGTGTGATCGTTAATCAGCTACAGACTATGTCATCAGCTGATGTTAAGAATAGACAAACTTAAAAAACAAAAAAATAGTTAATTGAGGTATTCAATTATATCGCGCTTTACTTTCAATACATTACAATTGAAAATAAATGAAATTGTGTAATATATTATAGTCATGACAAATTCTGCGGAAAGGATAAGAAATAGCATAATTGTCCTAAAATAGTCCAAATGAAGCGGACTAAAATGTCTTGTGAATCTACAAGGTATGTTATAATTCAAATATGAAGAAGAAGAAACTCCGAGTCAACATCACCACTCGTAAGGGGGAAAACAAAGGTGACACCCAACATTGTCCTCCTACTCTCAAGAGTTGGAAGTCTGATAAGCTTTAGTCTATTAGTGTATGATGGTAAGTCAGCAAAAACTTGCTCTGCACAGACTCAATTGTATTGACATGAACCTGATAATATGGATTCCATATTATTGATGCATATTCCAAAATTGGCCTTACAAGTGCTGTATAAAGCTGTTTAGTAACACATGGATCTGAAAACTCCTTAGCCCATCTTTTAACGAAACCAAGAGTAAATATTGCCTTAGTAACAATCATACTAATATGACCAATCAAGTCAAGTTTCCTATCCATAAGTACACCAAGATCCAGAAATGTTTGAACGGTAACCAATACTATTCCATTAATGCAATACTCGTTCGAAATTATCCCCTTTCTGTGAAATACCATATGTTTACATTTCTTAAGATTCAGTCCCATCAAGTTCACATTACACCATTTAACTAATAAATGAAGCTCAAGCTGAAGAGTAATATGACCATTTATGTCATTGCAACTGTGAAATCACTTAACATCAATCATCTGCATACATAAGGACGTTGCAATTCGAAATGACCAAATGACTGGCTTTGAGAACGCCAGAAGTACCTCTTATAATTTTAGATTCAATATTGCGAAACCTGAACTTTTGAGATCTAAACGTGAGATACGATTCAATCTACAAAATAATAGATTCATGTATGTCAATGAGTCTTAGTTTGAGAAGTAAAATATTATGATCCACCGTATCAAAAGCTTCACTAAAATCAGTATATATCACATCTGTCTGCTCACCACGTCTGAAACCTTTGAAAACATGAGTCGAAAATTCTAGAAGATTAGTAACTGTTGATCTTGATTTTAAAAAGCCTTGTTGAAATAGACATAGTCGACTTTAGTTGATAAGAGAGATAATCAGTAACAAGTTTTTCCATTAACTTAGGAATAACACTTCGCTTAGCTATTCCCTTATAGTCAAGTATATTCACCTTACCACCCGACTGATACAAAGGTATAATAAATGATTCTTTCCAAGAAGTAGGAAAATAAGCAATTTGCAAAAGACTGTTGAAAATACACGTTATGGGCACACTTAGAATTTGAGCGCAGTTTATTAAGATACAAGCAGGAACACCATCAGGACCAGGCTTGTATACAAATTTAAACTGTTAACGTATTTGAAATAGAAGTATTTGAAATAGAATTGCTATAGGTGGACTGGAAAAAATCAGCAAACATATTCGCAACATCAAGATAATCAGAGGATGAATTATCATTGCTTAAACATTGTAGGCGGGAACGACAAAGATTTGCGTTTAACACGTACAAAACCAAAGAAGGACTTTGGGCTATTATCAAAGCTTAATTTTAAATTATCCAAATACCTCATATAGCAATTATTATTCAGTAAATTATAATCAGCGGGAGGGGTAGAATATTTAGCATAATCAAAAGTTCAACAGGATTTTGCGTATCTTTTAAAAAGGCGAGATTTTCTGTTTCTTAACCTCCTTTGAATTACACGGAGGTTCAGTATGCTCAAAGTTCTGATGTGAAAGAGGAATGCATTTGGAAAAACAATCGTTCAGAATATCATAAAATTTTACCAAAAGAAAGTCAAAGGTGCAAATATTAACCCTTTCACGACTGAACCTAAACTGCTGAACAAATTTTTTTTTTGTGGATTTGTACTTATCGACCCAACATTTGTAAACAAAAGTGTCGTCAAAAATATTTTTTTTCAATTCCTTCAGGGAAAAATCCATGTGAGTCTAAAGTGAGTCAACTCAAAATTTTCCAATTTTCACTTTTCGCAACAAAACGATACACAGTGGTCATATCTATCCACGGTAAAAATCTCACATCGGTTTTTCTACTCTTTCGCAAAAAAATACAGTTGTAACCCCCTTTGTGTTATAAGAGTAGCTTCTTTAGAATCCACTAAAAAGACACATTTTGAGTTGCACCCAAAAAACTTGTTATTTTTGATGATCACTGAAAAAATCGCAAAAACAACTACTGCTGTATACTTATTATTCGCAATTCTTTACAATGAAACAACTATTTTTAAATTTTATGGTAAATATTAAAAAAAAAACGTTTTTTGTCTCTACTGAAAATTTGTAAGTTTTGAGTTGACTCACTCTAGAGGTACAGGTGCGATATGAGCAACAAATTTACTCCGCTCAAAGCAAGTCAGTGATTTTTTTTCATAAATAACTGGTTATAATGCAGTTTATTGTTGTCGTGCTGATGGGTATGGTGGAGTTTCCATGTATATATCTTCAAATTTAAGCCATAAAGTTGTGCTGAGTCGTAGTGAACAATTTTTAGAGTTGGTTGTGATTGAGCTGCCTGCGGTAGTTTTTGACAATAAGCCTCTACAAGTAATTTCATTGTACAGATCCCAGAAATGTTCTTTTGAACATTTTCGCAGCCAGTTGGAAAATATTATTCAAGAATTGGAAAATAAACCGTGTGTTGTCATTGGAGATTTTAATGTAGATTTACTGGTCAATAACTCTTGTAGTAGAGATTTAAAGAATATTTTCCGTGAATATGATTTAGATCAATCGCATAACCTAGTTACTAGGCCGTTAAGTCAAACGTCTATAGATTGCGTATTTGGAAAGTTGTCTGAACTTATGACTATTTATGCAATAGAGAATAAATTTACAGATCGCAATATAATAAGTTGCAATCTTAGAATAAATGTAAACCGAAATGAAAGCATAACAAAAACCTGGTACAAGTTTGACTATAAACAGTTCGGAACATTGCTCGCCAGAAGTTTGTTTTCGAACAGTAATTTTGATGTCCTTCGCAACACTGCAAAAAATTAATGGATGAAATTTCTTTAGTAGCTACACAGTGTACTTCAACAACTACAACTACAGTAAATATACGATCAAAAATAACACCTTGGATAAATATGAACCTGTTTTCGCTATTAAAGCTCAAAGAAAAGTTGTTAAAAGATCGAAGAAAAAAATTTATATCAGAGCGTCTAAAAAGAATTAGTAAAATTATTAAAACTAGTAACAGGAAACAGATGAATGAATATTGTAAGAAGAATTTAGAACAGTGTGCTGGGGATGTTAAAAAATCGTGGCGGTTTCTTAACAATGAACTTGTTAGATGCCCCCAAAATACACATGATATATTTTCTCAGGATGGTAATCTTTTAACAACTGATATTGATAAGGATATGGATATATCACCAAAAATGATTTTATGTAGAAAAACCGAAATTTCAGAAATTATATTTAAAATATTCGGCAGTATGATAGATCACAAGGAATACCCCAATGAACTAAAAATTCACAAGATTGTCCCCATACCTAAATGTACGGGATCTAACAAGGTTGATTTGTATCGTCCAGTATCTGTTTTATCAGTAATTGAAAAAATTGTGTTTGATCAATTGTCTGACTGTTTAGTCAGGAACAAAATATTATTTGAAAGGCAATTTGGTTTTTGTAAAGGTTCTGGAACGGAGGAGGTATTGATGTTGGTTTTAATGGTGTTGTTGCGGTATTTTTCGATCTATCTAAAGCTTTTGATTTAGTGGATCATGATATTTTAATTAAAAAGCTCGAACTAATTGGAGTATCAAACAGTTCTAATGCCTTATTTAAAGACTTCTTGTCTGGTCGTTCAAAATTTGTGCAGGTTGGTGACGCTAAGAGCATATTGTTACCTGTAACATGTGGAGTACCGCAGGGTAGTGTACTTGGACCCCTTTTGTTTAAGATTTTTATTAATGACCTGAAGAACATAACATTTAATGGTCAACTTTTCATGTTTGCTGATGATATTTGCCTACTTTACCGTTATAAACATCAGCGTGTGTTACAAACACAAGTGGAGTACGATTCATCAATGTTAGCTGAATATTTGAGATTAAATAAGCTTATTTTGAAAGCTGATAAAACTAAATTCATCAGATTTAGACCATATAATTTAGAGCGAGATCAATCTATGACAGTTCATATTGATGGTGTTCCAATAGAAGAGTCGGAGTCGGTAACCCATCTAGGAATACATTTTTGCAGGAACTTACATTGGGATAATCACATCGAAGCAATTAAAAGTAAAATAGCTTCTGTAAAATAGCTTCTGCTGTTGGAATTCTATACAAATTCAAGCGAAAATTTAATACTAAATCAAAAATGCTAATTTATGAAAGTTTAATTCACAGTCATTTGTCTTACCTTCCAATAATATATGGAAGTAGGAAAAGTTCTTCATTGACACGTATTCAATCTGCACAAAACAAAGCTTTAAAACTTGTTTTTAACCTACCCATAAGATTTCATACACTGGACCTGTTTAGATGTTATGCGAACAATATTCTACCCATAAATGGCTTGTACAAAATGCAGTTATTAAAATTCGTATTTAAGTCTATAAGAGGTCTAGGAAATTCTTCAATTCATTTCTTTCAAAATGCCCAGGTCACAAATCGAAATACAAGACAAGGTCAAAATCTGTCTGTAACAAGATGTCGTCTTGAACTGACAAAACAACGGATACGCTTTGCTGTTTCTAATGAATTTAACAATTTGCCCGTTTCTTTAAAAAATATATTGCTATTTTCAACGTTTAAAAAAGAGCTTAAATTATTTTTATTAAACAATCTAGAAACACTTCTTACGCAAAATTAAAATCTTTTTATAAATAAAAATTCAATTTCTTTTTTTTTTTCTCATATGTAAATAATTTTCAATATGTAAATATGTAGCATAAACACAATGTAAATAAAACTAGTTACCTACTAGCCTCTTTAATACCAATTTTGGTGCTGAGGCGCGTACTTAATATGTATAAATACTATTTTTGAATAAAAATTATTATAAAAAAAAAAAAAAAAAAAACTGTAGTTTTGGTTTTTCTATTTGTTGTAAATTTTTAAATATAGATCACAGAGAATCGACTACTACTTTTTTTAGTTTGTACTAAAAATGGAAAGGAAAACGTTTCACAAAAACCGTAATTGCTTCGAACATTACCATAATTGATATTATATTTTTGAGATATTTAGAATTAGCTTTTTTCTAGGTCTTTTTATTTATAGTTAAATTAATTGTTGATTTAATATTATAAATTTTGTTAATTTAATAAAAATATAAAGCTATAAAATATCTCTACGTACTTAATTTTGCTGAATAATAAACCGATTCCAAATATTTTGGTGTTACTGAAAACCATAAATACTGGTCCATGTTATATCAAAATTTTAATGTTTTTGTTTCAATAACGTCCGCATTAATGACATCCAAATATGATTTAAAAAAGAACATAATTTTAAAATTTTGGAGTCACTTTTTTGTTATAGTCTGAAAGCTAATACTATTCTCTGTCAAGTCAGCTTTAAAAAAATCGTTTGGAAAATGTGGAAAATAAAAAAAAGGGACATATATATCCCATTGGTCGTGAAAGGGTTAAGGACCCGATTATCAACCTAAAATGACCAGTCGATATGATGAAGCAGTTCATTCAATTTATTATAATCAGTACGTTTAAAACAAAATGATTTACTCATCGAAATCCAAATCAAAACCATTACTATAAAGATTAGCAAGCTTCGCGTTAAATCCACGCACATTCTGATAAGCGATACATATTTTAGTTAGACTTTAGATTTACATATATGTATCTTTATTAAATTTGATTATAAAACAGCATTCCAAAAATAAACCCCGTGAAACCAATTTTTAATCTATTAAAATTCCAAAATATTGCATAGATTTTCTTTCAAGTTTGGTGTGTATATATTTTTGACAATAAATGTGGCCTAAGTATGAGTAAATTTTCTTAATGTGTTGTTTATGCAATTATGACCTTTATATAATTTGCTCATGGACTCATTCTCGAAACTCAAGATATATGGTATCATATTGTTTAACCAACTATATTTTTTTTTTCCTATTTTAACACAATTACTGATTTTTGTTTCAAATGAATTATCGTGGAAATATTTACCAGTGCAATGAAATTTTAAATAATCTGAGAATTAGCTAGAAATTTTATTCTGTTTTTATTTCGAAACTTTTTAATTTAAAAAATGCTATTAAAATACATATATTTTTTTCTAACGCACGGGAATAATAGATAAACATAAAATTGAGAATAAAAACCTTTTGGCAAAATATGAAATACATCTTGTTTGTGTTATTTTTTAAGAGTTAAGAGCAATAAAATGAAATTATCATTCGTTATGCTTTGTCATATATAAATTCTTTATACATCTATAAGGTTACTTTGTTTGTATCCTTATGGCATTTAAGTTTTCATGTTGTATCACAACAAACAGAATTTTTAATTAAGTTGATTCCATTTAAACCCCCTGAAATGTTAAAAGTGAAGAATTGCACAGGTATACGACACAAGATGCGACGACAATATAAAGATGTATCCATCAACGTTATCATCGCCTTCGCCATCTTCAACGATATCTTTATATTCCCCATCATCAACATTGTGATTTTGGTTGTCATCGCCATGAACAAGTTCACACGTGTCTCACTTAAAGCCCTTACCAAAATGACAAGAACAAGAACAACAACAAAAACATAAGAAAAAAACATTAAAGTTAAATAATGCAATGAAAACACAGATTACAGAAAAGAAAATGAAAATCCTTAGTCATAACAATGTTATGTGAAGGGAAAATTACTTTCAATTATCACCCACATTGACATATAACGTTCACCTCCAAACAATCATCACCTTTTTTGTAATAACCAAAACAACAAGTTTACATTATCTCCAGTACAAAGAAGATGTCGAGTTAGGTAAATAAGTATATCGTGACAATTTTATATTATTTAATATGTATACTTTCTTTCTTCTTTTGTTACAAAAAAAAAAAAAAAAATATGTACAAATTTTACATTTAGTGTAACTAGGCTAGGCCACACAAAATAAGTAACAAAGTCATTGTCAGTGTTGTCATTACTTTTATTGCTTTTTTTTTTATTTTTTGGCAGCCATAAAAAGTTCAATGTTCACATAGCTAAAATGCAATAATGTATTTAACATTCAATACCCAAACATCAACCTCTCAAAATATATTCATTCATTATACATATATTTATGTCATTCAATTCAAAGTTGGAAAAACAAAACAAATGAATCATAAATAAAATGGTAATAAAAGCGATTGCACTATGGATCAAAATAACAAACAATGACGTAAACAATATTCATAGACAATTATGACCTATATCACTAAATGGCTTTGTGCTGATGTTTGTAACTACCGAAAAATATTTGACCTAGACTCATCTTTTGTTATAACGATTGACTTAGAATCACTTTCTGACTCGATTTAATGTTCAGACCTAGTCACCACAAAAAGGGCCCATATGAGATCGACTAAAATTGCCATAATGTCCAAATTTTCATATAGATCTTGATCAAGTTGGGTTTGTGTATGTTAATTACATCCATCAGCAATCCTAAATTATACCCTATAGGACAGTTTTTAATCATAGCCCCCATATAAAGCTGATTCTCGATCTTCACTTTAATCTATCAGAAAACAAAAATCATGCGCAAACTTTTTTCAAATTTGGTTTTTGCAAAAAATATGTAACCATACCAAATATGGTCAGGATCGGACCATATGAATATAGCATCCGATATGATCTTTTTCACATTCGAACGCAAAAAACTTTATACCAATGCCACTCGAATTTGGTTTCTGCTTATTTTCTATATCTAATTAGTTGGATGGTATGGCATAGTCGGTCTAGACCGACTATGATTTTCAGATATACATGAATTCAAAATATATTGTAAAATACAAACGTTCGCAATGAGAGTTAACAATAAAGATAAGATTTAATTGGATATTTTTCCAATAAAAAGTAACGTGAGGTCGGAATAGATTTTAGCCCGTAGTACGAGGGCTGCGGAATCGGTGATCAAATCTACCGACACCGGCTCTAACTTTTTCCATTCGCGACTCAGAATCTTTTGGACTCCGACTCTTCAATATAATAGGTTTTGCACAATATATACATGCAGTGAAAAGTACGTGGCCTCACATAGAGATGGCGTGTCAAGTGCCAATTTTGGCCATTTATTCAGTAGGGCCAACTGTTAGAAAAATTGTGTAAAAATTTTCTGATATTTCATTAATCAGAAAAAAGTTACCGTTATAAAAATTATGTTGCTTTTAAAGTTTAAGAAAAATTGTATTGCAAACATTTTTGTGTTATGAATAAACATTAATAGTGCATCCTCGCTGTCATAATCAATGGTTAAAATGTGGTATTCCGAATTTAAACGTCGACGTACGGATATAAATGATGCAGATCGTCTGGGTCGTCCAAATGTGGTAGTTAGCGAAGAAGAGTCCATAGATAAAATTTACAGTGCATCTTCGCTCTCATAATCAATGGCGAAAACGTGGTATTTCGAACTTAAACGTGGTCATACGATGCAGATCGTCTTGGTCGTCCAAATGTGGCAGATGTGGCCGAAGAAAATGTAGGAAAAGTGCATCAGGCTGTATTGGATAATCGCAAAATTTAAACGAGTTAGGTTACTGGCATCATAGAGATTTCAACTGAGCGAGTTCGGCATATATTACATGAATGTTGGATATATATGGATCTGAAGTGCAAAACAAAATAGTGATAAGGTCTTCATTAGTACAACATCTGGACATTTTTCTTGTGTTGTGCTCGCGAAAGAATCTGTAGTCTTTGTTCCTTTTTTATTTCGCTACTTCAGATACATCTCCTATTGGTCGCATATTGTTTTGAATTATTTGTTCCTCATGGTACAAAATTTTATTAACTGTAGATGGCATATATCTCCAAGAGTATTTTTAGTTATAGAGCATAGCTATTTTATTGGCGTACCCTTCAAATTTTTTTTTGCATTTATCTTTCTTTGAATCGTCTTATTAATTCGTGATCTACATCTGTGATAGATGATGCAGTTTCTTGCTTTATTTCCATAATTTGAGTTTCCTTCTCCTTGTTGTGGTTGGCCGATTATGAGGGCCAGCTGTAATATTTTTCTTTAATTTGTTTTTTTGCTCTCATTTTTCTATTTTTTTTTATTTTTTCTCACTGTTTCGCCTAACGGACCAAATTCCAAATCATAACCCAATTTAAAAATATGCTTCATAAAACGTATTTGCGACCTGTAGTTTGATTATAAAGTTTACGTGGACATACAGACGGACGAACGGACGACGGGCGGATGGAGGGACATTGTTAAATCAATTCAGAAGGTGATTCTGAGTCGATCGGTATAATAAAAGATGAGTATAGGTCCAATATTTTTGGTAGGGCTCATTATACCTCCCTATACCCTAACCACATAATGGAAAACTTTTGTATTCATAAATTTTGCACAAAATGTCTGACCTTGGGTCCAAAAAAATTTTTTTCTGGTGCACAGGGGCGGAAACAGGCTGGTATACGATGGGGTATAGTAGTTTAGGGTAGGGTTCGGGGTACAGAAGGATGGAATATTTTTTTACGATCTATTAAGTGGAGATTTTCGGGAAATTTTTACCTTTTGAAATTTTTTTTTGTTAATTTCTAAACGACATTAATAGCTTAGAAGTTGCAAAGTCATATAAAATTTATTTTGCTTTAAAATCTTTTAAAATAAAAAAGTTACAGTCATTTAATAATTAAAATTACCAAGAAATTTTTAGTTTTAGCAAAATACTCCATTTTCGAAGACCCTGTCCACTGTGATATAGTTGAAATAGAGTCGCAATTTTTTGTTCCCGAGGGGTTCACTGGAATTTACTTTAAAATGAATAACATAACCATAAAAAATGATTTTTGGCCGCCTTCTCAAAATATGGTCCACAGTGCGTCGTACAAACGTTCTTTCATCATGGTCTCTTAAATCAAACTTGGATGCATTGCATCCGTCTTGATGAGCCTCAATTCATCGAATGTTAATGACGTTTTTGCATATTTATTTTTTTCTTTCTTCAAGTTTCTTGCTATTAAGTTATCCCGACTTTGAGTCGTTTTACGGGGTCTACGCCTAAATATTGAGTAAGCAACATACCACTTTTTCGGAATTTTTTTGATATTTTTTGAAATTCTCTTATTCATGCCATTATTTAACATAATTAATTATATGATTAAACATTACACAATTGTGTAAAAATTACAGTTAAAATAGAAGATCAGAAGTTATAAATATTTAAAAAGCGGTTAACATTTTATACATTTTCTGTCATACCATCTTCTATTTTTGTTGTTTTAGTCAATTCTGGTATAGAAGTTTAAGAGTTCCCACTGTTTTGTCATCAGTTAAAAAAATACTTTATTTTCGTTTATCTATTTTTTTAATTTGATTCTTTGTAACCAAAGAGTTATTGCGTAAATAATAAAAAACATACACAATTTTAGCAAAATTTTGGGGGGCGGTATAAGGTTTTTTTTTTGTCAAAATTTCTAGTAAATCGGAGCAAAACCTGTACTCACACGGTATATCGTATATGATAATGTTTTATGTATTTTTGAAGTCCGTCAGTATTATGACTCAAAATCTACTTGACCGATCCTTTTTAAATTTTATACATTATTTCTACACATAAACAGGTAACCAGGAAAAGTTCGTTTTTTTAAACTCTTTCCTTTAACTCATACTGTCTGTCTGTCTGCCATGGGTGGACCCCATTCCCCCTTATCCAATTGATCTGAAACTTGTCCCATAGTCTTTTCGAGACTACAGATTAATTTTGGGGTAGTCACGCAAAGTCACGCGTAGGCACGCACAGTCACGGAGTGATCTAAATGTCATTTCCCCTCATCCGCTCGATCTCAAACTTGGTCCATACACTTGCTGTAAAAAAAGATTAGCTTTGACTTAGTCACGCGTAGTCACGCATGGTCACGCACAGCCACGGAGTGATCTAAATGTCATTTCTCCTCATCCGATCAATTTGAAACTTGGTCAATACACTTGCTGTGAAAAAAGATTAACTTTGATTTAGTCACGCACAGTCACGCATGGTCACGCACAGTCACGTAGTGATCTAAATGTTACTTACCCTCATCCGACCGATCTGAAACTTGGTCGATATATTTGCTGTAAAGAAAGATCAACTTCGACATAGTCGCGCAGTCACGCATGCTCACGCACAGTCACGGAGTGATTTAAAACCCATTTTCCCTTATCCGATCGATCTAAAACTTGGCCGATAGACTTGCTGTGAAAAAAGATTAACTTTGACCTAGTCACGCACAGTCACGGAGAGATTAAAACCCCCCTCATCCGATGGATCTGAAACTTTGTACAGAGACTTTTTGTGGCCAAAGATTAATTTTAAGATAGTCACATACAGTCACGCACAGTCACGGTGATATTCAAAACTCATATGCATAAGGATAGAAAGAGTTTTAATAAAAACTTTTTATGGGTTATATTATTTAAATATTTTCCCATTTCTAACAACAAATTCACAGAAATATTTTAGCAAAAATCTTGTTTTCGCTTCAAAATACTGCAAAAAAAATTTATTTTAACTTTTCGTGATTACACCGGGAAACATATAGGTGATATGTTTAAACGCATTTTATTTTTTTATTTCACATTATCCGGTAATGAGTTTTGATGTTCACCGCAAAACAACTTTTTTCTTTTTTCAAAGATACTTGAAATGTTATACTATAACGTGCATATGAGATAAATTATCTAACATTATTCATGTCTTAAAAAAAATATATGAAAAACGCCTTTTTTTGCCTTTAAAATCTTACCCCTCGTCCTTTACGCGGAATTATGAAAAAACGAAATTTGAAAATTTATAATTTTGTACTCCTCTTAGGCCAATTGTATCTTTGATACAGGTACCGTTTTACCAACTCTCGAAACATGTGGGAAATATATTGAAAAACATTATATCTGAGAAATATAATGTAAAAAATTCACTGGAAGCCAAGGAAAAGCTAAAAAACGGAAAACTTGACATGGAGGATATAATGGTATCGTTTGATGTTGTCTCCTTATTCACTAACATTCCGGTTCACACGGCGATTAGGAATATAACGAAAAAATGGGACACAATCAAAATCTTCACCGAAATACCAAGCTCCAAGTTCTTGAAAATTCTTCAGTTTTGTCTCAATGACAATAACTATTTTATATATAAGGACCAAGTATATAATCAAATTTACGGTATGCCCATGGGTAACCCTCTCTCCCCAACAATAGCTGATATAATACTTGACAGCTTACTTGACGACGCGATAATAGAATTGGAGAACAAAAATATTCGCATTAAATATATTGCAAAATATGTAGATGATATATTGGCTGACAAAGATGAAATTCTGGCAATATTTAATAAGTATCACCCAAAAATACAGTTTACCATTGAGGTTGAAAATAATGGCGAAATCTCATACCAAGATACCAAATTGCACCGCAGTGATAATCAAATTAATTTTGACTGGTATTCCAAGGAAATGTCATCTGGTAGACTAACTAACTTCCATGCAAACCAGCCAAAAAATCAAATAATCAACACGGCTAAAAGTTTTATCCTAAGAGTTCAAAAATTAGTGATGACAAATTTCACGCCAAAAACATAATTTTTAATATTCTAAAAAACAACAGTTTTCCCACGAAATTAATTGATAATCTTTTTAGAAATGCTGAAAATCAATTAAAAACTTACAATACTGATAAACGTAATACACCTGAACTAGAAGATGGAAAAATTTTTACAGTGTAAAATACGTCCCTGGCCTGACTGACAACAGAAACATAAGGGAAACAATAGAAACAAAGAACATATGTTTCGCTTACAGGCCTAATAAAACTCTAAGTGCAATATTTACCAATATTAAGACGCCAATTGATAAACAACAGCAAAGTAATGTTGTTTATGAAGTACCATGTAAAGGGAACGACAATCAAATCTGTGAGCTCATATATATATGGACGAAAAAGAAAACATTGGAAACAAGATTAAGAGAACATGAAATGGATGTAATAAAAGGTAAAGAAAGCACAGCATTGTCAAAACACATATTAAACACTGGCCACTCAGCTGACTTCAACAATGTCAGAATATTGGACAAGGCGAAAAGAGAGAAAAAATATATACAATCGAAAGTCTACGAATACAACAAAAAATAAACAAAAATTTAAACCATAAAGAGGACACCGATAACATCAGCGCGAGCTATAGGGTTGCAATTAATTAAACAAACTGTGGTACTTGAGATATTATGTGTTTAAATGTTAAATTTGTGTTTTTATATTTTTGTTTTATGTTAAATGTAAAATATTATATTTTAATGTAAAAGAATCATAAATATTGTAAGTTTAAAATTGGTATTGATGTATTATTTGTAATAATTTGTTTTTATTTTATTAAATAGAAGATCCCTAGAAAAAGTAACCAAATAGCTACGAAACGTCGGGCAAACCTGTATTAAAAATGCATTTTTATTTACATTGAAACAATTAAGGTCGTATTAGCTCAACAAAAAACCACAAAACAAATTGAAAATTGACCAAAAATAAGAAAAATAATAATTTTGTAAATGAAAATAATTAAGATCGATGCCACAATAAAAACTCTTATGTACATGCACCGATTTTCACGATCTTCAATAGCGTCCATCTTTTACTGATTAATAATAAAAATAAATTTATATTTGCGGTTTGTAGTTTACAGAAATTATTTTGAAATACTTTTTTAATGAAGGACATTTAAAATAAATAATTTTGCGACTTCGGAATATATCCATAGATTTTCCGCTACGATATATTATTTTATTTGTAGAGTTGAAGGCTCTTCGCTGAAATAATCATGTATTAAAAACCAATTAAGTACAGACAAGTACCAAATGGTGTACCACTTTCATATAAAGAAAACCAAAACAATTTCTCTAGCTGAAAATCATTCACACAAAATATGGGCAAGTTGCCTTTAAAAAATTTCCTATTTTTTTCGGAGTTACATTGATTACACTGCACAACAGCTGGGGGGTAGGAAATTCCAAGGCAGTATTAAAACCTCCAAAGGGTCTGGCGTTCTCTGGACAAACTTTTTTTATGCATTTTTATATATTTTTTATATTTTCTTAGGAACATCAGAACATCTATGGAGCGTATGATGAATATGAATTTTTTAGTTTAGTAATTATCATACGCTCTAAAGTTGTTCTGTTGTTTTTATACCCTCCATTCCAGTGTGCAGAGGGTATATATAAGTTTGTCATTCCGTTTGTAATAATTAGAAAAAAAATTTTGGACCCCATAAAATTTATATATTTGTGATCCTTATAACAACCGGAGTTGATATAGCGATGTCCGTCTGTCCGTCTGTCCGTCTGTGGAAATCACGATGACGGCATCAATCGGGCAGCTAGGGTGCTCGTTGGCATAAAAAATGATTCACTAACATCCTGAAAAGTTTGCTATTTAAAATCGTCCAAATCGGTCGATTAGGGCCCGAGATTTGAATGAAGAACTAAAAAAGTCTTGAAAAAAAATAATTTTCTATGTTGTTCTTGTCACGATCACGCCCTCAATAGTGCAGCTACAGTGATCATTTTTAGTGAGAATGATTCACCAAATTCATGGGAAGATTCCTACTTCAAAAATCATTAAAATCGGTGGAACAGGTCCAGGGAAATCTCTGAAAAAGTAAAAAAAAAAATAAAAAACATGATATTTCTATATTGTTCTCGTTGTTATTCTAAATGTTGCATTGTTTTCATAGCTGGACTTGTTGTTTTTGTGGTCGTTATGGTAATAATATAACAAAAACAAACCCTTTGTACATTTTTTTTATCAACTCTGGTAGAACAATTTAAAAGCTTCCATTGTTTTGGCATCACCAAAAAAATATGTTAGATCATTTCCGTCATTGCCACGAGCCCGCCTGCAAAATTTCAGATCGATTGGGTCACGGGAAAGTGGTTAAAATCGATCCAAAATTTTTTCGACAAGCAGACACGAGTTAATAAAAATTCACACGAGTTGGTAAAAATTCACCAAATAATGCTAAAATACCTAGTTGTTAATAAAAAAAAACAATTGGGCAATTCACAATGGGTAATGTATCGTTGTATCTGTTGTATCGTGTATCACTTTACAATAGTGTAAAATTGTTGTTGGTAATTTTCACTGAAAAATCTGATACACGATCCAACTTCATTTACTATGTTTAGTAAATGTTGTATATTGTATCATAACATATCAGTTCCAAGTGAATGCCAGTTTTTATGGAAAAGAAAAAACAAATTCATAGAATTTTATCAGCATAAATAATTATAATATAAAATATGGCAAATAACGCAAATACATCGATAAGTTTATTTATATAAAAATTAATGTTTATATTTTTTTAGTATGTATTTTCTCTTTCCGTACCAACCAAAACATTTAACATTTTTTTTTTTCATTATAAATTAAAATGCAAGAGGTACGTAACTAAAACTCCAGGGTATATCTCACGACCAAAAAGCAAACACTGACAAGTGTTTTCTCTTATACAAAATAGCAGAAGCGACGAAGCGATCTTTCCTCGTTGGATCGAAAATTACTAAAGAAAGCGTTTTACAATATGAAAATACAACTGAGTGTTCACAACAAATGATTGTATTGTGTTTTTCAATACAACATACAATATACAACACCTGTTGTGAATTGCCCAAATGTAAATTTAGCAAAAAAATTTATGTATTAATTTATTTAAAGAGAAAAACACAAAAATAACGTTTGATGTTGTATTTTTTGTGTGTAATATTTAAATATACATACATACACATATTAAATAATACAAAAAATATACATATATTATATATATGTATGTATGTATGTATATTCATAGTAACTGCATGGTAGAAATAAATCGGTTATTTTATTTACATAAAATTCTGCAGTATTTTGTTGTGGGGAAAATACATTTCTTTTGCATTAACAGAGTGTCACTTCATTTTGCTCAGCGTGACTATGCCACAGTAGATGGCGCCATAATTTTTGTTTGTTCTAATTAGCTTTGCAATAGTTATTTCTATTTTAACATGAATGTTAATATTTTCAACTAGATATCATACAGAACAATGTTAAGAGTATACACGGGCTGGTCTTTTATTTCATACGTTTTTTCATTATTCTTTTACAAATATGAACATAAGTTTGGCATATTAACTTTTTGTTGTCTTTACAAAATAGAGTTACCGAGTTCGTCAATGAGTTTTTTGCTTACAAAACAGTTCTACATAGTTATATAGAATTATTATTCTCTTTACCTATAAAATATCTGATTGCGATTACATCTAATTTTTAAAAATTGTTTATAATTAATAAAGCATTATTATTCACATAAATACAAAATTTCACTTTTTAAATTTTCCATTCAAATTTAAGAAAATATCAATTATAATAAAAACTGAAAATAAAATTTCCAATTATAAATTAGAAAATATTAATTGAATTTCAGAAAATCATATCAAAACGTCGGAAATAATAATTTTAAATTTAGAAATATGTTTACATTTAAAAATGTTTACATTTAAAAAAAATATTGCCATTCAGGAGATATTAATAACTTTTCAATACCGCGATTCAGTAACTTCTTTTAACGATAGTCGAATCGTAAAAAAAAAAGAAAATTGAAAATTATCAGTAAAATTTTTAAACGATATTCGCTATTGTTAAAGTCAGCTGTTGTTGTTATCAAAGAGAACCATTTTTGTGTTGTTTATTCAATCGATAAAAAATTAAATTTTTAGGTTGAAATGTCGTCATACATAAATAAAAATCATGAAATAGTGAAAATATTTTGCTTTAATTAAAAAACTTTTTTATATAAATAAAAAAATTAAATTCATTATTTCATTTTCAAATAAATAAACAGAAATATTAGTAAAAAAAATAAAGATATTAAACATAAACATAAAATCATCCTGTCAAACACGAAGTAATTTGTTTTTTTCTATTCATTGTGTTTTTCGCTTATTTTGACAGAGATGCCACTTCTTTACAATTTAAATAAATAGAAAAACAGATTTGTCGATATTAATTTAAATTCAATGAATTTAAGAAAACCTCAAATGATATTTAAGAATTGCTAACATAAAAATTGTTACATAAGTAAACGTAATTTTATGAGAATGTTATTTTTTATATATAAATTTTCACAATTTTTTTTGGATGAAAATTTTAAGTTTTTCAGAAAATAAAGATAACATTAAATTATTTTATTTAAAATGTTTGGGACTTTTCGTTTTTTGCGTTTTTCATCCCTAATTTGATTATTTATTATTATAAATTTATTCTCTATGTTTTCAAAATATGGCAATATTTAAAAAAAAATTGAGAGAGCTTTTTTTTTTGGTTATTATTTTGTTACTCCATCTGACCTATATGGCCACAATGAAGAAATATTTGGCCAGTTAAAAGAAGCTATACAGCCATCTCCAATTAGCACGATTTAATGCATATAGCCACTCTACACAACCATTACCTTTGCAATGGAGGTTACGGCGAGCTATTTAATTAGCAAAAACTAAATTAAACGAGAAGTTATGTCATATAACCGGAAACGCATGCATATAGGTATATAACCTAAATGCATGCCGATCAGCAACTACGATGACCAAAAAGCAAACACCGAAATAAATCCGAAATAATAGAAAAGACGAAAACCAACCCAAAGAATTTTCTGAAATAATTTGGTATTAAGTTTAACAAATTGTTTACTTTTTCCAATATTTTGTTTACATTTATTATCAATACTCAAACCGAGGTGGAGGGTATCAAAGATTCGGCACATCCGAATTTAACACTCTTACTTGTTTTTTCTATTTCCATGGATAACTATAAAATACATAAAAGGCCACGGATTTTATTATGTAATAGCTTGTTTTCTTTGCAAGAATGCAAGATATGCGTATGAATTGATTTTTTCCCGCTTTTTGAAATTAAAATTTTTGTCATTGTACTTAAAGTACTAATTTATTTAAAAGCAATGTTTTAAATATTTCTAGTTTTGTTTATTATCTATATACTGATATCTCTGGTAACTAGATTGGATGTTTGCAAAAAGCAAAAAAAAAGAAAATATCTATAAATTTTTTTTTAAATAGTTGCACTTAAATTAAAGCCCTTAAATTTTTTGTTGAAGAAAAAAAAAAACAAGTTTAAAAATATTGATTATCGAGGTCTGCTACAAAAGGTACATAGATTATAGCAAAAATTGTGTTTTTCACTTCAAAATGCTGCCAAAAATGAAAAAAGAAATGTAAAAAACTCTTCTTGATTACCTCAGAAAACATATTACCTTTTAAACGCATTTCGCTTTTTTTTTATTTCACATGATTCGGTAACGAGTTGTGATGTTCACCACAAAACAACTTTTTTTCTAGGAGCCTCCGGAGATTCGCTGCAACGGTTTTTAATTGAAAAATGTTTCAAAGATACTTCAAATGTTATGCTATAACGTGTATTGAAATATATAATCCAACATTAGTCACATCTTCAAGAAAAAAATATTATGCAAATATGCATTTTATTCGCCTTTAAAACCTTATATTTTTATCAATATAAAAAAAAAAAAAAAAACAAAATTATAGAGAAATTTTCATTGAAAATGTAGTAGTTTTCTTTTATTTGACCTGGATACTAGCATGATTAAACGATTTACTAATCCCCCAAAATTTCAGCATTGACCCGCATTTACTCAAGAAAAAAAAAAATTATATCCTTTCTAATCATATTACTGGACATATTTGTGTGCAAAGAAATATGATATATTTTTTATATACCTTCCATAATCCGATATTTTTTCCTATAACATTTTTTCACCTTAAATTGTAAATCTAAAACTAAACCAGATAATACTGGAATAGGTCAAGCAAAATCGCTGTTTTTTTCCGTTACTCTAAAATGAATTTCAACCCATAGCAAATTGAACGTCATAAGAAACTGTAAACAAATCCAAATATTTATCAGTAAAATCTACAATTGAAACAAAATTCATGTCAACAAACTCATAAAATTACAATTTATTTCGTCGTATTTCCTGTGTACGAGTATAAGGAAGACTCGTACATACACGTTAATATAAAATTGCATGTTGTAAAATAATACAACCCAATAAAGTATTAAATTCTGTGTTCACAACAAATTCCGAACAAAATCTTATGCATGACACTTGTTTGGTTGTTTCTTTCCTATAATAAACAATTGATAAAATAGTCATAAAAAATCGTTGCTCACAAAAAAGTTTGTTATTTTCACGTAAAGAAAGAAAGTTTGAAATTTAATGTTTATGTTTTTCCTGTAAGAAATGAATGATAATAAAGAAACATTCTTGTATATAAAAATTATGCATGCCAAACGTAAGGAATGGAATATGTCATTTTAAAGAAAATTAAGTCACAAAACAAAATTGGGAAGTTGTTCTTATTCAGATCATCAAGAATTATGTGCATAAATCAGTTGGTACCTTTTTATGATTGTTTTAATATATTGATGAGATGGAGGAAGGTTCTACAATAGGAAATAAAAATTTAAAATAACTAACGTTCTTAAGCTTAATTTTTGGCGTTCATATTTATTTCAAATTAACAACGGTGAAAGAAAAAACTATATTAAGGAGACACAGATCTTTGATATCTGTAATAATGACTAATTCCTATTATCTTAAAAATTGCTAATACCTACTAAACTTTCAAGTTTTAAAATAATATATTTATTAGACTACCGTAAAGATTACATTGTTACCATTAAAAAATTTTTATTCGAAGGAGGAATTGATAAATATCTTAGCTGTTTATATCTCGGAACTGTTGAAAAACAGATTTGATTTTATGATGCCTCAAACTGAAGAGATGTTTAACTTTTCTGCATTAGCAGTTAGACTCATGTTTTCATGTTTTCATATCTTACAAACAGATCCCAATCTGTTGCTAATGGTAGCTCCATCTCTAACTCACTGCAAGTTATAAGAGGGGTACCACAGGGCTCAATCCTTGGACCACTACTTTATTCGATATATGCCACTGATCTTCCACAACAAATTAAATTCTCTAAGGTTCAGATGTTCGCACTCAGCTAGATTTAAGTAGTACCAAGGATTCAATTATTTCCAAAACTCAAGAACTAAATTATGATCTCAAACGTATTCTAAATTGGGCAACGGCAAATGGTCCACGACTTAATCCAAATAAATCTAGGTGTATTATAATAAAGAAGAAAGTGATGTATTTGGAGAGTGATATTAATGTCATACTTGGGGGCTCTAAAATTGACATCGTGGACTCGTGTACAAAATCTCGGAGTTGTGTTTAATAGAACTCTGACTTGGTCAGATCATATTAATCAATCCTGTGGCAGAATTTATAGTATGCTAAGAAGCTTATGGGTAACACAGGACTTTACTCCACTGAAAATAAGAATGCTACTTGCTAAACATATTTTTTACCAACATTACTATCTGCATCTGAGGTTTTCACAGTTTGCAACTCTAGGGATAACAGGATACTAACTGTAACTTTCAACAACATTATTCGCTATATCTTTGGATTAAGAAAATTTGATCATGTATCCCAATA
Organism: Cordilura impudica; assembly: GCA_963682025.1. Classification (NCBI taxonomy): domain Eukaryota; kingdom Metazoa; phylum Arthropoda; class Insecta; order Diptera; family Scathophagidae; genus Cordilura; species Cordilura impudica. The sequence continues at coordinate 135,336,024 of OY821517.1, forward strand.
CTCGTGTCATGTCTTACACATGTCTTTTGGCAACTATATTAAATTTGAGAACATTATATTTCTACATAAAATTATTATAACAAAAGCTCCAAAATATCTTTTTGAACGACTAAAGTTCACACGATCTTCCAGAGGGAATCGAATAATTCAATTTATGTACCGCGATCATGCCTCTGAATGGCAGTTTTTTATTCTAACTATTCGTCTCTGGAACCAGCTTCCTAATATTATGGAAAATACAAACAACGCAATAGCATTTAGAAAATTACTATACCAATACTTTAATTAATTTTATTTGATTTTTTTAATGGTTTTAGATTGTAATTTATAATATTTTAATTTTAGATTAAGAGCTACTGATGTTAAATATATAGTGAATAACTTATCTGATTCCATTACTGTAATTTATAAGATACTGTGTCTTGTTGTAATGGAATATCGCATTTAATAAATAAATACAAAAATGCAAATACAAAGTATTAAAGAGGCTAATAAGCTTTAAGTTAGTTAGCGATAAAAATAATCTAACTCATAAAAACAAAGTTTTTATTAAAACTCTTTCTATCCTTATGCATATGAGTTTTGAATATCACCGTGACTGTGCGTGACTGTATGTGACATCTTAAAATTAATCTTTGGCCACAAAAAGTCTATGGACAAAGTTTCAGATCCATCGGATGAGGGGGTTTTAATCTCTCCGTGACTGTGCGTGACTAGGTCAAAGTTAATCTTCTTTCACAGCAAGTATATCGACCAAGTTTTAGATCGATCGGATAAGGGAAAATGGGTTTTAAATGACTCCGTGACTGTGCGTGACTATGCGTGACTATGTCGAAGTTGATCTTTCTTTACAGCAAGTATATCGACCAAGTTTCAGATCGGTCGGATGAGATTAAATGACATTTAGATCACTCCGTGACTGTGCGTGACCATGCGTGACTGTGCGTGACTAAGTCAAAGTTAATCTTTTTTTCACAGCAAGTGTATGGACAAAGTTTGAGATCGATTCAGATGAGGGGAAATGACATTTAGAGCACCCCGTGACTGTGTGTGATCATGCGTGACTGCGCGTGACTAAGTCAAAGTTGATCTATTTTTTCAGAGCAAGTGTATGGACCAAGTTTGAGATCGATCAGATGAGGGAAAATGACATTTAGATCACTCCGTCACTGTGCGTGACTAAGTCAATGTTAATCTTTTTTCATAGCAAGTGTATGGACCAAGTTCGAGATCGATCGGATGATGACATTTAGATCACTCCGTGACTGTGCGTGACCACTCGTGACTGTGCGTGACTACCTTAAAATTAATCTGTAGTCACAACAAGACTATCGGTCAAGTTTCAGATCAATTTGATAAGGGGGAATGGGGTCCACCCATGGCAGACAAACAGACAGACAGAGAGTATGAGTTAAAAGAGAGTAAGATATTTTTAAATTTGTTCAGATTTTTTTTTAACCGAAAAGCTAAATGTAAGGTAATGGATGAAATTGCGATTTTTGAAGTTATTACTGGCTAAGTTTTGCAAGGCGAAGTTTGGCTTATCTGGAAATACATAATAGAATTGAGTAAAAATATTACTTATGCAAATCAATGACATCTTCCTATGTGGTTTTAATGAACATATTTTATATTAGTAGCCAGCATTAAATCTGGCTTTTGATAGAAATTTTCGTAACTTAAACCACAAGAAACAAATTAATTATGTTTTGCAAAAAAAAAGTTTCTTAGTTATTTTCTCGGGGTCTATACAGTATCCAGAAATGCACCCTATAAGTGATGCAACCTATAAGTGACGTCAGTAAATTTGTTCAAAGTTCGGTATATGCTTTTACTATTAGATGTTGTTTTCCTTCAGCCGCAAAAAAGATTTATGAATAATTTAAAACAAAATTTGGATAATAGCAATTAAAACCATTTTGTACTTATTTTCTCGAATATTTACTGAATAACACTCATCACTTTAAATAATTCGAGATAAGCACAGGGTGGACCATCTTTAAACCCCGCTTGTGAATATCGAATATCTTATCCTTTTAAATTGGGGCTACCTCTATTGACCGTGGCAAATTGTGCCGCTTTTGCTGTATTCTCCATTATTTTTTCCAGAATCTTTGGTGGTATTGCGATTATTTCGGCACGAATGTTTGTCTTTAGCCCGTCAATGGCCCGAAGATTGCTGGCGTATACTTCGCTTTTAAATTAACATCATAAAGGCCCATTTACACGATACCACTCAGACGTATGATTTTTCGAAATAAAAAACCGATGATATTCATCGGATTGTCATAAAGTCGTACCGACATTATTTCTGCATACTTAGGACATTTACATCATCACACTCAAGTCTTCTGAAAACAGCTGTTTAGAATAACAAGAAAATTTATTTTGAAATTTGTATTTTATTTCTGCACTTTCTTTGTTTTTGTTTACCTTTGTTTTTAATATTACAAAAAACAACTATGGTCCGACGAAAATGGATGTTTTTAGAAATGTTTCTAAAACCATCGGACTTCGAAAATAAATTCCTACAGACTGTCAATTTCATAACATAAGCTTTTTACATGATACGACTTTTTCATAATACTCGACTTTTTGACAGGTGATATTAAAAAGTGTGAGGGTATTCTGGAGGGGTCAGATCTGAAGAACTGGGTAGCCAGTCTCTGTCGCCTTTTTTGCTATGATACGTCCATGGACTTTTTATTGAAGAACTGCATTATTTGATTCATACCATCTTGATGAAACTACCAACCATCCAGACATTTTTCACGCACTTTCGGGTAGACATATTGTGTCATAATCCGCCGATATAGCCTTCCACGACAGTTTCGCCTTCTCTGAAAAAATAAATTGTCCAATGATCGTTTTAACGCAAACGTCGATCCAAACAGTCCCGTCGTAGATCCCGTTTTGGTTCTCAATTCACCAAATGTGGAAATATTGCTTGTCAACGCCGACATTAAAATTTGCTTCTAAAAGTCAGGTTCAGTGACAACCATTCGAGCGACTGTTTGGCCGAATTGCAAGTGTCGTGGCCGGTCTACGAGGAAGATTGTTTGAGATAATTGCCCTTTATATGGAAACTAATGTGAACTCATCATGTTATAGATAATGGGGTTACGGATGTTCGTATATTTTAACAAATGACAGTTTTGTAAATATATATATGGGGGGTTTCATGTCAAGTGCACCAACTTTTGAAACCGATGTCTTCCGATCGGGATAGTAGTTTAGACACAATTTTTCAACAAGATCGGTCAAGATATCTCTGAGTTAGAGGGGTTCAAAATTTGACATTTTGGCCATACAGTTCTTTTTTATCATCCATGTAACTTATTACCTATTGTTCTTAGAAAATTTTCTCCCAAATAGGTTGGGTAGCTATATCTTCAATATTTTGGAAAAAAAATACTTAAAAAAAAATTTTTTGTGTAGTTTTTTTTTGCTAAATCAAAGCATTTTTTCCTTTTTTTTCAAAAAGGGCATTTTTTTTTCATAAGAAAGCGTAGGATTTTTCCTTTAAGAGCTTTTTGGTCGCTTAGTGGGATGGGAGTGGGATATCTATCAAAATAAATGTTTTGTAACTCAAGACAACGGTTTTTCAATTTTTCACAAATGCACTATTTTGAATTTTTTCCTATTTGTGTCTAAAACCTTACAAATAAAACTTATACTGAGAAACTAGACAAACTAAACTTTCCGAAGGTATGTAACATACCTTCATAACATAACAGAAGAGAATGGTTCTCTGTAACCTGAAAGAGTTATTTGCAATATTTCAATCTGAACACGAGGATGTTAAAATTGGCTTCACGAAATTTACCTATATGAGGCCAAAACATTGCGTTTTGGCAGGAAGCAGCGGAACTCACACAGTATGCGTTTGCATTTACCATGAAAATGTTAAACTGATGTTGAAGGAAATCAACTTAAAGTATTTAACAGATAATTCGGCAGAAGATTTACACGATTACCGCGATTGCCTTAAATTGACTATGTGTCCTTATGCAACAACTTCTTGCCACTTAGGTGAATCGAGAATATATAGAGGAGGTCAAATTTGATTCTTGGATTCAGACTGACAGATGCACATTGAAAACAATCATTTTAAATGTGGATGATTTTGTGGAAGAAATGTGTACATGACTTTTTAGTCAAAGAGCAATGGTCATTCTTCAAGGATTTGAAGATACATTTGAAGTCTGGAGAATTCGTTATTTCATATGATTTCGCAGAAAACTATAAATATGTTCTTCAGGATGCCATACAAGCATTCCACTTAAATAACGACCAAGCAACTATATTCACAGTAGTTATTTACTACATGAAAGATGAAAACTTGAACACAAAAGTATGGCAATCATATCCGACGATTTAAAACATGATACTGTTGTAGTTTATGAGTACCAGATGAGAATACTAAAATTTCTAAAATCTAAATTTACAGTAAAGAAGGTATACTACGTTTCGGACGGAGCTCGTCAACATTTTAAAAACAAAAGTAGTTTGGCAAATCTTATGGGCCATGAAAAAGATTTTGGAATGCCAGCTGAGTGGCCTTTTCATCCTACTGCTCATGGTAAAGGAGCATGTGATGGAATTGGAGCAAACCTTAAGAAATGCAGCGAAGTATAGCCTCCAGTGCTCTCATCAAGATCGCATCTTAGATGCGACTGCTTTATTCCATTGGGCAAAGAATTATTGTAAAGAAACTAAAATAGTTTTTAGTAGCAAAGAGGATCATCGCGAAACATTGAAAACACTGAAGAGCAGATTCGATGCTGCGGTAACAATCGATGGCACCGCTCAATACCATTCATTTATACCACTTGTCGATGGAAGACTCAAGTTGAAAAAGTTTTCTGCCTCTATTCAATGCGATTTCTTTCCAAAGCCAACAAATAAACCTGCAGCGAAATCAACAGCAGAACCTAGTAACGCTAAGAAAGGAAAAAAACGGAGTAAATAAAGGCGACAAAAAAGCTGGATGAAAGACTGGGTATTTAAAAATTTACAAGACTTAAATACTTCATCAGCTACAATAAATTAAGTATAAAAAGAGTTATGATATAAATGGATCTAATGTAATTAAGATTAAATTTTATCAAATTATTTATCTTTTTATTTTTAATATTATTATTATTATACATTAATTTAATTATTATTACAAATAAATAAAAAATGATAATTTTTCAACATTTCTATAGAAAAAAAAAATGATTTTTTTTCCTGAGGTTAACATATTCTGGGTATTACAGTATCGAGGGTATGAAATCTTAGTTGGGTATGTTGCATACCTTCGGAAAGTTTAATTTGTCTAGTTTCTCAGTATAAGTTTAATTTATAATGTTTTAGACACAAATAGGAAAAAATTCAAAATAGTGCATTTGTGAAAAATTGAAAAACCGTTGTCTTGAGTTACAAAACATTTATTTTGATAGATATCCCACTCCCATCCCACTAAGCGACCAAAAAGTTCTTAAAGGAAAAATCCTAAGCTTTCTTATTAAAAAAAAAAATGCCCTTTTTGGAAAAAAGGCTTAAAATGCTTTGATTTAGCAAAAAAAAGTCTACAAAAAAAATTTTTTTTTAAAGTATTTTTTTCCGAAATATTGAAGAAATAGCTATCTAAACTATTTGGGAGAAAATTTTCTAAGAACAATAGGTAATAAGCTACATGGATGAGAAAAAACACCTGTATGGCCAAAATGTCAAATTTTGATCCCCTCTAACTCAGAGAGCTCTTGACCGATCTTGCTGAAAAATTATGTCTAAACTACTATCCGATAGGGCTAATCTTGGTGCAAATTTCATCCCGATCGGAAGACATCGGGTTCAAAAGTTGGTGCACTTGACATGAAACCCCCCATATATAAAATTGGTGTTACCTAAAGTTAACAGTACATTACAAGATGGATGGCAGACAGACCGAAAGTGATTTTGAGTCTATCGGTATAATAAAAGTTACGTCCAGTTCAAATGTATTTAGTATATGGTAGAGGCACTGAAAAGAATTTTAATTTTCATTTAATTAAATTGTTTTTTTTTTTTTAGTTTCCCACCATTATTTTCGTCTTTAACTTTTATTTATGTACTTTACATTCATCAAACCCATAAAAAGTTTTAAAAAAAAATTCAGTTATATTCCCACATATTTTCATTTCAGCATGAAACACCGATGCACAGTGGTCGATTTGAAATATTTAGGCGGCCAAAAGTCTAAATCTTAAATACGTAGTAGGCACAAAATATTGACGTCTACGTATAGTAAACACTTCCGCGAATTACCCCCCCACCCTTTTTTTCAACAACCATACGTCACCGCTTCCGTGCAGTTAGACGCAATTTGATCGTTGACTTGATACGTATTTCTATTTGGGTGCCCAAATTATATCAAATTTCGCAATACGCATGTATGTTTATTTTAAGTTGTGTAGTGAAGTGAAAGTGAAAGTGATTCCCATAGCTCAAGTAAGCTTCTATTAAATAAATAATAGCTTTAACTTTTATTTTTAACTTTCGTTATATTTTTCGGTAGTTGAACATACCCTCTTTTTCACATAAAAAATGTAATTTTTTTAATTTCAAAAGCAATTTTGTTATGGATCGGGATTCGTCCGGATCATATTTTTTTGTTTATTGAATACGTTACACATTCAGCTTTTCAATAAAAAAAACAAGAGCCGCAGAGTCCCGCTTATTCCTTAAAGACAGCCGTTCAAAGTATTTTGTTAAAAAAATTTAAAAAACCATTTTTTTAATTTTATGTTTTTCTTTTTTTTTTTAATTATGGAGATACCTAGTTCGTCAGGGGTAAAAATAGTGACCCGTTAATGTATGCTTGAGCAAATGCAACTAGAAAATTTGCCAAGTATGGATGAGAAATTGGAGTTTTTAGAAAACCACTTGCTAATGTCTTGCGGTGACACTGTGGAAAGAAAAAAGAGCCTTACACATAAATTTTCCTACATCAAACACGAATTTAAACAGAGATGGCTAAAAGCTCATAAAGTTGAAGAAGTTTTTATGAAAAACAACCAGAAGTGGCTGGAAGGCACTTTTGAAATACCAGTGCATTCGCTTAATCAACCAGGTCGTCCGAGCAAATCATTTTCGGATTCGAGTGAACGAAGCAAGAGAAGAAAAACTGGGGAAATTCGATCAAATGTTGATGATGATATGATTATAGATGCCGCACAAGTCATATTGCAAACGAAGGGAAACAGAAATACCTCAAAAGTGCTCAAAGATATACGAAATTCACCAACAAAGGCTAGTAAATATAGAAAAGCCTATTCCAAGACCAATGAAACAATTGCTCCTTTGACCCCGTTCCAAGCACTCAAAATGTTCGCAGAAGCTGATCTAACAAGACGACAATATGAGATAATAAGGGCAACTAACCCAAAGCATTACCCTTGTTACGACCTTTTGTTGAAAGCAAAACAAAAATGCTACCCACCAAAGACGGCATTGAAAGTAACGGCTACCTGCGCAGAAATTAATTTACAATGCCTAATGGATCATACTATTCAACGATTATCAATCTACCTGGAAGAAGTGTTATCAACCCTTAACGAAATTGAAAGAAAGTCATTAACGATCATTTATAAATGGGGGTGTGACGGGTCACAACAAGCACGGTACAAACAAAAATTCTCGGAAGACGCCGAATCCGATGCTAATATATTTTTGAGTTCTTTTGTCCCACTTCAAATTATTTGTGGTAAAGAAAACAATAAAGTGTTGTGGCAAAATCCAACACCATCATCACCACGATTTTGCCGCCCCATCAGATTTCGGTATGTGAAAGAAACTACAGATGTAACAAAAGAGGAAATAAGTTATGTGCAAAATGAAATTAAGAACCTCACTCCTACAAAAGTAAATATTGATGGAAAAGAATTTGCTTATAATCACATTTTAAATATTGACCATGATTGATGGCAAAGTTTGCAATGCTGTAACCAACACGACCTCAACTAGCCGATGCTATATATGTGGCGCCACTTCCAAAGATTTCAATAATTTAAGCAAAAAGAACGAGATAAGTCCCGATGCTCTTGAGTTTGGCATTTCGGTATTGCACGCAAAAATACGTATTTTTGAAAGCATTCTGCATTTGGCATATAAATTGCCCGTGAAGAAATATGGAAAGAAAAGGACCGAGGAAGAGAAAGCATTAGAAGAAGAAAGGAAAAAAGAAATCCAAGAAAGATTCCGCTTAGAAACTGGGCTGTTGGTGGACATGCCTAAAGCCAATTTTGGTAATACCAATGATGGCAATACGAGTAGGAGATTTTTTGAAAACACAGAATTAGCGGCGGACATTACAGGCATTAACCACGAATTAATACAAAAATTTAAAATCTTATTAGAGGCGATTTCAAGCGGACACAAAATAAATATAACAAAATTCGAAGAATATGCCTTCAACACCGCGCAAATGTATGTGGAATTATACGGATGGCATCTCATGACTCCAACAATGCATAAATTACTATTACATGGCTGCAGAAGCACGAAATAAACATTTCGGTCATACAGACAGAATTTTTCAAGAAAATTTTCAAGGGAAGAATGCAACCGTGATATTTATCAAAGATTGCTTCTTACTTCAGATCCACTCGTAAGTTGTGAAAGATCGTTAAAGAAAACTTCACACAACATTTTTTCCAGTGAAGTTATAGAACTATTAGAACCTGCCGAGCCCCACAGACAATCAAGTATTGAGCACGAAGAAGTCGAGATAAAAACATCTTTTAATAAGACAATTTAATGCATTTTTATTTATTTATGATTTATGAGAATAAAATGTGTTTTTATTATAAAATATATGATTTTCTTATTTATTTTTTAAAATATATAGATAGTTTTTTAAAATACAGTCTTTCGAAGCCATTAACGTCCAAAAATATTTTTGGCCGCCTAAATATTTCAAATCGATCACTGTGCGATGGTTCAATTCCATTCAATACATTCTGTGAAACATTTTGTTAAATTTTTGTATATCGGCCGGTTTTTCATATTTTCGACAACTCTTCAAAATTAATGAAATTTAAAAAAAAATTTTTTTTCCTGAAACGTAATCGTAGAATACTTTTAAGAAAAATCTGGATCATCAAAGTTATTTTCTACTGAAAATCATACCAGTTTGACTTTGAATTATTCATAATGTAAATCTTGCTGATTTAGCAGGAAACGTTGTAGGTCAGTTTTTAAATGTAATATCTATTAATTCAATATGTATTTCCAGTTAAATGTAATATCAAAAATTATTTTAGAATTAGGAATTATGAATATAATCTTAGAGAGTGGGCTTTTTCCAAACTTTGGGATAGAGAAACAATGACAAAGGGTATCTAAAATTCGTTACGTTATAAAAAAATATTTTTTGTTTAATGTTTATTGAATTTTTTATTAACACATTCACACCATTCATGTGCCGTTTAATGATGAAAACACAGCTGCTGTTATTGTAATTATTACTCTAGCATATAAAAAGCAAAAAAAAAAAAAATTAAATAAATAAAATAAAAAATAAACACAAACTAAAAAGAATAATATTAAATAAAGTAAATAAAATCGTCAATATTTTTGTATTTATATTTGTACAACAATTTCTTAATTAAATCTGCAAATGGTAATAAAATATTTTTTTATATTGAATTGTTATTGTTAAAAACTGCAGTTGATTTTGCATACCCTATGTAAGGCTATAAAGAGTTTAACTGTTTGTAACTATTAAAAATACTTGACATTTTACTGAATTTAAATTTATCTGCAGATATTAACCCACTCTCCAGAATTTAATTTATATCATTTAATGGCCTTATCCAGTATTGGATGAATTAAAAATGGGTGTAGTGTATCGCTTCTTCGACCTATAACGACTACAATTTCTTTACTAATGTTGTGTTTATTTAGTTTACATAAAATTAGTTTTTAAAGATAAAATGAAACTAGTGTATTTTTATTATTAAATAAAATTCTTTAGTTTTATAAATAATTTTCCATTCTTAAATACTCCTAGAGACAAGTTGAGATATAACAACCCAAATTATCCATTTTATATGACAGGAAGAAAATAGTGCAAAATTACTTAATGTAATTTAACTTAACAAGAAAAAATTTATAGTCGGTCTGGACCAACTATACGATACCCTGTATCATGGTTTTTGAGACCATATCTCTTAGGCCAAACTAATTGGATATAGAAAGTAAGCATAAACCACATATGAGTGGCATTGTTATTAATATTGTTGCCTTGGAACATGAAAAAGTTCATATCGGATGCTATATTTGTATGGGGGCTAGCTCGAAAAATGGTCCAATCATGACCTTATTTTGTAAGGTCGCTTATTTTTTTTTTTTTTTGCAAAAAAAAATAAAAGTACTAAAATTTGAGAAAAATCTATGCAATATTTTTGTTTAAGAATGTGTAAGAATTGTCCTATAGGGTTTATTTTTCGATTACCAATTTGACTGAGATCTGTATGATAATTTGGATATTAGGGCCATTTACGTTGATATCAAAGGTGTCATTTATATGGGGCTTAGGTCTGAACATATATATACGCTATATTTAATAAAAATATATTCATAATTGCGACCTGTAATTTGATTACTGGGTTTACGTGGACACACATACGGACGGACGGATATCGCTAAATCGACCCAGAAAGCGATTCTGAGTCTATCGATATAATAAAAGATGGGTCCATTTCAAATATTTTTTGTAGTTACAAACATCAGCACAAAGTCGTTATACCCTGATCACATAGTGGCATAGGACATAAAAATAGATGACTGACCTATCATCATTGTCCGACGATGTTGAATAAAATTCATTATTAACATTGTAATTGTCAGTAAGGGTGGGGGGAGGGGTAAGGGTTTTTTTTGCATTTTTTTTATATATTTTTTCTGAATGTCGAAATTTCAATTAGAGATACAGCATTTCAAACGACCGGCCACATACGGTATATCGTATATAAATCAGGGTTTAAAAAACTTTAAATTGATTTTCTCGCAAGCATCATGTTGAAGACCGTGGCCATCATAACTCAAAATCTACACGACCGATGCTTTTGAAATTTTATACACTATATCTGTACATAAATCACCAGGTAATCGCGCGAAATTTACATAAAATTTTATAGCAAAAATCGTGTTTTTCACTTCAAAATGCTGCCAAAAATAAAAAACAATTAAAAAACTCTTCGTGATTACCTCGGGAAACATGTCACATTTATTTCAATTTTTTTATTCCACATGATCCGGTAACGAGTTATAATGTTCAAGGCGCCTCAGGAGTTTTGCTGTCACGGACTTATTTATTAAAATTTTTAATTAGAAATTTTTTTCAAAGATACCTCAAATGTCATACTATATTAATTACATGCAATAAAGAATCCAACATTATTCATATCTTCAAAAAAAAAAAAATAAAATATGAAAATAATGATTTTTTTTTCCCTTTAAAACCTTACCCCCGTCAAAATGAAAATCTTTGGATCTCAACCATATATTTAATGCTGTCTGATAAAAAGACATGCAATTACCAGTTAGAGCATAACTTTACCAATATTTGTTTTATCGTATTGAACATTTTGTATGTAATTTGTTTTTGCGTCTGGTGGAGAAACCCCACTTTGAACTTTTTTCATGTCTTTGAAGGCCCCTACTGAAGTTGTTCGTTCTACATTTTTCTTGAATGTATTACACCAGAAATGTACGTAGTTATGGTATAATTTTGGATGTTTTGGAAATAAGGGACTAACAAAATATTCACTGATCAATTTCATGGAACAAATGTCAATGTAGAATTTTAACCAGGGAACTTGTTAGTCATATATTTTGAAGTTTTGATCAACAAAATACTAGATAAAGAATAAATGTATTGAAATAGCAAATAGAGCAAATCTGTGGTTTTCTGGAATAACCGCGTATGTCGATTTTTGTCAGTTTTGAGTTAACGATGCCAAATATAATAATTTTTAACGCTATTTACATGTGTTTAATTAAAAAAAAAATATTGACCATTCCTGAGTTTTTTCTTTAAATAACGACGTAACTTAAATGTTTACTAATTTAATTTGCAGCACTATCGACGCATGTCAACCTACGTTTGATCGCTGACAAATTATTTTCTCAGAAAACGACACATAGCGACATACGTTGTTATTAATAAAAAAAATTCAAAATAATTTTGGATTATTTTTCAGTATATAACCACTTATAAAAAGTGGTGCACACAGAAAAAAGATTTGTAGGAATTCCATTAGCAATAGTAAAATTTAATCAGGTAATAATCATGTTTATTGCAATTCATAAATACTTTCAAATGCAATAGATTTTTTTCGTTATTTACCATATAATAATAATTCTCAGAAAATTTATGTACCTTCAATGGAAAAATTTGTTCAATTTACCAATCAAACTTTTTATGAAAATTGTTATGCTTATTCAATCGAGAGAACTAAATTAAAACTATTATAATAAAGACTCGTTCTTAAATATTGGTGATTACAACATCTAATATTGTTAACACAATATATTTTAAAGCAAAAATGTATTTACAGATATTGTAACAAATTATCTTTAAATATAATAGAAACAAATTAGTAATTAGAATTATTTAATTCGGTTATAACAAAAGAAAACCAATCACTTAACTAGGTTTGGTAGATTTAACCGAACTGAAATTGCATGAATCAAATTCTATTGTAGGTACCAAAAAAAAAATAATGAAATAATAAGCCTAACCGAATAATTTCATTTATTTGTCATTTTTGAAGACTTAATATAAAGAAAAGAATAATAAAAAAAAAAACTATTTTGTTGAGTTTTCATTTCCTCTGATAATAATTGTTAAAAGTAGATAAAAAATCTGTGCATAAAAATGGATCTACCTGTACCTAAAGCATTCGGCATGGCCCAAATAATGAAGGAAGTAGACCATATGTATAGCGGTTTGTAAGAAGCAGTTTATCGTTATATTACTGCCTGCAAAGAATTTGCCAAAATCATGCGCTCGGCCAACGGTACAAATGACATGAACTAAACCTTTATTAATCATCTTGAGGAACAGTTTGTAACCACTGATGCTCCGTAATGGGGCTGCCAAGCTCATGGCCATGGCAAGACGATGAAGTTGGTGGGTCTATTTGCCGTTTCTTTGCTTGAGAAAGCCGACGAGCATTTACCTCGGATATAGCTGACGGTTATGAGTAAACTTTGGAAAAAGATAGATATTCAGCCAAAATTGCTGTGTCCATAAAATAAAGATTATCCTGATGTAGCCCAAGTAAGGAATGCTTATATATGGTCCATTATGTCCAAACAGCCTGGCCAAGAGGATTTCCTTACGTATTTAGTTGATAAAGCCTGTGCAACATTTGTGTATGCAAAATCTTGTCATGGTTTTTAAAAATGTTGCTGAATGTGATGTTTCTTTTGCTGAGGAGGCTAAGATTGCTATCTTCTCCTGCCCCGTTGATGAGTTAGTAAATTTCTCTGCTGGGGAGGAGAATTTACTGGAGAATCAAAATGGCGCTATAGTTGGCGATGGCAAAGTTTGTGATACAATTTTAATTTGGCTAGTGCTGTCAATGGTACTGCTTTGACAAGCTTCACCATACCCAGCCAGGAAAAATTAGGTTGTGGTGATAAAGAATTGTGATAATTATTGGACGATATTGAATGATAACACTGTCACTTGACGTCCGTTATGTGGCTGTAGCTGGTGCTACTGAAATTTAATTGGCGATACAAAGTGCTGCTTTTGCCGATATCTGACATGGTATGGAACAGTGTGCCACTGCTTTGGAAGCATTCCCTAAAGTCTTAGCTGAAAAGTCCGGTGTCAATGGTACTGAAGTGCTGAACCAGATATATTTTGCTCATAAAGAGGGTCTGGTAAAATATTGGTTTCAATATTGAAGCTGAAAAGCCCAAAACTATTGATGCGTTCTATCTCTTCCAATCAAAATACTGGACTGTGTGTGAATTATGCTGTTAGTGCTGCCAACACAATCTTGAAGGTTGATGAAATTGTTATGGCCAAATGTGCTGGCGGACCCAAACCTCCATAAGCTGGTTTTAGTGATGATAGTTTAATTAGATACTTCAACATCTATAAGAAACTCTGCATTTTCATACTAATACCACTTTCTAAGGTTTTTCATATTCCCTATATCATAATTTTTCTTCTCCTATCGTCTCTAACTAAAAAACATATTAATCCTTAATTAATAACTATAAAAGAAATAAATTATATATAAAATTATTTCAAAGTGTAGTTATAATTACTGTGAGTATGCATTGGGTTATCTCAATAAATGGCTGTAACCACCAATAAAGAAAATCTAAATTCCATTGAATGAACTTAATTTAACAGTTCATGCCATCGAATTTATTTAAAACATCAGTTGCCCTGAACTACGTATGGTTAGTTCGATAATATTATTTAGTAAGCACTGTAGAATAATGTGATAGTACAAGGGACTATCAAAATTCGGTTGGCAACAAATTCAGTTACCACAACATATCCATTTTCTGTGTGTGTGTTTATTTCTGTTATTTTTTGTCACTATTATTCTTGATACGTTGTTATATTCTCATCCTAAGTCCCGTTAACTTTTTGTTGACGAACAAAAAAAAAAAAATACATTTTTCAAGCAACATCAACTTATGTCTACATGGGTGGTTGCATTGGTAGTTTTCTTTTTCAAAGAAAACGACGTTTGTCGACATAAGTTGTTTTATCTGCACACACTTTAAGTGTTATTTACATTTTGTTTTTTCGTCCTTCTCTAGGATCTATTCCTCTGAATATTTTTGACTCCAAATTTTATATAAAGTATTAATTGCCCATATCTACAGACCTGTTAAATAAGAAGCTCTAAAACCTTAATATCGAGCCCATAATTTCAAATATAACGTTGTTTCCCTCCCCTGAACATTTTGGTTTTATGACCTACGCGGTTATTCTAGAAAACCACAGAAATATGCTTCGTTTTCTCTTTTAATTTTTATTTCGTTCGAAAATCGGAAGTGCCCTGAATTTTCCCCTTGAAAAGAGGTATTTTCTATATAAAATAATAAATAATTCAGAATGACGTCACAATGTAGGTTAAATATCAACGGTAGTTATTTGATTAGACTTAAAGAAAACGATTAATTCTATTAACTAGCGGGCATACTCTCAGTTTACTTGCTTTTGCAAGTACTGTCCCTATTGTTTATAACACAAATATGTATCTATTTGAATTTATTACTTCTTCCACAGAGAGGAAATTTGACTTCATCGATGTGGACTTATTTTAACGATTTCGATTAAATTCAGTGGAATGTTAAACTTATATACCCCCAACTGGTCGTCAGATATGATACACTTCATGAAAATCATTTCAAGTTTCAACATGTCTTCTTCCAACGAGATTTTTTAAGATTACACCAGATGTCTACTTTTAAATCAACAACTGATATACAAAGTGCACATATACACACAGAAAGAGAATGGGTCAGAATTCGATTACCTCTAGAGAATTTTAATTACGAAATAAAAATTTGAATTGTAATTCTTAAAAATTTTAAAATTCTATATATTCTCTGTACTAACAATCTTAAAAATGTATTTCTTTTAAAATAAAAGCGCCCTCGGTATCAAAATCAGTTCAGTTTACCCATCAATCTCTTTATACAAATCAATGAAACTAATTCAATTAACGCAACTAAATTGAAATCAGTCTAAAATGCTTCACTCCTAAATATTGGGAATTACAACTACTAATTATAGTAGAACAACATATTTTAAGCAGAAAATGTAAAATCAAATATTGTGAAAAATTGTTGGTTAATATAATAAAAATTAATTTTGAATTTTAAATAATTTTTCTATTATGGCATACGAACTAAAATCTTTTTGCTTGTTGTGGCATTTGTAGCTAAAAGGAAAATGAATTTCTGTTGAAAATACCAAATCAGATAGCGATATGTTTAAGGCAACCGAATCGTCAATTTATTTGACATTTTGGGAATATATATTTAAAAAATTACAAATATAATTGAAACTTTTATTTGTTTTTATAACTTTCGTATATAACGATCACTAAAGCAGACTCTAAGGTTGGGTAAGTTCATTATTATATGGACATTCTTATTTTATTATTGTAATATTTTTGTAACAATTATTTGAAATTCTGTACGAACATAGCTTTTTTTCGTTTTGTAAGTTATATCAGAGAAGTTACATTGTTAACAAATATTGGTGCAACAATTGGCAAATATACAATATTTCAATGTCAATTTAGCAAAGTTTACTCCTCTAGGATTCATTCTGTAGGAATAATGTATCCTGATAATGTAAAGAGAAATTGAAGGATATATGTATGTTCCACTGAACGCCACGTAATCAGCCTATTGTTCACGTGCCAAAGCAGTGTTGCCCCATCACGAAAGTACCGATCATGCTTTTCATATTCTCAGAAAAAAGACCATCAGCACTTTGAGGAGCCAATTTAAAATGCTTCTCAAATCTACCAAAGTTCTCAAGATTATTTAAAAAAATTCATGCGTGGCAGCCAGTAAAACCGCTTCCAAGTTAGCATACCAGGAATATTTTAGTTAGTTTTATTTATTTATTCTTTAAATGTTAAAAATCAAAACTTTCTTAAGTATATTAATCAATATCAAAAATATGTGTCTTGAAAATTTATATTTATCATGTAAATTTGTTTTTGTTATGTAAAGTATTTTATATATATGGGGGATTTCATGTCAAGTGCACCAACTTTTGAAACCGATGTCTTCCTATCGGAATGAAATTTGCACCAAGGTTAGTATTATTGGATAGTAGTTTAGACACAATTTTTCAACAAGATCGGTCCAGATCTCTCTGAGTTAGAGGGGACATTTTGGCCAAACAGGTGTTTTTTCTCATCCATGTAACTTATTACCTATTGTTCCCAGAAAATTTTCTTCCAAAGAGTTTAGATAGCTATTTCTTCAATATTTCGGAAAAAAATACTTTAAAAAAAAAAAAATTTTATAGACTTTTTTTTTGCTAAATTAAAGCATTTTTTGCCTTTTTTTTCAAAAAGGGCATTTTTTTTTTTATTCATAAGAAAGCTTAGGATTTTTGCTTTAAGGGCTTTTTGGTCGCTTAGTGGGATGGGAGTGGGATATCTATCAAAATAAATGTTTTGTAACTCAAGACAACGGTTTTTCAATTTTTCACAAATGCACTATTTTGAATTTTTTCCTATTTGTGTGTAAAACCTTACAAATAAAACTTATACTGAGAAACTAGACAAATTAAACTTTCCGAAGGTATGTAACATACCTTCATAACATAACAGAAGAGAATGGTTCTCTGTAACCTGAAAGAGTTATTTGCAACATTTCAATCTGAACACGAGGATGTTAGAATTGGCTTCACGAAATTAACCCAAATGAGGCCAAAACATTGCGTTTTGGCAGAAAGCAGCGGAACTCACACAGTATGCATGAAAATGTTAAACTGATGTTGAAGGAAATCAACTTGAAGTATTTAACAGATGATTCGCAGAAGATTTACACGATTACCGCGATTGCCTTAAATTGACTATGTGTCCTAATGCAACAACTTTTTGCCACTTAGGTGAATGTACCAATTGCCCGAAAACCACATTCATCAAAGAAAATTTAATCAACTCTTTAGATTGAGAAAATATAGAGGAGGTCAAATTTGGTTCTTGGATTCAGACTGACAGATGCACATTGAAAACAATCATTTTAAATGTGGATGATTTTGTGGAAGAAATGTGTACAGGATTGCTAAACCTGAGAAACCATGACTTTTTGTCAAAGAGAAATGGTCATTCTTCAAGGATTTGAAGATACATTTGAAGTCTGGTGAATTCGTTATTTCATATGATTTCGCAGAAAACTATAAATATGGTATTCAGGATGCCATACAAGCATTCCACTTCAATAACGACCAAGCAACTATATTCACAGTAGTTATTTACTACATGAAAGATGAAAAACTGGAACACAAAAGTATGGCAATCATATCCGACAATTTAAAACATGATACCGTTGCAGTTTATGAGTACCAGAAGAGAATGCTAAAATTTCTAAAATCTAAATTTACAGTAAAGAAGGTATACTACGTTTCGAACGGAGCTCGTCAACATTTTAAAAACAAAGCTAGCTTGGCAAATCTTATGGCCCATGAAAAAGATTTTGGAATGCCAGCTGAGTGGCATTTTCATTCTACTGCTCATGGTAAAGTAGCATGTGATGGTATTGGAGCAAGCCTTAAAAGAAATGCAGCGAAGTATAGTCTCCAGTGCTCTCATCAAGATCGCATCTTAGATGCGACTGCTTTATTCCATTGGGCAAAGAGTTATTGTAAAGAAACTAAAATAGTTTAAATGGTGCGTGGTAAAGAAGAAGAAAGCATATATTTCAAAAATCCATAATTGCACTGTATTCTTAATCGGACCGGTTTCTGGCATTTCAGCCTTCATCAGCGATTTATTGAACATTGTGATAATTGTTATGTTTTTTTTTTTTTAATTGAATAGATTGTTTCTATATGAAAATTTCTTCTACTTAGGGCGGCCGTGAGGTTTTGAATCACGAACCTTCACATACACTCGTACTTGCACTTTTTGGTCAGCGCTTTAACACACTCACCTAAAGTCAGGCCTATGAGCAGTGTGGTTAGTTTCAGTTTTCGTACCATACAGCTTTACTTTGTATTAATTTCAGAAGATACAGCTCTGTCCAAACAAACAATCGTTATTTTTGAATTTTTGAATTTTTGAATATTTTTTGCATTTATACTTCTAATTTCCACTATTCTCAGTTTTCGTAAGAGTTGTCATATGTGATGTATGGTTTTTGTACATACCTACATATGCACTTTACATATATTTGAGATGACGCTTTGAAGCGAAGAAATTTTTTGTTTGTTAGATTTATCGTCATTTTTCAGACATATTGCAATTACTACTGTAATTAATATGCAATTTTAATTTTGTTTAAATGGTGCGTGGTAAAGAAGAAGAAAGCATATATTTCAAAAATTCATAACTGCACTGTATTTTAGTAGCAAAGAGGATCATCAGGAAACATTGAAAACACTGAAGAGCAGATTCGATGCTGCGGTAACAATCGATGGCACCGCTCAATACCATGCGTTTATACCGCTTGTCGATGGAAGACCCAAGTTGAAAAAGTTTTCTGCCTCTATTCAATGCGATTTCTTTCCAAAGCCAACAAATAAACCTGCAGCGAAATCAACAGCGGAACCTAGTAACGCTAAGAAAGGAAAAAAAAACGGAGTAAATAAAGGCGACAAAAAAGCTGGATGAAAGACTGGGTATTTAAAAATTTACAAGACTTAAATACTTCATCAGCTACAATAAATTAAGTATAAAAATAGTTATGATATAAATGGATCTAATGTAATTAAGATTAAATTTTATTAAATTATTTATCTTTTTATTTTTAATATTATTATTATTATATATTAATTTAATTATTATTACAAATATATAAAAAATAATAATAATAATAAAAAAAAGTGAGGTTAACATATTCTGGGTATTACAGTAGCGAGGGTATGAAATTTTAGTTGGGTATGTTACATACCTTCGGAAAGGTTAATTTGTCTAGTTTCTCAGTATAAGTTTTACTTGTAAGGTTTTAGACACAAATAGGAAAAAATTCAAAATAGTGCATTTGTGAAAAATTGAAAAACCGTTGTCTTGAGTTACAAAACATTTATTTTGTTAGATATCCCACTCCCATCCCACTAAGCGACCAAAAATCTCTTAAAGGAAAAATCCTAAGCTTTCTGATGAAAAAAAAAAAAAAAAATGCCCTTTTTGAAAAAAAGGCAAAAAATGCTTTAATTTAGCAAAAAAAAGTCTAAAAATTTTCTTTTTTTTTTAAGTATTTTTTTCCGAAATACTGAAGAAATATCTGTCTAAACTCTTTGGGAGAAAATTTTCTAAGAACAATAGGTAATAAGTTACATGGATGAGAAAAAACATCTGTTTGGCCAAAATGTCAAATTTTGATCCCGTCTAACTCAGAGAGATCTTGACCGATCTTATTGAAAAACTGTGTCTAATCTACTATCCAATAGGACTAACCTTGGTGCAAATTTCATCCCGATCGGATGGGGGTTTCATGTCAAGTGCACCAACTTTTGAATCCGATGTCTTTCGATCGGGATGAAATTTGAAAAAGGGCATTTTTGTTTGCTCATAAGAAGGCTTAGGATTTTTCCTTTAAGAGCTTTTTGGTCGCTTAGTGGGATGGGAGTGGGATATCTATCAAAATAAATGTTTTGCAACTCAAGACAACGGTTTTTCAGTTTTTCACAAATGCACTATTTTGAATTTTTCCTATTTGTGTGTAAAATGTTACAAGTAAAACTTATACTGAGAAACTAGACAAATTAACCTTTCCGAAGGTATGTAACATACCTAACTAAAATTTCATACCCTCGATACTGTAATACCTAGAATATGTTAACCTCAGGAAAAAATCACTTTTTTTCTATAGAAATGATGAAAAATTATTATCTTTTATTTATTTGTAATAATAATTAAATTAATATATAATAATAATAATATTAAAAATAAAAAGATATATAATTTAATAAAATTTTGAGTGGGAAACTGAAACTCTAGTAACCCAGTTTTATCAACGAGATGATATGAGTCCTCTGAAGCCAGGGTTGAAAGACTATGTGTCTGTACGAATCGATGGCAAGAAAATTCAAATGCAGAAGAGAATGGTTCTCTGTAACCTGAAAGTGTTATTTGCAACGTTTCAATTGGAACACGACGATGTCAAAATTGGCTTCACAAAATTTACCCAAATGAGGCCAAAACATTGCGTTTGTTTTTGCGATAACCAAATTGAGCTAAATCATTTAAAAAACAAGTAAGAAAATTATAGTCGGTCTAGACCGACTATACGATACCCTATACCATGCGTTTAGAAACCCTATCTCTTAGGCCCAACTAACTGGACATAGAAAATAAGCAAAAACCAAATTTGAGTGGGATTTTTATTAATTTTTTTGGCTGCAGATATGAAAAAGTTCATATCGGATGCTATATCTATATGGGGACTAGGTCCAAACATGGACCGATCCTGATCATGTTTGGAAAAGTCTCTTGTATTTTGCAAAAATATATACAAACCAAATCTGAGAAGAATCAGTGCAATATTTTTGTTTTTTAATAGATTTAAGTGAAGATCGGGAAGCAGCCCTATATGGGGCCAAAGGGATCATTTTTGGACTACTCATTAATGGATGTAATGAACGCATATAAACCCAATTTGAGTAAGATCTATATGACAATTTGGATCTTATGGCAATTTATGTCGATTTCATAGGGGTAATTTGTATGGGGGCTAGGTCTGAACATGGACCGATTCTCACCAATTTCAATAGCGTTCATCCCATGGCCGATAAAAGCTTATATACCAAATTTCATCAAAATATATTCATATTTGCGACCTGCAGTTTGATTACAAGCTTTACATGGACACACAGACGGACGGACGGACTTTTTTTAATGTTTAAAGAGATTCAATAATTCTTCAATTCTGCATCAAAATCTTATGAAAATCTGTTCTTCGGCTTAATATGATAAATTTTTCATGCAGTTTTTTTTTAGTTTTTGAATGCGATTTTCATAAAAATTATCCGTTTTCATTTCAGTTCTAAAACAACGTTGGAAAATATTAAATTATAAGTAGAAGCGGAAACAGCAGTCAGAAAATAAGAAACAACTTTTTGGGAATATTATGGACATGTTATGGAACTAGCAGGCACAAAAACCGGACTCGTTGTGCCGAACATAGGTCATCGAACATTGGTCATATTTTTCTGTTTTGGTTGCTGAATTATAATTTTAACTGCAACTGATTTTTTATAAAAAATTTAGATTGTATGCATTATTAAAATTGTTAATAAATATTTTTTCAAACGTGGGCTTATTTACATTTAGAGAAAGTATTTTTTTTTACAATTCACATCATTCAAACGTATATTAGTTGTTTCCTAATTAGTGGTCCATTTATCAAACTATTTTAAAGCATACCTAAATCGAGAATTGCGCAATTTTCTTTTGAAATTTAAAAAAAAATTAAATTTCACATTTCATTTAGAAAACCCAAGGAGGAAGTACTGAATGTCAGCAGAAACAATTAAGAGTGTTAAATTCGGCTGTGCCGAATATTTGGTGTCTGCCACATCGGTTTTACGTTTATATTAATATCTGGACTTATTGCAGTATTTATAACAATTGTAAACAAGTGAGAAAATTATAGTCGGTCTAGACCGACTATACGATACCGTATACCATAGTTTAGAGACCCCATCTCTTCGGTCCAACTTATTGGATATAGAAAATAACCATAAACCAAATTTGAGTAACATTGTTATTAATTTTTTTTGCTGCAGATATGAAAAAGTTCATATATGGAGACTAGGTCAAAAATTGACCAATCCTGATTATATTTGGTAAAGTCACTTATATAAAATAGGCTTATATGGGGGCTGTAACAAAGAATGGCCATATGGGGTTTATTCTTAGAGAAATGATAAATAGATATAATAAACACACACCAACCCAATTTGACCGATAATTTGGATCTTATGACAATTAAAGTCGATTTCATAGCGGTCATTTATATGGGGACTAGATCTCAACAGGCACCGATTTTCAATAGCGTTCATGTAATGGCTGACAGAAGCTCATATACCATATTTCATCAAAATGTACTCATATTTGCCACCTGTAGTTTAATTACAAAGTTTACATAGACACACAGATGGACGGATGGACGGAAATCGCTAAATCGATTCTGAAAGTGATTCTGAGTCGATCAGTATAATAAAAAATGGGTCTAGGTGAAATATTTGTGGCAGTTACAAACATCAGCAGAAAGTTATTATGCCATGACCACATAGTGGTATAGGGTACAAAAATCATTTTAACTCTTTAAATAGTTAAAAAAAAAAATCACATTTTTCTCTTGTAACTCATCAGCGCAATCTTTGAAAAAAAAATAATATTTTATATCCGTAAAAAAAAAAATAAATACATAATAATAATGTTGTATCTTGATTATTTTCTAAAACTAAGATGATAAAGAAAAATGTAGAAAAGCATGAATCTGTTTGATCCCTTTAAAAAGTTTTTGTGTTGGTTACTTGTCTTTCTTTCAGTATATTTCTTTTCATAATCTAAACCACTAAAAAAAGCAAAGTATTATTTTTCATGAAAAAGATTATTAATATAGATGAACGCTAAATGACCGTAAAATAAATACTGCTTGCAATATTTTTCAAGTATTAAGTAGTTGAATTCTTGATCTCTAAAATAAGTCAAAGTGCTATAAATAATTTAAATCTAACATCTAACAGCATGATATAATAGTAAAATATTCAACAAAGCTATTAGAAATTCATGACAGATAAACAAAATATAAGTCGCCATTTTTAAGGAAAAATCGTGACAGTCTAGCCGTTATATTATGTGCAGGTTTTTTTCTGGAAGAAATTAAAAGCTTATTTGAATTTATTATACTTAGAATAAAATATTATTAAAATTATAATATTAACATCTGAAATTAAAAAGGGGTTACAGTATTTGAAGTATTTTTTTGTGGTAATTTAATATTCTCATTTCTACCTCCAAATTAAATGTTATTGTACGAGCATTCCACGGTCACGGACAGACAAATTCAACTATTTTCAGATATCTTACATCTTTTTTTTTTTATTTGAAACCCCATTTACTAGTCTTTGGTCCTGTATAACAATTGTCATGCTTATTGTATTGTATACGGAAGAAAAAAGTTAACAAAAGCCGTCACGTGTCAAACAGAATTCAGAATTTTTATCGTTGCATTCCAATTTCAGCAAAAGAAATAAAAAAACAAGTAAGAAAATTATAGTCGGTCTAGACCGACTATACGATACCCTATACCATGCGTTTAGAGACCCGATCTCACAGGCCCAACTAACTGGACATAGAAAATAAGCAAAAACCAAATTTGAGTGGGATTTTTATTAATTTTTTCGGCTGCAGATATGAAAAAGTTCATATCGGATGCTATATCTATATGGGGCTAGACCCAAAACTGGACCGATCCTTACCATGTTTGGTAAAGTCTCTTGTATTTTGCAAAAATATATACAGACAAAATTTGAGAAGAATCAGTGCAATATTTTAGTTTTTTGATAGATTTAAGTGAAGATCGGGAAGCAGCTCTATATGGGACCTATGACTAAGAGTTGTCCAATAGGGATCATTTTTGGACTACTTATTAATGGATGTAATCTATACATACAAACCCAATTTGACTAAGATTTGTATGATAATTTGGATCTTATGGCAATTTAAGTCGATTTCATAGGGGTCATTTGTATGGGGGCTAGGTCTGAACATGGACCGATTCTCACCAGATTCAATAGTGTTCATCCCATGGCCGATAAAAGATTAAATACCAAATTTCATCAAAATATATTCATATTTGCGACCTGCAGTTTGATTACAAGCTTTACATGGAACACAGACGGACGGACGGACGGACGGACATCGTTAAATCGAATCAGAAAGTGATTCTGATTCGATCGGTATAATTAAAGATGGGTATAGGTCAAATATTTTTGGTTGTTACAAAAAGCAGCACAAAGTCATTATACCCAAACCACATAGTGGTATAGGGTATAAAAATACTTACATATGTTTCATTTAATATTAATATTATTATTTAATATTGAAAATATGCACATCTCTTCTACTCTACCAAGACCAGTTTCAACTATCACACTTTGTAATACGACCTGTCAAAAAGTCGAGTATTTTGAAAAAGTCGTATCATGTAAGAAGCTTATGTTATGAAATTGACAGTTTGTACGATTTTACTTCGAGGTCCGATGGTATTTTTTTGATTTTTAGAAACATTTCTAAAAACTGGGTACTTTCATGGGACCAGAGTTGTTTTTTTTTTAAATATAAATAAAAGGTAAACAACCACAAGACAAAGAAAGTGGAAATAAAATATAAATTTCAAAATAAATTTGCTTGTTATTCTAAACAGTTGTTTTAGACTTGAGTGTGATGGTTTAAATGGCCTAAGTATGCAGAAATAATGTTGGTATAACTTTATGACAGTTGGATGAATTTCATCGGATTTTTATGTCGAAAAATCATACGGCTGAGTGGTTGAGTTATGTTATTATTGATCAAAAAAAAAAGGGACAAATTAAAACTTTTTAAGATTCCAGTCAGTAGAATTAGTCCAACTCGAATTATTTATGCTATTTGCTGAGAATGAAATAAGAAATCATCAATGGTTTTTGAGTTATAGTTTGAAAATTAAGAAAACGTATGTTAAGATAAGGAACAAATACAAAAGTTCATAAAACAAGTTTTGCCTGAGAACGCCGACTCTTCCGATGTGTTACTATACTGGCCTAGTACTTTCACCCTGACTCGGAATTTCTTACCCCTCAAAATGGCGGTTTTCTACATTTCTTTATGTACAGACCAATCGAATCAAGTGTCATATAGATGTAAAATTAAAAAAAATTACACCGTTTGGTTCGTTACACAAGAACCGGGTGATATACGTCCAAGACTAAAGAACAAATGCAGAAAAACTGCGGTAATAGCTTTCGTTTTGAGATATGGCATCCTTTTTAATTTTAAAGGAAGTAATTTGAAGTTTTCATTAATTTCTTTCGAATTTATAAAAAAATTATATTTTTAAAATCGTTAAAAGTCCACTTTTTCCTTTAGTGCTCTTATGGCATATGAAAAAAACAACAATTTTTTATTTAAATGGTGCGTAGTAAAGAAGAAGAAAGCATATATTTCAAAAATTCATAACTGCACTGTATTCTTAATCGGACCGGTTTCTGGCATTTCAGCCTTCATCAGCGATTTTTATTGAACATTGTGATAATTGTTATGTTTTAATTGAATAGATTGTTTCTATATGAAAATTTTTTCTACTTAGGGCGGCCGTGAGGTTTTGAACCATGAACCTTCACATACATTCGTACTTGCACTTTTTGGTCAGCGCTTTAACACACTCACCTAAAGTCAGGCCTACGAGCAGTGTTGTCAGTTTCAGTTTTCGTACCATACAGCTTTACTTTGTATTAATTTCAGAAGATACAACTCTTTTTTATCTTCAAAACTTCTCATCAGATCGAAACACGTAGTAGACCATACATCAAGATGCTA
The DNA here is from genome assembly GCA_963682025.1 of Cordilura impudica. Classification (NCBI taxonomy): domain Eukaryota; kingdom Metazoa; phylum Arthropoda; class Insecta; order Diptera; family Scathophagidae; genus Cordilura; species Cordilura impudica. The sequence goes on from OY821517.1 coordinate 135,362,309, forward strand.
TTATACCTTGGAACAAGGGAATTATTAAGAAGACCGTCACTCGGTGAAATTGGAATTATATATGGAATTCTTGTATCCTCGACATTGAGCATATTTTGAAGGAATATATGAACACATATACAATTAATAGCTTATTACCGCAGAAAATTTTAATTTAATCGGAGTTTTACTAGAAAACTGCAAAGCTATATTATATTAAGGGAGAGAAACCTATAACAAGGCTTTATGAAGGGCAATGGAACCGAATAAGCCAAGTTAATGATTACTCCTTCCTAGATTGCCCCATGGACAGGGCTGGGAAGAAATATATACAGTCAAAAACCGAAAGTGGAACAGGGGCGGGAGTCTTCGGGCCTAGAACCAAATACTTCGAGCCAATGGGAATACACACGAGCATTTTCCAAGCAGAGATTTATGCCATCGATAGATGTGCACAAATCAACTTGAATAGGAAGTACAAAAGAAGGAACATAACCATATTATCAGACAGTCAAGCTGCTATTCGAGCACTAAGCTCCTATGAAGTAGACTCTAAGCTAGTATGGGACTGTCTACAGAAGCTAAATGAGCTAGGTAAACACAACAAGGTTAGCATTTGTTGGGTCCCGGGACACGTTGGGATTCAGGGTAATGAGCAAGCTGATGAACTTGCCAGAAGGGTAGCTTCCACAAAATTAATAGGGCCGGAACCATTTTGTGGAATAGGAAAAGGAGTATGGGAAGGAGTACTCAGGGAACATGAAAACTGTGTTAGACGGGAATTTTTCTCGAGCTTAAGGCAATCCAAAATGTTGTTGGATGGCTACAATAAGAAGAGATTTGGGTCGTGCATTGGATTGTCAAAGAGCGGTCTGAGAATACTAACCGGGATTTTAGCTGGTCACTGCAGACTCAGGGAACATATGAGCAGGTTGAGAATTGTGGCAAACCCTATGTGCAGATTCTGTGATGAGAAGGCCGAATCACCAGAGCACATAATTGGGAACTGTGGAGCGCTAATGCACAAAAGGAAACAGCATCTGGGTTCCTTCCAGATACTAGGTAGCGACATAAAATTACTAGAACCAACCAGCATCCTCGAATTCCTGAGGGCTTCAGGGTTGGATAAGAGTTTATAGGGACGACCTATTAGCAGAGGGCAGTACAATAGATCACTTTGGTCGCAGTACTTCGAACATCTCTTTATACAATACAATACAATACACGCTATATTAAGAAACGATACTGAGAATTATTTCAATGGATAAAATTGAAAAAAACTCAACTTGTACCTACTAACTCTCTTCCTAATAATTGAGTTAGATAGCTGAAAAACTTTAGTTCAAATACTAGACAGAAGGATGCTACTCCATCTAGCGTTTTTAAATTTTTTTCACTTTTCTCTTACCAAACCAGTTATTTAAAACAGAAAATATTTGATGTCAAGCTACGCTCTTCTATTTATGCTTGTATTATATAACTAAAAACTTATAAAATTTGTAGGCGAACCCTAATTTAAGTTCAGTTAATAAATACGGTAATTAATTACATTAGTAAATAGCCAATTTATAGCTGGGATGTGACATTTCATAAGTATTTTTGTTATAGAGATTATTCTATAACGTTGAAATTTTGAGATATTTTAACCTAAAAGTGCAAAAATGTCCCTTGTCGGCAATTTCAAATTTTAAAATGAAATCCAATGCGTAAACACAAAATCAATTTCTATCATGGCAGGCTCATAAAATATTCTAACCACAAGTGCAAAAATACCGTTCTCGGCCATTTCATATGGTAATAATATCGAATAAAACAGGTTCAGATTTCACTTTCTTCCTAATGTATTTATATAACTTCTGGGGCCAAATTACCGCATTCGATATCGAGTAAAATCGATCGAAATTCCATATTTTGGTTTATTATTTAAAGAAGACGGACAAACATCAGACCTCGTTTCACTTTTTCTCTTAATTGGAAGTTATAATTCGTTAACTGTGGCCCATGATGTGGTGGTAAAATATTTATAATTGCGAAATTCACTATTTATGTCAACAAATTTCATTAAAAATCAATATATTATTACTCTCATCACATGATCTCCTCAACAACATGTAGGTTTTTTTAAGTATTCTCTTTTCTCTGCAATATAACCAAGCAAATGGATTTTTTGCTTACGACGATCAGTTTCATTGTTCTTGTTTAACACTCCTCTTATTGTTTTTCCCTTCTACGTAGTACAACCAGCTGGTATCTGTTTTGTTGTTGGGTTAATTAGTGATGAAGGCAAAGCACTGATCACAATTAATCATTTCAGCAATAAGGCAGGAACATGCTCTTGTACTATCGTAAGGAAAATTGACTTAATTTTTATTTTACTTGATGTCAGGTATTTTTCGTATTGACTTTTGCAACATACGTGTACTCAGATCAAATTTTTTCTCTGTATATGCCCACATTTGCTTATATCGGCCGGATGTTTTCACCTTATGTGAGACCCACGTAAGTGGTGATGCTGATCTACAGGATTTTCACATACCTGGTTATCACTTTTTATTCCTTTTTAATTCTTCATAGGAGCCTTGTTATGGACATTCGCGATAATGCTGAGTACCAGTACTAGCAAAATCTGAACTGTAATGATGCAGAATTTAATTCACTTTGGGTTAAGTTCAAAATCAGGTCACACATTTTGCACTCCGAGTTTCTATAGAGAAGCCCAAATACAGAAAGGGAGCATACCTATAATGGCTTCGACGCCCTTTCTGAATCCATATCTAGAATCCTAGAGAGTTGCCCGAATAGTGAAATCGTTGTTGCCGGCGATTTTAATATTCATAACTCTACTTGGCTTCACCATTCGAGTCAAACAAATTCCGAGTGTCGTTACGTTGAGCTTTTCGCGGCACTTAACCACCTAGCGCAACTAGTGAATCAACCAACGCACATTCCGTCCTTTTCAGCCTTTCGTACCGAGCGGGAGTCTTTCCCTCTTGCTGGGAAGTTGCTAATGTCCAACCAATCCCTAAAAAGGGTGTGGCTAATTACCCTGAAATTTACCTTCCAATTGTAATGTGCGCTCTCACAGGTGATCGAGAGCATAATCAATTTCCATCTTGGGCTTTCGTAGAAATCGTTCAACGGGAGACCTGTTAGCTATACTTTCTGAGCGCTGGAGTCGATCCATTCGCAATTTTGGCGAAAGTAAAGTGCTTGTTCTAGATATTTCCAAGTCAATCGATCGTGGTGCATTGCAGCTTATTGCATTTGGGGTCGGTAATGATTTCTCTCTATTTATATCGAGTTTTCTCAGAGACCGAACAATACGTGTTGTTACTGATGGGGTCTCATCTAATGAGTTTCAGCTTAATTCAGGGGTACCCCATGGTTTGGTTCTTTCTCCTTCTCTTTTTATTAACTTTCTGAACGACTTCTTGGTCAAACTTTTAATTCTATATACTCTTTCGCAGATGACAGCAGTTTTTGGCATTCATTTTCCTTTAATTGTAGGGCAATGGATTCAGTAATGTCATCTGGTGGTACAGGTAAAGAGGAATCGGATACTCTTGATGTTCTACGCATGAGAAGTCAAGAAGTTCGTTGGAATGAGCATGTTTTTCAAGTGTCGAAAGAAGCATTCAAGTGTATTGGTTTTCAAAAACGGTGTAAAAATTACTTTACTCCTTCTGATCTCCTTAAAATCTATACCACTTACATCCGACCATAAATGGAATACAACTCCCATATATGGGCAGTAGCTTCAAAGTCTATTTTGGACCGTGTGCAAAGGAGGGCATTGATGCTCATCAATGACAGTAGGGTATCCAACTCTATTGATTCAATGCAACATCGTCGGAATGTGGGTTGTGTAGCACTGTTCTATAGATATTACCATGGGAAATGTTCTTCGAACTTATTCCAAGGGCCCGAGTTTCGGTTTGCTCCACCCGCTTCTCTAGTAGATCACATCCGTTTGTAGTCTATTGTCCAGTTGACCGCATAACTCATTACAGAGAGAATTCGTTTATCAGTTGAACTAGCCGTATGTGGAATGAACTCCTCGCAGAGGTCTTTCCTGACAGTTATAATCTAATAAAATTTAAGTCAAATGTCCACAAACACTACTCCCTTCCCATAACCTATTTTCCTGAAATCAACACAATGCACTGCATTTAATTAAAAAAAATGTTAAACGTTCTCATACTTTATGTACGCGTATTTAATATTATTGAATTGAGTAATCTTATAAATATATATGGGGGGTTTCATGTCAAGTGCACCAACTTTTGAAACCGATGTCTTCCGATCGGGATGAAATTTGCACCAAGGTTAGTCCTATTGGATAGACACAATTTTTCAACCAGATCGGTCAAGATCTCTCTCAGAGGGGATCAAAATTTGACATTTTGGCCAAACAGGTGTTTTTTCTCATTCATGTAACTTATTACCTATTGTTCTTAGAAAATTTTCTCCCAAATAGTTTAGAAAGCTATTTCTTCAATATTTCGGAAAAAAATACTTAAAAAAAAAAATTTTTTTTTTGACTTTTTTTTTTGCTAAATCAAAGCATTTTTTGCCTTTTTTTCAAAAAGGGCATTTTTTTTTTTTGCTCATAAGAAAGCTTAGGATTTTTCCTTTAACAGCTTTTTGGTCGCTTAGTGGAATGGAGTGGGATATCTATCAAAATAAATGTTTTGTAACTCAAGACAACGGTTTTTCAATTTTTCACAAATGCACTATTTTGAATTTTTTCCTTTTTGTGTGTAAAACCTTACAAATAAAACTTATACTGAGAAACTAGACAAATTAACCTTTCCGGAAGTATGTAACATACCTTCATAACATAACAGAAGAGAATGGTTCTCTGTAACCTGAAAGAGTTATTTGCAACATTTCAATCTGAACACGAGGATGTTAAAATTGGGGTCACGAAATTTACCCAAATGAGATCAAAACATTGCGTTTTGGCAGGAAGCAGCGGAACTCACACAGTATGCGTTTGTATTTACCATGAAAATGTTAAACTGTTGTTGAAGGAAATCAACTTAAAGTATTTAACAGATGATGTGTCCTAATGCAACAACTTCTTGCCACTTAGGTGAATGTACCAATTGCCCGAAAACCACATTCATCAAAGAAAATTTAATCAACTCTTTAGATCGAGAAGGCCAAATTTGATTCTTGGATTCAGACTGACAGATGCACATTGAAAACAATCATTTTAAATGTGGATGATTTTGTGGAAGAAATGTGTACAGGATTTCTAAACTTGAGAACCCATGACTTTTTAGTCAAAGAGCAATGGTCATTCTTCAAGGATTTGAAGATACATTTGAAGTCTGGTGAATTCGCTATTTCATATGATATCGCAGGAAACTATAAATATATTCTTCAGGATGCCATACAAGCATTCCACTTAAATAACGACCAAGCAACTACATTCACAGTAGTTATTTACTACATGAAAGATGAAAACTTGAACACAAAAGTATGGCAATCATATCCGACGATTTAAAACATGATACCGTTGTAGTTTATGAGTACCAGAAGAGAATACTAAAATTTCTAAAATCTAAATTTACAGTAAAGAAGGTATACTACGTTTCGGACGGAGCTCGTCAACATTTTAAAAACAAAAGTAGTTTGGCAAATCTTATGGGCCATGAAAAATATTTTGGAATGCCAGCTGAGTGGCATTTTCATCCTACTGCTCATGGTAAAGAAGCATGTGATGGGATTGGAGCAAACCTTAAGAAATGTATAGCCTCCAGTGCTCTCATCAAGATCCCATCTTAGATGCGACTGCTTTATTCCATTGGGCAAAGAATTATTGTAAAGAAACTAAAATAGTTTTTAGTAGCAAAGAGGATCATCAGGAAACATTGAAAACACTGAAGAGAAGATTCGATGCTGCGGTAACAATCGATGGCAAGTTGAAAAAGTTTTCTGCCTCTATTCAATGCGATTTCTTTCCAAAGCCAACAAATACACCATCAGCGAAATCAACAGCTGGACCTAGTAACGCCAAGAAAGGATTGACAAAAAAACGCAGTAAATAAAGGCGACAAAAAAGCTGGATGAAAGACTGGGTATTTAAAAATTTACAAGACTTAAATACTTCATCAGCTACAATAAATTAAGTATAAAAATAGTTATGATATAAATGGATCTAATGTAATTAATATTAAATTTTATTAAATTATTTATCTTTTTATTTTTAATATTATTATTATTATATATTAATTTAATTATTATTACAAATATATAAAAAATAATAATTTTTCAACATTTCTATAGAAAAAAAATAAGTTTATCATATACTGGGTATTACAGTATCGAGGGTATGCAATTTTTGTTAGGTATGTTACATACCTTCGGATAGGTTAATTTGTCTAGTTTCTCAGTATAAGTTTTATTTGTAAGGTTTTACAAACAAATAGGAAAAAATTCAAAATAGTGCATTTGTGAAAAATTGAAAAACCGTTGTCTTGAGTTACAAAACATTTATTTTGATAGATATCCCACTCCCATCCCACTAAGCGACCAAAAAGCTCTTAAAGGAAAAATCCTAAGCTTTCTTATGGAAAAAAAGAAAAAAAAATGCCCTTTTTGAAAATAAAGGCAAAAAATGCTTTAAATTTAGTAAAAAAAGTCTAAAAAATTTTTTTTTTTAAAGTATTTTTTTTCCGAAATATTGAAGAAATAGCTATCTAAACTATTTGGGAGAAAATTTTCTAAGAACAATAGGTAATAAGTTACATGGATGAGGAAAAACACCTGTTTGGTCAAAATATCAAACTCTAACTCAGAGAGATCTTGACCGATCTTGTTGAAAAATTGTGCCAAAACTACTATCCAATAGGACTAACCTTGGTGCAAATTTCATCCCGATCGGAAGACATCGGTTTCAAAAGTTGGTGCACTTGACATGAAACCCCCCATATATAAAAGCGAAAGTATGCATGTTTTTTTGTAGCTTATATGAGGCTAAAAACCATTGATCCGATCTTTCTGAAATTTTTAAAAAGTCTCTTATACTGTATATTTAATAAATATTATTTATACAAGTATTTATTTATTCATCATTACATTGTAAAAATCATTTACTTAAATTTTAAGATTGTAAATCTTGAAGTATTGGAAAGTAATGAAGTGAAATATAATTAAAATTCAAAATCTTGAAGAAACTACAGGCTGTACATTTTTTGATATTTTAATGGGCGCGGCACCTACCATACAAAGTGAATTTTTATTATCATATATAGTGAAACTATGACAAGTAGAGCTTTACAAATATGTGTGAGGTCACCTATTATTAATGTTAGTAGCAATTACGAAAATAGGCGGGATTGGATAAGTGATCGCGGCACCTCCCATACATAATAGTTATCCAATATCATATGTCTCGATTACTATGACAGAGACAGCTTTGAAAATGGAGAGTCTTGTGAGAGCCCTGCAACTTTGAGTGAGCCCATAAGTTAATCATGTAATTAATAATAATAATGTGAGTAGTTGTATAAAAAGTTGCCAGCATAGGATTAGTGGGCGTGGCATCTCCTATACAAAAAAAATGAAGTACTATGAAAGCGAAAGTCTTGAAACTTTTGACAATTACATTAGCCGTGGAAAATATTGGCGGAATCACTAAATTAAAAAATCTCTACAATCAAAAATAGCCAACACTGAATATAGTGAACAACAAAACTCACCAAAACAAAACTTTTCAAAATTAAAAAACGCCAAATCAAAATCTCCAAAATAAAAAATTGCCAAATGTTATTCTAAATTCAAGACCAATCGTTAAATGTTGTCGGAATTAATTTGAAAAATACAGAAAATCGCTCTAAAGTAGGAACGTAGAAAAATTTAATAATTTTTAAATGAAATATAGAAAAAAAGAAATTAAAGTTAAAAAAAAAATAAATAAAAAAATGCATTAATTGTAAACACAAACTTCGTAGGAAAAATTGATTATGAAAACATGCATGTCAATAAGTCTCGGTAAATCGTAGCGAAGTACGGCAGGGCAACTAGTTTTAAATAACATTTCGTTCATTTCGCGATTATCCCGCTATCATTACCATTCGAAGTTATTATCACATCAAAAGGCATTATTTGCAATTTCAAGTTAGTATATCTTATGATCCTGAAGTGATAGTAACTAATATAGTTTTACCAAAGCTAGAGCATTGCTAGAGATGGGTATGACTTTAAGTACATCCTTGAATCTTTCATTATCTCTACTTGTTCCAGAACATATTACTAGGATTGTTATAATGAAATAATATCTCTTGTTAAGAATATTTGAGGAAACAGATTATTTGTGGAAAGCGAATTTGTTGCCAATTGAATTTTGTTAGTCATATGGCATAATACTCTGTTGTGATAACTGAATTTTATTGTCCAAACGACAGTGGAATCGACTATATGAATTGTTTTATTCAGTTAATACTATGGGACAACCTTATTTAAAACTGCTGTAACTGCAGTAGATATAAAAATATTAAATTTGACTTTATTTAAAATGTATTTATTTTTCCACAAGAAATGAAATATAAATAATATACAAAATTTACATAAAATTACATAATAAATAAAAATTTACAAGTCACATGTTTTTGATATCGTTTATATTTAAGCTGAAAATATAAAATATACATGCCACCTTAATTTTAATATCTGATTACATGATTGTGTTAAAAGAAATATTGCTTTGTAAGCAACACATTGTTGATAACTCTTAACATTTAAGTACATTCATGTAACGGGTGATTTTTTTGAGGTTAGGATTTTCATGCATTAGTATTTGACAGATCACGTGGGATTTCAGACATGGTGTCAAAGAGAAAGATGCTCAGTATGCTTTGACATTTCATCATGAATAGACTTACTAACGAGCAACGCTTGCAAATCATTGAATTTTATTACCAAAATCAGTGTTCGGTTCGAAATGTGTTTCGCGCTTTACGTCCGATTTATGGTCTACATAATCGACCAAGTGAGCAAACAATTAATGCGATTGTGACCAAGTTTCGCACTCAGTTTACTTTATTGGACATTAAACCAACCACACGAATGCGTACAGTGCGTACAGAAGAGAATATTGCGTCTGTTTCTGAGAGTGTTACTGAAGACCGTGAAATGTCGATTCGTCGCCGTTCGCAGCAATTGGGTTTGTGTTATTCGACCACATGGAAGATTTTACGCAAAGATCTTGGTGTAAAACCGTATAAAATACAGCTCGTGCAAGAACTGAAGCCGAACGATCTGCCACAACGTCTAATTTTCAGTGAATGGGCCCTAGAAAAGTTGGCAGAAAATCCGCTTTTTTATCGACAAATTTTGTTCAGCGATGAGGCTCATTTCTGGTTGAATGGCTTCGTAAATAAGCAAAATTGCCGTATTTGGAGTGAAGAGCAACCAGAAGCCGTTCAAGAACTGCCCATGCATCCCGAAAAATGCACTGTTTGGTGTGGTTTGTACGCTGGTGGAATCATTGGACCGTATTTTTTCAAAGATGCTGTTGGACGCAACGTTACGGTGAATGGCGATCGCTATCGTTCGATGCTAACAAACTTTTTGTTGCCAAAAATGGAAGAACTGAACTTGGTTGACATGTGGTTTCAACAAGATGGCGCTACATGCCACACAGCTCGCGATTCTATGGCCATTTGGAGGGAAAACTTCGGAGAACAATTCATCTCAAGAAATGGACCGGTAAGTTGGCCACCAAGATCATGCGATTTGACGCCTTTAGACTATTTTTTGTGGGGCTACGTCAAGTCTAAAGTCTACAGAAATAAGCCAGCAACTATTCCAGCTTTGGAAGACAACATTTCCGAAGAAATTCGGGCTATTCCGGCCGAAATGCTCGAAAAAGTTGCCCAAAATTGGACTTTCCGAATGGACCACCTAAGACGCAGCCGCGGTCAACATTTAAATGAAATTATCTTCAAAAAGTAAATGTCATGGACCAATCTAACGTTTCAAATAAAGAACCGATGAGATTTTGCAAATTTTATGCGTTTTTTTTTAAAAAAAAGTTATCAAGCTCTTAAAAAATCACCCGTTATATTTATATTGTGTGTGGGTGTAGGTACTTGAATCAGTCATACTTAAACTTTAGGTACGATGAACACCATCAAATAGTCTGTAAATCCTTTTTAGATTTTTTTTTTATATTTTAAATAATTTGATCTTGTCTTGTTGTTGGTAAAACTTAAATATATATTTTTTTTCATAATACAATTTAGCTTGTCTGACTTTTTCCTCAAGTACTTTGCCATAAACTGTTTGCTGTTACTACAAAATGTGTTTGAACCTTATCTTTTTTTTTTTTTGCAAAAAAAGAAAAAAAAAAAATAAATAAATACAAACATCGACAAGAGAGGAAAAGGGAAAAATAAACCTCTGTGACTTATTTGTATTTTCTATTGATGTAAAATGTAACCAAAGGAGTGTATTATGTTATTTATAGGACTAGATATTTTATGACTGTTAGAGGGTTTGCTCGTTGTTCAGAGGAATTATAAAAAGCCATTGAATATTTATAGTTAGAAAATCATTTAGAATTTAAAGATAGAATATTGAATAGTAATCTTAAGCTTAAAAAATATCTGAATTAAAGAAATTAACTTTCCGAAATGTGGGCCAGAACATTAACAAAACACTATACCCCAAACATCTCTTGGGAATCATAAACTGATTTCGAGAAATCAATAAAATTTCAAATATAAATTGAAATGAGAGACAAAAGATTTATAATATATTTATTTTTAAATAAAATAAAATTCAGTAACATTAGTGTCAGGTGTGGGGTCTATTTGATCAAATCTCCAAAAAGATTTTTACCATGCCTAAGTGAAAAAGTGACAAAAGAAATCGGAAAACTGGTTAATGAAGAAGATGGATGCTCCCTTGATTTAACCCAGGATCCTCGCTTCATCCAAAACAACAATAAGTGGGGCAGCATTCGAAGTTGATGGACTTAAATCAAGTTCTATCTAGTACTCACAAAAGAGTGCCTCGTTCTGCTACGAATATGTTAAAATTTACCCGTTGTGGATAAAAATAATGAAAATTCGGAAAATCAACATCAACTTTATCCTTTATATTAGGCACCTGCAACATCGTCTGTAATATCAAAAAGGTGGAACAACAGCAGGGTTCCTATTATTCCAAATGATATATCAATTGTAACCCAAAGCAGACAAAATGGCTTGGATGAATCATTGTTTCTAAACATAAAGTCTCAAAACACTTTCCATAACTTTCGTACACTATTTAGTCAACATCTCATTTCTGTGTTGGATGCTGCCACTCCCTGGATTGCCTGAACTAAAGTTGAGAAATGGATGACTTTGGTTTCAAATTTGAAGAGACCAGCTTTGCCACTCTTGAGTGCCATGGACATTATGCCAATTTCCAATACATACTTGTTTATCTTTATGATTGCTGCATTGCAACGTAGAGGCGGGTCAACGGAATGATGTACAAGCCCTTGGCCTAAAAGTGCAAAGAACAGATTGGGGGTAACGATGCTCCAATTAATTAACAACGCAACAATAAAACTAACATCATCCATATATATCACCAACAATCTTATCATCTTAGCCACTGATAACATTGTTTTACCCCAACTCGGTCAGAAGCTTCAAGACTGACAGTTATAATCCGGTTGCGATTACATTAAGTCCGAATGCAAATACAACACTAAATTTTATAGATTAATAATGAGAATAGATAATAGAATAGATAAGTCGGCAAACAAAAGAATAAATAATAAAATGAGCGCCAAAAGTGAGGGCTATAAGAAAAGGCATGTCATTTTGATGTTCATTTACCTCTCGGCAACTCAAATAAACAACACGTACAATTGAAATTAATTTAAGTAAAATCTTAATAATGCTTTTTATACCCTATACCACTATGTGGTTTGGGTATAATGACTTTGTGCTGCTGTTTGTAACAACCAAAAATATTTGACCTAGACCCATCTTTAATTATACCGATCGAATCAGAATAACTTTCTGAGTTGATTTAACAATGTCCGTCCGTCCGTCCGTCCGTCTGTGTGTCCATGTAAACTTTGTAATCAAACTGCAGGTCGCAAATATGAATATATTTTGATGAAATTTGGTATATAAGCTTTCATCGGCCATGGGATCAACGCTGTTGAAATTGGTGAGAATCGGTCCATGTTCAGACCTAGCCCCCATACAAATTACCCCTATGAAATCGACATAAATTGTCATAAAATCCAAATTGTCATATAGATCTTACTCAAATTGGGTTTATATGCGTTCATTACATCCATTAATGAGTAGTCCAAAAATGATCCCTTTGGCCCCATATAGAGCTGCTTCCCGATTTTCACTTAAATCTATTAAAAACAAAAATATTGCACTGATTCTTCTCAAATTTTGTCTGTATATATTTTTGCAAAATACAAGAGACTTTACCAAACATGATCAGGATCGGTCCATTTTTGGACCTAGTCCCCATATAGATATAGCATCCGATATGAACTTTTTCATATCTGCAGCCAAAAAAATTAATAAAAATCCCACTCAAATTTGGTTTTTGCTTATTTTCTATGTCCAGTTAGTTGGGCCTTAGAGATAGGGTTTCTAAACGCATGGTATAGGGTATCGTATAGTCGGTCTAGACCGACTATAATTTTCTTACTTGTTTTAAATAAATTAATCAATATTGAAGTTAAATAAAATACCGTAGAAATATTAATATAGGAAGATATTAAGTTACGTAAATTTTTTATTGAAAAAAGATATGATTTATTTGGAAGCTATTGAAAGTTCCTGGTTAAATGTTAGGAGTGAGACTAAAAAGACTTTATAACACGTTTTTCCTCTTAACTTTTTTTCGCAAGAATTATTTGAAATTTTTTGATCAAGTTCTCTGAAAATATGCCGCTTGGTACGTTTAGTACCAACCCTGTTCATTTGCTGTTAGTTTGATTAAAATGTGTGATAAAATGGAAGCACGTGCTCAAATTAATAAATATTTAAAACAAAATCGAACTTGCTCCAACAAAAAGATGGCCAAAGAATCAAAGGTCAGCAATCGAACTGTTTCCAATGTTATTTCAAAATATTAGGAGAATTTGAGTATTGATATGAGACCTAGTTTGGGAAGAAAAAAGCTCCACAATGAGATTTGTAAGGCTAAGAAAATAGAATGCATTTTCACAGAGAGTCCAACAAATCCGGTAGAAAAGCAATCCGGACAGTTCAGTGATCGGACATGTCAAAAGTTAAAGCTAATGCAGGTTTGAAGACATACAAAGAACAAACTTTTCCAGACAGGAACTCAGTAAAAAATTTAGGGTCCAAAAAAATAAAGAGCACGAAAAATGAAATAATGCTTCATTAAAAATTATACTCCTGCTGCATAATGGACAACGAAACGAATGATGTGGCCTTATTTTTTTGCGGCTTTCGGGTCAATATTTTTATATTGCCAATTGTCGAGGAAATGTGGAAAGCAAATTTCGGATGAATTTAAAAAAAAGTTCCTGGCATGACAATACTTATGCAATTGCGGCAAAGGAAGATTATTTCTTACAACAGGCTTTATAAATACCGAAATTTATATTAAGTGGAATTTGCAAAAAAGGCTCCTTCCTCTTTGGCCCGATATAGCATACTGTCACCACGATAAGAAAGCTTTTGATGAATAATAACTAGGGTTTTGTACCAAGGAGGGCATACCCTCCAAACTGTTCGGAGCTTATATCTGTGGAGAGATATTGCGCTCTTGTGGAAAGGGGCTGATTCCCAAAATGTGGATGACTATAATGGAGATGGATTACTTGCTCCGAAAAAGTGACAGAAACCATTAAAAATCTCTAATGGAAAGGTTTCCCGGAAAGGTCCATACATTCATAAAAGTTATCTCTTTTTAAAGTTTTAATATAAATAAATACTTGGTAAGTCTGTAATAATGTGATATAACATTTGGGGCTCTTAGGCAGAACTTTCGTGAAATCGCGGTGAGAGTGTTTTTTTTTCGATAAAAGTTTGGTTCATAAAAATTAAAATATATGACTAACGAGTTCTGTGATTAAAATTCTACATTGAGATTTGTTCCATGAAATTGATCAGTAAATATTTTTTTTTTAACATTTTAAACCTCGAGCTCCTACGGAAGTGTAGAGCGAACAATTTCAATTGGGGCCTTCAAAGACACGATAAAAATTCAAAGTGGGGTTTCTCCACCAGACGCAAAAACAAATTCCAACAAAATGTTCAATACAATAACAAAAAGTTATATTGATAAAGTTATGCTCTAACTAGCAATTACAATCAAACTATGCAATATAAATAATGCAAAGCAATTTAATCCTCTTTTTATCAGATAGCATTAAATATATGGTTGAGATCCAAAGATTGTCATTTTGAAGTGGGTAAGGTTTTAAAGGCGGAAAAAGGATTATTTTTATATATATATATATATAATTTTTTTTTGAAGATATGAATAATGTCGGATTCTTTATTGCATATACACGATATAGTATAACATTTGATGTATCTTTGAAATAATTTTCAATTAAAAATTTTAATTAATAAGTCCGTGACAGCGAATCTCCTGAAGCGCCTCGATAAAAAGTTGCTTTTTGGTGAACATCATAACTCGTTACCGGATCATGTGATATAAAAAAATCTAAATACATTTGAAAGGTGATATGTTTCCCGAGATAATCACGAGGAGTTTTTTTATTTTTGTCAGCATTTTAAAGTGAAAAACACGATTTTTGCTATAAAATTTCGGTGATTTTTTGTTAAAAAAGGGGGGGGGGGGGGAAATGGTAAATAAAAAAACTCTTCGCAATTACCTGGCGATTTATATATAGATCTAGTGTATAAAATTTCAAAAGAATCGGTCCTGTAAATTTTGACTTATGATGCTCACGGTCTTCAAACATGTTGTTTGCGAGAAAATCGATTTAAAGTTTTTTAAAAACTGATTTATATACACTGACGGAAAAATGACGTTGCAAAATCAGCAACGATTGTGGTCAATATTGCACCCCTACGTTGTCCATTTTTTTCACCAAATCAAATTGTTAACGAATGTGTATGAATCGACAGCATTGTGTTTTCAAAATAGACGCGTGCATCAACATTTTTAGTTTTTGATAACGCATGTTTACAACTTGGCAACAAACGTGTTCAAATTGTCAACGTTTTGTTGTCGAATTCTCTGCTAATGCCGAAATATTTAGCTTTTGATGCCATATGTTTACAACTTGGCAGCGAACGTGTTCAAATTGAAAACTCAACGTCGTCAAATTCTTTCAATATACGCCAAAAAGATAAAAAATTTAAGAGTGTTGAGTGTCTTAAAGAATGGACTAAATTGTCCTATTCAAGAGCATTGGAATTGGCGAGTGCTAGAAATTTTTCCATTTGTTTTTGCTAATTACTATTTCCTTTAGATCAATACTGATTTTGATATATTGCACCCATTAAAAGGACTTCGATTACTCTCTAAATGGGAAAAATTTAAAGAGACCATGCAAACTATTATGCAAAAAATATTCGTAACGAATATTGTGACAAATTTTCAGTCAGCGACTAGTATAGGTAGTTATCCAATTATATAATTAGTTATTCAAATGAAATTTACCTTATTATTTTACATATTTCTCAGATGCACACGACTATTTATACACCATATTGCTTAATGCGGAGGTGCTAAACGTACAAAAAAGGTAACAATAACCAATTCACAGGAAAGCTTCGTCTTGCGTTTGGTGACCATAAATGATTACAAATACAATTACTGCAATCACAGAAAAATATTACTATGCTGGTTTAACTATTCAGCCCTTTCTTATTGTAGATGGCTTGTCCGATACGGATAATAAAGGTTTTTATATATTTTTTAATAACAATTTGCTCAAACTTAATTCATTTATTGATTTTTTTGAACGCATGCTTCAAAATTTTTCAAACTCTATATTTAAAATATCCTGATGCATGCCAACATCCGTGGATTTTTATTATCAAGGGTCCGCCAAATAACTTTTTTTTTGAAAATGCTATAAAAAAAAACTGTTGAATATTATCTCAAATTTCTTTTTTTATTTGAAAGTACAATCCTTCCGGTTAATAATGGAAAATAATTTCATTCAAATGGCTGCCTCGGCTGACCATGCAGTAGCCTACACGATCGGTCCAATTTTTAAGCACATTATCGATTGTGTGCAGCTGTATTTCACCAATGGCTTCACGAATATTGTCCTTTAAAGCGTCAATTGTCTCTGGCTTGTTGGCGTAACACTTATTTTTGAGGGCACCCCACAAATAATAGTCCAACGGTGTCAAATCGCAGCTCCGAAACCAAATGTTGCCAATATCCTCCTCTTCAATTTTTGTGAACAAAAATTCGTTCAACATGGCCCGATAACGATCGCCATTGACTGTAACGGCCACTCCTTGCTCATCGAAGAAAAATGGCCCAATTATGCCTCTGGACCAAAATCCGCACCAAACAGTGACTCGTTTTGGGTGTATCGGCTTTTCAATGTATGCGTGCGGGTTTTCTGTGCCCCAAATGCGACAATTTTGCTTGTTTACATACCCGCCAAGATCAAAATGAGCTTCGTCTGAAAAGATGATTTTTTGGCAAAATCGGCATCTTCTGTAAGTCAATCGCAGGCTCACTTAGCAAAGCGAAAACGCATTGGATGGTCAGTTGGCTTCAACTCCTGAACCAATTGGACTTTATATGGCGTCATACCAAAGTTTTTATGCAAAATTCGTCTCAATGATGCCTCCGAAATGTTCAATTCTTGAGAACGACGGTGAATTGATGTTGATGGCGCTTCACGCACACTTTCTGCCACAGCAGCAATATTCTCGATGGGTATGCCAGTTTCTTTCACTTTTTTTCACAAGATAACGAACAGTCGGAGCTGACGGTGCTTCTCTTCTTCCAGAATCCGTACGCAATTTTCGCACACATTCTGCAACATTACCATGATTTTCAAAGTAATGTCGCAATATTTGCCAGCGTTGTTCAAGCGTATATACAATCATATTCGTTCAGCGGAAGGATAAAACTAATTATCTGTCAATTCAGACATGAGCTAAGTGTTACCATTCACGAAATAAGCACTAGTTGAAAAAAAAAGTTAGATGGCGGACCCTTTATTAAGCAGTTTTCAATCTCACTCCTTATTTTGGGAGACCTCTAAAAGATAACAGCTGTCCTATACCAAGCCCATGTTTAATTCAATCATGATACTTTAAAAGAATGGGATCTATTTCATTCTTTGGATGTCTGTTTTGCCCGGTATGGCTTAATCTCTTTTATGTTTATATAGCCCGTGATTTATTATTTCCCATAATTGGTCGCCATCACTCAAGGAGGCATGGATCTTTTGGAAAAAATATTCCTAGAACAGCAACGACTTATTTTTGCCCAACAACGTCCATGTTCTGTGATTTTTTAAGACTTTTGTTTGGCTTAAAATGACGGATTCCCCATCTTAAAAAGACAATTTTTTCTACGGAGTAACAGAAATATAGTACCCATCATTGATAAGCAAAAACACATATTTAGATGATGTTATGCTACCTGAAAAAAAAAGAAATTGTTG
This sequence comes from Cordilura impudica, assembly GCA_963682025.1. Classification (NCBI taxonomy): domain Eukaryota; kingdom Metazoa; phylum Arthropoda; class Insecta; order Diptera; family Scathophagidae; genus Cordilura; species Cordilura impudica. The sequence continues at coordinate 135,379,914 of OY821517.1, forward strand.
CGTGTATTCCTTGTATTAGTCACAGTTGGGACAAAAAAATTACATCACCCCTGTTGAGATGTCGCTTTAACTTTGTAATTTATAAATGGGTTTCCTAAAGAGAATAAAACATTAAAGGCAAATTTGGAAAATAATATTCTTGTGGGTGGTGTAAATATTTAAAATATTTCAAATGGAAAGTATATAAAATCAATTTTATTTTGCAATCTAGGCATATGGAGGATTTCACATCAAATTTCTTGACAACATTTACCATGTATGGTATGTTTATAATTTAAGATCGCAAAAGAGATATTTTGGCAGTTATGATTTTTTAAGGCAACAAAAAATTTAAATGTTACATTAAAAAATTATTTTTCTTTGGATAAACTTTCTGAATATTTCTAAAACTATTGAGCAAAATAAAAAACAGTATAAATGTAACTTGGAGATAAGTAAGCTACGAATTATTTATTTAACCAAACTAGCAGATCCCACCCTCGAAATGCGAGCGCAAATTCTAGGAAATTTTAATTTTTCATTCAATAAATATCCTAATCAATTTCACCCAATTCACAATTCTACACTTTTTATACCCTATACCGCTATGTGGTTTCGGTATAATGACTTTGTGCTGCTGTTTGTAACTACCAAAAATGTTTGACCTAGACCCATCTTTTATTATACCGATCGATTCAGAATCATTTTCTGAGTCGATTTAGCGATGTCCGTCCGTCCGTCTGTCCGTCTGTGTGTCCATCGAAGCCTTTTATCAAACTACAGGTCGCAAATATAAATAATATTTTGATGAAATTTATGAAATTCGGTGAAATTGAAATTGGTGAAATTCGGTCCAAGTTCAGAATTCGTCCCCGTACAAGTGACCCCTATGAAATCGACATAAACTGCCATAAGATCCAAATTATCATATAGATCTCTGTGAAATTGGGTTTGTATTTGTTTATTATATTTATTAATCAGTAGTCCAAAAATAATCCCTATAGAACAATTCTTAGTCATAGCCCCCATATAGAGCTACTTCACGACCTTCATTTAAAGCTATCAAAAAACAAATATATTTCACAGTTTTTTTTTCTCAAATTTGGTTTGTATATATTTTTTAAATATAAGTGACTTTACCAAATATGGTCAGGATCGGTCTATTTTTCGACCTAGTCCCCATATAAGTATAGCACCCGATATGTACTTTTTCATATCTGCAGCCAAAAAAATTAATAACAATGCCACTTAAATTTGGTTTATGCTTATTTTCTATATCCAATTAGTTGCACCGAAGAGATAGGGTCCCTAATGTATAGAGTATCGTATGGTCGGTCATTTTTTTTTGCAAACACACTAACAAATTTATTAAACACACACATAGCATTGTATAATTTTATTTATGTGTTATTAGCAATTTTAAATGCATTTTACTCCAAAAAAATATAAAGCTTTAAAAATGTGTAAATCTGGTGGACAGATGAAAAGAAATTCCTTTCAAATAGGATACGCTTACCTATTAATATTATAGATAATACAATTTTTATTTTTTAACATATCAGTTTAGCACGAGAACCAGAGTAAATTCAAACAGTGTGAATTGTAGGATTAGAACGTCATTCATTACCATATGTACCTAAATTGACCGTAAAAAGTTATGCAGCAGTAAAAGCTTCATTTTGTCAGCCTTTGTTATCATTTGTTAAAAACAAATGATAATTTCCAAACGAAATGGTAAACGGAACTCAAAACAAGTAACAAAATTATAGTGGGTTCTGTACCATGCGTACCTCTTAGATCCACCTAATTTGATATGGAAATTAAGCATAAACCAAATTTGAGTGGCATTATTAATTTTTTGCCTTCAGATATGAAAAAGTCCATATCGGATGCTATATATACGGGGACCAGTCGAAAAATGGGCCTATCCTGACCATATTATTAAGGTCACAGACGGACGGATGGACGGACATCGCTAAATCGACTCAGAAAGTTATTCTTAGTCAATTGTAACTACCAAATATTTTTGACGATATACTGGTGTATGGTATTTATTTATTTGCTTTCCTGTATAAGAATAAATCTTATAATTACAGTACAGGAATAATTATGCTAAGGCATGACAATTGTTAGTTCTAATTTGAATTCAAATATTTAATTACAAAAATACAGAAAATATTTAAGAAAAAATTTTAAAGAGTAGCCGAGGAAACAGTACAAGATTAAAAAATAAAAGAATGAATTATAAGTAAATTTAGTTATTTAATAAAATTGTTATGCAGTATTCAAATATTCAAAAAGGTAATTTTTTAAATTTTGTAACGTTGCTGTTTTGTTGCTGAGATTGTGGAAGCATATTCCAAGGACGTATAGCGCTGACGTAGAAATGCCACTCAGATACCAAATAACGATGGCCTCGGTTTGATCTGATGAACCGGGGATTTTCATATAAGAAAGTGGTTTTACGGTGAAAATTATTTTATGAACAAACAAAATAACTCAAATTTTCAAATGATATTCGTGAAGGACTTAGTCCAAAAACATATCTTATTATAGTAGACTACTACTACTACTACTACTACTAGTAGTACTACTAGTACTACTAGTTATTCTTTATTTTCAAAAATTCATTACAAAGATATAATAAAAAAAATTATATAATTTAAAGAATATTACATTACGGCTTGGACTTTATCGTTAGCCGGAAAAATCGGATTTAATGAGTGTAATTATATATACAATGCTTAATAGTGTTTTTTTGTTTTTTTGTTTTATAATTTAACTAGATGTAACTCCCCCTGCCCCCCGCAAAGTCCAAAGACTCTCACTAATACAGTTATTCAGATATATCACATTTAGTATTAAGTTTGTGTAGGGGTGCCACGCGCATTTATCCAATCCCGCCCATTTTTTTGTCTGACCACTCACAATAATAATAGATGAGCTGAGACAAATTTGCAAAGCTCTCCCTATCATAGTACTCAATATATGTATATCATATTTAAAATTTACTTTGTATGGGAGGTGCCACGCCCGCTAAAAATATTTTAAAAAATTACAGCGTGTGGCACTCCCATATCCGCTGTAAAACCCTGTGAAAATTTCAGGAAGTTCAGATGAGTAGTTACGGAGATTATCTCCTACAAACAAACAAACAAATAAACAAACACATATTACCTCTTTATTATGTTAGTATATATTATTACCATAGATTTTTTATTCGAATACTTGCTGATATACAATGTTTTTTGGTTTTTTCATTCGGTACAACAATTATCAGATTTTTCGGCGTTCCTACCCTGGAGCAAGGTACATGTAGCTACCCATGAGAAGAAGATGGATTATCAAAATTAGATCTGGCAACACTTAACTATTGGCCTTGAACTTAGAATATCATTTGGCGATTTTTCTTTTTAGCGCTTTCTGATTTTGCCCATTTTTGATTTTGAAGATTTTTTGGACGATTTTTATTTTTCGCAATTTTCGGTTTTGGCGAATTTTTGATTTTGGTGATATCTTTTCCACGACAAATCACATTGATAACTAATGTACTTGTCAAAAGACTATTGCTTTCGTAGTACTTCATATTATTTATATAGGAGGTGCCACTCCCACTGATCCCATCCCGCCCAATTTTTATTGGACTTCTCACATTAATATCTGATGGACTCGTGCAAAATGTCGAGTCTTTCCCTTTTATAGAACACCAGATATTAGATATCTACTTTGCCCACGGTGGTAGCCCACTGCTACGATCACGCCCATTTTTTGTTCGACTGATACAAAGAACCTATGGGCTCATGCAAAGCCACAAAACGCTCTCTTTGACAGTACTCCAGATATATGACATTAAATAGTTACTTTGCATGGGGAGTGCCACGCCAATTTTTTGTCCGACTACTCATACTAAGATCTGATGGTGTCGCGCAAAGTGTCAAAGCTTCCCTTTTTTAGTACACCAGTTATATGATATCATATATTTACTTTGTAAGGGCGGTGCCATGCCTACTGCTCCGATCACGCCCATTTTTTGTCTAACTAATCACATGAATAACTTATGGGCTCACACAAAGTCCCAAGAATCTCACTATAACAGTATTCCAGATATATGACAATTTATATTAAATTTGTATGGCAGGTGCCACGCCTATTGGTCCGATACTACCCTTTTTTTGTCCGACTACTCACATTAATAATAGGTGACACCAGACAAATTTGAAAAGCTCTCTCTATCACATTACTCGAGATATATGTATAATATTGAACAATTACTTGTATGGGAGCTACCACGCCTACTTATCCGATCCCGCCCATTTCCGGCGTAGCTACTAATATTAACAATAGGTGACCTCACACAAATTTGCAAAGCTCTCCTTATCATAGTACTCAATATATGTATACGATATTAAAAATTTACTTTGTGTGGGTGGTGCCACGCCCATTAAAAATATTTAAAAAATTATAGCCTATAGCACTTCCCATATCCGCAGTAAGAGTCTGTGAATATTTCAGGAATATCAGATAGGTAGTTACGGAGATTATCTCCTAACAACAAACAAACAAACAAACACATTACCTCTTTATAATATTAGTATAGATTATTATATTCATTTATTAAAAAATGTTGATATCGTAAAGCGTTGATAATGTCTTTAACCAGAGTTTCCAAATTATATAACTCTCAATCTAAGATTTTAATATAATTCTCATCTGGTATTGTTACACAACCAAATTATTGTAGCCTGAAGCAATTTTAAATGGGACAATTCAATTCCTCTTGTATTGGACAGCAAGCATTCTTGACTGTTTCTGATTGAAAATTGTGTACCATTTAATTTTATTAACTCACAGCGTGCTTTTAAAATCCACATTACCTAGCTTTAATCAGTCATATTCATAAAATAGTATAAAACGTAAGCGTTTGAGATGCACTTGTTAAACGTTCATCGTAGTTGTTGTTAATTTTTAAATTAATTAATAAATAACTAGCAGATTACAGCCCTCGAAATTCGAGCGCAAATTGCAGGAAATTTAATTTTTTCATTAAATAAAGACCCTAAAAGTATGCTAATCAATTATAGCCAATATACAAATCAACACAAAAAACAAACTCATTTTTATTACAAACACATTAACAAATTTAATAAACACACACATCCCAGTATGCATTGAAATATTATTTCTCCAATGTTGGAGGAAAGTTAAGTTCTTAAATTGATGCCCAATGTAATTCTCAACTTGAGTTTAACAATTTTTCTCCTTGTTTGATTTTAACTTGACATCAAGTTGGGACTTAACATTTTTTCCAATCTTTGAGAAATATTTTAACTCTCAATTGGATATCCAACACTTTTCTCCACTTGAGACCAAACATTTTTTCAACTTGAATACGATTTGTGTTAAGTTTGAGATATTATTTAAATATGTCACAAATAATAAATTAAATTAAAAAATGCCAAAAAATACAAATAATTAATTGATATATTTTTAATTATTTCTACATTTTGTCGAATTTTTGAATTTAAATTCTTATTTATGACATCTTTAATATTAATATTCATAAAATATACAAATAATTAATTTATTTATTTTTAATTCTAAATTTTAAAATATATTAACATATAAATAATAATGTTAAGTATGTAATGAAATTAAATTGAAACATTAACAAAAAGTACATTGTTTTCATTTCTAAAATTAGTATAATTTTTTTAATATGGCAATTCCGTACCGATACCGATTGGAGAAATTTCTTTGCTATCAAGTTGAGAATCACAAATTCCTCAATTTGATAACTAAGAAAATCACCATATAAAAAATGTGCCTTTTAAGTTGAGAAGACTATAATCGGACTATTGAGGTGCGTTTGAGAATTAACGTTGGAGATTTGAGAAATGTATTTGATCTCAAATGCACCTCAAGTTGATAGCAAACAAAAATGTTTATTGGGATAGCATTGTATAATTTTATATATGGGTTAGTAGCAACTTTAAATGCATTTTACTCAAAATAAAGGAAAAATTAAAAAACTGTAAATCTGCAAATCGGCTAAAAAGAAATACCTTTCAAATAAAATACGTTTGGTCAAAATCGGGATAAAATGGTAGAACAAAACATCAGTCACAAGAAATCGCCAGCCTATTAATATTATAGTTACCATTTTTGATTCCATTGTTGTGATGTTATACCTGATTGCCATTATATGTCTACGCTGTTGCCCAATTGATTTAAGTTCTTCACCCAAAATAGGTTTTTTCCTAGAATCTAATTAGATATAATTAATTTAAATTAATTATAATAAATTTCAATTAAGGGTGCATAATAGCGTGTCCCGAATTATTTTTTTTTAGCTTGCCCTCTCAAATGATGAGGATTTAGGACCCACTTACGGGAAAAATAGCAAAAAATTTTTGAACAAAAAACCAGATGGCTACCGTATCCTAAAGATTGCAATCCTAGTGAATTTTGAAAAAAAAAAATATTTTTGATTTTCAAAAAATTGACGCCAAAAGTGGCGTAATTCAGAGTACATTCCGGGAAAAATATTAATAATTAGTCTCAAAAGCTACGAAAAACAGAGCGCTTTCATTAGAACTATTTAAATTAAGTAAAAAATCATTTTTATGCAATACCTTTTAAAAGTTTTACAGGAAAAAAAAAGAAATATACTCTTTTTCATGACTTTCGCTACAGAATTTAATCAAACTAAGAGTTTAAATTAACAAATCTGGCTTGATGGGTCAATGTGAAATTAAATAAGGTACAAGCGGCAAAAACAAATGTTAAAATCGGTTAAGAACTGCGGCCTGCAAGTAAATTTTACAAAAAAGTCCTTTCTCGTTCCACTGTGTGCTGGACCAGAAAAGCTCTATCACATTTTTAGAAATAGTTTTAACTAATATCCTCTAGTTTGCACTGCTTTTGAGGCAAATTTTGCTTGAAAGAAAGAAACAAAATTGCTCTACGGAAATTTTATTAATGTTTTTCCCGGAATGTACTCTGTATTACGCAACTTTTGCCGTTAATTTTTGAAAATCAAAAATATTTTTTTTTTCAATCTGTTTTTTTTCCAAAATTTTTTTTTGCTATTTTTCCGTTAATAAGCTCCTAAATCCCCATCATTTGGAGGGGCAAGCATTTTCAAATTAAAAAAAAAAAAAAAAAAAATGAAATCGGGACGCGCTAGTGTATATAATCATTTCGTTTAATCATTTTCTGCGAAACCTCTACCTCTTCAACCAATATTACAATATAATACGCGTACAAGAGTAGCCTTATATTGAGTTCCTCAATAGTTATGCCATCGCCTAGATATTCATGAAGATCGTTAATGTAAATTGAGAATAGTAGGGAAGATACCAAACATCCCTGCTTAACGCCTGATATTGTTTCGAATGGTTCTGAGAGTTCAGTGCCATTCCATACAGTAGAACTTGTTGTAGAATAAAGACTCTCAATATTTTACCATTTTTATTAATACTCGAAGCGTATGTAGTTCAAATATAAATGATTTCCGAGCAACTTTGTCAAAAGCTGCCTTAAAATCAGCAAAGAAGGCGTACACCTTTTTTCTTTTCATTAAGTTTTAAATGAACAATTGCTGCCAAGTTATAAATATTGTAAATAGTGGAGTAACCTTTTCTGAATCCTGCTTGAAACTCAGTAATAATGTTGTGTTGCTCAGTCCATTTGTATAGACGTTCATTTATGATGACCATCATAATTTTTGATACACAATTCATAAATGAAATGCCTCGGTAGTTACTTGAGAGATTTGCTTTAACTTTTTGAAATATTGGGTATATTACACTCAAAGTAAATTTTTCATCCACTTGCATTTTATTAAAAACATTATTATAGCATAAAGCTAGTTCTACCAATAGTTAAATTGGTGCATTTAAAAAAAAATAAGGCACTCTATCTGCACCTGGTGCTTTGTTTATTTTTGCCTTTTTTAAAACTTGTATTATCTCTAAAGTTGTTATTTCAGAGTCCAGAAAAGAATCTGCATAATATAAAGGTACATAGCTGATTTCGTTGAACATTTGAGCAGGACTTCATAAGTCCATAAAAAACATCCTAATGCTGTTATATAAAACATTAAGTTTGCTTTAGTAAATGAATCACAACTTGCAAAAAGTTCACACCCATATAAAATGTCATACAAAATGCCAGTTATAAATATAAATCTAAATCAAAATTCTAACTAATAATAGCTCTGACAACGAACGAACTCACTAGTACAATTTAGCACAATGTTAGAAAAGATAATCAGTAGCAACATATAATTTTTTGTAAATATATCTTATTCTTATCATGTTCTCGTTTGACCTTTCGTAATGAAAATTTTTACTACAAGTCATGATTCTTAATATTTCTTAGTTTAGCAGGATATAATATTTATGAAAATTTTTTTATCAAATTAAAAGACGTTGAGTTAAGAATTGGAGCCCATTATGTTAGTTGATTTAATTTGAAATACTTAATAATTTGCTTATATTCAATATTAATTTATTAAAAAAATATATATGGGTAAAAAAGGCACAAAATATATCTTTCTTACCCCATAGAAAAATCCTTCAATTGAGCTTAACAATAATGTATTATCGATACATATTTGTTATCTTATCTGACTAGCAAATGAGCCTCATTAAGAAATGGTTTATTGAAATATTTGATAATTGGAATTAAATTATGACTTTTTTGATAGGCATTTGTAATCTTAGCCTCATTAAGATGTGCAAAATGAAAATATTTGATTACCTTTTTCAGCATCAAATTTTTTTAAAATGTAAATGTATCAAATATATGCTTGTAATGTATTTGAATATTATTTATAATTTATGCAGGCTGTTGATTTATTTTTAAACACCCAATATTCTTTGCTATGAATATCATTATTGAGTTACTTTATTTTAATATTTTGCTGTAAATGGGTGTTTGTTTTGATTTTAAATTCTAAACATATTTTTTTAATATCTCTTAGAGATTTATAAAAAATTGTATGAGTTTCAGTTGTGTGGCTGTGATGATAAAATTAATGCTGATACGAGGGGCCATAAAGAAATGATTAAATAGATTATATATAAGGGTGAAAAGATTTTGTATGCGATTTTTTCTTTCAAAATTAAATTAGGCTGGCTGTTTTAAATTATTATATTTTGTTATATTTGATCATAGTCCAACAGTTATTAGGATATCTATAAACCCATTTAAACTGATGATATATATGATAGTTTATAATGTATAATTTGGAATAATTGCCAATTTTATCAAAGAAACCTTTAAAATTAAAACCAACGAAAAAAGTTTTTTTTTTTTTTTACAAATTATATATTAATCAAGTAAATTTACCGAAAACGAATAGAAAATAGATCCGCTCCTTTTATCTTAAAAAAATTGTTGAACTATAGTTTATTAGTAAACGTAAAAAAATGTAATATTTTTTTACAATTTAACAATGAAGTAGTTAAAAAAGGAAAGATTAAATAAAATTTAATATTTTAGCAAATTTTTAAAATTATACAATTTGTCAAAATGTTTAGTGGCTGCTGGGACCCAGAAGATGAGCATCGATCGGCTAGAAATTTTACATTTACTATTTTCACTTTAAATTTCACATGAAATTCGAGAAATTGTTATGTCGTTCTCTTTTTTTATATGTATATAGTTGTGTGAAAAAAAATCATGTGAGTCCGATCACAGGGGAGATGTGTAAACATCTAATAACAGGGTGATACAAAAAATAAAAAATTGCAATAACTTGTAAAATGACGTAGTGGAGGTTGTAGGTCTAGTTGAGTACAGTACATAACCGGTTTTAAAAGTTCCAATATACCCTCAAATTTCCGAGATATCGGGAAATGTGTATTTTTTTGGACTAGCGCACCTAAACATTTGTAACTCAGTCATTTTTAATCGATTTCAAATTTTTAAACGGCATTAATAAGAAACGAACATATATATACTTTCATTACCCTGTTAAGATAAATATGTAGAGATTTTTTGAATAATATCTAAATTTTTCAGTTTTTTTTTAACTTTTCAAACTTCTACGAGAGTTTTTATCGAATCTACTCTTAAAAGAACAATAGTCTTAAAGTCGGTGTCCTTCTGAGTGAAACAAGCTTTCATTTGCTTAAATCGGTAAAAAATTAACAAAGTTATAGTACTTTTTGTAAACAGAAGAGATTAGAGTTCCTTAAATTTTAATTTTTTTTTTTTTAATTTTTGTTAAAGAATCGCCGTTAAAATTCAATTAAAATTGGCTTTTGTTTTGTTATTTATTTTTCAATTAACCAATTAATTAAACTTTACTTGTTTTTTGCTTACTCAAGTTCGGCGTATGCCAAAGCCAACTTTAGGAACTTAAGTCAATTACAATTCTAGCTTTAGGACTTATTACAATGCCTGGTTTTCACTATGTCACATAAACTGACAACAAAAAATTGCCCCAACTGACATCTCGTAATTTTCTATTCATTACGTTTGCATTACATCTTATAAACGAACCAAAAATCCGGCTGTCAAACACAAACAAATTGCCAACATGCTGGCAATTTCATTTTAGATGTTGTAAATGACAAGACATTAAACCCCGTTTTCATACAACTGACAATAATTGGCAACAATTGCCAGTGAAAATGACAAAATGAAAATCAGGCATAAGACTGTACTAAAAAAAAAGATAGTATGATACAAACAAGACATAAGTGCGAGGGAGAAAGAACAAAATCCACTCTGCTTAGTGTAGTACTCTATCATTGTGATCTTGGGCGCGATTTGGGATTATCGTGGAGACAAATCGAAACTTTGGGTTCCCGATTAAAACAATGGAATGTAGTGGAAAGCAACTTCGAAGCTACATTTGGAAGAAAAACTATGCTATTAACGTCGTTCGAAAAAATTTTTAAAGTTGATGATATAAACAACAAGCTCGTATATTGCACGGATGTGGATGAGTTATTTGTTTGTCTCAGTCACGAACATCGACCACAAGATTGGCGGTTATTCTTAGATGGTTCATGTAAAAGTAAGTATTCTATCGATCATATCTGTAAATCAAAAATTTATAATTCATGAATTTGTAAGGTCTGAAAGCAGTCCTTTTACATAACGAGAATCAGTTGCCATCAGTTCCTGTAGGATATGCTACTGATATGAAAGAAACATATGCAACATTGAGGAAGATTCTAAGTTTAATTAATTATGAGAAATTCCAATGGCAAATTGTCTCTGACTTAAAAGTATTGACAATTATTTTTGGAATGCAAGGAGGTTTCACTAAATTTCCCTGTTATCTTTGTGAATGCAAAGAGGTTTCACTAAATTTCCCTGTTATCTTTGTGAATGGAATAGTCGTGCAAAAGACCATTACAAATGCAAAGACTGGCCGCCAAGAAAATCATTTCAACTAGGCGAAAAAAAGGTGCTAACATCCCACTTGTCCGAGCCGAGAAGATTATTTTGCCGCCATTGCATTTAAAGCTAGGCTATATGAAGCAATTCGTTAAACAACTAGACAGGGACAGCGAGGCTTTTTCACACTTAAAATCTGTATTTCCAAAACTAAGTGACGGCAAAATAAAAGAAGGTATGTATAAGATATTTTGAGACGTAGAGTAGTTACACCCAATTGTTTTATGTGTTGATTTGCAGTTATTTTTGTTGGACCACAAATCCGAAAAATGTTTTTAGATGAAGACTTTCCTATCAAATTAAATGAAGTTGAAAAAAGAGCGTGGATGAGTTTCATATCTTTATGTAAACATTTTTTGGGTAACAAAAGAAGTGCTGACTACAACGATGTTGTTAGTGAATTTTTAGAGGCGTATGCAGAAATGGGGTGCAGAATGTCAATAAAAATACATTTTTTGCATTCTCACTTGGAATTCTTCCCAGAAAATCTGGGCCAATTTAGTGACGAGCAGGGCGAACGCTTCCATCAAGAGTTATCAACAATGGAAACGCGGTTCGAAGGAAAAAGTCAAATCAGAATGCTAGCGTATTACTGTTGGTCGCTAAAACGTGAAACCGATGATTTGTCTTACAAACGCGCTAAATTAAGTCAACATTTTTAAAAAATAAACATAACAAAAACAACTTTAAATTATTTTCTTTTTTTTAATCACATAATCGAAATCGGTTTTTCATTGTTTACAAAAAGTACTATAAATTTGTCAATTTTTAACCGATTTAAGCAACTGAAAGCTTGTTTCAGTCAGAAGGACACTGACTATAAGACTGTTGTTCTCTTAAAAGAAGATTCGAAAAAAACTGCCGTAGAAGTTGAAAAAGTTAAAGAAGTTGAAGAAGTTAAAAAAACTGAAAAATTTAGATATTATTCAAAAAATCTCTACATATTTATCTTAATAGGGTAATGAAAGTATAAATATTGGAAAGACCATGTTCGTTTCTTATTAATACCGTTTAAAAATTTGAAATCGGTTAAAAAAATACTGAGTTACAAATGTTTAGGTGCGCTAGTCCAAAAAAATACACTTTTCCCGATATATCGGAAATTTGAGGGTATATTGGAACTTTTAAAACCGGTTATGTACTACACTCAGCTAGACCTACAACCTACACTAGGTCATTTCACAAGTTATTTTTCAGTGTAGCACTGTGTAATTAAAGATTTTTTATGGCAGTTCTTGAAAATCAAACAGAAATCGTTTTTCGTTTTTAGTTTTTCATTTTAATTTTTTGTTTTCATTTTTTATTTTTCAGTTTTCGTTTTTCATTTTTCAGTTTCAATCTTTCTTTTTCATTTTTCATTTTTCGTTTTTCGTTTTTCATTTTTCATTTTCATTTTTCATTTTTCATTTTTCATTTTTCATTTTTTATTTTTTATTTTTTAATTTTTCTTTTTTATTTTTCATTATTCGTTTTTAATTTTTAATTTTCCATTTTTCTTTTTTTATTTTTAATTTTTAATTTTTATTTTTTATTTTTCATTTTCTAATTTTTTATTTTCCGTTTTTCGTTTTTAATTTTTAATTTTTCGTTTTTCATTTTTCATTTTTATATTTCTTTTTTCATTTTTTTTTTTTATTTTCTATTATTCAGTTTTTATTTTTAATTTTTTATTTTTAATTTTTCATTTTTTATTATGTATTTTTTATTTTTATTCTTCATTTCTTATTTTTCATTTTTAATTTTTCCTTTTTAATTTTTAATTTTTTATTTTTATTTTTTTTTTAATTTTTATTTTTTAATTTTTTATTTTTCATCTTTATTTTTATTTTTTTATTTTCTATTTTTCATTTATTAGTTTTCATTTTTCATTTTTTATTTTTAATATTTAATTTTTTTTAGCTTTCGTTTTTTCATTATTCTTTTTCATTTTGCGTTTATCGTTTTTTATTTTTCATTTTATTTTTTTGTTTTCATATTTTATTTTTCATTTTTCATTTTAATTTTTTCTTTTTCATTTTTCGTTTTTCATTTTCATTTTTCATTTTTTATTTTAAAATTTTTTTTTTCATTCGTTTTTCATTTTTAATTTTTCATTTTCATTTTTCATTTTTTATTTTTAATTTTTTTTTTCCAATTTTCATTTTCTATTTTTCGTTTTTAATTTCTCATTTTTAATTTTTCGTTTTTCATTTTTCATTTTTATATTTCTTTTTTCATTTTTCATTTTTTATTTTCTATTATTCATTTTTTATTTTTCATTTTTCATTTTTTAGTATGTATTTTTTATTTTTTAGTCTACATTTTTTATTTTTAATTTTTCATTTTTAATTTTTAATTTTTTATTTTTAATTTTTTAATTTTCATTTTTCATTTTTTATTTTTAATTTTTAATTTTTAATTTTTCGTTTTTTTTTATTTTTCATTTTTCATTTTTCATTTTTAATTTTTTTTTATTAATTTTTTATTTTTAATATTCAATTTTTTTTAGATTTCATTTTTTCATTATTCATTTTTCATGTTGCGTTTTTCGTTTTTCATGTTTTATTTTTCATTTTACATTTTTCACTTTCAAACAGGTTATTACATATCGTAATTTTTTCACCAATACAATCATAAGTCACACCGATTTTGTCTTACGCTCACATGTTACGCTGTTTTTGTGATTGTATTGTGAAATAGAACTTTACCCTCATGAGCGTATAGATGTTTACACATTAGTAATAGGAACAGTGATATGTAAGACCAAAATAAAGATGAGAAAAGAAGTAAAATGCCCTCAAATTGGCGGTAGGTAATGGAATTTATTGTCGTATTGTAAAGTACAAAAACAAATTTACCAAGAAAAAAGTTTTCTTCCAAGAATACTTTGTCTGTGCTAATTAATAAGGATATTGTGTCATTTCGATAAGAAAAAATAAAATTATAGTTATTAAAAGTATTCTTTGTATGCAAAAAATTAAGAATGTGTTATTAGTACATATTTAAATTAAATGTTTTTAATTAAATTAAATATTTGTTTGATGTGTACGCGCAGGGGGTAAAAATCTATTTCACAATACAATCACAAAAACAGCGTAAGATGTAAGACGTAAGACTATATCGGTGTGACTTAAGATTACATTGGTGAAAATATTATGACATGTAATAACTTTTGGTCTCTGTTTCTGCAGTATATTTATTTCTTCACATTTATAAACATTTATAATTAATTTCCTAAATCAGTTATAAGTATTCTTAACGTTTTAATTTATTCCATATAAATAACTCAACTATCACTGCATTTAATATTAATGCTAATCAAACATAGATAAAAAATAAATAAAAATGAAAAATAAACGACTTACAGTAAAAAGGAAGTGTTTGGAGATAAAATGGAGGGACAATTCATTGGAAAGGGTTTGGAGAAAAAATGAAGGCACGATTTCATTAGGAAGTGTTTGGAGATAAAATGAGGGAGCGAATAGCGTTATAAAAACGTTTTGAAATATGAAAAATTAAAAATGAAAAGTAAAAAATGAAAAATGAGAAATGAGCAATAAAAAATGAAAAATCAAAAATGAAAAATGAAAAATGGAAAATGAAAAATAAAAAATGAAAATGAAAATGAAAATGAGAAATGAAAATGAGAAATGAGAAATGAAAATGAAAATTGAAAAATAAAACATGAAAAATAGAAAATGAAAAATATAAAATGAAAAAAAAAAATTAAAAATTAAAAATGAAAAATTTTAAATGAAAAACAAAAAATGGAAAATAAAAAATTAAAAATAAAAAATGCAAGATGAAAAATAAAAACTGAAAAATGAAAATTGAAAAATAAAAAATAAAAAATTAAAAATAAAAAATGGAAAATAAAAAATTAAAAATGAAAAACGAAAAATAAAAAATTAAAAATTAACCAGTTGAAATAATTATAAATATTTTTATATTAGCAGAGCCCCTGCAGCTGATACATAGATGACGCTTTTTGTCTGATTTAAAAAAAGTGCCACAAAAGCATCTTTAATTACTAGGTGTTTACACATCTACCCTGTGATCGGACTCACATGATTTTTTTTTCATCTACAAGATCTAAGGACAGCGATTCTGTGACTCGATAAAATCATAGATATTTGTTTAACGCAGGAAATTTTTTTAGAATAGTGTCAAAGACACTATGATTTTCAAAAATAATGGTAGACAATGCTGTTAAATGGGAACGGAAGTAGAAAACAAAAAATAACACCTACAGTGTGAAAAAAAAAATCCATTTACCACTTCTAAACAGATAACAAAAGACTAAAATATTGACACATCAATAATACGCTTAATACATATTCGTGGAAACCTGAAAGTTCTAAGCTCTAGAAAAGTGCCCAAGTTGTCTAAGAAGATCGTACTACAAAGATTAAAAATGGGTGAAAAGCATGTCAACTGGCCTAAAGGAAAATGGCATAATATTCTTTGATCTGACGAAACCAAAATTAATATTTTCAACTCAGAGCGAGCTGAAGAAGAACTGCTAATACAGCATAAGGCCCCAAGTTTACTGTTAAAATAATTAAACAATGCGGTGGTAACATAAAATGTTGCCGGACAGCTACATCTCATACAGGGCATTATGAAAGCAACAGTTTATGATGAAATTCCTGAAAGCAATATGCTATCGTACGCTAAAGACAAAATGCCGCTTAAATTCATTTTCCAACAGGCAAATGATTCCATGGTTGTATGGGTACCACAATCGCCGCATCTAAATCCAATAGACAATTTGTGGAATGTAGTAAAGACGTCGATTAGAGGAAAGTATCCAACCAACTATGATGAGATTTGGTAACTTATTACGTGGTTCATGGAACGCGTTACCGGTATCAGTCTGCCAAAACTTGGTTAACTGGATGCAGTCTTGAGCAATAAAGGATCCTCAGCAAAGTATTAGACAAAGAATAAATGTATGGAAATAGCAAATAGAGCAAATATGCTTTGTTTTCTCTTTTAATTTTTATTTCGTTCGAAAATCGGAAGTGCCCTTAATTTTCCCCTTGAAAAATATATATTTCTATATAAAATATTAAATTATTCATAATGACGTTATAATGTGGGTTAACTATCAATGGTAGTTATTTGATTAGATTTAAAGAAAACAATTAATTCTGTTAACTAGCGCCAATACTCTCAGTTTACTTGCTTTTGCAAGAAATGTCCCTATTGTTTGTAACATAACTATGTATCTATTTGAATTTATTACTTCTTCCACAGAGAGGAAATTTGACTTCAGGGAATGGAAGGCCTAGACAAAATTCCTCGTTTTTCATTCTGAAAGAATTTCTGAGTGCAATAGTCGTAGAAGAAATTAAAGAAAAAAGATATATTCAATACCAATTCTTGATCGACTTTGGCTTATTTTAACGATTTCGATTAAATTCAGTGGAACGTTAAACTTTTATACCCCCAACTTATCGTCAGAAATGATACACTTCATGAAAATCATTTCAAGTTTCAACATGTCTTCTTCCGACGATTTTTTTTAAGATTACACCTGATGTCTACTTTTAAAATATACAACTGATGTTCAAAGTGCACATATATCGAATAGTATAGTAAATCAATTAATAAAATGTACACGCCTGAAAATTAACTAGACATAAATATAATGATTCCCAAAATATTTTGATGAATGCGATAACCAAACATGAGCTAAATCTAAAAATTATATCTTTCATGAATAAAAAAAAAAATAGTTGATTTATCTTATGTCTCTTTTTTAATTTTTAGAGACGGACGGACGGACATTGTTAAATCGACTCAAAAAGTGATTCTGATAGATCGGTATAATAAAAGATGGGTCTAGGTCAAATATTTTTGGTAGTTACAAAGAGCAGCACAAAGTCATTATACCCAAACCACATAGTGGTATAGGGTATAAAAGCTCTATAAATTGCAAATACAAGAAAAAAAAATACAAAAAATTTGCTTTCCAGAAAAATAACTGATTCTTCAAATGATAATTTAAACACAAAAAATCTTATACAAATGCATTATAACGGTTTTTTTTTTCTTTTTGTTTGTAGTCATGTATGAAATTTTTAATTAATTTTTTGGTTCAACAGAATATAAGCACCTTTTCATTGTTCTATATTGATAATTGATTTTATTGTAATAATTTCTTTTAAATATTAATTTAATAATGCATAAATTTACCGTTAATCACAATAACTTCCTGATTTTAAATAGTCGAGAGATATTTCACCCCATGCAGCTTTTATTCTATTAATTAGTTTATCTTTGGCTTCGTACTGCTTTCCTTCCACGTATACCTTACGGGTTAGGCAACCCTAAGCATTGTCTATAATGTTAACGTCTCACAGTGGCGCCCGTATAGCAAACGAGGTTGCAAAAATCAAAATTTTCATGTGCGCCGACGTAGTTTTGAATAAACCCAGGTTATAGGAAACTTTTCAACGATTTCAAATATGCTACTCTTAATAATATCACATTTTTAGTTTAGAAGATATAACCGTTTATAGTTGACCGACTTTCGGTTTTCAAAAAAACACACAACTTTTAGTCAATTTGTTGCGATTTCAGGTGTAATATCACGAAAAATAGGTAACGAATCGCCTTATTTTTTATTTGTATTGATTGATGTATTTATTATATGTATAATGATAAAAAAAATTAACTGTTTGCTCTGTGTTTCTCCTGGTAAATCACTATTTAAAAACTATCCGTTTTTCACTATTTTTCAACTTTGACGGAAAATAAAAAAAATCTATATTTTTCTATATTTGCCATATTTGCAAAACATGTTCTCTGATAATTTCTTTACATAATTCAAAAGGTTTTATCTGCCCGTGCGTGCCCGGGCAGACATGGTTGCAGAAATTGTATGGCGTGCATCCCTTACATGTTTTGACTGACAGTAGTTTGATCTAATAGTTTAAAAATTGTATTTCAAGTCGGTTGTCTACCTGTGAGCCTCTGCCAAAGTCTACTCCCAATATTCTGTTACAGACACAGGATGCACAAAAAACTACTCATTGAAATTCGCAGGTACGCACCTCACTTAAAAATTACTTTGGAGTACAAATGGTCAAGAACAATATTGACTTATGGTCCCTCCAGGTAGGCACAAATCTTATTTAGACACGAGCATAATATCAAAATTGCATAATTCAGCCTAAATCCATATGTATGCAGGGAACAGGTAAATTTTTAGGCATGGTAGCATAAGCCTATATATTGCAAAATAAGCATAATGAAAACATGAAAACTGAAAACATGGCGTTGAAAAATTTAAAATTATTTGAACTGTTTAGAAGGTCAACCACACCAAAGTTTTTCACGGAAGCTGCTTTAGAAGAACTTGATAGCTTATACGGAAATATTGAGCGAAATTATAAAAAATAATTTTTATCTGATGTATGCAAATATTAAGGCAAAATGGGTGAAATCTAATCGAACCATTCAGAACTTCAACTCCAAATACGAGGACTGGCTTAATGAAGACACCATCCTGGATATATTGGCAGTAGATAAACCCACCACATCAACCAGAGGAGCAAAAGGAAGGCCAAAAAAAAAAGTGTTGAGGAGTGTTCAATTTTCACAAGAAAGAGGAAACTTGCCGATGCCACCAATGACTTGACCACGAAGCATTTATCGGACGCGCTGTCTATTAAATATACAAAGGATAGTGAAAAAGTTAGGTCGCAGATTACAAAATCTGTTGCTGATGCAAGCCCAGTGTGACTAAAAAGGATTAAGGAAAGCATTCCCACGCCCACAAACGCACACATTAAAAAGTATGGTTCCGAAGAAGCCTTGGCCTTGTTTATGGACTTACAACTTTCCAAAGAAAAATATGAGATACTACGGGCATCCTTGATGCGACACGGGGCTGACGTTTTACCAGGATACAAGCATATTACGCAAGACAAAATAAATTCACGACCACTGCATACGGAGCTTACGGAAGTCTCTGTGAAAGCCAATCTGAAGGATCTCATGGGCCGTATAGCAAAACGGTTGTTGGAGAGTCTTCCTAAAAATGAGGTGAAAATTCTTCCTGAGAAACTGACATTGATCAGCAAATGGGGCTGCGATGGATCATCCGGACAAAGCGTTTATAAGCAAAGGATATCTTCCGATGACGCTACAATATCGGACGGAAATATGTTTATGGCATCTGTTGTTCCTTTGCGGCTAAAATCTGATGTTTCCCTACACTGGAAAAATCCACGTCCGTCATCAGTGCATTATTGCCGACCAATAATGTTTCAGTTTGCAAGGGAATCGGCAGAACTCATAAGGACCACGGTGAAGGACATTGAAGAACAAATAAGCAAGATTAAGCCTACAAAGCTGCAAATTGGAGAAGGAAAATATATTGAATGCAATTACGAGTTCCACCTGACCATGGCTGACGGAAAAGTCGTAAACGAACTGACAGGATCAACCTCAACATTGTCATGCCCGATTTGCAAAAAGAGTCAGCAGAACTTTGGTAATTTAAACGATTCTACAAACGAGGAGAATTGCTAATATGGAATGTCACCATAGCACGGAAGGATAAGTTATATGGAGTTCTTGCTAAAACTGGCGTATACCCTACCACAAGAGGAGGAAAACTTCGATGAAAATACATCAATAAAGGATAAGGAAAATATCAGAAAGTAGCAAATACAGGATGCTTTTTTTAAACAAGTTGGACTAAAAGTAGACTGTCCCAAGCACGGATACGGTAACTCAAATGATGGAAACACTTCTAGGAGATTTTTTGAAAATGATGAGGCAGTAACTAGATTCACTGGAATTGAGAATCAAATCGTGATAAGATTGGGAACGATCTTGAATGTTTTAAACTGCAAAGAAAATGTCAATTCTACAAAATATGGAGAATATGCATCGAAAACTGCATCTCTTTTAGCAGAAATGTATCCACAGAAGAAGTTGACCCCGACCGTCCATAAAATATTGGCGCATGGCAAAGATATAATTGAGTACCAGTCTTTGCCAATTGGAGAGCTTTCTGAAGAAGAACAGGAGTCTCTTAACAAATTTTATAAAAAATATAGATTGCAGAACACATTCAAAGCATCAAGGGTAAGGCAAAATGAGGACCTCTTCAACATGTTGGCAGCATCTTCCGATCCACTTATTTCTTCCCTGCGGCATGTGAAGTCACAAATAGAGTTTGAAAATAATTATAGTTTAGAAATGATTAGTCTTTTAGATATACCTTCTCTTACGAATTGTGATGAATATTTTACAGAAAATTGAAAAAATAAATTTAAAAAAGAAGTAATTTTTTTTTAATTTGTTGGGTAATAATTTAAAACATAAAACCCTAAAGAAAAAAAAATAAAAACAATCTAAAAATGTAAAAATAATTTTTTTAGTTACCATAAAATTGATTTCTCTACTAATTTTAACTTTGATAACCCATAAGTAGGCCCCTACAAAGCGTAGCACCCTTTCGAAACACTCATTTCATAGGCTGAACAGTTATCTATCATATGCTGTTTAAACTGTTCAATTATGTTATTCGGTTCAAAAGATATGATTTTTGCAACGAAAAAACGCAAATGGCACCACTGTGCGTCGGGCGAGTAGGGCGGCGAAATTAAGGTTTCACTGTTTTGGCTGGCAGTCCATAATTTTGCTACACGTGGCTTATGTATAGGTGCGTTATCATGTCGATAAATCCACTCTAGTGGTCCAAAAATATCTTTTATCTTAGTTAAAATCTGTTCCAATAAATTTTTGCATTTATTTCCAATCATTGGGCTACTTTGAACAACAACGTCAATAGTGCCGTAGTATAAAACTGCAGCCCATATCATAAGGCCCCCTCTTTGCCGTGATGGTGATTCAGAAATTTTTCCTCTTTACGGATATCGTGAAAATAAAAGCTGTAGCCATCGGAACCGTCCATATCAATTTTTTTGTATCCGAAAAAATTATTTTTCGCCAATCATTATTACTTAATTGTCTTTGAACATCCCATGTCATATGATTTTTGGTAAATTGAAGGCATTCTTGTTGACAAGTTGCATCTAATGGAGGTTTTTTCCTTCAGTTTTCTGAGCTGTAAATGTTCACTGCTTAAAATAGCGCAACGAATTTTTGATTTATTTGCATATACTCCCGCTAAATGCTTGATTTTAGACGTATATTGGGCTAAATTTGAGGCAGTTCGAAGAATTTTTCGCTTGTCCTGTAGTGTTAGCGCTGTGTAAGTAAGTACCTTTTTTGTAATTTTTATGTTTCACGATGTTTTATGTAATTCATTACCACATTATGACTTTGACCGATTTTTCTAGCTATTTGGCGATAAGAATATTTTTCAGTTTTCGGAAATTCCGACGAATTTAAATCACTTTGCTACGCATTTTATTAAGTTTTAGTTTTATTTGTATTTATTAGAACCGCCTACTGACTTAAGTTACAAATGCTTGTGGTTCTATTCTGTTGACCCAAAAAAAAAGAAGAATTTTATACTTGAATACAAACTAAGAGCGACAAGAACCGTTATAATGCATTTTCATAAGATTTTTTGTGTTTAAATTATCATCGCATCAGTTATTTTTCTGCAAAGCAAAATTATTTTACTTTTTCCAGTTTCACCATTTTCAACAGTAGCCGTCCGACGCACAGTGGACCATATATTGAGAAGGCGGCCAAAAATCATTTTTTTTTGTTACCGATTTTAAAGTTATGTTATTCGTTTGAAAGTAAATACTAGTAAACCTCGGCAGCCAAAAAATTGCAACTCTATCTCAACTATATCACAGCAAACAGGGTCTTCGAAAATGGGCTTTCTCAGTATTTTGCTAAAATTAAAAATTTCTTTGTAAATTTTTATTTTTGAATGACTGTAACTTTTTTGATTTAAAAGATTTTGAAGTAAAATTAATTATGTATAATTTTGTGGCTTCCATACTATTAATGTTAAAAATTTAAAATCACTGAGTCATTAAGAAATTTAAAAAAAAAATTTTTTAAAAAAGGTCAAAATTTTCCGAAAATCTCCTACTTAATAGAGCATAACTCCTGCCAGTCAAAAGCAGTCAGAAAACATCTTGCACTCTTCTATAGTCCGAACCCTCCCCTGTACTCCCACACCCCATTATATACCCACCAGTTTCCGCCCGTGTGCACCAGAACAATTTTTCTGACCCAAGGTTAGATATTTTCTGCAAAATTTATGAATACAAAAGTTGTCCACTATGTGGTTAGGATATATTAAGTTTGAGGTGATGTTTGTAACTGCCAAAAATATTGGACCTTTATCCATCTTTTATTATACGGATCGACTCAAAAACACTTTCTGAGTCGATTAAACGATATCCGTCCGTCCGTCTGAGTGTTATGAATACAAAAGTTGGTTGTACCGGTGCACCGCGGTGTATTTTTTTGCGTGTCGGTAGAGTTGTCAGGAGTTATTATATACTTATAAAAAAGGGTTGAGATATAATGCGCTTAATTGTTACAGGTACATTGGCATAGGTATCTTTCAAAATCATTAATAGTCTGAATTAGAGTTATATAGCTTAAATATCTAACAAAATGGGAAAAAATTTAAATAACAGGTAAATGGTAAAAAAAAAACTATTGAGACATAGCCCTTTAAGATATGAGCAGGTATGCTTCACCTTTTAAAAGGGGTTAGGGTGTGGGTTTTTTATGCTTCTAAAAGTGATAATAAAAGATAAAAATTTGTAAATGGTAAAAAAAAACTATTGCGACATAGCCCTTTAAGATATGAGCAGGTATGCTTCACCTTTTGAAAGGGTTAGGGTGTGGGTTTGCTAAAAGTGGGTTTTCTAAAAGTGGTAATAAAAGATAAAAAATTTTATTTTACATAATTGCAAAAAAGAGTATTTGTAGTAATGTTTCCACAATTATTATTCATTACAATTTGTGCAATGGCTAAGTACTGTTACAGAGATCTGGCAGATATTTATTTTCAACGAAATGATGTAGACGATATAATTTTGCACATATTGAGCAACGACTTCTTTAAGAATTGTAACCTAGAAAACATTGAAATGCACAAAGGAAAAATTACTAATTTTGCATCGAATTTGAAAAGACGGTACATTGAATGCTCTCATAGCAAGGCAAAGATGTACAAACGTTACCAAGACTGGTTAATAAAGGAACTTATATTTGAGAGTGCATCTACAACTGCCAACGAAAGTGGAAAAAGGATCGACGAGCAAAACCAATTGACGGATGTAGTGAAAGATCTCGAAGGCGCAAGCTGGAGAATATCAATGAAGAAATTTCTCAAAGAATTATTAAGGATTCATTTTTGCACCAAATTCAACAAACCCAAACTAAAAAAAATAAAATTGAAATAATTGAAAAAATAGTAGAAGCGAGCCCAAGGCGCACAAAGAGGATTTTGAAAAGCATTCCTACACCAATTGAAGATAAGAAATTTACGCAGGAAGAAGCGTTCGCCCTATTTTTGGATTTGAAATTGACCAAAAATCAATATAAGGAATTGCGGAAGCGAACCAATGAAAAGAATTGTGAGGTTTTTCCACAGTATCGAGATTTAGTTTCTGCCAAAAAAGAATGCTTACCTTCACAATCTGCTATTAGTGTCACTTCAACATCAGCAGAAATAAAATTGCAAGATCTCCTTGAACATACTGCAGAACGATTGCTAAATACGCTTGATACTGATCATATAAAAAAAATTGGTAATGGCAGCATAACTTTAATTTCTAAATGGGGATGTGATCGGTCCTCTGGTCAGAAACAATACAAGCAATTTAATGCCGAAAATTCATCAGATGCTTATTTATTTATGGTATCTTTCGTTCCATTGCGCTTAACAAAAAGGTATAGAGTCTTAGAGCCGTCAACTAGTAGAGCAACAGAAATTGATACATCGAAAAATGAAATTCCTTCTTCAACAAAGTATTGCAGACCAATAAAATTTGCATTCAAAAAGGAAACCAAAGATGTCATAACTGAAGAAGTTCAAAAAATAAAAGATCAAATTAAGGAACTTCAACCAGTAATATTTAAATTTGATGACCAAGACATTGAAGTACATTTTAAAATGTGTCTCACAATGATTGATGGAAAAGTTGCACAAGCTTTAACTGTAACAAAGTCAACATCAAGCTGCATTATATGTCAAAAGACATCAAGTCAATTAAGCCAACCCCCACCAGAAGACGATAGTTTTAAGGAAGCCTACGAATTTGGAATGTCCCCTCTTCATGCTAGAATACGTTTCATGGAGCATATTCTTAAATTGGGTTCTGATTTGGAATTGGGTCCGTTAGGCGAAAAAGTGAGAAAAAACAAAGAAAATTAAGAAAAAAGAAAGCAAAAAAAAAAAACAAATTTAACAAAAATATCTACAGGTTAGGCCTCGTAATCGACCAACCAAAACAAGCGGAAGGAAACACAAATGATGGAAATACTGCAAGGAGATTTTTTCCGATCCGGAAACTGCAGAATCTATCACAGGTGTAGATCATGAATTAGTAAGACGATTCAAAATCATATTACAAGTTCTAGCATGCAGCAGAAAGGTAAATGCAAAAAAATTTGGAGAGTACGCCTATAAAGCAGCTATACTTTATAATGAACAATACTCTTGGTGATATATGCCATCCACAGTTCATAAAATTTTGTACCATGGGGAACAAATAATTCAAAACATTATGCTACCAATAGGAGATCTATCTGAAGAAGCGCAAGAAAAAAGGAACAAAGACTACAGATCCTTTCGTGAGCACAACACAAGAAAAATGTCCTAATGAAGACCTTATTACTATTTTGTTGTGCATTTCAGATCCATATATGTCTAACATTTGACAAAAATGGAAAACTACCTCTTATATACATAGACACAGACTACAGATTCTTTCGCGAGCACAACACAAGGAAAATGTCCAGATGTTGTACTAATGAAGACCTTATCACTATTTTGTTGTGCACTTCAGATCCATATATGTCCAACATTCGACAAAAATGGGAAACAACCTCTATTGAACTAGACGAAGAAGCTAAACAACTTCCAGAAGATGAAAATCAAGGCTATTTAGAAGAAATTTTTACTAAAATTGGTTGATTTAAAGTATTTTTTCATTACACTAACAATAAGTTACACTTTTTTTTATATAGTTAAAAAATTTTCTTGATTTAAAAATTTATATATTTTGTAAATTTACAATAAAAATTGTTATATTTCATAAATTTACCATAAAAATTGATATAGAAATATTTGAAAAGATAATAAAAAAAAATTTAACTAAAGCAAAAACATACGAGTTTTTCATTGAAACTTCTATATCTTGAACCAATATAAGGTAACTTTAACGTTCGCTGCTTAATAAATTATATTTTAACTCGGGATCTTTCAAAAAAAAAAAAAAACAACCTTTGGCCCTTGTGCACATTAGGACTAAAAAGTTTACGGGGGCCAAAGTTTGGCATTTTCTGAAAAAATTAACTTAAAAAATTGTCAAAAAGTATTAGTTGTAAAATTAACTAAAAAAATAAGACATTATATTAAAAAAAACCTTTTTTTACCATTTAATACTTCACTTTTGTACTAAAATTCAACTACAAATGAAAATGTATTTTAAACCCTCCGTAACTTTTTTTTATTTTCGGTCGAGAATTACGTTTTATAGCAAAACTTAAAGGCTAAAGTCTCACCTACCAAACCGCATAACAAAATTCCAATCCAATCAAAAGTTATAGATTTGTGACCGCCTTCTCGTCAAATGGTCAACTGTGCGACGGTGGAATAAAGCTTATATACCAAATTTCATCAAAATATATTCATATTTACGAGCCGTAGTTTGATTAAAAGGTTTACATGGACACACAGTTGGACGGACAGACGGCCGGGATAAACTGACTCAAAAAGTAATTCTGAGTCGATCGCAATACTAAACGATAGTTCTAGTTAACATATTTTTGTAGTTATTAACATCAGCACAAACTAATTATACTAGGATATAAATAGACTTATAATCTATTTTCGTATTTATAACCGAAAGATGAATTGAATTATGTTAGAGATAGTGAAAAGATTAACCCAACCTACTTGCTGTCTTATTTTGGAAAAATCACTTAAAAATTGTAATTTTTGTGAAATAAAATAAAATAAAAAGTGAAGTATTGCCATCCCAATTTTTTTTTAAATTTCTTTAAAATTGTAAAGCTCGTATATGTATAATGTGCATTAAAGCAACCTGTATGTTTGGGTATGTGGATTCCTTTCGATATTGTTTTTTTTTTTTTAACAATTATGGCGTTTGCTTTTCTGGTAAAAATGTTACACGTTTTTCCCATTTAACAATTTTTATTTTCTTTTTGTGTTCTTTTCTAAAAAAAAATGTCAACCTTGCGAAAGTGTAACATGTTCTTTTCTAAAAATGTCGCACTAAAAAATGTGAAAATGGTGACATATGTGTTGTTTATAAATGTGTATTTGTGTGAAGAAACAAAAAAAAAAAAAAAAAAAAAAATAAAAATAAATAAATAATAATATTGATATGGACAACATGAATGTCCATTTATATTAACTAGCAGATTCAGCACTCGAAAATCGACTACAATTTCTAGGCAGCTTTATTTTCCAACTTCGCCAATTAACAAACCAACACTTTTATGGTTTATTATTACTGTGAATGAAGATAACAAACTCATTAACAAACACATTAACAAATTTAATAAAACACACATAGCAAATGTATAATTTTATGTATATGTTAGTAGCAACTTTAAATCTAATATACTCAAAATAAAGGAAAATAGAAATACCGGTCACAAGAAATCGCCTAGCTTATTAATATTATAGATTTTTTTCTTTTTTGGTGTCCAAGAATGAAAACGTCAACTATATCAGCTGTTCACTAAAAAATGTTGCAAAGTTTTATTTTATGTTTTATTCTGAACTAAAAAAATAACTTTTTTTTTTTGAAAATGCTATTAAAAAAAAACTGTTGGATATTATCTCAAATTTCTTTTTTTATTTGAAAGTACAATCTTTCCGGTTAATAATGGAAAATAATTTCATTCAAATGGCTGCCTCGGCTGGCCATGCAGTAGCCTACGCGATCGGTCCAATTTTTAAGCACATTATCGATTGTGTGCAGCTGTATTTCACCAATGGCTTCACGAATATTGTCCTTTAAAGCGTCAATTGTCTCTGGCTTGTTGGCGTAACACTTATCTTTGAGGGCACCCCACAAATAATAGTCCAACGGTGTCAAATCGCAGCTCCGAGGTGGCCAAACGACATCAGCTCTGCGGCTGATAATGCGTTCTTCAAAAACAGGGCGCAAAACATCGAGTGTAGCTTCGGCTGTGTGGCACGTAGCGCCGTCCTGTTGAAACCAAATGTTGCCAATATCCTCCTCTTCAATTTTTGTGAACAAAAATTCGTTCAACATGGCCCGATAACGATCGCCATTGACTGTAACGGCCACTCCTTGCTCATTTTCGAAGAAAAATGGCCCAATTATGTCTCTGGACCAAAATCCGCACCAAACAGTGACTCGTTTTGGGTGTACCGGCTTTTCAATGTATGCGTTCGGGTTTTCTGTGCCCCAAATGCGACAATTTTGCTTGTTTACATACCCGCCAAGATCAAAATGAGCTTCATCTGAAAAGATGATTTTTTTTTTTTTTGGCAAAATCGGCATCTTCTGTAAGTCGATCGCAGGCCCACTTAGCGAAGCGAAAACGCATTGGATGGTCAGTTGGCTTCAACTCCTGAACCAATTGGACTTTGTATGGCGTCATACCAAGGTCTTTATGCAAAATTCGTCTCAATGATGCCTCCGAAATGTTCAATTCTTGAGAACGACGGTGAATTGATGTTGATGGCGCATCACGCACAATTTCTGCCACAGCAGCAATATTTTCGATGGGTATGACAGTTTCTTCCACTTTTTTTTCACAAGATAATGAACATACGGAGCTGACGGTGCTTCTCTTCTTCCAAAATCCGTACGCAATTTTCGCACACATTCTGCAACATTACCATGATTTTCAAAGTAATGTCGCAATATTTCCCAGCGTTGTTCAAGCGTATATACAATCATATTCGTTCAGCGGAAGGATAAAACTAATTATCTGTCAAATCAAACATGAGCTAAGTGTTACCATTCACGAAATAAGCACTAGTTGAAAAAAAAAAGTTAGATGGCGGACCCTTTAGATAAGGCAAACATTATAAAAACGATAAATTATAAAGTCTAAAATTTTTCTTTTTCAGAAAAGAAAACCGTTATTCTTTATTGTTTGGAAAATGTCTTTAAATTTTTATTTAAAATTAATACATTAGAAATAAAATAATTTTTAACGTCTTTATTTTTAATGTGTTTACTACACTTGTGAAGTGTTTCAAATGAAAGTGACAACCAAAAAAAAAAAAAAAAAAAAATCTAAATTTCTTAGTGTCGACTAAATTAGGCCATATAAGCAACCGAATTTATGGTTGTTCGGAAAATATAATTCAGTATTCACAACATAATAATGTTGTGAATACCAAAATTCTAATTATTATATTTTCTGTATGTATATGTTTTCTGAAAATTGTTTTTTGCTAAAGTATTTTAAAATAACACTTTAAATGTCCTGCGTTCCTTACTATCTGCCCTCGTATTAGATATATGTAAGTAGCACTCTGAAGTAATTTTATACATTTGTGTTGTTGAAAAATCAGCTAACACATTCATTTTAAATATAGTGGCCTGAGATTTGAAACTTTTTTTTTTTTAAAAATTGCTGCTTGGAATTTTTGCCACTAAAGGGTAGACAAGTAAATTGTTTTGGCAACTTTTTCATGCATTTGTTAAAGCTCAACGCACTCTAATCGATGTATATGCACGATTTCATAAAAATTTTTTCAATTCCTTTCCTGTTGAAATTATTGCAAATAACAACAAAAAAAACAAAAAATATGAAATAGAAGCAATACATCTTGTGCGCTTTATATAAAATAAAATGTTGTTGTCATTCGCTTAGTTGTCCATAAAAATACAAAATACATCAAAGTCATGACAAAAGCCATAAAAAAAGTTTATGTGTAAACGAAATAAATAAAATGACTTTTGTTTTTTAGTACCACCAGGATTTGCAATACCCTACAATTATTACATAATCTTAGTTTTAACAATGTTAACAGTCATTGTAGTATGATTTTTAATAGCGAGCCTAACTATTTCACATAAATACCGATCTAGAGTACTTCATAGTACTTATCAAACGTTGTTGTACTCGTACTTACTTTAAAAGTATTTACAAAAAGTGACGCAAGTGCAAGAAAGTTAGGAAAAAATTTTAAATTATATGTACACAATCCTAAGTGAGTTTTTTTTCCATATAGGATTTATAGTTGCTGTCTTTGTAAAGCAAAAATAATGGCTACTTTAAATTCCATTTGTTTAAATAAAAATTCTACAAATACAAACAAGGAAGACACAAAATTGTCCACTTGTTACCTTTATAAAAGACAATATTTAACAAACTCACACACACACAAACACATGAACAAAGGCATGTTATGAAATGGTATGAAAAATATTGTGATCCAGTTGACAAATAAATTCAAAGGTCTGAAGTGTTAGGAGTACAACAAAAAAAAAAAAATGGTAATAATAAAAAAATAGAAAATTTAAATTTCCGTTAAACGAAACTCATTTATTACAAGCTCTTATTCAGTACACATTAAAGCCAGAATCGCATAATTTGTTTAAGAGACTCTCTGTCTTATGTGAAACATTTATGCTTACTGGGTTATAGTTAAAAAGTGATGTGTTTTTTTATTGTATTCTACAATTTTTTTTCCCTACTTGTTTTTTGCGGCTGTTTGTTGTGGTTGCTCATGCTTTAACACCCTTATAAGAAAACCTTGATTGATAACTACTGGCAGCAGTTTACGTTAATGTCTGTTTAGTTGGCAGTGTTTTCTCTTGTTCTTTTTAGTTGCAAGCATATACAAGAAAATGATAAATGTCTTGTAATGACTATACATTACAAATTTTCATTTGAGCATTTCTTTTAAACTTTTTAGCAGTAATGTAAACTTAAGTAAATACACTTATATTGAGATATATAAAATTCTTGTTAAAAAACAATAAAAATAAAATTTTTGAAGTATAATACTTTTGATATATATTAATGTATTTGGTCCTTCTTATATTTCTTGCCAATGTCTAATATATTATTTATTGTTTTTTTATGATTTTGAATTACTGCTACTTTTAACTTGTCCATTTTTCAAAATTTATATATCCTTGTTATGTTTAATGATTGATTTATTACAAGTGTGTGTTCCTAATGTCACTTTATGTCTAATTGGTTCTTAATTATGTTAACACTTAGTAAAGGACATGATTTCAAGTGTATATATGTATGAATTTTGTTTGTTTAGAAATCAGTTACTATGTAAGTATATTAAATTTACAAGAAATTTAGTAGCTTCTATTTTTATACTACACATAACTCTGGCTTAATATCTATAATATTAATAGGTAAGGTGATTTCTTGTGACCAATGATTTATTTATTTTTTTATTTATTGTGCTTTCCTATACAACAAGAAAAACTATTCTTATAATTACAGTACAGCATTAATTAATTATAAGGGTACAGTGTGCTGATGTAAATAAAATTAATTAAATATATTAATTATTTATGAAATAAAATAACAAAAGAAGATAAAAAATACAAAAATTTCAAAGACTTAACTATGAAAAATATTAAAAAATTTAATTTTTTTAAAAGTTTTGCGTTACTTGTTAGTTGATAAGTTTGTGGTGGTGCATTCCAAAGACGAACTCCGTGCACAAAGAATTGCTGAATTATGAGCTTTCTTCCTCTATCAGATCCGACAATTGCAATTTCTCGAATAAATAGCTAGTTTTTTTTTTGTGTAAATAATTTTGTGTATAAAAATTAAAACTCTAATTTTTAAAAGATTTTTAAACAGACATACCAAATAGCCTTACGGAGAAGGGCGTAATGTGAGAATATGTTCTTAAACCAAAAACATAACGAATAATATTATTATATGCAACATTGAGTGGACTTTTGCTCTAGGAATTTCACAGCCACACAGTGGCCGAAAATCGTTTTTCATTGGCCAAAATTCTGTAACTTTTAAACCGATCAAAATATTTTAGTATTTTTTTTTTAGTGGATAGATATTTAGTTGAGCTTAAGTCAGTTTTAATTTCATTAAAATTGATTAAGTACTTTTTAAGAAATTCTGGGTAAAAATTGAACTTTTAATATTTTTGTTAACTTTTAGCGAGAAATATGGGTTTTATTAATTTTTTTTTTATTAAAAAATGTCATATTAGGATTTTAATAATAACTAGCTGTTTTTACCCGGTCTTGCCCGGGATGAAAAGGCCTTTGACTTGAAAAATGGTTCACTATGCTTACCAGGCGCTGAGTACTTAGTCCCCAATTAACAAATTCCCCAATAAATTGAACTTTCTCCCCAAAAATTAGTATGGGCAGTAAATTCATTTTTTATTTCAATTAAAAAGTTTTTGGTTTTTTAATTTAGAAGTTTTTTATAAGACGCTGCAGCAAAAATGCTTCAAAAATAAGGTGCGAAACCGCTTTAAGTTTTTTTTTTCAGTTTATTTATAAACATCAAATATAACGGAATGGGCCGCAAATGAAAGGAATCAAAACTTTTAAAAATTGAATTAATTCATTCAATAAGTGATCATCATTGAGCAGAGATGTCAAATTCAAGTTTCAGAAATGAAAGACTAATGCGACGTTTAATATTGTGTCGCAAGGTTTCTTTAAGCTACTGCTTATAGTATATGTGTGGCCTATTTTGATCAACAGGTAATTATTTCACATACGTAGATAAAATTTATCATACGACATTTCACTAAGCTGTGTTCCGCGAGCGAGTCGCGTCCGCTTCCGCGCGTTTGGCAGCCAGACCCGTGCTGCCGCGCAGTTGTTGTCAACTTATTTTAATCGCCAAAATATATTTTTCAGATCATTGCGATATTTTTGGTAAGCTGTGTTCCGCGAGCGCGTCGCGTCCGCATCCGTCGCGTCCGCGTTCGCGCGCCTCGCGCCACTTCCTCGCAGCTACTACCCGTGCTGCCGCTTAGTTCTCGTTAACTTATTTTAATTCCTAAAACATATTTTTTAGAGTATTGCGATAATTTAGCTGAGCTGTGTTCCGAGAGCGCGTCGCGTGCGCATCCGTCGCGTCTGAGTCAGCGGTCGCACGCCGCGCGTTTGGCAGCCACACCCGTGCTACCGCGCAGTTGCTGTCAACTTATTTTAATCGCCAAAATATATTTTTCAGATCATTGCGATATTTTAGCTGAGCTGTGTTCCGCGAGCGCGCCTCGCGCCGCTTCCTCGCAGCTACTACCCGTGCCTCCGCTTAGTTCTCGTTAACTTATTTTAATTCCTAAAACATATTTTTTTAGAGCATTGCGATATTTTAGCTGAGCTGTGTTCCGAAAGCGCGTCGCGTGCGCATCCGTCGCGTCCGAGTCCGCGGTCGATATTTTAGCTGAGCTGTGTTCCGCGAGCGCGTCGCGTCCGCGCGCCTCGCGCCGCTTCCTCGCAGCTACTACCCGTGCCTCCGCTTAGTTCTCGTTAACTTATTTTAATTCCTAAAACATATTTTGTAGAGCATTGCGATATTTTAGCAGAGCTGTGTTCCGAGAGCGCGTCGCGTCCGCACCCGTCGCGTCCGAGTCCGCGGTCGCACGCCGCGCGTTTGGCAACCAAACCTGTGCTGCCGCGCAGCTGTTATCAACTTATTTTGAAAAGAATACTCA
This sequence comes from Cordilura impudica, assembly GCA_963682025.1. Taxonomy (NCBI): domain Eukaryota; kingdom Metazoa; phylum Arthropoda; class Insecta; order Diptera; family Scathophagidae; genus Cordilura; species Cordilura impudica. The sequence continues at coordinate 135,413,113 of OY821517.1, forward strand.
TTTTAAATGCATTAATTGTTGGACATACATATATTGAGAGCAGTATGCAAATGTTTACTAAAATAAATATTTAACAAAATTCATTAAATAAAAATATGTAAAAATTTAAGAATGAATTTGGGGAGTAAGTTCATTTTTTATTGCGATTAAAAATAAATGGGGAATTTGTTCATTTCTTTTGGGTACCTTTTTTTAAGTTTGGGGAATTTGTTCACCGTGTAGTTATTTCCGTGTAACCCAAATTTCAGAGAAATCCATTGAAAAGTACAAATTTGTATAGGGAAGAAATATACCACACAACAAAATATGAATGTTGTAAGAAAATTGGGCGCAAAAGTAGGCGTGGTCGGTAAAAATCATATAGCGACCTTCCCTGGAATATGTACTAAATTTCGAAGAAAGCCATTGAAAAATAAAAGTTTTTATAGCAATCAAATAAAGAAACAAATAAAAGTAAAAAATAAGTTTTATATACATAGAAGTTGGCGCAAAGTAGGCGTGGCCTGTAAGAAGCATATGGTGACCTTCCCTGTAGTATAGAGATCGTGTGACCAAATTTTAGACATCCCTTGAAAAATAAAAATTTCTATAGTGAACAAATATACAAAAAACAGAAAATTAATTTTGTATAAAAAGCGGGCGTAGAAGTAGGCGTGACCGGCAAGAATCATATGGCGACCTCTCTGGAGTACAGAGATCGTGTGTAGCAAATTTCAGAGAAATCCGTTAAAAAAAGTGTGTAGCGAACAAATGTACCAAAAAACAGAATATGAATTGTATACAAAAAGTGGGCGTAATAGTTGGCGTGACCGGTACGAAGAATATGTCGACTTTCCCTGGAGGAGAGAGATCGTGTGTACCAAATTTCAGGAAATCGATTGAAAAATAAAAATTTGTATAGCGAACAAATATACCAAAAAACAAAATGAATTGTATACAAAAAGTGGGCGTTAAAGTAGGCGTGGCCGGTACGAAGCATTTGGCGACCTTAGGTGGAGTACAGAGGTCGTGTGTACCAAATTTCAGAGAATTCCGTTGAAAAATAAAAATTTGTATACCGAACAAATATACCAAAATACAGAAAATGAATTGTATATAAAAAGTGGGCGTTAAAGTAGGCGTGGTCGATAGAAAGTATATGGCGACCTTAGCTGGAGTACAGGGATCGTGTGTACCGAATTTCAGAGAAATCTGTTAACAAATAAAAATTTGTATAGTGAACAAATATGAATACAGCAGAAAATGAATTTTACATAAAAAGTGGGCGTAAAAGTAGGCGTGGCCGGTAAAAAGTATATGGCGACCTTTCCTGGGGTATAGAGATCGTGTGTACAAAATTTCAGGAAAATCCGTTGAAAAATAAAAATTTGTATAGCGGTCAAACAAACAAACAAACAAACAAACAGAAAATGAATTTTATATATATAGATTAAAAGCATTTTTTGTAATAATCGGATTTTTTTTTTTATGTTTACACTCAAAAAAAAAAAAAAAAAAAATTTTACACCGAAAAAAAGAAAAAAAATTTACTCTAAAAAAACAGTAAAATCAATTGCAAATTTTGGTATTAATACTGAAAAATTAAAAATTTTTGATGTCAAAGTTGCAAATTTTTTAAACTCCAAGAACATTTACACTAAAAAAACGTTAGTAATATTATTTAAAAGTCTTACTATTACCACAGGAAAATTTGTAATTTTTTGCTGTCAAATTTGTTAACTTTAGCAAAATAAATCTGCTGAACATTAGCATAATGACATATATATAGGGTTAAAGATGACACTTTCACCTTTCTCAGGGTGGTATACGTTCCTCGGTCCCTAGTAGTTCTATTCCACTGAAGTTCAAATTGGACAAATATATAGTAGTTGAATATATATTTCATAACACCCCTAATATTAAACGGTAGGGCTGTGACCATTTACATCAACTAAAAACTACAATCCTACCAACCTTGTAGAAAGGACCGCAGGTCATTATCGATGATAGCTTGCGATATTTTATTTTTGATAAAAAACAAAAAAAGTCAAATTTTTCTGAAATTAAAAAAAGCAGTAGTTTAACCTAATTTTTTGGCTACCTCAATGTGGATATATTAGCTACAAATAGGCGTTAAAGTTTTAAAAATCGGTGAAAAAAATTTGACTTTTGGCCAATGAAATCAAAATTTCAACCACAGTGAGCCGTACAAAAGTCCAGGAAAAATATACGCTTTTGCTAGTAGAATTCTTACTTTCAAAGGTGTGAAATTTTGTTTTGACCAACGAGATCTCAGTTTAGCGTAAATTTGCCCAATCACATTATTTATATGATTTGACCATGATAGAGAGCTAGATTTTTGGCAGATGGAACAATAAGAATCTTTTGACCGTTAATTGCAAAATCAGGTACCATGATACTTATCATCAGATATTTAGATTTTAATGGGGGTTCAAAAAGAGCTGATTGGTGGTAACCCAAAGATGGATATTATTTAAATCCTCTTCTAGTTTCCTTATATTGTGATTAATTGAAGCAGTCGACTGTTTAAATATAACTTTTAATTTTTTTAAATTGAACTTTTAATTTTTTTTGTTAACTTTTAGCGTGAAATATGGGTTTTATTATTTTTTTTTTTATTAAAAAATGTCATATTTGGATTTTAATAATAATTATAAGCATTTCTTGTAATAATCGGATTTTTTTATGCTTACACTAAAAAAAAAAATTTTTACACCTAAAACAAGAAAAAAAAATTTACACTAAAAAAAAAAAATAAAATCAATTGCAAATTTTGGTATTACTACTGAAAAATTAAAAAAATTTTTGATGTCAAATTTGTAAATTTTTTTACACTCCAAGAACATTTACACTAAAAAAACGTTAGTAATATTGTTCAAAAGTCTTACTATTACCACAGAAAAATTTATAATTTTTTGCTGTCAAATTTGTTAACTTTAGCAAAATAAATCTGCTGAACATTAGCATAATGACAGATATATAGGGTTAAAGATGACACTTTCACCTTTCTCAGCGCTGATTGGTGGTAGCCCAATGATGGATATTATTTAAATTCTCTTCTAGTTTCCTTATATTGTGATTAATTGAAGCAGTCGGACTGTTTAAATATAACTGCACGTCAACGGTGCACATATGAATTTTGCAATGGAGAACTTGTGAAGGCAGATCATTAGCACACAGAGAAAAAACGAAAGGCCCTAATATTGATCCCTGGGGCACTCTTCTATTAATATTCAAAGTTGATGGGATTTTATTTTTCACGTTAACCGATTGGGTACGATTTGTTCAACTGATTTCTCCCTCTTTTAATCAGACGTATCTTATTTGGAAGGTTTTTCTTTTTAGCTGTCCACCAGATTTGCGGATTTTAAAATTTTTAAATGCTCATTTAAAGTTGCTACTAACACATACATAACACTATAGAATCCCAGTTGGCAAAATCGTCGTAGACGACATTGTCGTTAACGATTCCTTAAAGACATTTTATAATTTGTCAGTAACGCCGATATAATGGATATTGTCGTTAACGTTAAGCTGGGACACAAATTACTTAGATAGTCGTGTATCACATCCCGTTGACGACAAATTCAGCGACAAGTATCTATATTGTCGTGTATCAAGGTCCGTTGACGACAATATGAGCGACAACGTCTTGTGTATGTCGTCCGTCGAACTTTGTTAACGACAAGTTAAGCGACAATGTCTATTAGTTGTTCGTGCAGATATTTAATAAAAAATGTAGCTAACGACCAGCTGGATGATAAATAACTTATACGGTCGTGTATCGAAATCTATTGACGACAAAATACGCGACAAAATTAAGTTTTGTCGTGTATGAGTCTGTTAGCGACATGATGAGCGACGTTGTCTTTAAGTTGGTAAGTATATAAGCTTTGTGTGTAAAAAAAAAGTAAAATAACAGGACTTAATAACGGCTGCAAGACAAAACAAAAAAATTAGAAAAATCATTGTGAAAATCATTGTGAAAAACTCTTCGCTAACGACAGGATAAGCGACAAAGACCTGAAAGTTGTCATATAATTTAATAGTTAATAGTTTTATATAAATATGATGGCAGCAAAGATAAAAGGTCATTTAAGAAATACGGAAATTCACTCAAGGCTTTATATGGTAAATATTTTTCAAGACGTGAACAAATTACAGTGTTTTTTTAATGACATTATACTTAGCAATAAAAAAATCTCTTTAAAATATATTTTATATAGAATCTACAAAAAAAATGGGACATACATATAAAGACTGCATAAGAGAACTACGGGTTATCTTTCGTCGAATCAAAAATACCTACAACAAAGAGAACTCAAGAAAACATGACAAGGAAAACCGTTAAGTAATTAAAAATACTATCTACTTATACTTTGACGGTACTAATATAATTTATTTTTGAAAATTTATGATTAATTAATAAAAATGTTTAAGTCTATGTTTTGGTATAAATTTTTTAATATTATTAGCAATACAATCATTGACGACAAAGTAGAAGATGATAGATGATGACAGAACGTTAACCATAGTCGTTAATGCGAGCATTAATGACAATATTTACAGCATTGTCATTCATATAATCGTTGACGACAAAGTGAACGATATTGTCATCCATACAATCATTACCGACATAGTTGTGGACATTGTCGCCTATGTAATCGTTAATGACAAAGTGAACGATATTGACGCCTAAATAGTTGTTGACGATAATATGGTGGAATTAATCTTCTATAAAGTCGTCAGTGAATATATAGCTGAACTTTTAATTTTTGTGTGAGCGACAAACTGAGCGACATGGTCCGTCTTTTAGTCGTCCACGAATTTCGCGACATTTGTTCGAAAATGTCTTTGACGATTTGTTCCGGCTGTCCTACATTTGTCTTCAAAGACTTTACATTGTCATTCACCCATCATTAGGGATGTCTTAAAGACGTGGCCAACTGGGATACTATGTGTGTTTAATAAATTTGTTAATGTGTTTGCAAAAAATAAAAAAAAAAAAAAATGTGTTCTTCATTCACAATTATAATTGTGTTGAATTGTGTCCATAATTTATTAAATGAAAAAATAAAATTTCCTAGAATTTGCACTTGGGCTGGAATCTGCGAGTATTAATAAATATTTCTTAAACATATACGTAGAAACAAGATTCATTGTGGTCACCAAATTTATTTCCAACCGAACTATCATGTTTTTAACCAAATTTTGGATTGATTATAACTGCAATTCTATTGTCTTAACAGTAAATATTTTATGACAAGAGAAAATGCATAGATGCTATTAAATTTCTGTTGATATAATCGAAAGTAAAGTTTTTAAAGTTTAAAACCAGTCATATGGAGAATTTTTGTCTACAATTTTGTTTTTAGTTTAGAATAATCGATGCTAAGTTAGCGATTTTCGCTCTCGATTTATAGATTTTTGTCGAACCAAAAATTGCCTTTTATAAAAAAGTGCTGATTTAGCGCGTTCCGTTTTTATCTTCAGTCGCGTTTAGCGCTTTTTAAAGATATTTCGTCTTCAAGAAAATTTTATATAATTGAATTATATGTTACTTGTTTTTTTGGCCAAGTTCATAAAATTATTTATTTTTATTTTATTTAAGCTAATTAGGCCTAACGTTTCAAATGTAAATAAAACAACCGCTTATTCCATTTTTCCTGACGTTTCGTCAATTTTATGTTGACTTTATCAAAGGTCGTCTATTTGAAAAATAAAACATAAATTATTACAAAAATACATAATTCACCAACAGCAATTATAACTCACAGTAATATGGATTTGTCTTTATATTAAAATAAAATTATTTGTTACATATAAACAAAAAACATTCAATTTAAAATAACATTTAATTACACAAAACATTTAAAACACAACTTAAAAGTAATATCACAGGGTATCAACTGATGGCAATCATGTAACTCGCATTAATATTGTTTGTATCCTCTTTCAAGTTCATCGTATTCTTTATGTTCTGTTGTATATGTAAACTTTCCAATGTAAATCTCTTCCTCTCTCTTGTCTCTTTGTCCAAAATTTTCACTTGTTTAAAATCAGCTGTATGGCCTGTCTTTAGTATATGTTGTGCTAAAGCTGTACTTTCTTTGCCCTTTGTTATGTCTGCTTGATGTTCGCCTATTCTCTTTTCTAATGTTCTTTTTGTTGTCCCTATATATATTTGGTTACATTTTTGATGGTCGTTACCATTATAATTAATTTTGTAAACAACGTTGCTCTGTTGTTGTTTTTCAATCGGCGCTTTCGTTTTAGAAAAAATTGTGTTTAATGTTGTGTTAGGCTGATACGCAAATCTCGTTTTCTCCATTTGAATCGATGTTTTTATATTATTTTTGTCAGTTAAGCCCGGAATGTATTTAACGCTGTAAAATTTTTTATCCTCATCAACGGTCGTTTTTTGTTGAGTATAAATATGATTTTTCGGATTTTTTAAAGTGGTGTCTATTAATGTGTTTATAAGTTTGTTTGGAAAACTGTTGGCTTTTAGTATTTTTTCTAGTTTTGGTATGTTTTTTGTATGATATTTGTCGTCACTAATGTTTAGAACTCTAGAGATAAGATTTTTCGCAGTGTTTATTATCTAGTTCTTCGGTTGTGTTGCGTTGTAGTTGATGATTCTACCCGAGGACGTTTCCTTAGTAAACCAGTCAAACGTTATTTTGTTCTTATTTTTCCGTAACTTCATATCTAAGAAAGCAATTTCGCATTTTTCCTCAACTTCAATTGTGAATTGAATCTTTGGATGGTGATTATTTAAGGTAGCAAGTATTTTATCCTTTTCGTTTATTTTAATAAAGGGTGCGCCAAATAACTTTTTTTTTTTTGAAAATGCTGTAAAAAAAACTACTGAATATTATCTCAAATTTCTTTTTTTATTTGAAAGTACAATCCTTCCGGTTAATAATGGAAAATAATTTCATTCAAATGGCTGCCTCGGCTGGCCATGCAGTAGCCTACACGATCGGTCCAATTTTTAAGCACATTATCGATTGTGTGCAGCTGTATTTCACCAATGGCTTCACGAATATTGTCCTTTAAAGCGTCAATTGTCTCTGGCTTGTTGGCGTAATACTTATCTTTGAGGGCACCCTACAAATAATAGTCCAACGGTGTCAAATCGCAGCTCCGAGGTGGCCAAACGACATCAGCTCTGCGGCTGATAAAGCGATCTTCAAAAACAGGGCGCAAAACATCGAGTGTAGCTTCGGCTGTGTGGCACGTAGCGCCGTCCTGTTGAAACCAAATGTTGCCAATATCCTCCTCTTCAATTTTTATGAACAAAAATTCGTTCAGCATGGGCCGATAACGATCGCCATTGACTGTAACGGCCACTCCTTGCTCATTTTCAAAGAAAAATGGCCCAATTATACGTCTGGACCAAAATCCGCACCAAACAGTGAGTCGTTTTGGGTGCATCGGCTTTTCAATGTATGCGTGCGGGTTTTCTGTGCCCCAAATGCCACAATTTTGCTTGTTTACCTACCCGCCAAGATCAAAATGAGCTTCATCTGAAAATATGATTTTTTTTTTTTGGCAAAATCGGCATCTTCTGTAAGTCGATCGCAGGCCCACTTAGGCGAAGCGAAAATGCATTGGATGGTCAGTTGGCTTCAACTCCTGAACCAATTGGACTTTGTATGGCGTCATACCAAGGTCTGTATGCAAAATTCGTCTCAATGATGCTTCCGAAATGTTCAACTCTTGAGAACGACGGTGAATTGATGTTGATGGCGCTTCACGCACACTTTCCGCCACAGCATCAATATTCTCGGGTGTACGCACTGTTTTTGGCTTTTCACGCTTTGGTTTATCGATGAGAATGCCAGTTTCTTTCACTTTTTTCACAAGATAACGAACATACGGAGCTGACGGTGCTTCTCTTCTTCCAAAATCCGTACGCAATTTTCGCACACATTCTGCAATATTACCATGATTTTCAAAGTAATGTCGCAATATTTCCCAGCGTTGTTCGAGCATATACACAACCATATTCGTTCAGCGGAAGGACAAAACTAATTATCTGTCAAATCAGACATGAGCTAAGTGTTACCATTCACGAAATAAGCACTAGTTGAAAAAACGTTAGATGGCGGACCCTTTACATGAAAAAAAAAAACATTATTGGAAAGTTGAGATCGATACTGTACTTAATGAAATTTTCATTTTAAGTCATAGTTTTGAAAAGGCCTGGTTTGGTAGTAATATTGAAGAATCGGACATATAAATTATCAAACAGTAGTTAATTGCGTTCACAAAATCTCTTATTAAAAATAATTTCATTACTTATTTTTTCCAATAAATTCTGAATAAATAAATCTATCAAAGTAGTTTTTTTAAAAGGTAAAAATGAAATTGAAAACTAAATACATGGAAAATTGAGGCAGAACTGATTTGTTTTGGATTGAAGTACATATGTACCTTCAAACAGTCATAGAGTGTAAAAAAAAGTCTAGCTGAAGTGGAAAGAGTGTCAAGTGTAAAGAAGTTCTTAAAAATCTTTAATACATATTCATAAAACGTTTTTACTGAAGTTATTTCAGGGCTGTGGAGTCGGAGTCGGAGTTGCAGAATCGGAGTCGGAGTCGCTACAAAAACTCGCGACTCTGTTAAAAAAAATTTCTTGGTATTGCACGTGCATGAAAAATTCATAGAGAATATGGACATATTTTGAAACCAATGTTTTTGCTTGATAAAAATGAAAATATACGATCTTGAGCCTGCTCAATTTCTAACTCAATCATTAAAATGATGAAGATCAAAAATAAGATTTATTTTTTTTTTATATTTGTGAAAATAAAAAATAATAAATTTAAGGAAGTTTTCAAATATTTGCCAAAATAAAAGTTCTTCGAAATGGGCGACGTAATATTTTACATGTCACTATAAATAAATAGATTTTAATTAATTTTATGAGAGTAAGTTCATTCAACTACTTTACTTAACCAATGTAAAATGTGTCAAAGATTTGAAATTTAAAGCTTTTCAGATTTGAAATTTAAAGTTTTATTTTAAGTTTTGTTATTTTAAGATATTATAGTTTTTGTTTATTATTAAAAGAATTAAAAAAAACTAGCAGAGCCCAGCACTCAAACCTCGAGTGAAATTATCTTTCAAATTTTAATTATGCAGCAAAAGCAGAACATTCTAGGAAATTTTATTTTTTCATTAAATTTTTATCCTTAAATATTTTTTAATCTATATATATGGGGGATTTTATGTCAAGTGACCCAACTTTCGAAACCAATGTCTTCCAATCGGGATGAAATTTGCACCAAGGTTGGTCCTATTAGATAGTAGTTTAGACACCATTCTCCAACAAGATCGGTCAAGAACTCTCTGAGTTGACATGAAATCCCCGATATGTACAAAATTTATGAATATATAAAAAAAATTCATTAAATTGTGAATTTACATAGACAATATATATATGGGATTGATAATAAATAATTTTGTAAGAGCCTGAGGGCATGCTAATCAATTTTAGCCAATTCGCAAATCAACAAATTTAATAAACACACACACAGCATTATATAGCTTAAATATTTGTTTTATGTATGTGTTAGTAGCAACTTTAAATGAACCAAATGAACCAAAAGCTGACACAATTTTAATTTTAAACAAGTAAGAAAATTATAGTCGGTTCATCCCATGGCCGATAAAAGCTTACATACCAAATTTCATCAAAATATATTCATATTTGCGACCTGCAGTTTGATTACAAGCTTTACATGGACACACAGACGGACGGACGGACGGACGGACGGACATTGTTAAATCAACTCAGAAAGTGATTCTGATTCGATCGGTATAATTAAAGATGGGTCTAGGTCAAATATTTTTGGTTGTTACAAACAGCAGCACAAAGTCATTATACCCAAACCACATAGTGGTATAGGGTATAAAAATAATGGTGCACATTTGTAAAGAAATTCATTTTAAATGGCATATTTTTTTTTGTCAAAATCTGTTGGTTGGTGTGGAAGTTGCCTATCTATATATATAAAATTCATTTTCTGTTTGTTTGTTTGTTTGTTTGTTTGTTTGTTTGTTTGTTTGACCGCTATACAAATTTTTATTTTTCAACGGATTTTCCTGAAATTTTGTACACACGATCTCTATACCCCAGGAAAGGTCGCCGTATACTTTTTACCGACCACGCCTACTTCTACGCCCACTTTTTATGAAAAATTCATTTTCTGTATTATTCATATTTGTTCACTATACAAATTTTTATTTGTTAACAGATTTCTCTGAAATTCGGCAAACACGATCCCTGTATTCCAGCTAAGGTCACCATATACTTTTTGTCGACCACGCCTACTTTTACGCCCACTTTTTATATACAATTCATTTTCTGTATTTTGGTATATTTGTTCGCTATACAAATTTTAATTTTTCAACGCATTTCTCTGAAATTTGGAACACACGATCTCTGTACTCCAGAGAGGTCGCCGTATGATTCTTGCCGGCCACGCCTACTTCTACGCCCACTTTTTATACAAAATTAATTTTCTGTTTTGTGGTATATTTGTGCACTATAGAAATTTTTATTTGTTAACAGGTTTCTCTGAAATTCGGTAAACACGATCCCTGTACTCCAGCTAAGGTCACCATATACTTTTTATCGACCACGCCTACTTTACGCCCACTTTTTATATACAATTCATTTTCTGTATTTTGGTATATTTGTTCGCTATACAAATTTTTATTTTTCAACCGATTTCTCTGAAATTTGGTACACACGATCTCTCTGCTCCAGGGAAGGTCGACATATTTTTCGTACCGGTCACGCCTACTGTTACGCCCACTTTTTGTATACAATTCATATTCTGTTTTTTGGTACATTTGTTCTCTACACAATTTTTTTTTAACGGATTTCTCTGAAATTTGCTACACACGATCTCTTTACTCCAGAGAGGTCGCCATATGATTCTTGCCGGCCACGCCTACTTCTACACCCACTTTTTATATAAAATTAATTTTCTGTTTTTTGGTATATTTGTGCACTATAGAAATTTTTATTTTTCAAGGGATGTCTATAGGGAAGGTCACCAAATGCTTCTTACAGGCCACGCCTACTTTGCGCCTACTTTTATTTGTTTCGTTATTTGATTGATATACAAACTTTTAGTTTTCAATGGCTTTCTCCGAAATTGAGTACATATTCCAGGGAAGGTCGTCATATGATTTTTACCAACCACGCCTACTTTTACGCCCAAATTTCATATAAAATTCATATTTTGTTGTGTGGTATATTTCTTCCCTATACAAATTTGTACTTTTGAACTGATTTCTCTGAAATTTGGTTTACAGGGAAATAACTACACGGTGAAAAAATTCCCCAAACTTAAAAAAAAGGTACCCACAAGAAATGAACAAATTCGCCATTTTTAATCGAAATAAAAATTGAACTTACTCCCCAAATTCATTCTTAAATTTTTACATATTTTTATTTAATGAATTTTGTTAAATATTTATTATAGTAAACGTTTGCATACTGCTCTCAATATATGTCCTCCAATAAATGCATTTAAAATGAGTATTCTTTTCAATAGCATCATTTCGTTGCGCGGAAGCTATGTGCACGGGGAATACAGCTTAGCTAGAATATCGGAATGATCTGAAAAATATATTTTGACAATTAAAATATGTTGGCAACAGCTGCGCGGCAGCACAGGTGTGGTTGCCAAACGCGAGGAAGCGGCGCGCGGTGCGCGACCGCGGCCTCGGACGCGACGGATGCGGGCGTGACGCGCTCTTGGAACACAGCTCACCTAAAATATCGCAATGCTCTAAAAAATATGTTTTAGGAATTAAAATAAGTTAACGAGAACTAAGCGGCAGCACGGGTAGTAGATGCGAGGAAGCGGCGCGAGGCGCGCGAACTCGGACGCGACGGATGCGGACGCGACGCGCTTTCGGAACACAGCTCAGCTAAAATATCGCAATGCTCTAAAAAATATGTTTTATTAATCAAAATAAGTTAACGAGAACTAAGCGGCAGCACGGGTAGTAGCTGTGAGGAAGCGGCGCGAGGCGCGCGGACGCGGACGCGACGGATGCGGACGCGACGCGCTCGCGGAACACAGCTCAGCTAAAATATTGCAATGATCTGAAAAATATATTTTGGCGATTAAAATAAGTTGACAACAACTGCGCGGCAGCACGGGTGTGGCTGCCAAACGCGCGGAAGCGGACGTGACTCGCTTGCGGAACACAGCATAGTGAAATGTCGTATGATAAATTTTATCTACGTATGTGAAATAATTACCTGTTGATCAAAAGAGGCCACACATATACTATAAGCAGTTGCTTAAAAAGAAACCTTGCGACACAATATTAAACGTCGCATTAGTCTTTCATTTCTGAAACTTGAATTTGATGTCTCTGCTCAATGATGATCACTTATTGAATGAAGTAATTCAATTTTTAAAAGTTCCGATTCCTTTAATTTGCGAACCATTCCGTTATATTTGATGTTTATAAATAAACTGTAAACTTAAAGCGGTTTCGCCGCTTATTTTTGAAGCATTTTTGCTGCAGCATCTTATAAAAAACTTCTAAATTAAAAAATCAAAAAATTTTTAATTGAAATAAAAATGAATATACTGCCCATACAAATTTTTGGGGAGAAAGTTCATTTTATTGGGGAATTTTTTAATTGGGGACTAAGTAATCAGCGGCTGGTAAGCATACTGAACCATTTTTCAAGTCAAAGGCCTTTTTATTCCGGGCAAGACCGGGTAAAAACAGCTAGTTAATATTATAAATAAATAAAATAAAATATTTAAAAAATAAAATGCATTTATATATATGGCCATTTACATAAAGCATCGGAGTCGGAGTCGGACTTTGGAAATTTCAGCGGTCGGAGTCGGAGTTGGAACTCTTTGCTGATGACTAAACAACTCCGATAAAAACAATACTATGGCCTGATTGTAAGGAAGAAAATGAAACACTTTTTATTTGTTAAACAAAATTTTCAATTATTTTATCTATTTTTTTTTTTATTAATATACATTTAAAAAGTGACATTTTTTGTTTCACTATATTCTAGAGCCTTTTTTTAGGTATTAGTCTGCGCTTTTATCTCGAAAAAGTTGGTATCGCCTCTTAGAATGTCATATAATCAAAGTTTTTTGTAACTAAGGTTTGCCCTAATAAATAGGTAAATAACACTGCTTTGATGTAGAGCTTATTGTACGCGTGGGCGTCGTTCTTAACTTGTTTATACAGTCTATTATTCTTAGTCATAGGTCTTAATTGAATTGCAATTATAATTAGTTACAACTAATTGATTAATGTTTAGTTTTAGTGCCATTCACCCATATTAAAGGTTATAGGGCAATTCAAATATTTTTGGTCAAACAGTAAAGGTTGTGCTAACTAATTATATGTTTATTTACAACTACATAGTTCTCATACAGCACTTTGGGCTAATTACTTCTAAATTTAATTTACTAAAGCATTTAAAGGAATTTGTGTGAAATTATATTTTAGGAAAGAACATTTTACTTAGAGTTTTTATTTTCATATTGTAATTTTTGGAGTTCTGAAAACCAAAATTATATTGAAAATAAAATGGGTTCTATATTATTTTTCATCTTATTTTATTAAAAATATGAAAATATTAATAAGTATTTTAAACTAAACTACCGATGAGCAGACGGGCTGAATCTTAAAATTTAAATCGATGTGGCAGCATAGCACAAAATGTTATTAAATATTTTTTAGACATTTTCTCAAAATGGAAAATACTATTCAAAGGTCCGACTAAAATTCATCTATTACGGGGCGGTTTTAATGTAAACTGATCTCAAGTTTTAGGGCTAGTCAATGTTAACTGAAAAAATCGTATAGAATATATTAAAAACCAAGTACGAATGTTGTTGTTGGTATTGACGCCTATATCAAACCATAACTCATGTTAGTTTAATGGAAAGGTCTCATGTGAGGTAAACCATATACAATGTAGGTAAAGCGAGTGCTTGAAAATATGATCGAATGATGGCCTGGACGATCAGGAACTTATTAAACGCAGTCTTATGAGAAATTATAAGGTTGAATACACGGTATTTGGTTACGATTGCGATTGTATATGGTTACGATTGCGTTAATGATTATTCCGAGATTGATTATTTATTAGCGTTGTCCTACGTTATATAGACATTTTTTAAATGACGATTTTAGGGAGTGGCCAGTTCATATTGTTTGCTTTCTATAGAAAACTAATAAATGTGAACTTTGAAGACAATCGAAAATTCGCGCCGGAAATCGATTGAAAATTTCAAGTGTGTTTATATGGGGAAAATTTGACTTTTTTTTTCAGATTTTACGAAAATTCGTTCTTTAGTTTAATTTGTTCGACAAGTTATTATATGAATCGATTTCAGTATTAAATTGCATTTTCAATCAGATATACAGCTCCAAAATCGAATAAAAACTCGGCAAGAAATAGCAAATGCCTCAGACCACTTTTGTGCCAAAAAACTTTAGGGGGGGGGGGGGGGGGTAGGGTTTTAAAACCTTCCTGCATTTCTCTTTCTGAATGCACAACATGTCGAGAGTGTTGTGTCAGATCTTCAAGGGAATCGGAGCAAAACTGTAGAAGATACAGCGTCTGCAGCGACCGGCCTCATACGCTATATCGTATATAAATCAGTTTTTAAAAAACTTAAAATCGATTTTCTCGCAAATAAATGTTCGAAGTCCGTGAAAATAATAACTTAAAATCTACTTGACTGATTCTTTTGATATAGAAATTACACACTATATGTACACATAAATCGTGAGGTAGCCACAAAGATTTTCTTAAACTCCATTTGCTTCCCCATTTTTTACAACAAATTCCCGAAATTTTATAGCAAAAATCGTGTTTTTCACTTCAAAATGCTGCCAGAAAAAATTTAAAAAATTCTTCATCACTACCTTAGGAAACATGTCACCTGTTAGACGCATTTCGATTTTTTTTATTTCACATGATACGGTAACGAATTATGATGTTCACCGCAAAACAACAACGCCTCTGGAGATTCGCTGTCACGGACTTATTTATTAAAATTTCTAATTGACAATTTTTTTAAAGATTCTCTAAATGTTGTGCTATAACGTGTATATAAAATAAATAACCCAGCATTATTCATATCTTCAAAAATGAATTATGAAAATACGACTTTTTTTTAACTTTTCAAACGTTACCCCACCTTAAGAAGTTCTTTAAAGCCATAGTTTGTTTCGTCTCTATACGTACTCTGATATAAACTATTGCTTTTATTTAACCACGTTTTTAACGTATTGCGCAATGAGACCCAAAATAAATTATTTTTTCGATAAAAAAAAAATTTTATGTAACAAAAAAAAAAAAAAAAACAAAAACAAGTAAGAAAATTATAGTCGGTTTAGACCGACTGTACGATACCCGGTCCAACTAATTCGATATAGAAAACACGCATAAACCAAATTTGAGTGGCATTGTTATTAATTTTTTTTGGCTGCAGATATGAAAAAGTTCATATCGGATGCTATATTTATATGGGGACTAGGTCGAAAAATAGACCAATCTTTACCATATTTGGTAAAGTTACTTATATTTTGAAAAAATATATACAAACCAAATTTGATAAAAATCTGTGCAACATTTTTGTTTTGGATAGATTTAAGTTAAAACCGGAAGAAGCTTTATATGGGGGATATCACAAAGAATTGACATATGGGGTTTGTTTTTGGATTACTGATAAATGTGTGTAACAAACACAGACAAACCCAGTTTGACCGAGATCTATATGATAATTTGGATCTTATGGCAATTTAAGTCGATTTCATAGGGGTCACTTGTATGGGGATAAGGTCTGAACAAGGGTCGAATTTCACCAATTTCAATAGTGTTCATCCTATGGCCATTAAAAGCTTATATACCAAATTTCATTCATATATTCATATTTGCGACCTGTAGTTTGATTACAAGGTTTGACAGACGGACGGACGGTTAATGCTAAGTCGACTTAGAAAGTGATTCTGAGTCGATCGGTATAATAAAAGATGGGACTAGGTCAAATATTTTTGTTAGTTACAAACAACAGCACAAAGGCATTATACCCAAACCACATAGTGGTATAGGGTATAAAAATAGATCTGTTACTTTAAGGGTTTGTTAAATACATGTTAGAGATTAACTGTATGAATTTTTAGGTAAATATCTGCATTAGATTTTTTTTTACAGGTATTTGTTTTTGTGGATTTGGAGAAAATTTAGATTTTTTTGAAAAATTCAGTAACTGTAATCTTGCTATATACTTTTTTAAAAAGTTATATTTTAAACATTATATCTATAATATTAAGAGGCAAGACGATTTCTTGTGACCGATATAAAAACTGGAGTTAATAATCGACTTTGACTAAAAATACCTCATTTGGAAGGTACTACTTTTTAGCTGTTCACCAGATTTACAAATTTGCACCTTCTGGAACATTTTTTTGAAGTAATGGTCATTTAAAGTTGCTACTAACACATACATAAAACACATGCTGTGTGTGTGCTTATTATAAATATCAAAAGACATGTGTTGAATTGGCTTAAATTGATTAGCATACCTTTAGGCTTCCTTGAAATTACTTATTAACACACCCATTTATATATCATCTGTGTGTCCAACAAATATATATAATGAAATTTAATGCATTTTATTTAAAAAGTTTTGAATTGTGATTTGGCTAAAATTGATTAGCATACATTTATGCTGTGTATTATAAAATTATTTATTAAATGAAAAAATAAAATTTCCAAGAATTTGCACTCGAATTTCGAGGGCTGGGCTCTGCTAGTTTTATATTAATAGCTTAGGTTGAGGAAAAATTATCTGACCCCATTAACAATTTCACTTGGGGTATATATATATGACCTCAAGTTAATAAAAAAAAATTTATTAAAAAAATTCAAATATTTTGTAAGTACTGTTGAATTTTTAGATGTGACGCTTAAACTATGACTTGTTATGACCTCATTTTTAGTTTTACAAAATATAATTGAACAGTAAAATAATGTTTGCTATCTTTTCGTCTTTGTTTGTAGGATGTAATCTCCGTAACTGCTCATCTGATTTTCCTGAAGTTTTACTGCGGATATGCGAAGAGATATAGGCAATAATACAAAGTAAATTTTTAACGAATATATATTGAGTACTATGATAAGGAGCGCTTTGCAAATTTGTGTCAAGTCACCTATTATTAATGTTAGAAGCTATGCCGGAAATGGGCGGTATCGGATAAATGGGCGTGATACTTCACATACAAAGTAATTTCTCAATATCATATATCTCGAGTACTATGACAGAGACAGCTTCTATCTATCATTAATCTATTATTAATGATAGTAGTCAGACAAAAATGGGCGGAATCGGAAAAAAGGGGCGTGGCACCCCATACAAAGTAAATAATAAATGTCATATATCTGGAGTACTGTAATAGTGAGAGCCTTGGGACTTTGCGTGAGCCCTTTCTTTACGATGCCAGGGGGAGGGTTGTAGTGAAGCACACCGGGTTACATCTAGTTCTGAACAAAATGTAAAGCAAACCAAAACAAACATTTAATTAAAAATCTGTTGTCCTGGTGCAGAGCTGAAAAGTAACGAACTGTTAAAGTTTCCTTTTTCGTCATATATGATCCCAGGACGCTTTGAAGGCTAATGATGTGTTCAGTTATTATTCTACCATGTTTCAATAAGTATAAAAGTCAAAGCCAAATTTTTTAATATATCTTAATTTTGTAGTATGTAATATTTGCCACAAATTTCAATGAATTTTGAGGGGATAAGAAAAACCAGTTCATTGATTATAAATAAAAAAAAAAAAACAAAAACCAAGTTGGTAGTAAATTTATTTTCAACCGAATTGCAATGATGTGAAAGCCCGAATTTTGGGTTGATAAAGATTAAAATTCTTCTGTCTTAACAGTGGGTGTTTATTTTTTATTTTTAGGTAGAACTAACGAAAGAGTCAGCTGTGAAAGGAACTGTCATACTGTCATATTGACATTTATGATCATATTCTTTGGCAAATCCTGAATAGATTCGCGCTTGAGCAACGCTACCACATTATAACAGAAATCAGTTAAAGATTCGCGCAAGTTATAGACGACTTCGTGTATTTTATGGCACACACCATCAGAGCAAGCCATCAGTCGAACTGTGGATAGATTTCATACAACATACTCTCAAAGAAATGTGTGTACTAAAAACAATATCACCGCTGTAAGCAAAAGCATGGAAGAAGATCCAAATTTATCGATTAGCCAACGGCCGCAGGAATTGGGGCTCTGTCCATTACGTGGGAATTCTTGCGCCTAATCCAAGATCCAGCTCGTGCAGCAATTAAGCAATGAGGCGTTTATAGGCGTCGTTCTGTCATCGATTGGGCTCTGGAGCAGTTGGAAACTGACTCGATGATTTATCGCAAAATTGTGAACAGTGATGAGGCTCACTTTGGATGTAACGGATTTCTTAATAAACCAAATTGCTACATATGGACTAATCGATAACAGACTCTGCGGACTTCATTACATTCAGAAAAATTCACCGTTTAAAGCGTTTTACACGTTGGTAGCATCGTCGGAACTTATTTCTTCGCGTACCAGTAAATATAGATCGTTACCGCACCATGATCAATGATTTTTTGTTTGAATAAATCGCTAACATTGCTTCGGGCGAGATGTGGTTTCAGCAATTTCAAGTTCTATCATAATTGAAAATTGTTGGATATATCTCTTTTAAGAGAATCGAAAATACAGTTGCTCGGTTTTAGAACAATTCGATTGCCGTTTTTTTTTTGTGTGTTTAGAAATTCCCAATACTTCTATTGCAGCGTCGCACAGTGGCGCCCGTAGAGCAAACGAGGTTGCAAAAATCAAAATTTTCATGTGCGCCGACGTAGTTTTGAATAAACCCATGTTATAGAAAACTTTTAAACGATTTCAATAGAAGATATAACCGTTCAAAGTTGACCGACTTTCGGTTTTCAAAAAACACACAATTTTTAGTCAATTTGTTGCGATTTCAGGTGTAATATCACGAAAAATAGGTAACGAATCGCCTTATTTATTTGTTTGTGTTGATTGATGTATTTATTAAATGTATAATGATAAAAAAAAAATTAACTGTTTGCTATGTGTGTCTCCTGGTAAATCACTATTTAAAAACTATCCGTTTTTTCACTATTTTTCAATTTTGAGGGAAAATAAAAAAAATCTGTATTTTTCTATATTTGCCATATTTTCAAAACATGTTCTTTGATTATTTCTTTACATAATTCAAAAGGTTTTATCTGCCCGCACGTGCTCCTTTGGCTTCTAGAGGTAAAAAAGTTTAAAAAGACATGGTTGCAGAAATTGTATGGCGTGCATCCCTTACATGTTTTGACTGACAGTAGTTTGATCTAATAGTTTGAAAATTGGATTTTAAGTCGGTTGTCTACCTGTGAGCCTCTGCCAAAGTCTACTCCCAATATCCTGTTACAGACACAGGATGCACAAAAAACTACTCATTGAAATTCGCAGGTACGCACCTCACTTAAAAATTACTTTGGAGTACAAATGGTCAAGAACAATATTGACTTATGGTCCCTCCAGGTAGGCACAAATCTTATTTAGACACGAGCATAATATCAAAATTGCATAATTCAGCCTAAATCCATATGTATGCAGGGAACAGGTAAATTTTTAGGCATGGTAGCATAAGCCTATATATTGCAAAAAAAGCATAATGCCTGGATTAGTCTACGACTGAAAGTTGGCGCAACAAGTACTGAAAACATGGCGTTGAACAATTTAAAATTATTTGAACTGTTTAGAAGGTCAACCACACCAAAGTTTTTCACGGAAGCTGGTTTAGAAGAACTTGATAGCTTATACGGAAATATTGAGAGAAGCGAAATTATAAAAAATAATTTTTATCTGATATATGCAAATATTAAGGCAAAATGGGTGAAATCTAATCAAACCATGCAGAACTTCAACTCCAAATACGAGGACTGGCTTAATGAAGACACCATCCTGGATATATTGGCAGTAGATAAACCCACCACATCAACCAGAGGAGCAAAAGGAAGGCCATAAAAAAAGTATTGAGGAGTGTTCAATTTTCACAAGAAATAGGAAACTTGCCGATGCCACCAATGACTTGACCACGAAGCATTTATCGGACGCGCTGTCTATTAAATATACAAAGGATAGTGAAAGAGTTAGGTCGCAGATTACAAAATCTGTTGCTGATGCAAGCCCACTGCGACTAAAAAGGATTAAGGAAAGCATTCCCACGCCCACAAACGCACACATTAAAAAGTATGGTTCCGAAGAAGACTTGGCCTTGTTTATGGACTTACAACTTTCCAAAGAAAAATATGAGATACTACGGGCATCCTTGATGCGACACGGGGCTGATGTTTTACCAGGATACAAGCATATTACGCAAGCCAAAATAAATTCACGACCACTGCATACGGAGTTTACGGAAGTCTCTGTGAAAGCCAATCTGCAGGATCTCATGGGCCATACAGCAAAACGGTTGTTGGAGAGTCTTCCTGAAAATGAGGTGAAAATTCTTCCTGAGAAACTGACATTGATCAGCAAATGGGGCTGCGATGGATCATCCGGACAAAGCGTTTATAAGCAAAGGATATTTTCCGATTACGCTACAATATCGGACGGAAATATGTTTATGGCATCTGTTGTTCCTTTGCGGCTAAAATCTGATGTTTCCCTACACTGGAAAAATCCACGTCCGTCATCAGTGCATTATTGCCGACCAACCAATAATGTTTCAGTTTGCAAGGGAATCGGCAGAACTATAAGGACCACGGTGAAGGACATTGAAGAACAAATAAGCAAGATTAAGCCTACAAAGCTGCAAATTGGAGAAGGAAAATATATTGAATGCAATTACGAGTTCCACCTGGCCATGGTTGATGGAAAAGTCGTAAACGAACTGACAGGAACAACCTCAACATTGTCATGCCCGATTTGCAAAAAGAGTCAGAAGAACTTTGGTAATTTAAACGATTCTACAAACGAGGAGAATTACGAATATGGAATGTCACCATTGCACACAAGGATAAGGTGTATGGAGCTCTTGCTAAAACTGGCGTATACCCTACCACAAGAGGAGGAAAACTTCGATGAAAATACATCAATAAAGGATATGGAAAAGATCAGATAGAAGCAAATACAGGATGCTTTTTTTAAACAAGTTGGACTAAAAGTAGACTGTCCCAAGCACGGATACGGTAACTCAAACGATGGAAACACTTCTAGGAGATTTTTTGAAAATGATGAGGCAGCAACTAGATTCACTGGAATTGACAATCAAATCGTGAAAAGATTGGGAACGATCTTGAATGTTTTAAACTACAAAGAAAATGTCAATTCTACAAAATATCGAGAATATGCATCGAAAACTGCATCTCTTTTAGCAGAAATGTATCCACAGAAGAAGTTGACCCCGACCGTCCATAAGATATTGGCGCATGGCAAAGATATAATTGAGTACCAGTCTTTGCCAATTGGAGAGCTTTCTGAAGAAGCACAGGAGACTCTTAACAAATTTTATAAAAAATATAGATTGCAGAACACATTCAAAGCATCAAGGGTAAGGCAAAATGAGGACCTCTTCAACATGTTGGCAGCATCTTCCGATCCACTTATTTCTTCCCTGCGGCATGTGAAGTTACGAATAGAGTTAGAAAATAATTATAGTTTAGAAATGATAAGTCTTTTAGATATACCTTCTCTTACGAATTGTGATGAATATTTTACAGAAAATTGAAAAAATAAATTTAAAACAGAAGTAATTTTTTTTTTAATTTATTGGGTAAGAATTCCAAACATAAAACCCTAAAGAAAAAAAATAAAAACAATCTAAAAATGTAAAAATAATTTTTTTTAGTTACCATAAAATTTATTTTTCTACAAATTTTAACTTTGATAAACCATAAGTAGGCCCCTACAAAGCGTAGCTCATTTCATAGGCTGAACAGTTATCTATCATATGCTGTTTAAACTGTTCAATTATGTTATTCGGTTCAAAAGATATGATTTTTGCAACGAAATAACTCAAATGGCGCCACTGTGCGTCGTGTAGAGTTTAACAAGCAACCATGTACTGGTTGAAATGGGATTAAAGAGAACTAAAATTAATATTTATATTAAATAATAAATTCACGTTGGTGCTATGGCTATGACATTTCAAGATACCTTAAAAATCAATAGTATAAATTATATTAGAATTAGTGCATCATAAAGAAAATAGGAAGATAGAATAGAAGATTCGGGCAGGATTTGCATATATTGTATAAAATGTTAACAACTTCCCAATGTGCCTGTAGCAAGTTTTGTTGAAGCCATTGCTCTTGTATTGATGATTTAATAAAAGTAAAATATTTGATCCCAAGCCATCATATTGTAACATAATTATTTAGAACTATACGGCCTGTTCTAACGGCTTCATCTTAAATTTAAGTATGAACATAAAAGAGACATAAATTCAATGTTTTTTTAAAACTAAAATTTATTACACTAAATCAACTTTAATTCGCACGTACTTTTTTTTATGGAAACCAATACACAATCACACTCTCGAATGACTATTTATATAACTGCTGCATTTCCACAGTTGTTCTATAATATTTAATAACAACAACAAGAACGATACCATCGAAATCCTTTTTCTTAAAAACATAAGACTATAAGCGCATAATATGCCGCAATGCGGCTTTTTTCCAGACATTTCGGACTGAAATCAGTGAAAGAAACCAAATAATAAAAAAAAATTTAACATTCGTCTAGAATAAATACAAGGAGAAACAAACATTTACAGGAACTCTAAACGGGAAATGAATATATAGAAGAAGGAATGCTTGTTTATGTGGCATTTTATGTGTCTGTAAACTTATTTATAATATTTATAAATAAAAATTATACCAATGTAAGACAACTTGAACGAAAACGTTGCCGAAGGAAGAGATATACATGGAGGACAAAACAAATAGATGAATATACTCGTACAAGTAGCTTTTCAAAATATTTTTTAAATGAAATTTTCACATTCATTTGCTACTTCAGGCATTTCTGCTGGAGAGAGGATCAAGTATATACGGTCTATTTTTTATTATATGAGATGTAACGTGAAAAACCAAACAAATTAAAAAAAAAAATTGAAAATATGAGTAAAGTCAGTTATTTTGCAAACAGAAAAATGTTTGTATAAATATGTTCTAATAATGAATTTATACTTTACTTTAAGAAAGGCAAAAGCTACAGTGGGTGACAATGCATTGGAAACTTTTAAAAAATTCTGAATTTGCCGATTTTATTTTATCATTAAATTATTATCTGAATATAGAAACCTTGTTACAAAAATGTGATAAAAAAATGATAAATTAAAAAAGTATTTTTTTGGTGATGACAAAACAATGGAAACTTTTAAACTTCTGTACCAGACTGGAATAAAACAACAGAAGCAATAGATTGCATGAAAGAAAATGCATAATATCTTAACCGTTATTTAAATATGTATAGCTTTTGACGTTGTCTTTGAACAGTTTTTAACCACAATTGTATTTTTTTAAGGAGTATTTTGTTATACAAATTAGCTAAGAGTGCAGAGAATTAATATATTGAAATGGTGAACAAAAAAATGTCACGATAAATTTATACATACCTTTTTGTCAACAGTCATTTTCGTTTGTGGAATTTTTTGCAATTTTCATTGCAATTTGGTGTATATCACTCTTGCTTGAAGTTATTTAAAGTCAAATTTAAGTCAAAAACAAACTAAACACATTTATGTATGTTAAAATATTTAAAAAAAAAAAAATACTAAGAAATTGTGTTTTTTGGTAAGCATAAATATTGGTGTACTTGCTTTGCAATGCGATAATGTATATAATATTTTTCGTATAGATATTAGCTTTTTGCGAGGATGTAAGAACATTTTAAGGTAAAAGATTTGAAAAAAGTTAATTCCAGCTCAAATCCATATGTATTTAAATTAAATAGTAACATAAATTAATGTAGTAACATTTGCATCTATATTGCCCCATTTGACTCGTATGAGTACAGGCTATAAAACACTTTTCAAAAAAAAAAAAATTGTTATTAATTTTTTTCATATTATTATCTGAGTCCTACTATGATGAATATTACAGAAAGAAATTCGGTTTTTTATAAAAAAAATGGCAAAGAAATTTTGTGAGAACTATTCTATGAAGAAATCAATAATTTCAACATTTAGGCAGCAGATCCCGTAAACTAAAGAGGCCATAAAAAATCTGAAACTAAAAAAGTAAGAGTGTTAAATTCGGCTGTGCCGAATCTTTGATACCCTCCACCTCGGTTTGAGTATTGATAATAAATGTAAACAAAATATTGGAAAAAGTAAACAATTTGTTAAACTTAATACCAAATTATTTCAGAAAATTCTTTGGGTTAGTTTTCGTCTTTTCTATTATTTCGGATTTATTTCGGTGTTTGCTTTTTGGTCATCGTGGTTGCTGATCGCCATGCATTTAGGTTATGTACCTATATGCATGCGTTTCCGGTTATATGACATAACTTCTCGTTTAGTTTAGTTTTTGCTAATTAAATAGCTCGCCCTAACCTCCATTGCAAAGGTAATGGTTGTGTAGGGTGGCTATATGCATTAAATCGTGCTTTTTTTGGCTTTTAACTGGGCAAATATTTCTTCATTGCGGCCATATAGGTCGGATGGAGTAAGAAAATAATAACCGAAAAAAGCTCTCTCAACTTTTTTTCAAAAAAATATTGCCATATTTGGAAAACTTAGAGAATAAATTTATAATAATAAATAATTAAATTAGGGATGCCAAACGCAGAAAACCAAATATCGCAAAAATTTTAAATAAAATAATTTGTTATCTTTATTTTCTGAAGAACTTCAAATATTCATCCAAAAAAAAAATTGTGAAAATTTATATATAAAAAATAACATTCTCATCAAATTGCGTTTATTTATGTAACAATTTTTATGTTCGCAATTCTTAAATATCATCTGAGGTTTTATAAAATTCATTGAATTTAAATTAATGTTTTCTATAGTCCGATTCTGTAAATTTCAACGATCCGAAAATGGCAAAATATATCGACAGCTATTGTTGTTTGCACTAAGGATTAAGTGATTCACTAAGGACATACATCTTAACGACAGTCGACAAATCTATTTTTCTATTTATTTAAATTGTAAACGAGTGGCATCTCTGTCAAAATAAGCGAAAAACACAAAGAATAATAGAAAAAACAAATTACTTCGTGTTTGACAGGATGATTTTATGTTTATGTTTAATATCTTTATTTTGTTTACTAATATTTCTGTTTATTTATTTGAAAATGAAATAATGAATTGAATATGCTATTTAATTTTTTTATTTATATAAAAAAGTTTTTTAATAGAAGCAAAATATTTTCACTATTTTATGATTTTTATTTATGTATGACGACATTTCAACCTTAAAATTTAAGTTTTTATCGATTGAATAAACAACACAAAAATAGTTGTCGTTTAGATAACAACAACAGCTGATTTTAACAATAGCGAATATCGTTTAAAAATTTTACTGATAATTTTGCTTTTCTTTTTTAACGATTCGACTATCGTTAAAAGAAGTTACTGAAAAGCTATTAATTTCTCCTGAATGCCAATATTTTTTTTAATGTAAACATTTTTTAAATGTAAACATATTTGGTGTTTTTTTTTTGGAATTTGATGCAATTGATGTCTTCAAAATTTAAAATTATTATTTCCGACGTTTTGATATGATTTTCTGAAATTCAATTAATATTTTATAATTTATAATTGGAAATTTTAATTTCAGTTTTTAGAATTGATATTTTCTAAAATTTGAATGGAAAATTTAAAAAGTGCAATTTTGTATTTATGTGAATAATACTGCTTTAGTAATTATAAACAATTTTTAAAAATTAGATGTAATCGCAATCAGATATTGTGTAGGTAAAGCAGAATTATAGTTCTATGTAACTATGTAGAACTGTTTTGAAACCAAAAAACTCATTGATGAACTCAGTAACTCTATTTTGTGAAGACAATAAAAAGTTAATATGCCAAACTTATGTTCACATTTGTAAAAGAATAATGAAAATACGTATGAAATAAAATACCAGCCCGTGTATACTCTTAACATTGTTATGTATAGTATCTATTTGAAAATATTGACATTCATGTTAAAATAGAAATAACTATCGCAAAGCTAATTAGAACAAAAATTGTGGTGCCATCTACTGTGGCATAGTCACGCTGAGCAATATGAAGTGACACTCTGTTAATGCAAAAGAAATGTATTTTCCCCACAACAAAATATTGCAGAATTTTATGTAAATAAAATAATATACCGATTTATTTCTAACATGCAGTTATTATGGATATGCATATATAGAATATATGTATATTATTTGAATTATTTAATATGTGTATGTATGTATGTATATGTAAATACTACACACAAAAAATATAACATCAAACGTTATTTTTGAGTTTTTCTCTTTAAATAAATTAATACATAAAAATTTTTTTCTAAAATTACATTGTTTTTTTTTATTGGCAATTAGGTATTTTAGCATTATTTGCTTTAGATGCTGGTGAATTTTTACTCCCTTTATACTAACACGTAGTGTCTGCTTGTCGAAAAAATTCGGATCGATTTTAACCTCTTTCCCGTGACACAATCGATCTGAAAGCTTGCAGGCGGGCTCGTGGCAATGACAGAAATGATCTAATAAATTTTTTTAGTGATGTCAAAACAATGGAAACTTTTAAATTTTACTACCAGAGTTAATAAAAAAAATAGACAAAGGGTTAGTTTTTATTATATTATTACCACAACAACCACAAAAACAACAAGTCCAGCTATGACAACAATACAACATTTAGAATAACAACAAGAACAATATAGAAACATCATATTTTTCATTTTTTTTTTACTTTTTCAGAGATTTCCCTGGACCTGTTCCACCGATTTTAATGATTTTTGAAATAGAAATCTTCCCATGAAATTGTTGAATCATTCTCACTAAAAATGATCACCTAAGCTATCCTATTGAGGGCGTGACCGTGACAAGAACAACATAGAAAATTATATTTTTTCAAGACTTTTTTTAGTTCTTTATTCACGTCTCGGGCCCTAATTGACCGATTTGGACGATTTCAAACAGCAAACTTCCCAGGATGTTAGTGAATCATTTTTTATGTTAACGAGAACCCTAGCTGCCCGATTGATGCCGTCATCGTGATTTCCACAGACGGACAGACGGACTCCGGTTGTTATAAGGATCACAAATATATATATTTTATGGGGTCCAAATTTTTTTTTCTAATTATTACAAACGGAATGACAAACTTATATATACCCTCTGCATACTGGAGTGGAGGGTATAATAAAAATATGTGCTCGAATTGTTTGCCGACGCACTATGGACCATATTTTGAGAAGGAGGCCACAAATTATTGAACTATATCGCAGTGAACGGGGCCTTCGAAAATGGACTTTCTCAGTATTTTGCTAAAATTCAAAATTTCTTTGTAGATTTTAATTTTTAAATAATTGTAACGTTTTTGTTTTAAAATATTTGGAAGTAAGATGAACTTTTTATAATTTTGTATCTTCCAAGCTACTAATGTTAGAAATATAAAGCCAATGAGTAGTATAGAAATTAAAAAACAAATTTTAAAAATGGTAAAAATTTCCCGAAAATCTCCTACTTAATAGAGCATAACTCCCGCCCATCAAAAGCCATCGAACCCTCCCCTACACTGCAACACACCATTGTATACCCGCCAGTTTCCGCTTGTGTGCACCAGAACAATTTTTCTGACCCAAGGTCAAATATTTTGTGCAACATTTATGAATACAAAAGTTTTCCACTATGTGGTTAGGGTATAATGAGTTTGCCCTGATGTTTGTAACTAAAAAAAACATT
Source organism: Cordilura impudica (assembly GCA_963682025.1). Classification (NCBI taxonomy): domain Eukaryota; kingdom Metazoa; phylum Arthropoda; class Insecta; order Diptera; family Scathophagidae; genus Cordilura; species Cordilura impudica. The sequence goes on from OY821517.1 coordinate 135,441,128, forward strand.
GGACCTATAACCATCTTTTATTATATGGATCGACTCAAAATCACTTTCTGAGTCGACTTAACGGCGTCCGTCCGTCCTTCTGTGTGTTATGAATATAAAAGTTGGTCGTTCCGGTGTATTTTTATTGCGTGAGTTTATATGTCTTTTATACTGACAGAAAAAGGAAACGGTAGAGTTGTGATAAGTTGTTATATACTTATAAAAAAGGGATGAGACATAATGCGCATAACTGTTAAATTATATTAATGGGTCAAATCTATTTTATGTTGACAGGTACATTTATATGCCTAAAGACATCAAGTCAATTAAGACGATAGTTTTGAAGAAGTCTACGAATTTTGGATGTCCCCTCTTCATGTTAGAATACGTTTTGTGGAGCATATTCTTAAATTGGGTTGTAATTTGGAATTTGTACCGTTAGACGAAACAGTGATAAAAAGCAAAAAAAATTAACAAAAAGAAAGCAAAAAAAAAAAAACAAGTTTAAGAAAAATATCTACAGCTCGGCCTCATAATCGACCAACCAAAACATGGAGGGGGATACTTAAAAAATACTGCAAGGAGATTTTTTTCCGATTCAGAAACTGCAGCAACTATCACAGGTGTAGATCATGAATTAATAAGATTATTCAAAATCATATTGCAAGTTCTAGCATGCAGCAGAAAGATAAATTCAAAAATATTTAGAGAGTACGCCAATAAAACAGCTACACTTTATAATGAAAAATACTCTTGGAGATATATGCCATCCACAGTTCATAAAATTTCGTACCATTGAGAACAAATAATTCAAAACAATATGCTTCCAATAGGAGATGTATCTGAGGAAGCGCAAGATAAAAGGAACAAAGACTACAGATCCTTTCGCGAGCACAACACAAGAAAAATGTCCCAATGAAGACCTTATTACTATTTTGTTGTGCATTTCAGATCCTTATATGTCTAACATTTGACAAAAATGGAAAACTACCTCTTATATACATACACACAGAAAACAAATTCATTGTAGCTGCCAAATTTATTGCCAAACGAATTGTGATGAAGGTAATAACCGAGTTTTGAGGTGATGGAAAATGCTTAGTTGCTATAAAATTTCTATTGGTACAATCGAAAATTCAGTTATTAAACATTAGAGCAATTCGGATGGTGAATATTTTTTCTGTGCGTAGTAAAGATTTCTAACGTTTTGTCAACAACATAGAAAAATAATTTTTTGAAGTCTCGTTATTATTTTTTCCTTTTTTAAATAAATAAAACATAAAACTTTTTACATTAATAATAAAAAATTTACTTTCAAGATCCAATTCTTTGGAAAATATGTTTTGTTAAAAGTTTACATTATATTGTCACTCACTTCAGCAGTTACTTTTAAATTTTTTTTTAAAGAAATGCTATAATTAGCAATATCTAAAAAAAAAAACGTTTTTTCCTACCTAAAGATATTTATATCAAAACGCCGAATTTTGTTTAATAATTAAAAAACAATTGCTTTTAATTTTGGGATACTTAGCTGAAATAGTAATCTCTCGTTTAAGATAAAAATTTATCAGTACACTGCAAAAAAGAAATGGCTAAAAGGATTATGCGCAAATGTAAAAATCATAACTTTATATTTCAAATGGCACAAAAATGACTAAAGGCTGCAAAAATTACTCTCTCTAATTTGGAACTTCAATATCTAAAATTCCAGAAATTGAAAAAAATCTACAAAAAAGACGAAAAAATGCAAAATTCTTTGGCTATGCATGTCTCAGAAACTAAGCCTTGCTATGTTAAAAGGAATGGAAAAATTTTAGATATTGAAGTTCTTGACCAGTGCGCAAAGTTTCATGCAAAACTCTTCAGCCGTTTTTGTGCCATTTAAAAAGCAAGCGAACCTATCTGTGGCATTTTTCGTTTTTTCACCTGAATGAGCCACATTGAACCACTTAAACACGTGAGTAGTAGAGAGTCAATAGTGGCTTCGGATCATCATGTGTTCAAGGAAACTATAAATGATTTTAATAATTAAAAATTTGTAATACATAATCCTAATTTTGTAAACAGTGACTATCTTTTCGAAATACACTGCACATTAGGGTGGCCCTTCGTTATATGGAGGGAAAAAAAAGTGTTCAAACTGTCGGTCTCACACCCTAGATATATGCGAATAGCAAAAAAACTGAGAAATACAAAGTTTTGGGCCAACCAAAAAACGTTAAGTCGTGGCGCAAAGCGATTGAAAATTTCAAGTGTGTTTATATGGGGAAAATATGACTTTTTTCAGATTTTACGAAAATTTCGTTCTACAATTTAATTTTTCCGACAAGCTGTTACGTAATTCGGGATCAGTGTCCAATTATCCTTTCAAAATGCTATAAAACTTCAAAATCGTATGATACCTCGCCAAGAAATAGCAAATGCCCCAGACCACTTCTGTGCCAAAAAAAACTAGGTCATGAAATTTGATGGCATTTTTTTCAACTTTGTGAAATTGATTAAAGCCATCATTGTTTTTTGGTCTCTATACTTATATGAAGTATTGTTTTATTAGCACCTTGTTAACCTATTGCGCATTGAGACCGAAAATTGGAAATTTTTTTGATAAAATTATTAAAACTCCTTTTTCAAGTTTGAAAAAATTTTCTTAAACAAATCACTTTAAGGTTTTATGAAATATATGTTGTAGATTAACTATGTAAATTTTTAAGTAAATCCCTTTGCCAGAACTTTTTTAACAAGGATTTTATTTTCGCGGATTTCGAGAAAAATTGGATTTTTATGAAATATTCTGTAAATGTACTCTTTCTAAATACTTTGTATCAAAAATTCATCACTTTTCTACTTTTAAATATTATATTTTATCTTAATAGCCTAGGGTTTCGGAAAAAATAATATGACTCCATTAACCCTTTTGGAATTGGGGTCACATATGACCCCAAACTAATAAAAGACAATTTATTCAAAAAATTCAAATATTTTGTAAGTGCTGTCCAATTTTTAGATGCGACACTTAAAATATAATAACCAAACATGTAGAAGTTTCGTCCAAAAAATTTGGGATAAACCCGAGAACTTTAACCAATTATTTGCCAATGCCAGCTTTGGATTTTAATTTATTTTAAAATAAAAATGACCTAAAACGAGTTTTTCTATTAAAATCGTTGATACCACTATTTAGAATTTAAGAAAAATAATTCGGTTAATTTTTATTTATTTAACCATTCAGTGCTCCTGGGATCAAAATAATCCATTGTGATATATCTTTGGTGCAATTATCTGCTTATTGCTCGCGAATATAAATTAAAACAACTTTTAACCAATTATGTTATAAAATTGCTTTATGTAATAAAGTAGAAGTTGAATTTCTTGCTGTCTCACCCACCAATTTGGTGGATATTGATAAAAAACGCCAAAAAAAAAAAATTTCAGGTCAATCGGTGAAGATGCCATTACTTATAATGGTTAACATTTTTTGATTTTTTATAATCGGTCGCTTTATATTATCTTCAATGTCACCTACATGTTTTGAAACTTCTATCATTTTATTTCCCAGTTTTAAATAGTTTATTAAATAAAAGTAAATTTCAAATATAACAATGTATATAAAAGGTAATATTAAATTAATACTACTCTTAATGGAATAATAATTACAAAATTAAATCAAAGTGAATTTCAAAAAACTTCCTATTTTTTAGACATATGACTTAATTTGGTTTTAATTTATATTCGCGAGCAATAAGCAGATAATTGCACCACAGATATATCACAATGGATAATTTTGATCTCAGGAGCACTGAAGAGTTAAACAAATAAAAATTAACCAAATTATTTTCCTTAAATTCCAAATAGTGGTATCAATGAGTTTAATAGAAAAACTCGTTTTAGGTCATTTTTATTTTAAAATATCTTAAAATCCAAAGCTGGCCTTGGCAAATAATGGGTTAATGTTCTCGGATTTATCCCAAATGTTTGGGACGAAACTTATACACATTTGGTTATTATATTTTAAGCGTCGCATCTAAAAATTGGACAGCACTTACAAAATATTTGAATTTTTTGCATAAATTGTCTTTTATTAGTTTGGGGTCATATGTGACCCCAATTCCAAAAGGGTTAATGGAGTCATATTATTTTTTTCCGAAACCCTAGGCTATTAACATAAAATATAACATTTAAAAGTAGAAAAATGATGAATTTTTGATACAAAGTATTTAGAAAGAGTACATTTACAGAATTTTTCACAAAAATCCAATTTTTCTCGAAATCCGCAAAAATAAAATCCTTGTCAAAAAAATTCACACAGTTAATCTGCAACATGTATTTAACAAAACCTTAAAGTGATAGATTCATTTTTTCAAATTTTGTTTAAGAAAATTTTTTCAAACTTGAAAAAGGAGTTTTAAAAATTTTATCAAAAAATTTCCAATATTCGGCCTCAATGCGCAATAGGTTAACAACGTGGTAATAAAACAATACTTCATAACTGAGTACTTATAAGTATAGAGACCAAAAAACAATTTTGGCTATAATCAATTTCTCAAAGTTGAAAAAAATGCCATCAAATTTCATGACCTAGTTTTTTTTGGCACAAAAGTGGTCTGGGGCATTTGCTATTTCTTGGCGAGGTTTCATACGATTTTGAAGTTATATAGCCTTTTGAAAGGATAATTTAATACTGATCCCGAATTATGTAACAGCTTGTCGGAAAAATTAAATTATAGAACGAAATTTTCGTAAAATCTGAAAAAAAGTCATATTTTCCCCATATAAACACACTTGAAATTTTCAATCGCTTTGCGCCACTTCTAAACGTTTTCTGATTGGCCCAAAACTTTGTATATCTCAGTTTTTTTGCCATTCGCATATTTCTAGGGGGTGAGACCGACAGTTTGAACACTTTTTTTATTAAGGGCCACCCTACTGTACATATATAATATTGAATAACGTTGAATAAAGTCGTTTGATATTAATAAACTAAATTATAAGGAAAAACAGATTCGGCATACTATTCATTACTTTTGCGTCTAGATTCCTTATTTTTTCATCGCAATTTCATCACGGATACTTCTTTTGAAAGGTTTGGAAATTATCTATTTTTCTGTTTCAGCAATTGTTGCAAAAAGTAGCCACAAGGTGGCGGTAATGACATTTTTCTTATAAATTAAAAGAAACCTTTATGGATTTTTTTCGATGTTGGTACATTCAGAAAAAATTTAGACGTAACGCTCCTGGACAAATTTGCGGAACATTGTCAAGCCAAATTTTTTGGTTTTAAGGGTTAAAAAGGCAATTTTCGTGAGTAACATAAAAATAAGGGTTTCTTTTCAAAAAATTCAGAAATGAAAAAGTTGTAGAACAAACTTTGTGTCTGATACCCCAGAGATTAATTTCCAACAATAAAAAAAGTTCTTTTTTTCGCAGAAAGCCTATTTCAAGATATTGCTAGCTATAATAAATCTAATACAGGCTCGTTCGCCAACAATACTAAGTTAAATTTACAAATATTTTCTTTGGGCTCCACAATCATTAAAAGTTTAATGCTTATGTTAGCATTTATATTTTGTATTCTATATCAAATCATGTAATTCTGTGTGTGTCCATATTTTATTTAAACGTAAACAGTTAAATAGGCAGACAAATACCAACTAATCCATAACTTTCTATTTAAAAGCCTTTTAAAATTTATGTTGTATCTACGTATATATGTGCGAATAAATGTTATAGCCTATCGAACCAGTATCTGATTCTTATGGCATTCCACGTTATTATTTATTTAGAGCACATGTTTCGAATTCATTGCCCTTTCATTTTAGAGCCTTACTGTGTAAGTTATGAACGTAACTGTCGGATTTATTTTTGCATAATTTCAACTTTGTAATTGTGATACATCGTGCTTTATGACCATTGAAGTTTCCAATTGATTAAGGTAGAAAAATGGATGAAAAACTTATGATGCAAAATAAAGGGTGTACACGAAAATAAAATTTTTTTACATGTTAACGTATGTCCCAATAATGTTTTGTTTTTTTTTTTTTTGTAACAATGCTAAAACAGATAAATGAAGATGAATCAGTTGTTAATTATATAGAAAACAACATATATTTTAATATGTCTATTAAAACCGAATGTGAGTGGAAGATGCTGTAAAAACAATTTCCACTTACGGCGAATATATCAGAGACCCAGAAGCCACTTGGATAATAGTAATTTGAATCATGCAACAAAATTATTTAAAAATACATCTAAAAGAAATGATTAATGAGACGTTGAAAGATTTTTTTGAAGAAATGATATGTTACCCGAAATGATGAGCACAACTCTTGGAAAGCGACTGGGCATTTGAAACGACCAGACAAAAAAAAAATTCCCCATAAAAGACGCAAGTAAAACCTGTTGTTGGTACGATTTGTCTAAGACTAATGCATTTAAAAATTTAATTTATTATATACTAGATGTAACCCGGTGTGCTTCGCTACACCCTCCCCCTCCCCCCCCTTCCGAATTGCTATGAAAGGGCTCACGCAAAGTCCCAAGGCTCTCACTAATACAGTAATTCAGATATATCACATTTAATATTAAGTTTGTGTAGGGGTGCCACGTGCATTTGTCCAATCCCGCCCATTTTTTTTGTCTGACTACTCACGTTAATAATAGATGACCTGAGACAAATTTGCAAAGCTTTCTCTATCATATTAATATATATGATATTTAAAATTTACTTTATATCGGAGGTACCACGCCCGCTAAAAATATTTAAAAATATTACAGCCTGTAGCACTCCCATATACCCCCATGGCCTTGAACTTAGAATAACAATTGGCAACTTTTCTTTTTAGCGATTTTTGATTTTGCCCATTTTTGATTTTGACGATTTTTTGGGCGATTTCTATTTTTCGCAATTTTCGGTTTTGGCGAATTTTTGATTTTGCTTTCGTAGTACTTCATATTATTTATATAGGACGTGTCACGCCCACTAATCCCATCCCGCCCAATTTTTATTGGACTACTCACATTAATATCTGATGGACTCGTGAAGAATGTCGAGTCTTTCCCTTTTATAGAACACCAGTTATATGATATGAGATATCTAATTTGCATGGGCTGTGCTACGTCCACTGCTACGATCACGCCCATTTTTTTGTTCGACTAATCATATAAAGAACCTATCGGCTCATGAAAAGCCACAAAGCCCTCTCGTTTACAGTACTCCAGATGTATGACATTAAATAGTTACTTTGCATGTGGAGTGCCACGCCCGTTGATGTGAACCCCTACAATATTTTGTCCGACTACTCATACTAAGATCTGATGGTGTCGTGCAAAGTGTCAAAGCTTCCCTTTTTTAGTACACCGGTTATATGATATCATATATTTACTTTGTACGGGCGGTGCCATGCCCACTGCTCCGATCACGCCCATTTTTTGTCTAACTAATTACATGAATAACTTATGGGCTCACACAAAGTCCCAAGACTCTCACTATAACAGTAATCCAGATATATGGCATTTTATATTTAATTTGTATGGCAGGTGCCACGCCTATTGGTCCGATACTGCCCATTTTTTGTCCGGTTACTCACATTTATTATAGGTGACATCAGACAAACTTGAAAAGCTCTTTCTATCACAGTACTCGATATATATAATATTGAATTATTACTTGTATGGGAGGTACCACGCCCACCTGTCCGATCCCGCCCATTTCCGGCGTAGCTACTAATATTAATAATAGGTGACCTCACACAAATTTGCAAAGCTCTGCCTATCATAATACTCAATATATGTATATGATATTAAAAATTTACTTTGTGTGGGAGGTGCCACGCCCACTAAAAATATTAAAATAAAATTATAGCCTATAGCACTTCCCATATCCGCAGTAAGACTCTGTGAAAATTTCAGGAATATCAGATGGGTAGTTACGGAGATTACCTCCTACAAACAAACAAACAAACACACATTACCTCTTTATAATATTATTAGTATAGATTTATTTTATTTCAATGCTTTTTGATATACAATACTTTTTGTTTTTCATTCGGTGCAATAATTATCAAATTTTTCGGCGTTTCTACTCTGGAGTAAATAAAATCTGGCAATACTTAACTTTTGGCTTTGAATTTAGAATATAATTTGTCAATTTTCATTTTAGCGATTTTTGATTTTGCCTATTTTTGAATTTGAAGATTTTTGGTTTCGGCGATTTCTGAATTTGGCGATTCTGCCCTTATTTTCCACAACTACTCACATAATATTAATAGGCTAGACGATATATTGTGACCAATGTTTTGTTTTACCGTTTTATCCCGATTTTAACCAAACGTAAATTATTTGAAAGGTATTTCTTTTTAGCCGTTTTGCAGATTTACAGATTTTAAAATTTTTTCCTTTATTTTGAGTAAATTGCATTTAAAGTTGCTACTAACACATACATAAAATTATACAATGCTATGTGTGTGTTCATTAAATTTGTTAATTTGTTTGTAATAAAAATGAGTTTGTTTTTTTTTTGTTGATTTGTGAATTGGCTATAATTGATTAGCATACCTTTAGGCCGAGGCCACGCAATGAGCGGCAAAGCGGCGAGCGGCAGAGAGATGAGCGGAAAAAAATTAAAACATATCAAATACTACTGAAGTGGCCACAGAATGAGCGGCATGTGAGCGGCATTTCTGAGCGTCTGAGCGGCGCCGCTCAGGAATAGAACTTGTTCTAATTTTTAGTTGTTTTCTGAGCGGCAAAGAATAAAAATGGCCAAAAAATGGCTTTTCTTTGTTTTGTCAATCTGTAGCGCGATTCAGTAACTTCTTTTTAACGATAATCGAATCGTTAGAAAAAGCAAACAACAAAATTATCGATTTTTGTATTCAATAAATTTTTTAAACGATATACGCAATTGTTAAAGTCAGTTGTTGTTGTTATCTTAACGACAACCATTTTTGTGTTGTTTTTCAATCGATAAAATGTAAAAAGGTTGAAATGTAGTCATGCATAAATAAAAATCATAAAATAGTGAAAATATTTTGTTTTATTATAAAAAGTTTTATATAAATAATAACATTGACAATGGCATTTTGACAACTAACCGCTCAGAAATGACGCTCAGTAATAAGCCACTTGCCGCTCAAACTCGCCGCTCTGCCGCTGTGCCGCTCACCTCTCTGCCTCTTGCCGCTTTACCGCTCATTGCGTGGCCTCGGCCTTAGGGTCTTAGTTTAATAAAAAAAAAAAAAATAATAAATTTCCTAGAATTTGCACTCGAATTTGAGGGCTGGAATCTGCTAGTTGATAGTTAATGTACTTGTAAAAAGTTTCAAAACGGTCGCTTGTAGTACTTAATATATGTTGGTATATGATGTGCCACGCCCACTAATATCATCCTGCCCAATTTTTATCAGACTACTCACATTAATATCAGCTACGATCGCGCCCATTTTTTGTTCGATTAATCACATGAATAACCTATGGGATCACGCAAAGCCCCAAGATTCTCATTATTGCAGTACTACAGATATATGATATTTTATATTTACTTTGTATGTACGCTTCCAAGCCCATTGGTCCGATACCGTCTATTTTTTGCCCGACTATTCACAGTAATAATAGATGACCTTAGACAATTTTGCAAAATCGTATCTGTCAGAGTACTCGAAATATATAATATTGAATTACTACTTTGTATGGAAAGTGGCACATCCACTTATCCGATCCCGCCCATTTTTTGCGTGGCTACTAACACAAATAATAGATGACATCATACAAATTTGCACATATGATATCAAAAATTCATTTTATATGGGAGGTGCCCACTAAAAAAAAATTGCTTATGACCATTCTTAAGCACCATTCTTAAACCTGGAACCAACATCAGATGAGTAGTTACGGGGATTACCTCCTACAAACAAATGAACACACACATTACCTCTTTATAATATTAGTATGGATAGATTATTACAACAAACAAACACAAGGAATATTAAATGGCAGCCAACTTGACAAAACTAATGATGAGAAGTTCTTATTTTTTGGGCTACTTTCAGTTGCAATTCTTAGAATTGAGTCCCAAATAAATGAGTTGAAAAATGTTGCACTGTGTAAGTTTGACTAGTAAGTTGGAAAGAAATGTGACCAAAGATTAATTTTAAGTTTAAGGAATGAAATAAGAAAATATTCTCTCTGACTAAATTTCAATTAGAATTACCTTGGTATCTCTTGGTATTACTCTATTTTTATACCATATACCACTATGTGGCTTGGGTATAATGACTTTGTGCTGCTGTTTGTAACTACCAAAAATATTTGACCTAGACCCATCTTTTATTATACCGATCGAATCAGAATCACTAACTGATTCGATTTAACGATGTCCGTCCGTCCGTCCGTCTGTGTGTCGATGTGAACTTTGTAATCAGACTGCAGGTCGCAAATATGAATATATTTCGATGAAATTTGGTATGTAAGCTTTCATTGACCATAGGATGAACGCTATTGAAATTGGTGAGAATCGGTCCATGTTCAGACCTAGCCCCCATACAAATGACCCCTATGAAATCGACATAAATTGCCATAAGATCCAAATTGTCACATAGATCTTACTCAAATTGGGTTTGTATGCGTTTATTACATCCATTATTGAGTAGTTTAAAAATGATCCCTGGGACAACTCTTAGTCATAGGCCCCATATAGAGCTGCTTCCCGATCTTCACTTAAATCGATCAAAAAACAAAAATATTGCACTGATTCTTCTCAAATTTTTTTTGTATATATTTTTGCAAAATACAAGAGACTTTACCAAACATAGTCAGGATCGTTCCATTTTTGGGCCTAGTTCCCATATAGATATAGCAACCGATATGAACTTTTTCCTATCTGCAGCCAAAAAAATTAATAAAAATCCCACTCAAATTTGGTTTATGCTTATTTTCTATTTCCAGTTAGTTGGGCCTATGAGATAGGGTCTCTAAACGCATGGTATAGGGTATCATATGGTCGGTCTCGACCGACTATAATTTTCTTACTTGTTTACTATTATTATTAGTTTTAAAGTTATATATAAAATAATGTGTACATATTTTTTCGTTTACAACCTTTAAGTTATATTGATATTCGACTGAAAGGTACAAATTGAAATACATAAATATGAGCATGGTAATTTATTACTAGACTATGTGGGATCTTTAACAACAATTTTATTAGGATGAGAATATATCGGGGTATGAAAAAACTATTTTTTAAATAATACCAGTCATGATTTGATTATTTTTTGAACATTTTATTTTTAACACCGCATTTAGTTAAGTAGGGAAAATTGTTAAAGTTAAAAATGGCTTTACATTGTTTTTTTTATACTAATGATATGGATATTGCTTGTGTCGAGACATAAAAAAATTTGAGTAACATAAGTTAGGGTAATGTAAGTCAAATATAGGAGGACATTTCTATGATGGCTAGGTCTAAGCAGACACCCATAAAAAGGTTCAACAGTAATCGCTCTTAATTAATTAATCATATTATATTCACATAACTTTACCTTAAAGTTTCGAGAATGAACCTTACAAAGGAAATAAAAATATGCCAAGCTAATTGTTCTATAGTTGGACGACTTTATTATTAATTGTTGAAACAGAAGTTTAATCGTAAAAAACTTGCTTTCGTTAAAAAGAAATATTTGCTGCTTAGCTTTAGTTATTGGAACCGTAATAAACCCGAAATTTAGTTAACAGCTGCATCGCCTAATTCTGTTCACAGCAAAAAAATTCGTCAACCGATTTGTTCTAAGTTTAATAACTCAAACTCTAATTATATCAATAGAAATTTTATAGCAATATCGGTTCATAACACAGTACAACACATGATTGTGGGACTCAATTCTGACACTTGCACCTGAGAGTAGCCCCAAAAATAAGAACTTCTGCATCATTCGTTTTGTCAAGTTGGCTGCCATTATAATTTAATGGCCATACATCGCTGTACACGGTTCTTTCCTAAAACTCTTTCAAAATTTGATGAATTGCTTGCGGAGGTTTGGTGGTGGAGTTCTAAAATTATGCACTTTTCTGTGTAAGAATAGCTTTAAAATGAATCTGAATTTTTATTTTCATGAAAAAAAAAGTTTATAAAGAAAAAACAGCATATTTGTGGATTTGTAATCTAGTTATTTGGCAAAAAAGGTGAAAGTGGGGGAAAAAAGGGGGGGGGGGTGTAACGGACATTTTTGCGATTCTTAAGACACTGGATGCACCTCTTTCGGTAGGTTTATTCCGCTTTTTTTCTCCTATTCAATATCTACAACTTTGTTTCAGACACAAAAGAGATATTACCGAGTTATAACCGGTTCAAATATACAAAAAGTGATAAAAAACCACCTTGAGCAAAAAAATTTGTATGGCCATTAAATTATAATGGCAGCCAACTTGGCAAAACGAATGATGCAGAAGTTCTCATTTTCCGGGTTACTTTCAGCTGCAATTCTCAGAATTGAGTCCCAAATCAATCAGCTGAAAAATTTTGTACTTTATAATGTTATTGTTCTGTAATAACACTTTGAAATCCGTAATTCTTTGATGATTTAATGTATTTTTTATAAGTTTTAGCGGCTTTGCTTTATGCATGGAAAGAAGAGTTAATGCTGACTATCAGATCCCATCACTCGAAATCAAGGGTCTAGGTCAAATATTTTTGGTAGTTGCAAACATCAGCACAAAGTCATTATACCCTGACCACATAGTGGTATAGGGTATAACAATTTACAATAAATGCTAAAAATCATTAGAGAAAAATCTTGGAATCAGAAAACTTCGATCCCATAGATCTGATTTGATCATATAGATCTCGGTTAAATTAGGTTTGGGTGTGTTTATTACACCCATTAATTGGTAGTCCAAAAATAAACTATAGGACAATTCTTAGTCATAGCCCCCATATAAAGCTGCTTCCCGATTTTCACTTAAATCTAGCAAAAAACAAAACAAGTAAGAAATTATAGTCGGTCTAGACCGATATAGAAAATAAGCATAAACCAAATTTGAGTGGCATTGTTATACATTTTTTCCCTTTGAATATGAAAAAGTTCATATCGGATGTTATATTTATATGGAGACTAGGTCAAATTATGCACCGATCCTGACCATATTTGGTAATGTTACTTATTTTTTGCAAAAACATCTACAAACCAAATCTGAGAAAAATCTATACAATATTTTGTTTTTTGATAGACTTAATGAAGATCGGGAAGCAGCTCTATATGGGGCCTATGACTAAGAAGTGTTATTATTTTTGGACTACTGATTAATGGATGTAATAAATACATACGAACCAAATTTGACTGAGATCTATATGATAATTTGGATCTTATGGGGACTAGTTGTAAACATTGACCGAATTTCACCAATTTCAATTTCAAATTCTTACTATGGCTGGTAAAAGCTTATATACAAAATTCCATCAAAATATATTGATATTCGCGACCTGTAGTCTGATAACAAGGCTTACATGGACACACAGACGGACGGACGGACAGACGGACGGACATAGCTTAATCGAAACAGAAAGTGATTCTGAGTCCATCGGTATAATAAAAGGTCAAATATTTTTGGTAGTTACAAACAGCAGCACAAAGCCATTATACCCAAACCACATGGCGGTATTGGATATAAATATTGCACAGATTTTTCTCAAATTTGATTTGTATATGTTTTTGCAAAAAATTGTATATTTTCAATTTCGTTCGTATTGCACAGTGAGCAGCACTTTTCGATTCTTCTTGAATAGCGAGATCTATTGAGTTCGATTTGGTCACAGCGTACAGTGGGTTGAAAAGCATGAAAAGTGAGGATTAATTCAGGGATGACGTAATTTCAAAATATTGTTAATTTTTTTTAATGGATATTCATTAATGCATAAAAAAAACCACCATTTAAAAAAAAAGTGTAAAAAAAAATTTGTTTTAACCCGTTAGGAGCTTTTTTGTGTTTTGGAAAAAATTATCTTTTCTTACAATTTTCGCTGTAACTTTGGAATAAAAAGCGACAAATTAGTAAATGAAATTGCAAGTTAGAACTTAGTTAATATGCTTTTAGAAAAAATAAAATTTTTTTTTAAATAAAAAAGGAATAAATACTTAGTACGTATTTATATTATAAAAATTGAATTTTAAAATCGGATTTTATTTTCCAAATTCCACAAATTTAACTCAAAAAATTCACATTATAAAATAATATTATGATGAATAATTATAAGCACAAAACAAACAACCATTTCAGAAAAATTAAAAAAAAAAAAATTAAAAAAAAATTAATTCAATTAATATTGGATATATTGCTACATTTATAATTGAAAATTTTGTATGCATTTATTGTTATTGTTTATTTTTTATTTTATATTGTTCTTATTTAAGAGAAACTTAAATATATACATATATATATACAATTAAAATCAAGGATCCTCCGTATTATCATCACCTTCATAAATATAATCAGCATCTTCATAATTATCATCAATATCTTCATTAATCTCTTCTTCATCAGAAATCTTGGGCAAAATTGATAAATCTAGTGCCATCTGTGGTATATTATATATTTTTTTGGCATAATTTTTGCTTTTAGTGGAAATTAAAGGATCCGAAGTAAGAAGTAACTTATTGAATATATCTTCATTTGACTTCTCCCGACTGCATTTACGAGAATAGAGAAAATAAACACAAAACAAAAACTAAAAAAAGATTTTTTCTGTTGTGTTTTCAAGCATTTTTTTTAATTTTATACTGGGGACTTTTAATAAAAACTTGAATATTACATTCGTTGGCAAGTATTGACAAAATTTTTTTCTGGAATACACAAGTAGAAATCCCATATTTTACTACAATGTAAATAATTTTAGCCGATCTCATCTAGAATTACGTTGAAACTCAATCTCTTTTTAAAAAAGCACCCTCTTTCTGGGACAATTTTCAAAAAATTATTAAAAATATTTCTAATATATTTATCTAAAAATTTTTTTTTAATAATACAGTCAAATACTTGAAGTTGATGCATCCATTTGAAAAAAGTTAGAATTTAAAAAAAAAAATGAAAAAAATTAAACTTGAAATATCTCGTTTTTCACTTTTTACCACTTCGAGCAAAATTAAAAAAAATTGTTGAATTTTGAGAGAGTATAGCAAGAAAAGTAAACAACTTAGAACAATAATTTTGACAGTTAGTGATGACCCATTTTATACTCTGTTACCCGGTATAAAAATTTATTACAAAATACTCATTTCAATTTTGGAATTAATACTCACTTTTGACCCTTTTCAACCCAATGTGCAGCGTGCCTTGAATATCCACATTATTGTTGTTTTGATGGAAATATAGATGTGCCACTGATGGGTCCAATTTACCATAATATGATTCTGTTTGCTGAAGTCTGTTTATTCGAGTTTGGTTATTTTTACTTTTTATACCCTATACCACTATGTGGTTTGGGTATAATGACTTTGTGCTGCTCTTTGTAACAACCAAAAATATTTGACCTAGACCCATCTTTAATTATACCGATCGAATCAGAATCACTTTCTGAGTTGATTTAACAATGTCCGCCGTCCGTCCGTCCGTCCGTCCGTCTGTGTGTCCATGTAAACCTTGTAATCAAACTGCAGGTCGCAAATATGAATATATTTTGATGAAATTTGGTATATAAGCTTTTATCGGCCATGGGATGACCGCCATTGAAATTCGTGAGAATCGGTCCATGTTCAGACCTAGCCCCCATACAAATTACCCATATGAAATCGACATAAATTGCCATAAGATCCAAATGGTCATATAAATCTTACTCAAATTGGGTTTGTATGCGTTCATTACATCCATTAATGAGTAGTCCAACAATGATCCCTTTGACCCCATATAGAGCTGCTTCCCGATCTTCACTTAAATCTATTAAAAACCAAAAATGTTGCACTGATTCTTCTCAAATTTTGTTTGTATATATTTTTGCAAAATACAAGAGACTTTACCAAACATGATCAGGATCGGTCCATTTTTGGACCTAGGCCTTATATAGATATAGCATCCGATATGAACTTTTTCATATCTGCAGCCAAAAAAAAAAATAATAAAAATCCCACTCAAATTTGGTTTTTGCTTATTTTCTATGTCCAGTTAGTTGAGCCTAAGAGATAGGGTTTCTAAACGCATGGTATAGGATATCGTATAGTCGGTCTAGACCGACTATAATTTTCTTACTTGTTATATATTCTATCAATGCTATCTGTTGTATGTTCCATTCTTGGACTGATATATTTGGTGTCCATTTTATATTATGTTCTTCACTCAAATCATGCAAACGTTTCACCCATGAAATATTGTTGGCCCAAGCTAACGAACTGAGCTTATGAGGTAGTCTAGAATCAGTGAATTCCATAGGTTTAGTATAACACAAATGGAGGCTTAATGTATAATAGCATAATTTGGTGTAAATTTGGAAAGCTTAAGAATACGTTTCATAAAGTATCTTTGTAGGCTATCGACTTCTTCAAAGTAAGAATGGCCCCATATTTACGCACCATACGACTGTATGGACCGACATATGGCATTAAAACGATGTGCTTTTAATCGAAAAGAAATATCATTTTTGATGAGGAAGCTACTCCATGTTGAGTTTATACAATTTTTTGCAGAATTATTTCTTTTTTCTACATGTTTTGTAAATACACATTTTGGGGTTAGTATCATGCCAAGGTAACAATATTCAGTGAGATTTTCTATTTTTGTTCCTCTGTAAGTCCATTTTCCATTTATGGCTTTCCATCCGCCATTTCTGAAAACCATAATCTTAGATTTTAATAGTTTTACTTCGAGGTTCCAATGGCTATAGTATTTCTCTAAATTGTTAATCATATCAACGTACAACAACAATCTTATATTCATATTACCAATAAGTAATCCACCTCCTAGTTCTTCATGTAGGTCATTTATATAATGGGAACAACAATGGCGATAGCAAGCAGCCTTGTTTGACCCCTGATACGGTTTCAAATTTTTCTGACAACTCTCTTCCATTCCAGACAGTAGAGTGTGTGTTTTTAAATAAATTTTCCAGGAAGTTTAACATTTTTTTAGACACCCCCATTGCATGCAGTTTAAACATCAAAGATTTTCTAACGACCTTATAAAGGGTGATTTTTTAAGAGCTATAGGAAAGTTTTCCAAAAAAAAAAAAAAACACATAAAATTCAGAAAAATGCATCAAATCTTTATTTGAATCGATAGTACGGTCCATATAATTTAATGCTTGAAGATTATTTCATGCAAATGTTGACCGTGACTGCGCCTCAAATGCTCCATCCGCTTAGTCCAATTTTGGCATACTCTTTCCAACATTTCGGCCGGTATCTCACGAATAAATGCTTCAAAGTTGTCTTCCAATGCGTCAATTGAAGCGGGATTGTCTGTATAGACATGAGCTTTAACATAGCCCTACAAAAAATAGTCTAAAGGCGTTAAATCGCACAATCTAGGCGGCCAATTGACCGGTCCCGAACGTGAAATAAAATGTTCACCGAACTCGCCTCTCAATAAGTCCATTGTTGCGCGTGCTGTGTGGCATGTGACACCGTCTTGTTGAATCCACATGTCATGCAAGTCAAGCTCTTACATTTTGGGCAAAAAAAAGTTGGATATCATCTCTCGGTAGCGCTCACCATTCACAGTTACGTTACGATTCGCATCGAATCGATAATTGATGGTCATCATTAACACTGGCCGATACAGCTGCGATATTTTCTTCAGTTCGCACTCTACGTAAGCGTGTTGGTGGTTTAATGTCCAACAATGCAAATTTGGTGCGAAATTTAGTCACAATAGCCCGAATAGCCGCTTCAGTGGGTCGATTAAACTGACCATAAAATGGAAGAAGCGCGCGATGAACTTTCTTAACAGAGCACGCATTTTGATAATAAAATTCAATAACTTGCAAGCGTTGTTCGTTTGTAAGACGATTCATGGTTAAATTATAGACCAAACTGAAGATGTTTGACAATGAAACAAAACACGAAACGTGCGTCAGCTGTTTAAACCAGTGTTGCCAAAAAGATAATAGCTAAAAAATCACCCTTTAAAACGCTGCTTTGAAATCCAAAAAAAAAAAAATGCGTAGACTTTTCTCTTTTCTTTACATTTTAGGTGTACAATTGCTGTTAAATTATATGTATTGTCTACTGTGGAATAATTTTTTCTGAAACCAGCTTGATATTCAGATAAGAGTTTGTGCTGATCCACCCAGTTATATTGTCTTTCTGACAATATAAAGGATATGCCTCTATAACTACTCGGTTCATTTATATCACTTTTTTTTGAAAGATTGGAAATATTGCGCTGGTCACGAATGATACATCCGATTGCATATTATTGCCCATCATATTGTAAGACTTTGCAAGTTCAATAATTGGCTCATTCGGCGCCTTTTTGAAAAATTCCTAATGAATTCTATCTTTCCATGGAGCTTTATCTGTCTAGCCATTTTGTAAGTACCTGGTATATTTCTGTGGTAGTTATATTATGATCGAAATATATACCTGTTTGATATAGGGTGACATAATGTATACCACTCGAGAATTACTGTGGGTTCAGTAGTGTCCTAAAGTATGACATAAACTCTGATGATGGTATATTTGTTATCTCTTGAAAATTTTGGTTTCTAATCTCGTTTGCTAGTTTCCACCAAGATTTACTATCATTTACTTGGTTTGGTTTTACCTCTACCTCTTTATGATATTCATCTTTTCTTATTTTGCATACTGTTATAAACTTTTAATTTGACTTCAATTTTCCTTTAAGTCTGAGGATATTTTTCGGGCGTTATAGCTTTTCCAGTCAAGCGACTTATTTTGGGCAGTAAAAATTGGTTACTTATCATTCTGATTTGTAGATTTACGAATCACATTTAAAATATCTTCAAGCTCAAGCTAGTTTTTTTGCTCCTTAGTTTTTCTTAAGTTGGTCAGCAAATTTTGGGTATAATTATCTTTTATATGCTCCTTTGTAGTTCTGGTAAAATTGTATTTCTATTTGGGCACTTGTATACTTTAACTTTTACTTTTACTGGCATGTGGTCAGACCATATTTGATCATTCACTTTGAAGTAGACGACTTTTCAAATAAGTTCTTGGGACACTGCACATATGTCGTTTACTGACACACCAACTCCACTTGCAAAAGTGAAATTTCCGACCTCATCCACTCTGGTTACTCCATTTAGAACCACTAACCCATAGCTTCCACAGCCGAAGAATATAAAATAAGGGAAAGAATACTGGACTTCTTCGCAAGCATTATTATACCCTATACCACTATGTGGTTTGGGTATACTGACTTTGTGCTGCTGTTTGTAACTACAAAAATATTTGGTAAATAGGGGTACCATCTTTTATTATACCGATCGACTTAGAATCACTTTCTGAGTAGATTTAGTGATGTCCGCCTGTCCGTCTGTCCGTCTGTGTATCTAAATAAACTTTGTAATCAAACTACAGGTCGCAAATATGAATATGTTTTGACGGAATTTTGTACATAAGCTTTAATCGGCCACAGGATGAACGCTATTGAAATTGGTTAAATTCGGTCCATATTCAGTCCCCGTACAAATGACCCCATATGAAAGCGACATAAATTGCCATAAGATCCAAATTATCTCATAGAACTCAGTCAAATTGGGTTTGTATCTGTTTATTATATCCATTAATCAGTAGTCCAAAAATAATCCCTATATGACAATTCTTAGTCATAGGTCCCATATAGAGGCGCTTGCCGATCTTCACTTAAATCTATTAAACACAAAAATATTGCATAGATTTTTCTTAAATTTGGTTTGTATAGATTTTTTCAAAATATAAGTGACTTTACCAAATATAGTAAGGATCGGTCCATTTTTCGGCCTAGTCCCCATATAAGTATAGCACCTGATATGAACTTTTTCATATCTGCGGTCGAAAAAAATAATAACAATGCCACTCAAATTTGGTATATGCTTATTTTCTTAACCATGGCATAGGGTGTCGTATAGTCGGTCTAGACCGACTAAAATTTTCTTACTTGTTTTAGTTTTTTATTTTCGATAAAGTTTGTCATTATTTTTAATGACAGCCGTATTAATTTGATGTTAGTTTGCTTAGAATGAGTGATGAAACAAAAGTACGTGCTAAAATTATAAGATATTTTCGATTTGGTCCCACAGGTAGTGGGCCAAAGAATCAAAGATCTGCATCAAACTGTTTCCAATGACATTAAAGACTACCAGCAGAATTTGAATTTTTATAGGAAACATAGTTCGGGGAAAAAACGTAAGCAAGATGGTTTTAAGACCAAGCAATTAAAAAGCTTTTTGAAAGGGGCTCCAAATACACATGGTAGAAAAATAATGCCATGCAATCAGTGCTCTGCCATTTGCTGTGAAAATTTAAAGCCAATGCAATTTTGAAAACATACAAAGTTCAAAACGTTACAGAGAGGAATGTTGCAAATTAATTCCAAATCTAGCGTCTAAAGCCATATAAAAAAGAGAAGAAATTACCCCGTATTTAAAAAACAAATTTTTGTTTTGTATGAAATGCGTTTATTTAAATTTCGCATTATTTAAAACCCTAAATCATTTTATTTTGTTTAAGTCAATAGTACTCAAAAAATATATTCGCCTATTAAAGTTTCGCTTACTGTATCAAATAAACAACCAAAATAGAATTTTTCGCTTTCGAAATGTAAAGAATTAAAGAATTTTTTTATTATGACAAAAAAAAAAAATACAAAAACGTATAAAGAAGCAAAACTAAACAGAATTAAGTTTTAATAGGAAATTGATTAAGAAACATTTGCAGCATTTTGAAATCTTTTTAGATTTTTTTTTTGTTTCAAAGATACTAAACATTATTTATTCACCAGAAATCGTTCCAATTACTTGGAATAGTAAGAAGATGGTGTTGTAAATCAAAGTTTCATTCCAAATTGTGTAACTTAAAATGAATAAATGTTTAATTTAATAAATTAGTTTTACACCCTATATAACCTAAAGCTATCATTTCTAAATATAATCCATTAAACAGATTTAAACTTTTTCTTTTATACAACAATTAGCACTTTATTTTTAGATGTTTACCACCAGTTACCACCAACGAGCACCAACCAGCCTATAACAATTATAAGCCTTAACACATGAGTTAGTGTTCAGTCTACCTATATTGAGTTTTCTTTTTTATTGCTTTCCTATTCATTTTTTTTTTGTAGTGATTTAGCCATGGATTGCTTTAGCAAACCAAACGAAAACAAAAACAAATGTGCTACTTTTCGTCAAACTTTAATTAGAGACCAATTAGTGTGGAAAAACTTTTGAGTTTTTACGAGACCTGCAAAATAAACTGACAGCAAAGTGAACGCATTGCTAAAAGACTTTAAGTGTGGTCTGAAAAAAGTTTTTTCAAATAAGTGCTGGTGATACACAGAGAAATAATAAAAAAATTATATATTTTTTGGTTATTTTAAGATAGATTTTTCGATACACCCTTGTGTGTGTATGTGTGTGTGTATGTGTATGTACGTGTGTTGATGTGTTTGAATAAAGTGAAAGCAAAAAGTTAGAGCAGATGAATAAAGAATGAAAATACGTTTTAACAAATCAAGTTGTACCTGCAACAGAGCATCAAGTGGCTTAATAATGAGTTTAACGATGTGGTTTTTGAAAAGCTGACAACAAATTTTCTGTTCAGTAGCAATGGTAGCACTAATGACAACAGCCATTATATATATGCATATAGAACATGGAATTAGTTCATATAAAAGACAAAAAAAAACACATGGAATATAAATTATAAATAGAAAAAATAAAGTTTATTCACTATTTAAGTTTGACATTAACGGACCAAATAATATACATAAAGTAAAGATGAAATAGATTCGAATACAGTTATAGGCCATAACTGAATAAAGGAATCAATTTGTTGTGCCTTAGATATGTAGAACAATTGTCAACATAAAATAAAATTAGATTAAGAAAAAAATGTTGGGTTCTGTGAACTTAAAAAATCGGAAAATCGAAGTTTTCTAATATTATCTTACAATATTCGGTTACTCAAAAAAAAAAAAAAAAAAATCGAAGGTTATAAATTCTGCTATATATGTACCGATATGTTTAAATTAATTTAGTTGAAAATATCTCCATTAAACATTTATTGACATGGCAAAGCCTACTGTTACTTAGCTGATCAAGACCGAAACAAAAAATATCTCCTAACTTTCTCACCTAGTTATAATAAATTCAGTGCTACAAATTTGACTTTTAACCCTTAAATGCATAGTGTAGCCATTTGGCAACAATCCGTATTTTGCATTAAAAAACCCCCTTTGGAACACAAGAACGTATTTTCGTGCATTTAAGCCTCTTGTATACACACCATTCTAATATTTTTGCTAAACTGTTTTGAAAATTAAAAATAATAGTAGTTTTGCTGTTTATATTCTGGCAGCGGGGATGACACATTTCTTATCAGTGTTATTTTTGCAATTTACAAAAAGGGTGACAATGCCATCGCAAACAATTATCGAGGTATTTCATTCATGAATTGTGTCACCAAAATTTTGATGGGTATATTGAATGGAAGATTATTTGCTTTGGTTGAAAAACATTATATATTATCAGAATACCAGGTTGGTTTCAGAAAAAAATATTCCACAATCGACAACATATACAATCTCTCCGCTATTGTTCATCTGAAGTTCCAAGAAAAGAAGAAAGTGTACGCATTTTTTGTTGACTTTAGAGCAGTGTTTGATAAGGTGTCCACACAACTGTTAATTTATAAACTGCGTGAGATAAGAGTGTCAACAAAAACCGTTAATTTGTTAGAAGCCATATATAAAACAACTTAATACGTAGTATTGACTGGAAAGGAGCTGTCACAAGTATCTGAAACCCATTCCGGTGTTAAGCAAGGTTGTCAAATTTCGCCGCTTATATTTTCGCTTTATATAAATGACTTGCATGATGCTTTAAGTGGCCGTCTTTATGTAGATTATATAAATATAAGATTACTACTTTAAGCAGACGATGTAGTAATTCTGGCAGATGATGCAAAACGTTACAAAAAATGATTAACAGATTGGAAAATTATTGTTCTGATTGGAATTTAGAAGTAAACTTTGATAAATCTAAAATAATGGTGTTCAGAAGTGGAGGCAGAAAAGCGGGAGACGAAAAATGGTTCTTTAATGGTAATGCCATCGATATTGTATCTAGCTTCTGTTACTTAGGGATGATTTTGACACCAAAAATGATCTTTAAGCAACATATAGAGTACCGAAATATTGCAGCTAAGAACGACATAAATGCAACATGGAATATGTTTCTAAGTAAAAAAGATATATCTATGCGTGCAAAATGGCAACTTTTCCAGGCTGTGTGCAGGGCTATTCAAATTACAGCGCGCAAGTGTGGGGGCATTCGCTGTGTGATGAAGTAGACAAACTTCAACGGTATTTTGCAAAAAAAATTTAGAACCTGCCTAATTTCACACCAACTTATATCCTTACGCTGCACAGTGGCGCCATTTCAGTTTTTTCGTTACAAAAATCATATCTTTTGAACTGAATAACATAATTGAACAGTTTAAACGGCATATGATAGATAACTGTTCAGCCTATGAAATGAGCATTTGGAAAGTGTGCTGCGCTTTGTACGGGCCTACTTATGGGTTATCAAAGTTCAAATTTGTAGAAAAATCAATTTTATGGTAACTAAAAAAAAATTATTTTTACATTTTTAGATTGTTTTTATTTCTTTTCTTTAGGGTTTTATGTTTTAAATTATTACCCAACAAATTAAAAAAAAAATTACTTCCTTTTTAAATTTATTTTTTCAATTTTCTGTAAAATATTCATCACAATTCTTAAGAGAAGGTATATCTGAAAGACTAATCATTTCTAAACTATAATTGTTTTCTAACTCTATTCGTGACTTCACATGCCGCAGAGAAGAAATAAGTGGATCGGTAGATGCTGCCAACATGTTGAAGAGGTCCTCATTTTGCCTTACCCTTGCTGCTTTGAATGTGTTCTGCAATCTATATTTTTTATAAAATTTGTTAAGAGACTACTGTGCTTCTTCAGAAAGCTCTCCAATTGGCAAAAACTGGTACTCAATTATATCTTTGCCATGCGCCAATATTTTATGGACGGTCGGGGTCAACTTCTTCTGCAGATACATTTCTGCTAAAAGAGATGCAGTTTTCGATGCATATTCTCCATATTTTGTAGAATTGACATTTTCTTTGCAGTTTAAAACATTCAAGATCGTTCCCAATCTTTTCACGATTTGATTGTCAATTCCAGTGATTCTAGTTACTGCCTCATCATTTTCAAAAAATCTCCTAGAAGTGTTTCCATCGTTTGAGTTACAGGTATCCATGCTTGGGACAGTCTACTTTTAGTCCAACTTGATTAAAAAAAGCATCCTGTATTTGCTTCTTTCTGATCTTTTCGTTATCCTTTATTGATGTATTTTCATCGAAGTTTTCCTTCTCTTGTGGTAGGGTATACGCCAGTTTTAGCAAGAACTCCATACACTCATTGCCTGCAATGGTGACATTCCATATTCGTAATTCTCCTCGTTTGTAGAATCGTTTAAATTACCAAAGTTCTTCTGACTCTTTTTGCAAATCGGTCATGACAATGTTGAGGTTGTTCCTGTCAGTTCGTTTACGACTTTTCCGTCAACCATGGTCAGGTGGAACTCGTAATTGCATTCAATATATTTTCCTTTTCCAATTTGCAGCTTTGTAGGCTTAATCTTGCTTATTTGTTCTTTAATGTCCTTCACCGTGGTCCTTATGAATTCTGCCGATTCCCTTGCAAACTGAAATATTATTGGTCGGCAATAATGCACTGATGATGGACGTGGATTTTTCCAGTGTAGGGAAACATCAGATTTTAGCCGCAAAGGAACAGCAGATGCCATAAACATATTTCCGTCCGATATTGTAGCGTCATCGGAAGATATTCTTTGCTTATAAACGCTTTGTCCGGATGATCCATCGCAGCCCCATTTGCTGATAAATGTCAGTTTCTCAGGAAGAATTTTCTCCTCATTTTCAGGAAGACTCTCCAAAAACCGTTTAGCTGTATGGCCCATAAGATCCTGCAGATTGGCTTTCACAGAGGCTTCCGTAAACTCCGTATGCAGTGGTCGTGAATTTATTTTGGCTTGCGTAATATGCTTGTATCTTTTTAATGTGTGCGTTTGTGGGCGTGGGAATGCTTTCCTTAATCCTTTTTAGTCGCAGTGGGCTTGCATCAGCAACAGATTTTGTAATCTGCGTCCTAACTCTTTCACTATCCTTTGTATATTTAATAGACAGCGCGTCCGATAAATGCTTCGTGGTCAAGTCATTGGTGGCATCGGCAAGTTTCCTCTTTCTTGTGAAAATTGAACACTCCTCAATACTTTTTTTTGGCCTTCCTTTTGCTCCTCTGGTTGATGTGGTGGGTTTATCTACTGCCAATATATCCAGGATGGTGTCTTCATTAAGCCAGTCCTCGTATTTGGAGTTGAAGTTCTGAATGGTTCGATTAGATTTCACCCATTTTGCCTTAATATTTGCATATATCAGATAAAAATTATTTTTTATAATTTCGCTTCTCTCAATATTTCCGTATAAGCTATCAAGTTCTTCTAAAGCAGCCTCCGTGAAAAGCTTTGGTGCGGTTGACCTTCTAAACAGTTCAAATAATTTTAAATTGTTTAACGCCATGGTTTCAGTACTTGTTGCGCCAACTTTCAGTCGTAGACTAATCCAGGCATTATGCTTATTTTGCAATATACAGGCTTATGCTGCCATGCCTAAAAATTTACCTGTTCCCTGCATACATATGGATTTAGTCTGAATTATGCAATTTTGATATTATGCTCGTGTCTAAATAAGATTTGTGTCTACCTGGAGGGACCATAAGTCAATATTGTTCTTGACCATTTGTACTCCATAGTAATTTTTAAGTGAGGTGCGTACCTGCGAATTTCAATGAGTAGTTTTTTGTGCATCCTGTGTCTGTAACCGAATATTGGGAGTAGACTTTGGCAGAGGCTCACAGGTAGACAACCGACTTAAAATGCAATTTTCAAACTATTAGAACAAACTACTGTCGGTTAAAACATGTATGGGATGCACGCCATACAATTTCTGCAACCATGTCTTTTTAACCTTTTTACCTCTAGAAGCCAAACGAGCATGTGTGTGCAGATAAAACCTTTTGAATTATGTAAATAAGTAATCAAAGAACATGTTTTGCAAATATGGCAAATTTAGAAAAATATTGATTTTGTTTTATTTTTCGTCAAATTTGAAAAATAGTGAAAAACGGATAGTTTTTAAATAGTGATTTACCAGGAGAAACACAAAGCAAACAGTTAATTTTTTTTTATCATTATACATTTAATAAATACATCAATCAACACAAATAAAAAATAAGGCGATTCGTTACCTATTTTTCGTGATATTACACCTGAAATCGCAAAAAATTGACTAAGAATTGTGTGTTTTTTTGAAAACCGAAAGTCGGTCAACTTTGAACGGTTATATCTTCTAAACTAAAAATGTGATATTATTAAGAGTAGCATATTTGAAATCGTTGAAAAGTTTCCTATAATATGGGTTTATTCAAAACTTCGTCGGCGGACATGAAAATTTTGATTTTTGCAACCTCGTTTGCTCTACGGGCGCCACTGTGTGCGACGTATGTTTTATTTAATATTAGAATTAGCAATCATACGTATGCATCTCTTCTACTCTGCTAATAAATAATAACTAGCAGTATACCCGCTACGTTGTTAGCGTAATTAATATTTTAGATATTTAAACAATAAGAAATATAGTGTGAGCGACAATACGATGGAAACTTAAAAAAAAATATATATTTTTGACCAAAAATTTGATCATAAAATTTAAAAATCTTTTATTAATTTAAACATTTGTATGTTTTATTCATTTAACAAAGAAGAAATATTAACACAACTTCAGAAAAAAAATAACAAATTTTAAAAGTATTCATTTTTATGCTGTTGACAAAACAATGGAAATCTTTACTATACAATAACACTGTCGTATAATATGATGGTCATGGGGGTGAATGATTCTTATACCGAACGATTGTATTACGTTATTGTAGCAGAACCTCCAAAGCGTTTGGTCTTGTGTGGGTAGAGGGAAATTTTATGGCCGTTTTAATATTTAATTTTTTCACCAACACTATTCGCAAACAGTATTTTAATTCCAGTTCATGCGTTCACAAGACGATAACAATCAAGATTAGCCTCAATTGCTCGTCGGGAAACAGATAAAGCCCATAGTTTTACTTTCACTTGGTTAATGATCTCTTTAGGTAGCATTTTTCGATATTTTTAAACTTTCCTTCCACTAAATTATCCTGTCTTTGACTCGTTTAATGGTGCCTGCGAAACAAAATGAAATTACTGATTTATTCATAGAATATTTCTCACAAATATTTTTTGCTTACGGCCAGCACTAAAGTCATCATCATATTTAAAGAACGGTTAAAATATTTTACATTTTCTATTACACCTTCTTCTGTTTTTATTCTTTTAATGAACTCTGGTAAACAAGTTTAAAAGATTCCACTGTTTTGGCATCACTAAAAAAATTATTTTAATTTTAGAAATTCATCTCAAAATTAATTTGCACAATTTTCAAGCGTTACGATGCATTTATAGATAAATGAAACTATCGTATCTTTAAAGCAATTAAATGACATTTGCAGATCGTAAGCAATAATAAAAATTTAAAACAGTTAACTAAAATTATTCAAATTTGATGTCATATAAATAAGTTAAGTTCAAAAGTTCAGATGGTTCCTTGAAATATAAAATCTATCTTTGCATATATGTATATCGATGGCTTAATGTGGAAAGGATGTAACTCAAATTTGTGTTTTTTTACATGGGAAGGAAAAAATTATTAAATTTTAAAAACTTTGGATTTGCCAACTATTCATTATAGCCTGACCACTTAGTGGTATAGGGCATAAAGACTTTGTGCCGACGTTTGTGGCTACCAAAAATATTTGATCTAAACCCATATTTTATTATACCGATCGACCCAGAATCACTTTTTGAGACGATTTAGCGATGTCCATCCATCCGTTTGTCCGTCTGTCCGACTGTGCGTCTGTGTAAAACTTGTAAACAAACTACAGGTTGCAAATATGAATATAATTTAATCCAATTTGGTATATAAACTTCGCCAGCCAAAGGACAAACGCTATCGAATTTGGTGAAAATGGGTGCATATTCAGGCCTAGTCCCCATACAAATGACCCCTATGAGATCGACTTAACTTACCATAAGATCCAAATTATCAAATATATCTCAGTCAAATTGGGTTTGTGTGTATTTATTACACCCATAAATGAGTAGTCCAAAAATAAATCCTTTAGAAGATTTCTTAATCATAGCCCCCATATAAAGATGCTTCCCGATCTTCACTTAAATCTATCAAAAGCAAAATATTGCACAAATTTCTCTCAAATTAGGTTTGCATATGTTTTTGCAAAAAATAAGTGACTTTACCAAAAAAGGTCAGGAGCGTTCATTTTTTCCGACCTAGTTTCCATATAATAAAGCATCCGATATGAACTTTTTTAGATCTACAGGCAAAAAATTAATAAAAATTCCAATCAGATTTGGTTTATGCTTAGTTGGACTTAAGACCAATTCGCTAAACGCATGGTATAGGGTATCGGCAGATTGTAATTTTCTCACTTGCTTTTTCTTTTGTAAGAAAATGCACTTTCAAATGAAAATTTACCAGTTGAAAAGTACCAGTTTTCCCATTTTTTTTTGCCGTTTTTACCCATCAAAGGCTCGAATGAAAAGTACCAGTTTTCCCATTTTTTGCCGTTTTTACCCATCAAAGACTCGAATTAAAAAAATTTTATCCTTGGCCGATGTTTGTGTCTCTGGTGGAACCTACATATCAATCTTCATATTCCTAAATTACACTTTTACACTTACGGGCCATTTCTGCCCCCCTTAACATCCGAATTTCCAAAAGAGTTCCCTTTATGTGATGTTTCGATTTCTATTGGAATCCAGAAACTCTATTTTATACTCGTTTATTTAGAAGATACCAAATATACAATTTTTCCCCTTTTTGGCCGTTTTTCCTCCCCTAGTAGTTAATATTACCAAAAAATTCATTCTTAGCTGATGCCCACTTATTCGTTGGAGTCTATATACCAAAATTAAATTACATAAATGCATTAATGTGTTAAGAAGATGCAGAAAGGTACTACTTTTACCCTTTTTAGTCGTTTTTTCCCCTTAAATGGCCGAGTTTCGAAAAAAGATATCGTAGGCCAATATTTGTTTTTCGGGTGGAGTCTACACACCATATTTCATATTCCTAGATTCATTTCCTATCGTTTTCCCCATTTCTTGTTCGCTTTTACCCCCTTAATATAGGAATTTCTAAAAACCCGTTCTTAGTGGATCTTTACGCTTAGAGGGGAACTTACAGTCCAAATTTCAAGTTTCTGGGTCTAAGGGTTTGGGCTGGGCGTTGATGATCAATCACGCAACTCTTTTATATATATATATAGATGATACGCCCTGATTATGTTATGTTATTCAATAAATTGATAAAAAAAGGGGAAAAAATTAAACTTTTTTTAAAATTTCATTCCATAAAATTAGTCCGACTTGATATGCTGAAAAATGAAATGAAAAATCATCAGTGGTTCTTGAGTTATAGCTTAAGTGACCATATTTTTTTTACCTGAAAACGGGACATCGAATAATTCTGATGGGTTCGGTTATATGAAATGGAAATGCATAGATAATATAATAATATTTTATTTGTCCATAGTGAGTGGCATTATCTATTTTACGTTACACTATAAAAAAATTGTTTATACATTGTTATATTTTTTAGAGGCACAAATTTGTTTCAAAATTTTAGGTGACGATTTCAAATATGTGTCGAACTCTTGGCAGGATTTTTATACCCTATACCACTATGTGGTTTGGGTATAATGATTTTGTGCTGCTGTTTGTAACAACCAAAAATATTTGACCTAGACCCATGTTTAATTATACCGATCGAATCAGAATCACTTTCTGAGTTGATTTAACAATGTCCGTCCGTCCGTCCGTCCGTCCGTCTGTGTGTCCATGTAAAGCTTGAATTCAAACTGCAGGTCGCAAATATGAATATATTTTGACGAAATTTGGTATATAAGCTTTTATCAGCCATGGGATGAACGCTATTGAAAATGGTGAGAATCGGTCCATGTTCAGACCTAGCCCCCATACAAATTACCCCTATGAAATCGACATAAATTGCCATAAGATCCAAATTTCATATATATCTTACTTACATTGGGTTTTATATGCATTCATTACGTCCATTTATGAGTAGTCCAAAAATGATCCCTTTGGCCCCATATAGAGCTGCTTCCCGATCTTCACTTAAATCTATTAAAAAACAAAAATATTGCACTGATTCTTCTCAGATTTTGTTTGTATATGTTTTTGCAAAATACAAGAGACTTTACCAAACATGATCAGGATCGGTCCATTTTTGGACCTAGTTCCCATATAGATATAGCATCCGATATGAACTTTTTCATATCTGCAGCCAAAAAAATTAATAAAAATCAGACTCAAATTTGGTTTTTGCTTATTTTCTATGTCCAGTTAGTTGGGCCTAAGAGATAGGGTCTCTAAACGCATGGTATAGGGTATCATATAGTCGGTCTAGACCGACTATAATTTTCTTACTTGTTTAATATTAACTTTAATAATTAACATATCCTTAAGCACTGATACCCTTAATTGAGTTTTATCTTCGGTCCACAACTTGTTCATCAAAGAAAATACACGTTCAACCGTCGCATTTGTACAAGGCAAATATAAACTATATTCAACTATAATTTGAAAATTTGCATGGTTTAGGTAATTGCTTTTTCCACCCAACGATTTTCCGCAGAAATGTTTTGTTGATTCCATTCATCAATTTTCTGCGATGTTACATACCTAGATACGAGTGAATATTCATCGAATACTTCGGTATCTTTATTGAAATAGATATGTTCTTTTTCAATCAATATATCTAGAACTTTTTGAAAATCTTCCCACAGTGGTACTTCTGTTAAATTTGCCCAATTAAGTTTTTCTAAATCTTTGTTATAAACAGTCCATTGCTCTAAATACTCTCGACTAGTTCTATAAAATTATTTAGCCTTAATTTTCACGAAATTCTCGTCAATATCGGTGTAACCATCTTCGTTTAAATTTTCAAGTAAACCACGGACTGAATATGGAAGAAAGTGAGTTGTCTCTTTCTGAAACAAATTCTCTTTTAATTTGTTAATTTCACTTACATAAAATTAACGATAAATTTTGTTTCACCCCCTCAATTTAAATTTTTTTTTAAGTCTCTTTAGTGTCTAAGCAAATCTGACTTAATATGATAAAATTGTTAAAAAAAAGCGGAAAAAATTTTGGTACCATGAGGATCGAAAAAGTACAATATGTTTGTCTGGTTGGTACAATAACAGAAAACATATTTTCCATCTCTGGGTAGGTTAGTTTTTAATCTGTGCTGCACTTTGGCATATTCTATATTAAAACTCTTCGATTAAGTACAAAAACATCATTATAAAAAAAAACAAGTAAGCAAATTATAGTCGGTCTAGCCCGACTATATGTTACCAAATATCATGGTTGAGAGACCCTATCTCTTCGATCAAAATAATTGGATATAGCAAATAAGCATAAACCAAATTTGAGTGTCATTTTTATTAATTTTTTTTGCTGCAGATATGAAAAAGTTCATATCGGATACTATATATATATGGGGACTAGGTCGAAAAATGGACCGCTCCTGACCATATTTGGTAAAGTCACTTATACTTTGAAAAAATATATACAAACCAAATTTGAGAAAAATCTGTGAAATATTTTGGTTTTTGATAGATTTAAGTGAAGATCGGGAAGCAGCTCTATATGGGGCTTATGACTAAGAATTTTTCTATAGGGAGTATTTTTTAACTACTGATTAATGGATGTAATAAACACATACAAACCCAATTTGACTGAGATCTATATGATAATTTGGAACTTATGGCAATTTATGTCGATTTCATAGGGGTCATTTGTAAGGGGGCTAGGTCTGAACATGGACCGATTCTCACCAATTTCAATAGCGTTCATTCCATGGTAGATGGAAGCTTATATACCAAATTTCATAAATATATATTCATATTTGCGACCTGTAGTTTGATTACAAGTTTTACATGGACACACAGACGGACGGACGGACGGACGGACGGACGGACGGACATTGCTATTTCGACTCAAAAAGTGATTCTGAGTCGATCGGTATAATTTGGATGTTACAAACAGCAGCACAAAGTCATTATACCCAAACCACATAGCGGTATAGGGTATAAAAACAGTTACCTTATTTTTGTCTCTTGTGTTTCGTAATATATTTATTCATACTAGCAGATCCCAGCGCTAGAAATTCGAGTAAAATTTCTAAGCAGCTTTGTTTTTCAACTTAGCCAATTCACAAACCAACAATTTTATGGTTTATTATTATTTTGAATGAACAAACACATTAACAAATTTAATAAACACACACATAGCATATGTATAAATTTATGTATGTCTTAGTAGCAACTTTAAATGCAATTTACTCAGAATAAAGAAAAAAAAATTACAAATCTGTAAATCTGCAAAATGGCTAAAAAGAAATACCTTTCAAATAATATGCGTTTGGTCAAAATTGGGATAAAACGGTTGAACAAAACATCGGTCACAAGAAATCGCCTAGCCTATTAATATAGATTTATTCATATTCTGCAACAAAGAAAGATGAGAAGATGATTTTTGTGTTTCTGCATTTCAGGTTAACCAAGCAAATTTATAGAACTGCAATTTCTATTTTTTGCAATGTTTTTTTTGTTTTTTTTTTTGAGTTTGACGGGCGACGTACAAGTAAAACGCAACGTATTCTTCTTTTGAGAGGGGATTAAATTTTTTTCTTTTTTTCTTTTTAAGAATAGTAATTTAAGAAATTCAGTTAAATCGTTTTAAATATGTTTTAGATGAAATCATTTTTCAGCTAACTTGTGATGTATTTTAACATACATTTATTAAAAAAACTATCTTTGACTATTTTGAAGATTTGTTCTTACATTTTTGAACAAATCAATAATCTCTCTCTTCGAATTTCTGAAGACAGAAAATTTTTGCATCCCCGTGCTATTTTCGGGGACAACGGGGCAAAGTAGCTGAAAACGGGACGGTCCCGTTCAAAACGGGACGAATGGTCACGTTAGTTATAGCTGAAAGTCTATTTGTGGTCTTTTTTTATTATCTTTATACTGTAATCACTAGTAAACATATTGGTTGCTCCAAACTCCAAATTTAGTCTAAAGAGTCGAGTGCTTCAGAAAAAGCAAACAAATGAAATGAAGTTGAGTCCATAGTAGTTTTTATAGCGATTTTCAAGTTAAACAGCCAGCAATACAAAAATGAAAAAAAGTGGCTCTATGGCCAGTATTCGCCGTACATACAAAACATCTGTTCTTTAATACTTCAAGCTTAAGCTGTCTCATAATTTGCTCAATCATTATAATTTAATCAATTCATTTCATACGATTAATTATATTGTATCCTTAAGATATTAAGGGTATAAGGATTTTAAATCTTCACACATTGGCTGTATATCATAAGTACATAAATAAATTTATTCACGTATTAGGGTCTTCCAAATTATATGTGAAAAAATAGGTGCAAGAATTTTGCCCTACAATATGACGTTAACACAATTGTTGTTGGAAAATCTTCAAGCAATACAAAAGTTGTAAACTATTAATTTTCAGACGAAAAGCTTTGATTTTCAATTTCCAGATGTGCCTATTAAAGGGGTAACAAAATCAAAAATAGGAAATTCCTAAAAAAAGTGCGAACATTTTTTAAATAGACTGGTATTGCTTTGTTGTTATTATTATATACTTTTTTTTGCTTAACCCTCAACTAATCTGTATTGACATAAAATTTTATGTTACATATTTAATCGACTTAAAAACGAAGGGTTTTTCTCCAATATGAATCACCTTAATAAGAATACATTTAAGTGAATCAAGTTTTATTTTCATAAACTTCCGCTTTAATGGTTACTATAAAGGAGGGAAGAAAAAAAAAGTACAAAATCGTTTTATTTCCGCTTCAGTTTTTATTAAATACCCGTGAGTGTATTTATATCAGCTTCGAATATATTTCCATATAAAAACATAGCATAGTTATATATTATGCCATGGGTGTATTTGAGTTCATTAAAAACCATAAGTATACATTGTCGATATATGTACGAGTAGAATATAGCATAAACAACAGATTTTGTTTTGTATGTATATATACAAGTTAACTTATGTATATTATATACAATTTCTATGCGCGGCCACTGATGATGATGGTGATGATGATGTTATCTAGTCTATACAATGCGTGTATTACACAACTTAACATTATAACTATAATGTTTTATTAGAAAGGGAAGACTAGTATAATATAAATATTCGATATAAAAAATATAGATATTTTTAAATGAAATATCTTTGTATTATACATACAATTCTTAAATTAAGTAGAATATCACGTATACGTAACTTAATAGTTACTTATACGTTTGAAGTGCGAGCCATTAATTACCAGGCCTTCCTTCTTTGGATTATTATCATTCCGTAACTTATTATCAATTGTAAATCCTGAGGTCCGTACAGAATGAAAAACCATACCGAACAAAAAATCTGCTTTGGTATTTTCAACTTTTGAGAGTTTGAGTATTTCCATCATTTATTGATATATAAAAAAATAGAATTCCTCTCTTCTCTGGATTGTTTTGTTTTATATTAACTACTGCTTTTCCTATAATAAATAATCAGACATTTTGTAATTGGTGCACACAATATAAAATGCCGAATGGAGTGGAAATCTAAAAAAGTGGTACTTTTCTATGAAGAGATAAGTTTTGACGAAACGTTACTTTAAAATAATTTGATTTTTAATAAGAGGTTTGTTTCAAAAACAAGTAAAAAATTAAATTTACTTTTTAAAGAAAAGGTACTTTGTGGTGAAAGTGGTAATTTTTATAGTTATTTTCAACCGGAAGAGCTTGCCACTGCTTATTCTATTATATTTGTTATTCTGCAGTGTAAGGGCAAATAGAAATGGTAATTAAAATAAGCGAAGGCAGCTGCTGCCGATTAAATTGACTATATTAAAATCTGATTTTTTTGGGTTTCAGCCACTATTTATACTACTTATGACTTAACTTACACATACCACACATACATACTATTTGTTTTGTTCGATATCATGAAGGATTGTAATACTTATTTAAGTTGACCAAATAAATATTGCATTACGCTATGCATAGAACAGCTTGACTAGTCACTGACACTATTGGTTGTCTGTTCTATGCGCCATGTATATATTGCAGACTTGTGAGGTCCACTACAACCTTTTAAGTAAAAGATACTTTTTAAATAAAGAGTAGTTTTTAAATAAAAGGTACTTTTTAAATTAATGGTACTTTTTAAATAGAAGATGCTTTTTATATAAAACGTACTTTTTGAATAAAATACGCTTTTTAAATAGAAGGTACTTTTTTAATAAAAACTTAATATTTAAGTAAAAGGTACTTTTTAAACAAAAACGAACTTTTAAAATAAAAGGTATTTTTTAAATATAATGTACTTTTTTTTAATGAAATGTACTTTTTAATTTAAAAGTACTGATTAAATAGAAGGCACTTTTTTTAATAAAAGGTACTTTGTATAGAAGTGGTACTGTTAAAAAAAGTTAATTTAAAAAAAAGTACTTTTTAGAAAAGTTACGTTTTAAAAAATGTTAAAAATAGATAACTTAAAGATACTTTTTAAATAAAAGTTACTTTAAAAAAGTACTTTTTAAAAAAAAAAAGGTTCTTTTTTAATAAAAGGTACTGATTAAAAAAAGGTACTTTTTAAATAAAATGTTAAAAAAAGATTAATAAAATATAATTTTTAAATAAAAGTTACTTTAAAAAGTGCTTTTTTAAAAAAAGATTATTTTTTAACAAAAGGTACTGATTAAAAGAAAAAAAAAACTTCGACGAAAAATTTCTTTCCAACAATGGGTCTTTAGCAAAATGCACTATTTTCGAAAAAAGGAACTTGTTTAAGAGATAATACATTTTTAATAAAGAATTAGATTTTAAGAAAAGGTATGGTAGACGAACCTACATCCTAATTTTGAAGCACCTACCCCCAATATATTAATACAAAAACGTATGAGTATTAATTTTATGAAATTAAATATTAATCAAACATAGTTATATATCAGTGAGCCATATGTTGAGCGTAACTGTATATATATATATATATAGTTTGTTTTGGCATTTACAACAAGACAATTTATTTTCGCATAAGTGTACCATAATAAGTTAAAGGCTTGTAGTTTACAATTTCTAATCAACACCTTTTTATAAGTTGTTCTTGAAATCTATTGTAAGTATTTAGAAACTTTTTTCTAGGATATCTTCAGGCTTTCTCTTAAGCAAAAACTAGCATAACGAACAAGTTTATATGGCAAACCCAAATAGGATTAATAACTGTTTTATAAATTTAAAAAAAAAAAATAAAATAAAATAAAATAGACATTCAAAAAAATTAAATTTAAAAAACAAGTGATTTGGTATCAATCAACAGCTTTACAAACACAAGGTTACAACCAAGATCCTTAACACTAAGAGACAAAAAATGCTACCTTAAAATGGCTAAATTTTTTGCAATAATGTTTAAAATTAATTTTGATCACTTTTTGTATATTTGGACATGGTTATAACTCAGCAACCGTACGAAATATCTCTTTTGCGTCTGAAACAAAGTTGTAAAGGGTCTCCCAACAAGAACGCAATTTTTAAATCTGGCAAGATTCGAAGTGTTATTGTTTGACATTTGAACAATTGTTATTGTTTGCTGGTAGAAGGTACGAGGTTAGTAAAAATGGAGCGCTACACGAATGAACAACGCATTCTCATTGTGAAATTGTTTTACCAAAATGGTGAAAGTTTTGCGGCTACAGTTCGCAAATTGCGATCAATTTGGGGTCACAATAATGCTCCAAAAGAGTCAACTGTAAAGAGATTAATGGATAAATTTGCCGAAACTGGATCTGTTAGTGATGTAAAGACAACAACGCGCCATCGACCAGGTCGATCGACCGAAAATGTCGCAGCTGTACGTGATGATGTCGCTTAAACTCCATCCACCTCAATTCGACACCGAGCTCAGCAAATTGGTGTCTCCAAATCCACTATGCAGCGAATTTTTACGAAAGATTTGCATCTTCATGCATACAAAGTTCAATTGACTCAGGAACTGAAGCCAGCTGACCATGGACAGCGAAGGGAGTTCGTTAATTGGGTATTGGAGAGACAACATGAAAATGCTGATTTTGCCGCTAAAATCATCTTCAGTGACGAGGCCCATTTCCATCTTGATGGCTTCGTCAATAGGCAGAATTGTCGCATTTGGGGTGAGGAAAATCCTCGAGTGATTCACAAGAAGCAAATGCATCCTCAACGTGTCACTGTGTGGTGTGGTTTTTGGGCTGGAGGAATCATTGGACCTTTTTTTTTTGTGAAAATGAGGCAGGTCAAGCGCAAACAATCAATGGTGTTCGGTATCGTGAAATGATAACCAGTTTTTTCTTGTCTCGAATTGAAGAAATGAATGTGGAGGGCATGTGGTTCCAACAAGACGGCGCCACATGTCATACAGCCAGAGAAACAATTCAATTGCTGCATCAGTCATTTCCCGGTCGTGTTATTTCGCGTTTTGGAGATCAGAATTGGCCGCCTAGATCGTGCGATTTAACACCATTAGATTTTTTTCTTTGGGGTTTTTTGAAGTCGATGGTTTACGCGAATAAGCCGACGACGACTCAAGCCTTAAAAGAGGAAATTGGACGCTGCATTAATGAAATACCGCAGCTTTTATGCAAAACGGTCATTGAAAATTTCATTAAAAGATTGCGTGCATGCCAGCAAAGCCGCGGCGGCCATCTGCACGATATATTGTTCCATACATAACCTCATTCTGTCTACTTTACGATATAATAAAGTTTCACGATTTTTTTTAAATTATCTGTGTTTTATTTAAAATTTAAAAATTGCGTTCTTGTTGGGATACCCTTTAGATATTGAATAGGAGAAAAAAAAGCGGAACAAACCTACCCGAAGAAAGTGCATGCAGTGCCTTAAAAATCGCAAAAATGCCCATTTTCCCCATTTTTCCCCATTTTCACCTTTTTTGCTTAATAACTGGAATGAATGTATCTTTTGTGTCTCAAACAAAGTTATATATATTGAATAGGGGAAAAAAAGCGGAACAAAGCTACCCGACAAAAGTGCATCCAGTGCCTTAAAAATTCCGAAAATGCCTATTTTACCCCCATTTTCCCCATTTTCAAAAAGGTGAAAATGAGGAAAAAATGGGGGGGGGAGGCGGAAATGGGCATTTTAGCGATTTTTAAGGCACTGGATGCACTTTTTCGGGTAGGTTTGTCCCGCTTTTTTTCACCTACTGAATATCTCCAACTTTGTTTCAGATACAAAAGAGATATTCCGTATGGTTACCGAGTTAAAACCGTGTTAAAATATACAAAAATTGATAAAAATCCACCTTGAGCAAAAAAATTTGTATGGCCATTACATTATAATGGCAGCCAACTTGACAAAATAAATGATGCAGAAGTTCTTATTATTGGGGCTACTTTCAGGTGCAATTGTCAGAATTGAGTCCCAAAATCATGTGTTGTACTGTGTTATCTGACTAAACATAGCTTGAAAAGTCATGCCATTTATTATATTTTTCTTGAAGCGCAATTTGGTTTATTTTATGTTCACTAAATTATATGTTTTTCTTCTAAACATTCCCTCTTTTAAATTCAAACACATGTTTAGCTTTAAGCAACATAGAAAATTCTAACAATACAGATATTAACAAAGAGACTATAAAAACCCATACACACCTGTATAATGCTAATAAACCGATTATAACAACAACTCATTGGGTACTTATGTCCTTTGATTAAATTATTGATTTTCATTAGTTGTCATTAAGCGTGTGTCATCAACATCATGTCCAAAAATAAGGATTGTGTTAAAAAATAGCGCCATGTGTAACTGTACACATGGTATAACCTTATTGTATTTGTTTGCTTATATATTTTGTTCTCATATATGAAAGAGAAAAAAATTCCTTGAAGTTGCGTAACATTTTTAAAAGAGGATGTTAATTAACTCTTTGGTTTGAGTATTTACCATATAATTTATACACTTCAATAAGTTAAATATAGTATTCTAAGATGGCGTAGATAATTTTTTTCTGAATCGAAGTTCAAATACAAACAGAATTGTAAATCCTTCTAAAAATTTTAATGGACTTTTGGAAGACACATGAACCATTTGCAAATGATACTTCTACTTATGCAAATGCTCTGTGTCTGTGGAAAGATATCAATGATATTGAACAGGCTTTTATTTCGACTCACAGATAACCATATGCGCCAAAGAATGTTTCATATTTGCATAACCTTCTTTTCGATTATGTTGACATTTGCATACTTATAAAACGACAAGCTCAATAGGAATATATTAATTTCTTCGAAGCAAAATATTTTCTGTTAATACAACCGAATTTGAGGCAAATTTTTGGTTTTAATAGAATTCGATTAGTTACTTTAATTTCAATAATAGACATCATAACAAAGAAAAGATGTTAAGAAATAGTTTCTTGATTTTCTGCGTAAAATATTCCAATTCCGATTCGACAACAAAAACTTGAGAGGTCTTCATATCTTGCAAAAGAAGGAGCGAATGTATATGCATATAAAGACGTGGAAGTCCCTATAGAATCATTGTAAAAATGCATGCTCGGGCATAGATCAATCCTTTAGAGATATCAGTGGTCAATTTTTTGAACTTCAATTAAAATAAAAGAAAAATTTCTGTCTTAATGGACAACTAAAACTTTTACTACCATTCGGAGCTTTTCGTGTTGCTTAACGATTGGCTGATCTCAGTTAATGAATAATGTTTAAGTATGTAAATCTTTATGGGAAAATCAATTGAGCTATATGTTCTGGGATCTCCAAAACCATCTAGAAGATTTGGATTTTGCTGACGATATTTGTCTCATATCGCACAAGTTTAACGATATGCAGAGCAAAATAAGCGAATTGGTTGTGTTGGCAAATAGAGTGGGACTGCAAGTAAATATTGCCAAAACACATGCAATGCGTATAAACAACACTACTGATAACCACTTTGTAGTACAAGACCAACGCATAAAATATGTTAAATCCTTCTGTTATCTAGGGTGCATGAGGTCAATAGATGGAGGAGTGGAAGAAGACGTGTCACACAGGTTAAATAAGGCAAGGTTCGCTATTGGTCGGTTAAATAAAACGTGGAGATCTCCCCAAATCTCGAAAAATACGAAGATCCATATTTTCAATGCCTGTGTGAAATCCACACTGCTGTATGGAAGCGAAACATGGCTTATGACGAGTAATATAGCGAGAAGATTGCAAGTTTTCATAAACAAATGTTTGCGCAGAATATGCTGCGTGTTTTGGCCTAACGTCATCACCGACATTGAACTCTGGCGACTAACAAACGAAGAGCCTATTGTTCGCCAAATAGCAAGACGAAAGTGGAAATGGATAGGCCACACTTTGCGAAGACCAATTGGCAGCATCGCAAGGACTGCACTGGAATGGAATCCCCAAGGTAGCCGCCGCTCAGGCCGCCGGAAGAACACCTGGCGTAGAACAGTCCTACAAGAACTCAATAGCCAAAACAAATCGTTTGACGAATTAAAAGTTCTATGTAATGATAGGATAAGTTGGAATTTTCTTGTAAAAGCCCTATGTTCCCAAGTGGAATGAATAAAGGAGAAAAAAAAAATATGTTCTTTGATTTATTAGAACACATAAAAGGTGGTATGACTAGAGTAAGAATGAAAGGATGAAAGGAACAACGCTGAAGCACTTTCTATAAAT
Organism: Cordilura impudica; assembly: GCA_963682025.1. Lineage (NCBI taxonomy): Eukaryota > Metazoa > Arthropoda > Insecta > Diptera > Scathophagidae > Cordilura > Cordilura impudica. Next base: position 135,482,259 of record OY821517.1, read on the forward strand.
AAATGGTCATGCAGAATTATGTCAATTGATTTAGCTGGTTGAATTAAAATTAGCTACAGGTGAAACGTCATCAAATTCTAAACGTATTCTGTTGACTATAGTCAAATAAGGAAAAAAAAAACACATTTAAAATTGTACATTTTCAAAGATACAGCACAGTATTTTTAGTCTAAATGAATTTTAACCTATAAATATAAATTTTAAAAATTTTAATTTAGTAAAAATTCTACTTATCACCGAGTCTTAACTAATTTTAGAAAATACATAAAACACAATCAGTATTGTAACCACTTGCTTCCAATCATCACAAAAAGTTTCATAAATCTGTGGTTTTCTGGAATATGTCCATTTTTACAGTTTTGAGTTAACGATGCCAAATATATTAATTTTTAACGCTCTTTACATATGTTAAATTTAAAAAAAAAAAAAAAATATTGACAATTTCCGAGCTTTTTCTTTAAATAATGACGTAACTTAAATGTTTATTAAATTAATTTGCAGCACTATCGACGTATGTCAGCCGCCTACGTTTGATCGCTGACAAATTATTTTCTCAGAAAACGACACATAGCGACATACGTTGTTATTAATGAAAAAAATGCAAAATAATTTTGGATTATTCTTCAGTTATAACCGATTCTAAAAACTGGTGAGTTTATTTCTGTTATTTTTTGTCACTATTATTCTTGATACGTTGTTATATTCTCATCCTAAGTCCCGTTAACCTTTTGTTGACGAACAAAAAAATTTATTTTTCAAGCAACAGCAACTTATGTCGACATGGGTGGTTGCATTGGTAGTTTTCTTTTTCAAAGAAAACGACGCTTGTCGACATAAGTTGCTTTATCTGCACACACTTTAAATGTTATTTACATATTGTTCTTTTCGTCCTTCTCTAGGATCTATTCCTCTGAAGATTTTTGACTCAAAATTTTATATAAAGTATTTATTGCCCATATCTACACGACAGTTAAATAAAAAGCTATAAAAACTTTATATCGAGCCCATAATTTCAAATATAACGTTTTTTGGCTAACCTGAACATTTTGATTTTATGACAAACGCGGTTATTCTAGAAAACCACAGAAATAGCATGCTACTCTCTAATTAAAAAATAATAACGAATTGATAAAATATGTCATCGAAAGTAAATTTGTTAAAACTAAATAAGAAAGAAGTAGGAAAATTATAGTTATGCTATGCCTACTACATGATATCCCACACCATGATTTCTGGGAAAAAGTCTGAAAACTAACACTGCTATGTGCGATCATAAAAACAAGTAAGAAAATGATAGTCGATCGAGACCGACAAACCGATACTATATACCAGGCGTTTATAGATCCTATCTCATATGTCCAACTAATAAGACATAGAAAATAAGCATAAACCAAATTTTAGTGAAATTGTTATTAATTCTGTTGACTTCAGATAGGAGACTATGTCGGAAAATGGACCGATCCTGACTACATATGGTAGGGTCACTTATTTTTTTTTTGCAAAAAACATACGCAAACTAAATTTTAGAAAAATCTTGTTTTTGATAAACATTTTTGTTTTTTGATAGACTTTAGTGAAGATCGGGAATCAACTTCATATTGACATATTAACTGAGAATTGTCCTATAGGGTTTATTTTTGGACTACTGATAACTGGATGTAATAAACATACACAAGTCCAATTTGATGGAGATCTATATGATAACATGGCTATTGTGGCAATTTAAGTCGACCCATAGGGACTGGGTCAGATTTTCACCAATTTCAACAGCATTTATCCTATGGCCGATAGAATGCTATATGGAAAATTTCATAAAATTTTTTTCATATTTGTGACTTGTAGTTTGATTACAAGGTTTACATGGACATACAGACGGAAGGACAGACAGACATCGCTAGAAAGTTAGAAAGTTATTCTGAGTCGATCGGTATAATAAAAGATGGGTCTAGGTCAAATACTTTTGGTAGTTGCAAACATCAGAACAAAGTCATTATGCCCTGACTACATAGTGGTATATGCAATAAACATAATGTTTTTATACGTTTTATAGAGTTAAAGAGGTTTTGTTTACACAAACAAAAAAATAAAAACAAGTAAGAAAATTATAGTCGGTCTAGACCGACTATAGGATACCCTATACCATGCGTTTAGAGACCCTACCCCATAGGCCCAACTAACTGGACATACAAAATAAGCATAAACCAAATTTGAGTGGGAGTTTTATAAATTTTTTGTCTGGAGATATGAAAAAGTTCATATCGGATACTATATCTATATGGGGACTAGGCCCAAAAATGGACCAATTCTGACCATGTTTGGTAAGATCTCTTGTATGTTGCAAAAATATATACAAACAAAATTTGAGAAGAATCAGTGCAATATTTTTGTTTTTTGATAGATTTAAGTGAAGATCGGGAAGCAGCTCTATATGGGGCCTATGACTAAGAGTTGTCCCATAGGGATCATTTTTGGACTACTGATTAATGGATGTAATAAACACATACAAACCCAATTTGACTAAGATTTATATGATAATTTGAATCTTATGGCAATTTAAGTCGATTTCATAGGGGTCATTTGTATGCGGGCTAGGTCTGAACATGGATCTATTCTCACTAATTTCAACAGCGTTTATCCCATGGCCGAAAAAAGCTTATATGCCAAATTTCATCAAAATATATTCATATTTGCGACCTGCAGTTTGATTACAAGCTTTACATGGACACACAGACGGACAGACGGACGGACATCGTTAAATCGAATCAGATAGTGATTCTGATTTGATCGGTATAATTAAAGATGGGTCTAGGTCAAATATTTCTGGTAGTTACAAACAGCAGCACAAAGTCATTATACCCAAACCACATAGTGGTATAGGGTATAATGAAAACTGAAAAATTAAAAACGAAAAATGAAAAATTAAAATTGAAAAATTAAAATTAAAAATTAAATATTAAGACAGACGTAAGTGTAAAATATTGCTAGATCTCGCAACCTCGAAAATATCATAACAAACGCCAGACATAGTATTGTAATGAATATTATTATTCCCCTGACACTATTGTTGTGAAAGAATTGACATCAACATCATCATTTCATCTACTTATGAAACGTTCGTTAATATCTGTCTATCAATATGTGTATTATAGTTTTGACGAGAAAATTTATTGTGTGCTAACAATGAGAGTTTTATTGCAGTTGGTTCACAATACAAATGTCAAATTGTTTAATTATAGGTAAATCAATAGCTATAAGTACAGAAATTAGAATTTAATGTTGCGGAAAATGTTTGAGTGAGTCTGAATAAAAATGTAAAAACATTATACGCAATAATAATTTAGAGCAGTGTTTCTCAAATATGATCACATACGGATCTAAACAGTCTTAAAATCATTCTTCTAACTGTGTTTTAAAATTTTAACATGTAGAAAAAATTGCGAATATGCAAATATAAAAAAAAAACAATTGAGAAACTTATAGTCGGTCTAGACCGACTATACGATACCCTATACCATGGTTTAGAAACCCTATCTCTTCGGTCCAACTAATTGGATATAAAAAATAAACATAAACCAAATTTGTGTGGCATTGTTATTAGTTTTTTTGGCTGCAGATATGAAAAAGTTCATATGGGGACTAGGTCGAAAAATGAACCGATCCGGACCATATTTGGTAAAGTCACTTACATTTTGAAAAAATATATACAAACCAAATTTGAGAATAATCTGTGCAATAATTTTGTTTTTGGTAGATTTTAGTGAAGATCGGGAAGCAGCTACGACTAAGAATTTTCCTATAGGAATTATTTTTGGACTACTGATTAATGGATATAATAAACACATACAAACCCAATTTGACTGAGATCTATATGATAATATGGACCTTATGGCAATTTAAGTTGACTTCATAGGGATCATTTGTATGGGGACTAGGTCTAAACATGGACCGAATTTCACCATATGGTGATAGAAGCTTATTTGCAAAATTTTATCAAATATATTCATATTTGCGACCTGTAGTTTGATTACAAGGTTTATATGGACACACAGACGGACAGACGGACGGTCGGACATCGCTACATCGACTCAGAAAGTGATTCTGAGTCGATCGATATAATAAAAGATGGATCTAGGTCAAATATTTTTCGTAGTTACAAATAGCAGCACAAAGTCATTATACACAAACCACATAGTGGTATAAGGTATAAAAAGAAAGATGTAGGAATATTATAGTTATGCTAGACCTACTGCATGATATCCTACACCATGATTTCCGGGAAAAAGTCAGAAAACTAACACTGCTATGAGCAGTCATAAGCAGATATAAAAACAAGTAAGAAAATTGTAGTCGATCTAGACCGACAAACCGATACACTGTACTATACTTTTAGAGACCCTATCTCATATGTCCAACTAATGACTCAATAGACATATACCAAATTTGAGTGAAATCGTTATTAATTTATTGACTTCAAATATGAAGAAGTTCATATCGGATGATATATTCGTATGGGAACTAGGTCACTTATTTTTGGCAAAAATATATACAAACTAAATTTGTGAAAAATCTGTGCAATGGTTTTGTCATACCCTATAACACTATGTGGTTTGGGTATAATGACTTTGTGCTGCTGTTTGTAACAACCAAAAATATTTGACCTAGACCCATCTTTAATTATACCGATCGAATCAGAATCACTTTCTGAGTTGATTTAACAATGTCCGTCCGTCCGTCCGTCCGTCCGTCTGTGTGTCCATGTAAACCTTGTAATCAAACTGCAGGTCACAAATATGAATATATTTTGATGAAATTTGGTACATAAGCTTTTATCGGCCATGGGATGAACGCTATTGGAATTGGTGAAATTCGGTCCATGTTCAGACCTAGCCCCCATACAAATTACCCCTATGAAATCGACATAAATTGCCATAAGATCCAAATTGTCATATAGATCTTACTCAAATTGGGTTTGTATGCATTCATTACATTCATTAATGAGTAGTCCAAAAATGATAACTTTGGTCTCATATAGAGCTGCTTCCCGATATTAACTTAAATCTATTAAAAAACAAAAATATTGCACTGATTCTTCTCAAATTTTGTTTGTACATATTTTTGCAAAATACAAGAGACTTTACCAAACATGATCAGGATCGGTCCATTTTTGGACCTAGTCCCTTTATAGATATAGCATCCGATATGAACTTTTTCATAGCTGCAGCCAAAAAAATTAATAAAATCCCACTCAAATTTGGTTTTAGCTTATTTTCAATGTCCAGTTAGTTGGACCTAAGAGATAGGGTTTCTAAACGCATGGTATAGGGTATCGTATAGTAGGTCTAGACCGACTATAATTTTCTTACTTGTTTTTTTGATAGATTTAAGTGAAGATTGGGAATTAGTTTTTAATGAGGGCTCTGACTAATAATTCTCCTATAGAGTTTATTGTTGGACTACTGATTAATGGGAGTAATAGACGTAAACAAACCCAATTTATCTGGGATCTATATGATAATGTGAATCTTTTGGCAATTTAAGTCGATTTCATAAAGCCATTTGTATGGGGACTATGACTGAACATAAACCGATTTTCACCAATTTTGCAAGGTATGGACTATCGGACATCGCTATGTCGACTCAGAAAGTGATATAGTGGTATAGGGCATAATAAACATAAATCAAATTTTAGGGAGATTGTATATACATGCTATAAAAATATTCGTACAATTGAAGATGAAAAATAAAAAAAAAAAAAGTTCTAATAACAATTCTAATAAAATATTTTAAACTACGAACATTTTAGCATTGACATACTGGGAATTTTACTGCTTCTTTAAAAAAAAATACGAAACGTTTCTACTAAAATTTTTTGTTTAAAACGCAAAAAAGCGGTTTGGTAACTAGAGCTGCAGAGTCGGAGTCGGATTCGTGGAGTAGGAGTCCCGGTGTTTGTACCGAAGTCGGAGTCAGAGTCGGAGTCGCGAGTTTTTCGTTATTAAAATATTTGCCAAAAAAAAAGCAAACAAATAACTTTTTGAAATTATCGACTAAATATTTTACAGATCACTATTTTAAATATACATATGACGATTTTGATAAAAATTTAGACGACCAACAGCAGTCCAAGTTTGATCGCTTAAATTTAGTAGGAATGCTAATCAGTAACCTCGAAGTAACCTCAAGTAAATCCGATAAGATTACAAAAATAGTCCGCCATATGCGATCCATTTTGAATTTTTAAATCCTAATACCAGATTCATAATCAGCGACCCAGAAAACCTCCGCGTAATGAGTTTCAAGACGTAATGAGTTTCACATCAAAATAAACTTGCTAATTTCAAATTCGTTTTTCTCCAAAACTTGTTTTCTGAAAATAGGTCCATTCTAACTTTCCGTGTCACATATATTTCTAAAATTCATAACTATATTGTACCTTTAATCATACTAGTTTCTGGGATTTCAGCCTTCATCAGCGACTTTATTGAACATGTGGTAATTGTTATGTTATAATTGAATAGATTGTTTCTGTACGACATTGTTCTACGTAGGGCGGTCGCGTTTTTTTAAACTAAATTCGAAATACTATGATCGAAAGACTCTGCACAGAACAAAGAACTAAAGTTGTTCAATTTTATTTTGCAATTCAACTTTCGATTATTTAGATACAATGATCATATCGAAATATATTTTCAACAATTTAAAAATTGGTTTAGCATTTTTGACCACAAGGATCTGACTGTGATCTTTTGTGTGCTGGTAGACCTCGTGCAGTTCGAAATGATGTGAACATTGCTTGCTGCAGGCAACTATTGAGGAAAACGTTGAAATTTATGTCAGGCTATGTTCTCAGTAGTAGGTGATGTCTAGGTGGTCTTTGGAAATAATTTTTCATAAGATTCAATAAATCCAGTTTAATAACCAAATGATGCACAAATGCGCTTTCAATACAGTCTCCGTTTTTTTAAAATTGTGCCTAGAAGACAACGAGTTTATTCACAAACTCATAATGAGCGACGAGGCACATTTTCTTCTCAGTTGTGCCAGGAATAGACAAGATTAAGTTTTGAACTTCAAATGCACCCACTACAATGTACAGTGTGATATGGAATAACTTCAGAAAGGATCAGTGGATCATATTTTTAAAAAAGCTATGGTTATTGTGAATGTCATTCAATGCCGGGCGAATGACTGAATATATTTTAAAGCCAGAATTGTAGTTCCATCAAGATGCAGCCACAGCTTACCAACTTCTCCAACTTTGGCTCTCCTAAGAAAAGTTTTTTCTGGTGTAATAATATCATGTTTTTCTGATTTTGAATGGCCACCGCGTTTTCCCGATTTAACGACTTCCAATTTTTTTTTCTTTGGGGCCACGTAAAGGGTAAGGTGTATGCTAATAAGCCCAGAACCATTCAAGAACATATTTTCAAACCATACTCTAAATTTCAAAAAATTCCAACGTTAAATAATATCAGAAATAATATAGTTATTCATTAAATAAATCATAACGTTACTAATGCGCTACCCGAGACAAACCAGATTTGAGTAAAATATGCTGCATTTGAAATTTTTTTTTATATATAATTTGAGTGAAGATTGAAGACTGTGGCTAAGATTTGTCCTGTACTGATTATTTTTCGAAAGTTTATACAAGATAAGATAAGTGTGATTATCGTAACTAGAAGATTGGTTACAGCCATCTAAAAATTGCTAGGTTTTAAACTGTGGAGATGTTGCTTGTATTAATTCTTTATTTGCATAATTTCTCAAAATTTTTGTAGTTATGAAAATCATACTTTATACTTAAGGACTCAGCTCTAAGAACATATAATGGTTTCTTAAAAAAAAATTGCATTAGTTATAAGTAAATCCAATTTTGGTTAAAAGGAAACTCATGTTAATTAAATGAGAAACTAAAATTAAAATAGCGAACTCTTAGAGTTAAGCTGGAACGCCCATCTTTGGTGAGGATTTTTTCTTATATCAAATAAAAACATTTGAGGGGGTAAGAGCAAAGAAACAAATTAAAATTTTTTTTTTGAAGAACCATAAAACACACTACAATGGTCCTTAAATGTGAAAATGCGATTTTGGGGAGTATTGGCGTTCAGTTGGTTTCCTTCCTATACAAAACAAATCTAAAAATCGATTGAAAATTTAAAATGTGTATATATCCAATATATGACTTTTTTCAGATTTTACGAAAATTTCGTTCTACAGTTCAATTTTTGGGCAAGATATTATATGAAACGGTTTTAGTATTAAATTATCTTTTCAAAAACCTATATAACTTCAAAAGCGAATAAAACTCGCCAAGTTAATGAGACCGAAAACTCCTTTTTCAAGTTTTAAAAAATTTTCCTAAAAAATAAAAAAAAAATGGATTTAGTACTTTAAGGTTTTGTTAAATACATGTGGATTTTTAGGTATATCCCTCTGCTAGAATTTTTTTTTAGAAGGATTTTTTTTTTTTTTGTGGATTTCGAGAAAAATTCGATTTTTATGAAATATTCAGTAAATGTAATCTTTCGAAATACTTTGTAACAAAGATTAATCAGTTTTCTACTTTTATGTAATAGCCTAGGGTTTTGGAAAAAAATAATATGACCCCACTAACATTTTTGGACTTGGGGTTCATATGTCCTTAATCTAATAAAAGACAATTTATTAAAAAAATTCTAATATTTTGTAAGTGATGTTGAATTTTGCTTTAAGCATCAAAGAATAATAACCAAACTAGCAGAGCCCAGCCCTCGAAATTCGAGTGCAAATTCTAGGAAATTTTATTTTATCATTCAATTTATTTCTTTCAATGTTTTTTAATCTATTTAATTCATTAAGTTTATTTCATTATAAATATTTGTTGAACACAGAGGTGTAAAGGCCACCTTGTATGCCACCTAAAGGTATTCAAATTTTTGGCAATTCACAATTCAACACATGGTATGTGTTATGCAATTATTGTAATGAAATCTGTACGTTAACTTTCGTGTTGCATAATATAAAGTTGATTGTGCATGCATAACTTTCCTCAAACTCAACGAATGTAAGCAGCTAATAGCTTAAAAGAAAGAGCTTGATCCACTGAGAGTTCTGAGAGTGAAACGATCAATATCCATTCATTAGAAGAGGAGCTATGAGAATTCGAATTGCTTGAGTGAATGTGTCCCATAAGAAATGTACAGGGAAGAATCGCGTTTGAGTATAACTTGAGTAAGGTGGGAGTTGAGTATATTTCAATGATTTGTGACATATATGTGTCTAAATACCTTTCATTAAAAAAAATTAAGGAAATCGGCCGAATAGAACGGCCGGACGGAGTGACTTTAGTTTTCATAATTTTTTTTAATATATAAGATGTGCAAGTCTTCCATGCTAAAATTTTGGAATAAATCGAGCAACGTTAACCCGTTATTTGCCAAGGCCACCTTTGGATTCGAATTTGAAGTTATATAGCTTTTCGAAAAGGTAATTAAATACTGAAATCGATTGTCGTAAAAACTAAACGAACGAAATTTTCGTAAAACCAGAAAGTCGCATTTTCTCCATATAAACACATTTGATATTTTCAATCGATATCCAGTGCGACTTGCCCTCTCCGATTATCCCCAATCATCACATTTATTAGTTTTATATGGACCCCGGCTCTCCCCAAAATCGACATGTAAAAAATATTCATAGTTATAACGTAGGACCACGCTAATACACACATTAAGCAAATTAATAAAGGTCATGCTGTATATTTTGTCAGTATCCGATTAGTATTTCCAGAGAAGTTATTCATAGTTCTGAAGAAAGCGGATAAGCTACTTTTGTTTTCAAAGCCACGCCCATTTTAACGTAAGGCGGTTTTTGAAGAATAGAACATCATATTATAGGCACATTAATAATAGCTTGTAAGTTTTTCCCAGTGGCCGAGAGGACTTCGACTGATGAAAGATATCACAAAAATTTTTAAAAAATATACAGTCGATATGAGTCGATCAGTATAAAAAAAAGCTGGGCCTTGTTTAAGTATTTTTTGTTATTACAAACATTAGCATAAGTTTATTATACCGTGACGATACAGTGGTACTCAATGTACACAAAACAAAACGAATTAATTTGTTGGCGCAAAAGTTTCAACTGAAATTTAGTAATAATAAATCTTAAAGCAAATTCTTCTATGATATATAAAAATATTAAAGAACAAATATTATGATGGTACTCAGTAACCCATATTTCTGTTAAACCATTTAAGTGTAATTTTTTTGCTTTTTTTATAGCATTTCTTTTTAACCCAATTAACATTTATGCACGTACTCGTATATATACAAATATACTATATCATAACATTTTTGTGTTAATAGTTTTTAGTTCTGACTCTCGTAGCTAGTGGAAAATAACATAATGCCAATCTTGACATTTGCCTTAAAATGCTTTAGGCAGGATTTTGCATTTAGAGCAACAACATTTTCCTGTTTTCTTAGTTTGTGTGTGCTAAGTTGCAAACCTAAAGGTTGCCAAGTACTCTGTGAGACGTTGTGTTTAAGATGGTTTGTGGTAACGATATAGTTAGAATAACATTATTAAAAATGCTGTATAAACTTTTTATACTCTACGCCACTGATTAGTAGAGGGTAAGACATATATCAGTCTGTCCACATGCCACATAGCCTTAATTAGATTTGCTATATTTAAATTTACTGTATCTTAAAACATTTAAGCCGTAATGCCAATAATAAGTGATCTCTGCTGTCAGCAAAGAAGTACTCGTACGTACTTCATTTAAGTTGGAAATAAACACGTTGCCTATACTTGGGAAAAAAACTTTAGGCAAGTCACCAGCCGACTGATATTCCGCTCAACTAATGTACATATAACAATTGTATTATGTACAGTGTAGTATCATACGGTCGTGCTAGACTGACTAGAAATTTCTTATTTGTTCTTATTTTTCTCCTAGTGTTGCACTCAAATGCTTTGCGAAATTTACAACATTTTTTAATTGAATTCCTTTTGCCTCGAGCTTATACTTGCTAAAATAGTTTGTTAAATGTTGCTATGTACTCGCATTACTCTAAGACATTTTACTTTAAGCCATTCTAACGTTGGAATTTATGTAAATTACCACCACTTTACGGTTTTGCCTTAGAGTATTTGCGTGGCATTTTCTCTTATCGTATTAAGACGTTGCACATTCTTTATTTAACATATGAATGTAGTTTGTTGGATTTGGAATTTTTATCTGTTTCATTAAAGACAAGTTAGACATTTATATCTTTAAACCAATAAAAGAATACAAAACAAAAAAAACGTAATTCCTAACAGTTTAAAGATTTTTGACTGACCATAAGAAATTTTAATTATAACAAACACTTTTCTTCGGTTAGATATATGAAAGTAACAAAAATACTTGATCTTACTCCATTTGTAACTATACCGAACGTCTCAGAATCACTTGGATGAAATTTTTATCTTGGATATTTAAAATTAGCTACAGCTCTCAAAGAAACTAAGAGTGGTCGATTTGGCCTTATATTTTTTCTTATAACAAACCAGCACTCAAGAGTGGCCCCCTTCAAAGGCAGTGCTTTATGTTGATTTCAGGAAAATATTTTATGGGAAGGAAGAAAGAGGAAGTAGTGTTTGTTGATATTTGACTTTAATTTTATTTGATTACAACCGTTATGAAAGACTTGTGTTGGGAGTTTATTCCACGTATGGCTAATTCAACTGGTAAACAAATTTCCTCTGTAATACATTCTGTGGTCAACTGGACATTATACTACAACCGATTGTAATACACTAGAATGGGTTCATTAATCTTAATTCACTAATCCAAAGATGTTCTAACGAGCCGTTAGAGTTGGATTCCTACTGTTATTCATTAGCATCACTCTCCTCCTTTCTACACGGTCCCATAGTTCCCAAATAGACTTGGTGTCCAAAGGCGGGAGTTATATTCCAATTTAAGGCGGATCTAGTTAGCATAGATTTGAAAGAAATCAGAAGGGGCGAAGTAATTTCTTCACCGTTTAGGAAAGCCATTACACTTCAGTGGTTCCTTCGACACTTGAATATCTTGTTCGTGCCACTCGACATCGCATCGACGTTCTCATGTCCAGAACACTAAGGGTATTCGATTTCTTAATACCTATACCACCCATATATATCCAAATCCCTATGGGATTAAAATCAACCCTTTTTGCTTTACCCACTCAGATATTGATTGAGTATGTCATTAATTGTCAGCCTTTTGTCACTAACTTCAAAAATGCTTCACATACAATTGAAGGAAAATTAATGACAAATATTGATGTCATCTGCGATAAAGTAGATATGATTGAAGGTTTATCTAAGAAGCTGATTACAAAATATAAGAGAAAGAAAAGGGAAAAAGCCAAGCACCTTAGGGTAATCCTAAAGTAAGCTGAAACTCATAGCAACATGATTGGTGTAGTCTTTGAGAAAACTCGATATAAATCGGGAGATGTCAACATCCCAAATGCATTAAGCTTTGCACCGTGCCACATGCTATCAAATGCCTTAGAAATAACTAGAGCACTTCCACTACATATATTGTAATAACTTGACAATGGTTCATCATATTAAGATACAAATTGGAGTAGTCGTGTGAAAAACGTGCGGGATTGGACTAGTGGTCTTCGCATCTCATATACAAAGTAATATACAGTTTCGCATCAAATATATAAAGTAATTATTTATATCCGCATTATTGTGTTAGCCTGAGCATTGATACTTTCTGTGGTCCAACTAACGAAACAAAAAGTGGATGGGACCGCACCAGTAGGAGTGAAAGTTTGAGTAAGGCAATAAGCCTTTTAATCTAGCGGCACGATAAGAATACTTAGTCATACACGGAGTGAAAACTCCGTGGCCTAACAACGTTTTTTTTGGATATGAAATCAATTTTATTCATCAACTGAATCTTCGCTTAATGAAATGTGCTTCTTTCAACGTTCCTCTGGTATCTTGATAGCCTTGAGAAAATACGTTTTGTCAAACCGATCGATTTGTCCATCTCTGATATTACTTCTTCATTTGTGGAAAATAACTTTCTCTCGAGCCATCTTTTCAAGTTTCGGAACAAATAATAAGCGCTGGGGCCCCCATCTGGAGAATGCGGGTGGTGGGGAATCAATTCGTAATGAAACACCTCATTACACTGCATATGAATACGACGGTGATTTTTTAAACTCTTTTTTTTAACTCATACTCTCTGTGTGTCGGTCTGTCTGTCTCCCTGCCATGGGGCAACCCCGTTCCCCCTCATCCAATTGATCTAAAACTTGGCCCATAGTCTTGTTGTGATTATGGATTAATTTCGGGGTAGTCATGCATAGTCACGTATAGTCACGCACAATCATGGATTGCTTTAAAACCAATTTCCCCTTATCCGATCGATCTGAAACTTGGTCGATAGACTTGCCTTGAAAAAGGATTAACTTTAACATAGTCACGCATAGTCACGCACAGTCACGAAGAGATTCAAAACTCATATGCATATGGCAAGAAAGAGTTTTATGAAAACTTTGTTTTTAGGGGTTAGATTATTCTGTATTCTTTAAGTGGTTTTTTTTTTCTTAACTTCTTCATCCAATTTGTCCAAAAACTCAAAACAGTACTTGGCAGTTATTGGTTTTCCTTTCTCCAAGTAATCAATAAATATTATACCACGTCCATCCCAAAAACACTTGTCATAACATTCTCAGCCGACTGTTGAGTCTTCGACCGCTTTGGTCTATTGGCCTCCGATGTACAATAATGAATTAATATCTCATACATTGTTATAATTCGACGCAAAAATTCAGTTGAATTTACTTCAAACATCTCCAAAGCATACTTTGGTTAATGGACATATTTCAGTTTTTGTTCAGCTGTTAAAAATTGTGGCATCCAATGAGCAGAAAGCTTTTCCTTTATTATTATTATTATTATTATTATTATTATTATTATTATTATTATTATTATTATTATTATTATTATTATTATTATCATTATTATTATTATTATTATTATTATTATTATTATTATTATTATCATTTAGATATTTATTATAACTAGCAGATTCCAGCCCTCGAAACTCGAGCGCAAATTCTAGGAAATTTTTTCATTAAATAAAGACCCTAAAAGTATGCTAATCAATTACAGCAAATTCACAAATCAACACAAAAAACAAACTCATTTTGATTACAAACACATTAACAAATTTAATAAACACACACATAGCATTGTATAATTTTATGTATGTGTTAGTAGCAACTTTAAATGGAATTTACTCAAAATAAAGAAAAAAAATTAAAAATTTGTAAATCTGCAAGACGGCTAAAAAGAAATACCTTTCAAATAAAATACGTTTGGTCAAAATCGGGATAATACGGTAGAATAAAACATCAGTCACAAGAAATCGCCTAGCCTATTAATATTATAGATTAAAATTACAATAAATCTTAAGTCTAAAGCACCACAAAAAAATAGTATTTTGATAAGTTTAAATTACTTAAGAGTATGTTAAATTTCTTTTTGTTAATGAAGGTATTGTAAGAATTCATATATTTTATTTATATTATCTATTGAGGGACATTTGATATCGGCTGTTTTGCATATTCTTAAACGGATGATGTGAAGGCTCTGGCATTCTGATAGAAGGTGAGTTATGGTTAAAGTTGCGCTATTACAATAAGAGCATAATGGTTGAGGTTCTTTAGAGATCAAATATTGGTGCGTAAGTGTGGTATGTGTCAAGCGAAGCCTTGTAAAACATTTGTTTTTGTGGAAGTTGGTTAAGATTGGGAGGATAGTTGGTTCTTTGTCGGGGTTAATGGATTGGTAAGTATGGCTGTATTTGCTCTATTTTTGGTGAGTGGAGGTACTTAGGTTTGATATTGTACACCTTGAGATGAAATTTTTTGTTGGGGGTATGTAAAGATATGTTGGCTGTTTATGAGTAGCTTTTGCTGCTGAATCTGCAGCTTCGTTGCCCATAGTTCCAATGTGACTTGGTATCCACAGTATTTTTGCTTTCCTTTTAAGTTCGATTAGTAGCTGTTGGATGGAGATAATTATTTCATTTTTGTTTCGAGGATTAAGAGAAGCATCAAAGACAGAACGGCTATCAGTGCAGATCACGTATTTACTTGAAGTTGATTTTGACAATTTCAGTACTTCTAGAAATGCTTTGGCTTCCGCCTCAAATATGTTGGCATTTGGTGGCAATATTCCATTAACTTGCGTAAAACCAATGTCATTGGTCCCGGCAAATCCTACAGAATATTGGTATTTTTGATCCATCTGAGAAGAGAAATTCCCAGTTATCATTTCTATACGTAGAGATCACTTCTATGTATAGCGATTTAAAAATATTTGGTGATGTGTTATTTTTATTAAAACTTGGAAGATTTTTTACGAGGATAGTTTCATCTAAGTGCAGGTTGGGTGGTTCTCCAGTGGTGGTTTGTATTTTTGTATGTTAAATTTCTTTGCTAATTTAACCATGTGGGCTAGAGTAGATAGATATTTAAGCTCATTTTTTCTTTTATTTAATAACGACGTATGTTTGTGTAGCAGCGACGATTTGGTGCAAAAAACTTTGTGAATTAATCGTAGTTTTAATTTGTTGGCATGAATTCGAAGAGGTTCAAATCCTGCTTCAGCTTGTAAACTTTTAATAGGCGTCGTTCTAAATGCTCTTAGGCTTACTCTAATAGTGTCGTTAATAATATTTTGGACTGATTTGAAAACTGATTTCATAGCTTTGCTGTTTATTACGAGGCTATAATCAATCTTCCCCATTATGGCTGATTTTACTAATCTAAGTAAACTGTTATTATGCATACAACTCAGGTGATGACAGATATTTTATTATATTTAATCCATTCCATTTTTTAATCATCATGTAATATATGCCGAACTCCCTCTCTTGATATCTTAATGATCCCAACAACTTACTCCCTTAAATTTTTGATGATCCAATATAACCTGATACATTTTTCCGACGTTTTCTTTTGTAACTGCATCATTTGGATGGCCAGGACGATTTGCATCATTTGCTCTCGTACGACCACGTTTAAATTCGGCGTACTACCTTTTAACTATTGTATATGACGGTGAAGATTCACCAAAATGTTTATCAATCCACTCTAAGGTTTGGACAGTACTTTTTCCCACCAAAAAACATTGTTTAATCAAAGCACGAAACTCTTTGCAATCCATTTTTTTCTCAAACTTTAAAAGCAGCATCATTATACCCTATACCACTATGTGGTTTGGGTATAATGACTTTGTGCTGCTGTTTGTAACAACCAAAAATATTTGACCTAGACCCATCTTTAATTGTACCGATCGAATCAGAATCACTTTCTGAGTTGATTTAACAATGTCCGTCCGTCCGTCCGTCCGTCCGTCCGTCCGTCCGTCCGTCCGTCCGTCCGTCTGTGTGTCCATGTAAAGCTTGTAATCAAACTGCAGGTCGCAAATATGAATATATTTTGATGAAATTTGGTATATAAGCTTTTGTCGGCCATGGGATGAACGCTATTGAAATTGGTGAGAATCGGTCCATGTTCAGACCTAGCCCCCATACAAATTACCCATATGAAATCGACATAAATTGCCATAAGATCCAAATTTTCATATAGATCTTACTCAAATTGGGTTTGTATGCGTTCATTACATCCACTAATGAGTAGTCCAAAAATGATCCCTTTGACCCCATATAGAGCTGCTTCCCGATCTTCACTTAAATCTATTAAAAAACAAAAAATATTGCACTGATTCTTCTCAAATTTTGTTTGTACATATTTTTGCAAAATACAAGAGACTTTACCAAACATGATCAGGATCGGTCCATTTTTGGACCTAATCCCTTTATAGATATAGCATCGGATATGAACTTTTTCATATCTGCAGCCAAAAAAATTAATAAAAATCCCACTCAAATTTGGTTTTTGCTTATTTTCAATGTCCAGTTAGTTGGGCCTAAGAGATAGGGTTTCTAAACGCATGGTATAGGGTATCGTATAGTCGGTCTAGACCGACTATAATTTTCTTACTTGTTTTTATAATGGTAACTTTTTTTAATTAATGAAATGTCAGGAAATTTTGACACAATTATTCAAACCTATTTAATAAACGCATAAAATTGGCACTTGTCGCGCCATCTCTATAAACGCCACGTACTATTCACTCCATGTGGTATATTATCCTATGGTTTAGATAACTACAGATATGGCATTTTATCTCAAAAAGATGTTTCCGCGGTACAAAATTATACTAACTGATCTCGTTAAACATTGTTTCTTTTTGTGTGGGTTCGATATATATGTCGTTTGCTCGAATAACAATTTTTTTCGCTATGGCATTAGTAATACGATAGTAATAAGGTTCCCAGATAGGTAATATTAAATATTTATACTCGATATAGGTGGTAATAAATATGTACTTTGTATGTGAGGTGCCACGCCCACCTGTTCAGTTACGTTCATTTTTGGGTCGGCTACGTATATTTATAACTAATGAACTCACACACAGTTTCAAGACTATAGCGGCCGTAGCACTCTTGATATATATGAGAAATAATTAAACACTATGTACGGGAGGTGCCACGTTCTCTAATTACATCAGGTTCAAAATATGATAGCTCGTAACGATCCAGTGATGTAAATTTTATATCGATAGTTATTACAAAAAAAAGCATCAACGATTTTAGTATAAATTTTTTTATTACTTATCTATAATATTAATAGGCTGGCGATTTATTGTGACCGTTGTTTTGTTCCACCATTTTATTTCGATTTTTACCAAACGTATATTATATGAAAGATATTTCTTTTTAGCTGATTTCCAGATTTACTGATTTTTAAAGTTGGTCCTTTATTTTGAGTAAATTACATTTAAAGTTGCTACTAACACATACATAAAATTATACACATGCTATGTGTGCGTATATTTAATTTGCTAATGTGTTTGTTAATGAGTTTATTATCTTCATTCACAATAACAATAAACCAGAAAGTTGCCTAGAAATTGCACTTGCATTTCGAGCTCTGGAATCTGCTAGTTTCTGTTACTGTATGACCTTCGCTGCCAACATTTTTAATGATGAACTAATTTAGTGTTTTAAAAATATCAAAAAAAAAAAAAAATTAGAAATACACTATATAGTACATTGCGCAAATATTAAAACCTAATTAATGATTGGCAACTTTAAAGCCTCGTACCACATTCGGTGTATAATTTCTCTCGTAATGAGCTCTTAAATGTGAAATCAATTGGAAGCACTGCTTGATTTGTTAACAAAGTTAACTGTTTTCAAATTAATTCGGAACAATTGATAATAATAATTGATTTTTTTTTATTCGCAAAGAATAAATTGCATAAATTAGTGCAAACAAAATGAGAATATTTGTACAGCAACAAAAGGAAATGAATTGGAAATATGCTTGTAAATAAATCAGTGTCATAAATCGCAAATACTACGGGTTGCTATTAACGTAATCGTGGTTATTTTTAACGTACGTACGAGTACTTGTTTTACCATCAGTACCTTTTACCTGCAACTGAAAACGTTGAAATATAATCCGAATACCTTTCTTCATTATCTGTTAAATATGGAAGGGTTCAGTCAACAATACATTTTAAACTTTTTAGATAGCTCTTCTTAAAGCTCTAATTTTGCACTTGTAAATATTTTTGAAGATCCGTATTAATTTAGGTGTGTTAGAAAAGCTCCACATATCTATTTTTGTTTATCGAATACTTAGACTCGTTATCCATTACAAAGTAGTTTAACAATACACAGAATATATTTTTCATTAACTCAACTACGAGCATGAGCTCTATTGTATTTGTGTATTAAGTACCGGCATTACGTTATACAAAATGTTCTAAATGACTTGCTGTACTATTGCAATAATTTTCGATAGAAAAAACATTTTATAGCCCCCATTAAAACTATCACCTTACACTTAATGCCGGTGTTTGCATTGTTGATGTTGTTTTACAACAACTAGTTACTTAACATTTAACCCTTAGGTTTTTTTGGGAAAACCAACATGTGTAATGGGTTAGTAGAATGAAAAGAACAAAATAATGTTTTTTCGATCATGATAACTTTTCCAGAGCTTTGAAAGAATTAATTCATGTTATGATTAATTAAACGAAACTAGCTTTAAAATATGTTAATATTTAATTTTTCTTAACGAATTACTTTTAATAAAAAAGATTTGAGTTGAACTAAATATATTTCCAAATTGTGTTAATCTTTTTTACCGAATCAGGATATTATTACATTTAGTATTACGTTTTTCGAATCTGTCACAGACAAATTAAAGAACTTTTGCATTCAACTTTTCAATTTCCAATTTGTTCTAATTATGTTAAGGGAAAAAATTAGTTTTTTTTAAGGAAAAGTATATTTAAAACAGAAAAATCGATAATTAATAACTTTTTGACAGAGGTTCAGAATCTCAAATTTTTTTTTTTAC
The DNA here is from genome assembly GCA_963682025.1 of Cordilura impudica. Lineage (NCBI taxonomy): Eukaryota > Metazoa > Arthropoda > Insecta > Diptera > Scathophagidae > Cordilura > Cordilura impudica. The sequence goes on from OY821517.1 coordinate 135,501,746, forward strand.
CAAATTTTCGTTCTATTGGACTATATTCTGGCAGCTTTCACAGAGCTGAGAGAGCATCCGAAAAAGTGAATAGATTCTTGGGATGCGGATGAACAATTATGGTTTAATTCAAAAATGAAATGGATTTAAAGAGAATTGTTTTTGAATTTAATTTCCAATTAAAATTCCAACATAAAATAAAACAATTAATTATTTGTAATCTCTGAAAATAGTTATTCATGTAGTAAGCACTTTCGTGCTTTGCAAGCAATTGGCATTATAATGCACTAAATATGGTACCAGGGATATGGCACTAGGGAATTTTATCATTTATTTGAAAAACATTGCAACACATATTGTGGAAAAATGGAAAACACTAAAACAATTAAGGGCCCTTCAGCAAAAATAAAATGAAGGTTTCAACCAATTAATTCAAGAGGATTTCACACCAAAAAGCATCGATTTAATTCAAGTAATATTTTTCATGTAACGTATGACATTTTCAGCGGCCTTTTTAAGTTGTAGAATCTACATTATTAACCAAAATAGTGAAGTAGTAAAGTTTCATTATAAAAATATTTAACATAAACGATCGTAGATTTCGTACTGATTTCGAATGTAATGAGGCAATTGTTCGCTAACTGTGATGAATTTAATAACCAAATTCGAACATCTTGAAGAGACCAATAATTTATTTTTAATTAAATTTGAAACGATTCGATGTTCGTCACATTTGAAAATCATTAAAAAAATTATGGTCCTTTTAGTCCATATAGATGTTACAAATCATTTCAATATACAACATATAATAATAACGTATAAAACATATTATGTAAACGAATTTTTTTTTACAAAAAAGTGTCGGTAATTTTTATTGCCTATAGCACTATAGCACTATGTGGGTATAATGATTACGCTGATGTTCGTAACTGCGAAAAATATTTGACCTTTTATTTTACTGATCGACTCATAATTAATTTCTTATCCTATTAGTCTGTCCGTCTGTTCATCTGTCCGGCCTTCTGTGTAAACCTTGTACTTTCGGCCAACGCATGCTATTGACGTGCATGTTCAGACCTAGTCTTCATATAAATAACCCCTATGAGTTCGCCTTAAAAAGCCACAAGATCCAAATTATCATATAGATCTCAATCATATTGGGTTTATGTATATTTATAATACACTATAGGACAATTCTTAGTCATAGTATACATTTAAAGCTGCTTCCTGACCTTTTCTTATCAAACATGGTCAGGATCGGTCCTTTCTTCGCCTCAGTTTCCATATAAATATGGCATCCGATATGAACTTTTTCAGATATGCAGGCAAAAAAAAAATTAATAAAAATTCCACTCAGATTTGGTTTATGCTTATTTTCTATAATCAGTTAGTTGGACCTAAGATCCGTTCTCTAAACGTATGGTATCACATAGTCGACCTAGATCTACTATAATTTTCTTACTATTAGAATTCCGTGATTTGTGTAAAATGCATACCACTTTTTCAGTTTTAAGTAAACGTTTATGTGTAAACATCAAAACTAGAAAAACTGAGAAAAAATTATAGGCGCTTTTTTGAATGATCCTAATACCCTTTTTGCAGCTATAGCCAGTCTAGCAGGTACGTCCCGAGCAACTGCAAGGAACGTAAAAAATCGGATTAGATTGCCGTTGAAAGTGGGGAATGCACTGGTGTCTAAGCCAAATATATCGGGTAACGATTTAGCAAAAAAATTTATAGTCTCATATGTATGTTCAAAATGTAAAAAAAAACAAGTAAGAAAATTATAGTCGGTCTAGACCGACTATACGATACCCTATACCATGCGTTTAGAAACCCTATCTCTTAGGCCCAACTAACTGGACATTGAAAATAAGCAAAAACCAAATTTGAGTGGGATTTTTATTAATTTTTTTGGCTGCAGATATGAAAAAGTTCATATCGGATGCTATATCTTTAAAGGGACTAGGTCCAAAAATGGACCGATCCTGATCATATTTGGTACAGTCACTTGTATTTTGCAAAAATATGTACAAACAAAATTTGAGAAGAATCAGTGGAATATTTTTGTTTTTTAATAGATTTAATTGAAGATCGGGAAGCAGCTCTATATGGGGTCAAAGGGATAATTTTTGGACTACTCATTAGTGGATGTAATGAACGCATACAAACCCAATTTGAGTAAGATCTATATGACAATTTGGATCTTATGGCAATTTATGTCGATTTCATATGGGTAATTTGTATGGGGGCTAGGTCTGAACATGGACCGATTATCACCAATTTCAATAGCGTTCATCCCATCGCCGATAAAAGCTTATATACCAAATTTCATCAAAATATATTCATATTTGCGACCTGCAGTTTGATTACAAGCTTTACATGGACACACAGACGGACGGACGGACGGACGGACGGACATTGTTAAATCAACTCAGAAAGTGATTCTGATTCGATCGGTATAATTAAAGATGGGTCTAGGTCAAATATTTTTGGTTGTTACAAACAGCAGCACAAAGTCATTATACCCAAACCACATAGTGGTATAGGGTATAAAAACAAAGTAACAAAAGTGCCAAAAAGAAATGATGCGGTTGATGTGAGGGCAAAGAACGGACCAGAAAACTACCGATGGGTGAAGAAACATATGCCAAAAAATATCCAAGATAGCTAAGACTAAAAAAATTATGTACTTTCGGTGGAATAAAACAGTTAATAAAATTGGTAGAACAGATGTCCAAAAACTTAAGGGGTAAAATTCGCACCAAAGCATAATGCTCGCAGCAAATGTTTAACTAGTTTAAATCCTATGTTCTTAAACCTAATGTTCTTAATTTGTGATATTAGTTTCAATTTTGTTATTTTTAGTTTAGAAGTTATTAATAAATGAAAATCTACAAAATTTTCGTTTACATGTTATATTAACTTTCTTTGTATAACCAATTACTGTATACAAGTTATATGCATAACTTCTCTCTGGTTTAACCAAGATACGGTGCCAAAGAAAAGTATGCAGGGGAATAATTTGGCACATACTTCCTTATTTTCGTCTGACATTCAAGCTGAGTCCGCCTAAGACTAGCATCATTGCTTTATCGTTCAGCGATCATGTCTGGTTTGTGCCTAAAAAAGAACCTTTGGGGCAAGCATTGCTACTCTAATTTAATCAAATACAAAATTTTGTTGAAGGTTATCGTTTGCCGATAGAAATATATGGTGCCATCAATTAGAACATGTGAGACATAGTTTCGAAATTTTAAAAGTGGTGATTTAAAATTGAAATACAGTGAGCTCCTTGGTAGGAGTTATTGGATATGACTTAACTAAAATTCAACGGCAATTAGCCGAAATATTATATGTTTCGCAAGAAAAAAATTAGCAGATGTTTACGAGCAATGGGGAAGGTCAATAAACTAGATTGAGTGAACGTTAAGAAGAATCTCGTAGTCACTTGTGAAATGCTGCTAAATTCCGTGAAAGGAATTCGTTTTTGTGACAATGACAAAAAATTAAGTTATTGCGGAAACTCGAAGCGATCCCATGGGTATCACCTGGCGAAGCCGCTCCTTTGATACAAAGACCAAATTGCTTCAGCAAGAAGATCATGTGTCTCTGTGGCCGGTGGAACTGGGCAGTGTTAAGTATTATGAACTCTTTTTTAAGTCATCCGGTGCAAACTTTTCCTCGTGTGTGGTTTTTCGAAGTACTTATCGAAACTAACAAAACCCTGTGCTTGTTTTACACTTTTTCTGTACGTCCATAGCTACAATTGAGCCGAAGACAAGAAAACCGCATACGACAAATAGTTTGCATTTCATATGTCGCACAGTGTAATTTAAGCCACGCATTAATCTACGGTCGACCGAAACGGGCCACAAGATATGGCATAGTGATTCTATTACATGAAAATTCACCGTCTTATACAGAAAAACCAGTAAAAGATACATTGAAATCTCTTGGATGGGACATCCTTCCGCAACCGCCTTACTCTCCAGACTTGGTGTCACCTGACTTTCACCTCTTTGCATCAATGGGGCACGCGCTCGTAGAAAAGCATTTCAGCTAGTGCGGGGAAGTTTGAAAATGGCTCGACGAATGGTTTGCCGCAAAAGGCAACAATTATTTTCTGGCATGGTATTTATAAAATACCTACAAGATGAGCGAAATGTTTCGAAACCGATTAGCGGTATTTGAAATAAAAAACAAGTAAGAAAATTATAGTCGGTCTAGACCGACTATACGATACCCTATACCATGCGTTTAGAAACCCTATCTCTTAGGCCCAACTAACTGGACATAGAAAATAAGCAAAAACCAATTTGAGTGGGATTTTTATTAATTTTTTTGGCTGCAGATATAAAAAAGTTCATATCGGATGCTATATCTATAAAGGGGCTAGGTCCAAAAATGGACCGATCCTGATCATGTTTGGTAAAGTCTCTTGTATTTTGCAAAAATATGTACAAACAAAATTTGAGAAGAATCAGTGCAATATTTTTGTTTTTTAATAGATTTAACTGAAGATCGGGAAGCAGCTCTATATGGGGTCAAAGGGATCATTTTTGAACTACTCATAAGTGGATGTACTGAACGCATACAAACCCAATTTGAGTAAGATCTATATGACAATTTGGATCTTATGGCAATTTATGTCGATTTCATATGAGTAATTTGTATGGGGGCTAGGTCTGAACATGGACCGATTCTCATCAATTTCAATAGCGTTCATCCCATGGCCGATAAAAGCTTATATACCAAATTTCATCAAAATATATTCATATTTGCGACCTGCAGTTTGATTACAAGCTTTACATGGACACACAAACGGACGGACGGACGGACGGACGGACATTGTTAAATCAACTCAGAAAGTGTTTCTGATTCGATCGGTATAATTAAAGATGGGTCTAGGTCAAATATTTTTGGTTGTTACAAACAGCAGCACAAAGTCATTATACCCAAACCACATAGTGGTATAGGGTATAAAAACTTATGCACCTAAGGACATGACATTTATCTCACAACTTTTCGTTTACAAAAATATACGGCTATGGGATTGGCATGAGCTCTTAAATAAATATTGTTTTGGAAAAGAAAATCTTATCTGAAATAATGAAAAATCTCATAAAGCCAAGAGCCCTTTAAAGAAAGGGCCTAAAATGAAAAGACTGCAATTGAGTTAAATCCATGTACAAACTGCAATCGAAATTTCATAGAAATTGAAAATTTGCATTAAAAATAACACATTGAAATAATTATTTTTACATAATGGTATAAATATTGGAAATAACTATACGAATGTATATACAATATACATATATTGCAAACACTTAGAGGCATACGGTTAAAGGCATTAACGTTCTAAGAGAAAACTTGGACTGCAAAACAACTGCAATGAAGGACTACGGGACATAATAAATAAATAATGTAATTATACTACCAATAAAATTAGTATTTTTAAATTTCAAATAATATTCAAATTAAATTATTTGCTGCGAAGTTTTAGTCTGTTCTCTGAAATGTATGGAGAAAAAGGAATTTATTTTAAAACACTGCCAACATAATTATATTCGAACTGCTGTGTTGGTTCAGCTGATTTTTTTAATTTTTTCCTTGACTTTTAGAAAAGTTACTTTAATGTCTTCTGGCTAGCAAAAAGAGGTGATGTCATTCTAAATGAATTACATTACATCTTCATTGCTTTCATAATACCTTTGGGTGTAATTTTTAACTATTGTCAAAGTTGTGAAAAGAAAAAAATATAGCATGAACAAACTACAAATTCAAATTTTCACAAACTCAAACAGAAATAGAAATTTTGATGTACGGTTTTTGTACATACCTACATATGCACTTTACATATATTTGAGATGACGCTTTGAAGCGAAGAAATTTTTTGTTGGTTAGATTTATCGTCATTTTTCAGACATATTGCAATTACTACTGTAATTTTAATTTTGTTTAAATGGTGCGTGGTACGAAAACTGAACCTAACCACACTGCTCGTAGGCCTGACTTTAGGTGAGTGTGTTAAAGCGCTGACCAAAAAGTGCAAGTACGAGTGTATGTGAAGGTTCATGGTTCAAAACCTCACGGCCGCCCTAAGTAGAAAAAATTTTCATATAGAAACAATCTATTCAATTAAAAAAACATAATAATTATCACAATGTTCAATAAATCGCTGATGAAGGCTGAAATGCCAGAAACCGGTCCGATTAAGAATACAGTGCAGTTATGAATTTTTGAAATATATGCTTTCTTCTTCTTTACCACGCACCATTTAAAGAAATAGAAATTGTTTAAATTATTTAATTGCTTAGATTACTAAATTATTAGAAATCACAAATTAATATCTAGAAATAAAAAAATTATACTAAAAATAAAAAATATATTAAAAACCAAAACAAAATATTTTGGAAAAATGACATTGAATTGATAAGAAGTACAAAGAAGTACAGCCAAAATATGTTCTAAATACAGTGGAGTTCGGTTATAAAAGACAAACCGGAATGGCTATTTAGCTCTTTATAGCTGAAGTTCAATATAACCACATTATTTTTTTCTCATCAATTTTCTTTTATTTGTGTATTGTTATATACATTGTAGATTTACAAAAGTTTAAAACGTAACTTAAATAATTAAGGAAACATTAATAATTTTTCTTAGAATTGTAAAATTTAACTCGAAAACGAGACAAAATTTAACACTCACTACGTAAAAAAGCACAATTTGTAAAGGAAAGGATTGATGACCATTGTTGGAACCACATTGAAAGTATATTTTACTTAATTTCATGATATAAAAATCCAAGATTTTATATAATTTTTTTTTTTTTTTTTTTGGTATTTTATCATTGTTGAAATCGATTAATTTTGAATTTTAAAAATTTCGTAAATTTCACTTCTTTGATATATCGGTTTTATTAATCTTATATATAACAAGTAAGAAAATTATAGTCGGTCTAGACCGACTATACGATACCCTATACCATGCGTTTAGAAACCCTATCTCTTAGGCCCAACTAACTGGACATAGAAAATAAGCAAAAACCAAATTTGAGTGGGATTTTTATTAATTTTTTTGGCTGCAGATATAAAAAAGTTCATATCGGATGCTATATCTATAAAGGGGCTAGGTCCAAAAATGGACCGATCCTGATCATGTTTGGTAAAGTCTCTTGTATTTTGCAAAAATATGTACAAACAAAATTTGAGAAGAATCAGTGCAATATTTTTGTTTTTAATAGATTTAACTGAAGATCGGGAAGCAGCTCTATATGGGGTCAAAGGGATCATTTTTGGACTACACATTAGTGGATGTAATGAACGCATACAAACCCAATTTGCGTAAGATCTATATGACAATTTGGATCTTATGGCAATTTATGTCGATTTCATATGGGTAATTTGTATGGGGGTTAGGTCTGAACATGGACCGATGCTCACCAATTTCAATAGCGTTCATCCCATGGCCGATAAAAGCTTATATACCAAATTTCATCAAAATATATTCATATTTGCGACCTGCAGTTTGATTACAAGCTTTACATGGACACACAGACGGACGGACGGACGGACGGACGGACGGACGGACATTGTTAAATCAACTCAGAAAGTGATTCTGATTCGATCGGTATAATTAAAGATGGGTCTAGGTCAAATATTTTTGGGTGTTACAAACAGCAGCACAAAGTCATTATACCCAAACCACATAGTGGTATAGGGTATAAAAATGGAGTTGTGTGTGTTTGTTTGCTTGTTTGTTTGTAAATTATAGGAGACTAAACCACTGGACCGATCATCTTGAATTTTTGACAGTAGGTAAAACTGCCTGTCCGGATGGAAAAATAGGCTATATTTTTTTTGGATTTTGCAAATGGGCGTGGCACCTCCCATACAAAGTGAATTTTTAACATCTAACTTTAACACATAATATTTGGAGTACTACGACAGAAAGAGTTCTGAAACTATGTACATGCACATATTTAAATAATTCGAAGAGTTGCGGAAAAAATGGGCGTGATCGGACCACTGGGCCAGATAGTATTGAGACTTTGTGTGAGTTCATAAGTTATCAACGTTAGTACTCGAAAAAAATGGGTGGAATCCGATCAGTGAGCGTGGTACCTCCCATACAAAGTAAATATATAATGTCATATATCTGAAGTACTGTAATTGTGAAAGCCTTGGAACTTTGTCTGAGTTCATGAGTTATTAATGTGAGTAGTCCCATAATAAAATGGGCGGGATTGGACCGGTGGGCCTGGCACCTCCCATACAAAGTGAATTTTTATCATCTAATTTTAACATGTAATATCTGGAGTACTACGACAGCAAGAGTTCTGAAACTATGTACGCGTGTAACTAAAGTAATTCAAAGAGTTGTGGAAAAAATGGGCGGAATTTGACCAATGGGCGTGGTACCCATCATACAAAGTAAATATTAAATGTCATATATCTAGACCACTGTGGTAGGTAAGATCTTGAGACTTTGTGTGAGTTCATAAGTTATCAACGTTATTAGTACTCGAAAAAAATGGGCAGAATCCGATCAGTGGGCGTGGTACCTCCCATACAAAGTAAATATATAATGTCATATATCTGAAGTACTGTAATAGTGAAAGCCTTGGACATAACAAAATGGGCGGGATTGGACCAATGGGCGTGGCACCTCCTATAAAAAATAGTTTTCTAAAAAACGTATTCCCTGCATTTTATTTCGTTACGAGGGGTGTATCGAAGCGCATCTGGTTACTGCTAGTTCATTATACATATTTTATTTCTATACTATCCACACCAGTGTGCAGAGGATATATATAAATTTGGCATTCCGTTTTTAATAATTAAAAAACAAACTGTTCCCCATAATATACGAGTATATATATTCCTTATAACAAGTGGAGTTAATGTAGCGATGTCCGTCTGTCCGTCTCACATACGGGTATTTTGATGTTCTAAGCGGCCAAAAGTCAAATTATCAAAGCAAAGCAGGCCATTAAAAAATTTAAATTAGTAAGAGGAGAGTTCTTAGAACAATACCTAACGCCTTTCTCATTCCCCCACGCACATGACTCGTTAAACTTTAGTCGGAACTCCGTCTCACATACGAGTATTTTGGTGTTATACGCGGCCAAAAGTCAAATTATCAAAGCAAAGCAGGCCGTTAAAAAAATTTAAATTAATTATAGGAGAGTTCTTAGAACAATACCCAACCCCTTTCTCATTCCCCCACGCACATGACTCGTTAAACTTTAGTCGGAACTCCGTCTCACATACGAGTATTTTGGTGTTATACGCGGCCAAAAGTCAAATTATCAAAGCAAAGCAGGCCATTAAAAAAATTTAAATTAGTAAGAGGAGAGTTCTTAGAACAATACCCAACGCCTTTCTCATTCCCCCACGCACATGACTCGTTAAACTTTAGTCGGAACTCCGTCTCACATACGAGTATTTTGGTGTTATACGCGGCCAAAAGTCAAATTATCAAAGCAAAGCAGGCCGTTAAAAAAATTTAATTTAATTATAGGAGAGTTCTTAGAACAATACCCAACCCCTTTCTCATTGCACACGACGCGTTAAACTTTATTCGTAACTCGATCGTTGAAATTTTTGTTTGTATAAAACATTAAGTTTGCAGTGACATTTTTATTAGTTAACGCCTATTATCAAAGCCTGTGTGTTGGATCCTGATGGAATAGATTCTCTCAAGCTTGAAACAGAAAAATATATATATGTATATTGGTTTCATCATAATAAAGTTAGCTAAGGTACTTTGAAGGTACCCTCACGTTACTTACAGAGTTTTTTTATATTTTTTTTAAATCTAGTAGTTGTTGTACTATCACGTCAGATCCTGTCATAATTTTTATTAGAGTCGAAAGCTTGATACCATGACTTGTGAAAAATTCAATAATTTACCGCGGAGCAGCGCGGATGTGTATTTTCGATTCACTTCAAATTTTTTTCATCTTAATTACAAAAACCAAATAAAATCATAAAAAGTATTCTAAAAGGCGTCTCGAGAGCAAGAATCGTGACCCGTAAATATTTATTTGACAGAATGCAGAGCTTTGATTTGTCTACTTTAGAAGAAAAATTTAATTTCTGAAGGATCAACTATTTTCGGGGGAGAATTATACAAATAGATAGTTTAAAACGAAATTTTGCACATTTTAAATCAAATAGTAAGCAGAGATGGCTAAAAGTCCATAAGAGAGAACAAGTATTTCTAAAAAATAATTATTTCTGGCTAGAAGGAACGTTTGAGATACCTGTTACTCCACAACTTCGATCTGGAAGACCCTCCAAATTATTTAATGAATCAAGTGAAAGAACTGAGAGGAGAAAAATTGAAGAAGTGTGGTGTACTGCACAGGTGGAATTGCGCAAAGCTGGAAAACGAGGTACTTCTAAAATACTCAAAGAAGTCATTAATAGTCCAACAAACAATTACTACAAGCAATATCTCCACAGTTTAAAATTTAGCTATTATTAGATGGCTGTAACCAGTCTTCTAGTTATGGCAACCACACTCTCTAATAGCGTTTTGGAAATCTTAAAGACTCAGCTTTAAGAATATATAATGGTTTCTTATAAAAAATTGCGCTGTTTATAAGTAAATCCAATTTTGGTTAAAAAGGAATTTTTCCCATGTTAATTCTTTGGGAAACTAAAACTAAAATAGCAACCTCTTAGAGTTAAGCTGGAATGCCCATCTTTCGTGAATTTTTTTGAATTAAGTGGAAACATTTGAGGGGAGGGGGGGTAAGAGCAAAACAAAACACACCACACAGTGTTATCTATATATCAAGGTTCAGAAAATACACACATGAAACACACAATGTTCTGTTCAAAAGCAGCCAACACATATCTTTATTTTCATATCAATTATGTGCGTTTCTAAATTTTCTACGGTGCCCAACACCATCATGACTGTGTTCGTTTTAATATTTCGTTATTTACACGAACATTTTTCTATCACCTACTTTTTGTTTCGATCACACATAAACCACACAGATTCGAGTGTTGCTTTATTTGAAGTTCGTGTTCTGGTACGTGTACTGAAAAAAAAACAGAACATGTACAATAAACAGGTTCGAGTTCAGTTATATTTTAAGTCGTGTTCTGGCTCGTGTACTAAGAAAAAACAGAACATGTGCAATAAACAGGTTCGAGTTCAGTTATATTTTAAGTCGTGTTCTGGCTCGTGTACTAAGAAAAAATAGAACATGTACAATAAACAGGTTCGAGTTCAGTTATATTTTAAGTCATGCTCTGGCTCGTGTACTAAGAAAAAAATAGAACATGTACAATAAACAGGTTCGAGTTCAGTTATATTTTAAGTTCGTGTTCTGGCTCGTGTACTGCGAAAAATTGAAACATCAATTCGCGATCTGATACACCCCGATAAAAACGACGACAATTGTTTCAACTAAATTTATTAAAATTTTATTGACCCTTTTTTATGACTTACGTTGCAAATTGTTTACAATTGTCAAATATTTTAAAATTTTATTGGCCATTGTTTTGTGATTTACGTTGAAATTATTTACAATTGTTTTTATTGACTGGTTTTTATTGTTTTGTTTTTTTGCATTGCCCACCCCTATTTTCGCAACCAATTAGTGTCATAGACGAAAAACCCAATTTTGCAGCATAAAAGACACACTTGTTGGTTGTTAGGATCTTTTGCAAACATTTTTTTTTTGGTAACAAATAACTTGCATCATAAAAAACACACATTTAAAGCCGAACAAATCAGTAGTTTATTGAGCAGCCTTAGTAAAATCCTAGAAAAGGTTCTAAAAACTAGAATTTCAAAATTTATTGATCAGCATAGTATTGTTCCATTACATCAGTTTGGCTTTAGACCATATCATAGCACCACCCACCAAATTAAACGGTTATATAACCATATTTATACGGGTTTTAAACACGGCAATTCCACAATTTTAGTTACCTTGGACATAGAAAAAGCGTTCGATTCCGTATGGTACAATGGTTTATTATACAAGATGATTCAATTTAATTTTCCGCTTTATCTTATTAAAACTGTTGAATAATTTTTAAAAAACAGGTATTTTTGTGTTTGCCTAAATGATAAATATTCTGATCTCTTGGAGATTCCAGGCGGAGTTCCACAATGTTCAGTTTTAGGACCAATCTTGTATATTTTATGTTGTTCTGATATGCCAGATCTTAATGGTTGTAACTGTGCTACCTATGCTGACGATACCTGCTTATTCTTTTCTCATGAATTTGGTCAAAATATAGTGACCATATTACAATGCGCACTAGACGAATTAACAAATTATTTTCAAAAGTGGAAAATTAAGATTAATGAGGAGAAAACTCAAGCTCAAGCTATCCCACTAATCAATTGTACATTAATGGGACAAGAATTCCGTGGAGTGACAATGTTAAGTACTTAGGAGTGTATATGGATCGGAAATTTATATTTGAGCTACACATAAAAAGACAAATTGAAAAATTCAACATGGCTAGAAATTTGCTATATCCACTTATAAGACGTGGATCACATTTAAGCCATGAGAACAAAATAATTCTATCTAAAATAGTTTTCCAATCTATTTTGCTCTACGCATGCCCAGTTTGGGGCGTTTGCGCTGCGTCGCACATTAAAAAATTACAAATATGTAGGCTGCAGGTATGCATGTATATGCAATTTAAACCCCATTTATTTTTTTTTACCATGAAATGTTTTATTTAAACTTATAACTAATATAAGTAATATAACAAACTAATAATAATAGACAAATACTTTTGTCTCAATGTATTAAATCAAAGGCTTTAAATAAAATATCCTCTGAAATATATAATTTATTTATTCAAAAATATCGTTATCTTTGTAATATAAAGTGTTTATATCTTAGATGAAAAGTTTAATAATAACTAAAACTCTGTAAATTGTGTGATAACAGTAGGTTAAGCAATTATTTTTAATAAATTTTATATAAAAAAAAAAAAAAAAATTAAATCTGAATTATTTTCAATAGCAACATTTTGGTGCGCAAAGCGGCGCGCGAACGCGGACGTGATGTGAGGCGCCGCGACGCGCTTTCGGAACACAGCTTAGTTAAAATTTCGGAATGATCTTAAAAATATATTTTGGCGATTAAAATAAATTGACAACTGCGCGGCTGCCAAACGCCTCGCCTGGTTGCCGAACGCCTTGCGGCACAAGTTTAAACGTCGCATTCATTTTCCAATTTTGAAACTCCTATAAATTTTACGTCTCTGCTCAATGATGATCACTTATTGTATGAAGTAATTCAATTTTTAAAAGTTCCGATTCTTTTAATTTGCAAACAATTCCATTATATAAAAAAACTTAAAACAGTTTCGCAGCTTTTTTTGCAGTATTTTTGCTGTAGCGTCTTATAAAACAAACTTCTTTATTAAAAAATCAAAAAATTTTAAATTGAAAGAAAAAATTAATTTACTCCTCAAGAAACGTAAACTTTAGAGTATTTTTTCATCATCAACAAATTCCCCAATTCCCTACGTCGTCAGCGCCCGGTAAGCATAGTGAACCATTTTTCAAGTCAAATGCCTTTGAATCACTGGCAAGACCGGGTAAAAACAGTTAGTAGGGTATAAAAATAATGTTTTTATACGTTTTATAGAGTTAAAGAGGTTTTGTTTAAACAAAAAATAAACTAAAAAATATTTCAAAAGCCAGACATAAGTATAAAATATTGTTAGATCTCGCTACATGTATCTAAACTGTATCGAAAATATTATAACAAACGCCAGACATAGTATTGTAATGCATATTATTATTCCCCTGACACTATTGTTGTGAAAGAATTGACATTAATGTCATCATTTCATCTACTTATGAAACGTTCGTTAATATCTGTCTATCAATATGTGTATAATAGTTTTGACGAGAAAATTTATTGTGTGCTAACAATGAGAGTTTATTTGTGTCAGTTCTGTGATATTCTGCCATAAGTATAAATGAGGTTTTATTGCAGTTGGTTCACAATACAAATGTGAAATTGTTTAATTATAGGTAAATCAGTACAGAAATTAGAATTTAATGATGCGACAAATGTTTGAATGAGTCTGAATAAAAATGTAAAAACATAATACGCAATAATAATTTAGAGCAGTGTTTCTCAAATATGATCACATACGGTTCTAAAATCATTCTTGTAATAGCGTTTTAAAATTTTAACACGCAAAAGCTAAAACTAAGTAGTAAAAGATACAAAAAAACGACCATGCCTTTATACAAAAATACAAAAAATAAATATTTCGATTTACACTGTTGGAAAAAATAATAGAAACGGAATAGTAACATGTTTCTTACGAGTAACAGTAAACGTTTATATAGAACAATATGGTTAAGCGTAAACAAAATACAAGGTAGATTCAATGAACCGCAGATGCAATGAAGTTGTGAAAAACGAAGGCGGAGAAATAAAATATTAAAATAAAATAATTTATTAACATAAATAAACAAGTTGTACCTCCTTCTTTAACGCGTTTCTATTATTGTTTCCAGTATCTAAAATAATTGACTTTTTACATTGTTAGTAATATAATATTTTTATACCCTATACCACTATGTGGTTTGGGTATAATGACATTGTGCTGCTGTTTGTAACTACCAAAAATGTTTAACCTAGACCCATCTTTTATTATACCGATCGAATAAGAATCACTTTCTGAGTCGATTTAACGATGGCCGTCCGTCTGTCCGTCCGTCCGTCTGTGTGTCCATGTAAACCTTGTAATGAGACTACAGGTCGCAAATATGAATATATTTTGATAAAATTTGATATACAAGCTTTCATCGAGCATATGATGAAGGCTATTGAAATCCGTGCAATTCGATACGTTTTCAGACCTAGTCCCCATACAAATAACCCCTATGAAATCGACATAGATCCAAATTATTATATAGATCTTAGTCAAATTGGGTTTGCATGTTGTTATTATATCCGTTAATCAGTAGTTCAAAAATAATCCCTATAGGACAATTCTTAGTCATAGGCCCCATATAGAGCTGCTTCGCGATCTTCACTTATATCTATCAAAAAACAAAACAAGTAAGAAAATTATAGTCGGTCTAGACCGACTATACGATACCCTATACCATGCGTTTAGAGACCCTATTTCTCAGGCCCAACTAACTGGATATAGAAAATAAGCATAAACCAAAGTTGAGTGGGATTTTTATTAATTTTTTCGGCTGCAGATATGAAAAAGTTCATATCGGATGCTATATCTATATGGGGACTAGGCCCAAAAATGGACCGATCCTGACCATGTTTTGTAAAGTCTCTTGGGTTTTGCAAAAATATATACAAACAAAATTTGAGAAGAATCAGTGCAATATATTTCTTTTTTGGTAGATTTTAGTGAATATCGGGAAACAGCTCTATATGGGGCCTATGACTAAGAGTTGTCCAATAGGGATCATTTTTGGACTACTGATTAAAGGATGTGATATATACATATAAACCCAATTTGACTACGATTTGTATGATAATTTGGATTTTATGGCAATATATGTTGATTTCATAGGGGTCATTTGTATGGGGGCTAGGTCTGAACATACACCGATTCGCACCAATTTCAATAGCGTTCATCCCATCACCGATAGAAGATTAAATACCAAATTTTGTAAAAATATATTCATGTTTGCGACCTGCAATTTGATTACAAGCTTTACATGAACACACAGACGGACGGACGGACGGACGGACATCGTTAAATCGAATCAGATAGTGATTCTGATTCGATCGGTATAATTAAACCACATAATGGTATAGGGTATAAATATTGCACAGATTTTTCTTAAATTTGGTTTTTATATATTTTTTAAAATATAAGTGACTTTGTCAAATATGGTCAGGATTGCTCCTTTTTCGACCTAGTCCCCATATATATAGAACTCGATATGAACTTTTTCATATCTGCAGCCAAAAAAATTAATAACAATGTCACCCAAATTGGGTTTATGCTTATTTTCTATATCCAATTATTTATACCGAAGAGATAGAGTCTCTAAACCATGATATAGGGTATCCTATAGTCGGTCTAGACCGCCTTTAATTTTCTTACATGTTTTTTTGTTGTTGCATAGCTTAAAAAGAATTACATATTATTTTTTTTTTAAGTAATAAACTTAAAAAATTTAAAAAACGCTCTCGTTTCTATTATTTTTTCCAACACTGTACATTATCCGCTTCCAAAGTATATCAATACGAAATTGTTCCTAAAATGGCAATATGGGCATTGTGGCCAAATCCGGAATTAAAGTTAGAAAACAAAAATATATGCCAAAAATATAGGGTGGGCCAATAGTCACCTTTGTTTAAAAATTTAATGATAGTTTTGTTTATTATTATTTTATTCATCAAATTTTGCTACACCAACCTGCAAAATCACAAGAACTATCGATGGGCTAAAGTTGTAGAATTTCAGTTTCCCAATGGGTATTTTATGGAGCATATCGAAATTATTTCAGCACCAAAAATGCAATTAGTCAAACCGCAATTTATCATTTAATGAAGCGTATC
Source organism: Cordilura impudica (assembly GCA_963682025.1). Taxonomy (NCBI): domain Eukaryota; kingdom Metazoa; phylum Arthropoda; class Insecta; order Diptera; family Scathophagidae; genus Cordilura; species Cordilura impudica. The sequence goes on from OY821517.1 coordinate 135,518,280, forward strand.
CAGAAACATGATCGCGAAGGCGTTGTGGACAACTGGGCATGACTCACCCTGTATAATCAGAAACATTGTGTTCAGTGCTATGTTACTTTCCGAACGTGTCAAATTCAATACTTTCATCGTTGTGCTGAAAAGCAAGGATTCTTTGATGATAATGATAATGCCTTTGGGTGCTATGATGTGGGACGCTATGATTTATGGTTTCGGGTGCTATGAGGGCATCCGTTGGTATTGATTATATGAATATTGTGTTTATAGTTATGATTTCGTATTTGTTTTAGATAATGATACCAATCAATTTGCACATATTGGAAAGGATTGATTGGTATATATAACTCTCCCCAGAATACGGACTGACACAGGTGTAAAAACATATATCTTGTTCTAATTTAGATTCCTAGCATGTATTAGCACATTATATATCAAATTTTTAAGCGTTTAATTTTTTTTTTTGCTAATGAAAATTTTCATCTTCTTTTTCCTCTTAACGTTTTGCGCAAGCATTATTTGATTTTTTTTTTTATTAAGTTACTAGAGGACCCCTGCTGCTCCGCAGCATTATATTATATTATATTAATTTTTATAATATAATACCAAAATTTGCCAAGAGAAGTTAACGTACAGTAATGCCAAAATATGCCAAAAGAAGTTAACGTACAGTAAAAGTAAAGTTGATTCTCCACGAATAACTTTCCTCAAACCCAACGAATTTAAGAAGGAGCTTGATCCACTGAGTGTTCTTAGACCTATGTCAACAGCCTACGTTAATTAGAACTCTAGTTATAGAGGTTTGAGGGAAGAAAAATATTGAAAAAAATCTTGAATGCAAAGTTTATTCATAAATTCTTTTAATATATAAGATCTTAGAAAAATATATCAGTTATTGTGATTAATGAAAACCCTGTTCATTTGCTATTAGTTTCATTAAAACGAGTGAAGAAAATTATTAAAATTTTCAACCAAATCGAATTGAAGATCTAACGTCAAACTGTTCGCAATGATAAAGTATCAGAAGAATTCGACCATTGATAAGATACCTACCTCGGGAAGAAAGAAAGGCCCACATGACTTTCGTAAGGCGTACAAAATAGAAACTATATTCAAAAGATCTTCCAACACATCCGGTAGAAAAGCAGCCCAAAATTTCCACAAATGTTGCTGGTATGGCATGCAATATGCAGTTACCGTAATAGAAAGAAGCAAGTCATTTGTTACAAGGAACTCTCCAAATACCGAAATTTAAATTATGGAGTCTTTGCAATGAAACTGCTTTCTTTCAGAAGCCAATGCTATGTGTCCACATATTTTTGGTCGGATTTGGTAAACAAAACTCTTGAGTGGTACAAGAAAAATATCTTGGTTTTGGTACCAAGGGAGGCAAATCCTCACAAACTGTTGGAGCTGAGGCCACTAGAGAGATATTGGGGTCCTGTGAAAAGGAAATTTAAGGGCACAAAAAACGTGTCCCAAAATGTGGAAGATTTCAAAAGGAGATGGACGACTAACTGTTCCAAGAAAGTAATAGAAACCACTATAAAAATCCTGATGGAAGAGTTTTCGGAAATAGTCCATATGTTCAAAAGCACTGATTAGAAGTAAAAAAATTCTCTTACTGTGTAAGCTTTCATATAACTTTAATTAATTGAAACAGATATCAAAACCCTAGGTTCAATGAGTTTCTTATTACTACATTGTACGTATGTGAAGATTTTTCATCAGAACCCTTACAACACATAAATAAGAAGTGAAGTTATTGTAAAAGAAAAATTATCCATTGAAAATCTCTGTATGAAAAATTATTTGAAAAAAAAAAAAACATTGAGAATAACAAATTAATGTTGTAAAAAGGAGTTTCCTTACGGGCTAATTATGGTCAAGATGGTTAGAGCAATTTGTGATATCTGTGTACTGTGTTGTCATCATTTATTTATTTTATTTATTTATTTACTTTTATTTTTCAGGGTCTTGAAGTCCAGTTTTTTTTTAGATAAATAAGTGATTACAATTAAAAGGATGTAATATAGGCCCAATTTAAATAAAAATATAAATAAACGTTGGGTGAAAAATTTAAATAAATTGATCTTTTTATTTACACCAAATTTAACCATCATTAGCCCGTAAGCAAACTCCTTTTTACAACAATAACACTGTGGAACAAATTCGGGTTAGCAAAAGTTAGGTCGATTCTGAGAGTGAATTTTTTTTTAATCGGCCTTCCAACTTCAAATGCCGATTTTCAGCATATAGTTTATATGGTTTTTTGGCTATAACTCGTCGACTAATTGATATTTTTTCAATCTGTAAAAGCCAAATTATTGCTAAAGACCTGTGCAACAATTAAAATTTTTTAAAAAATTGATTTAGGAGATTTTTGTGGTGCTTATGTAGCAAAATGTTGGAAAAATTATTTTTTTTTCATGCTTTTTGAAAATATTTTCCACAAAACTAAGTCTTTTTTGCTTTTTGTTTGATCTATAATATGCTTTTCAGTTTCTTCAATAAATTTCATTTTGAAAGAAAATGGTCTTAGTCGATAGTTTGCGTTAAAAATCCCAAAACCATTAAATAAATAGCGATTTAGGTAGAAGTAATTAAAAAGGGAAGTTCCAAGAATTAGGAATTAGTAAAACAACTTTTTTGTTTTCAACCACCGCACAGGTAGCGATTTTTTTTTTTTATTTCGTACAAGCGAACTAATTTCAAAAATGAAGATTCAGTTAAGACTCGAAACTCAGCCGAAGCTGATGTCTTTTAATTTTCGCTCGATCGTGATAAAATTTTCTATTAATTTTTTTGGAACTTATTTCATTTTGTGAGTGATTTAAGTTAAGTGCATCGGTTTCATAAAAATAACAAAAAAAAAAAACAATGTATAATATATATTCTATTAAAAATGTCGGAACCAAAATGTAAAATGGACCATTTTTGTAATGTTTGTGGACGTTTCATAGCAAACGATGAAAAATGTGGCAATGCGAGTGATTTTTTTTTTTTTTTTTTGGAAAGGACCCAATCCTAGTCACACAAAACCAATTGGATGGAATTGTTGCAAATTTGTGTTTGACACAGAAAAAATCAGAACTACTGGCTTCATTTTTGAAAGGAAATAATTTGCTGGCGAAAGGTACCAAAGTAACAGCATATCGAAAACGCCAAAAAAAGTTAGAAAAGTTCTTCAATGTGAATGATGCAAAAAATTTCGCTTAATACAACGTTATTGAAAAGTTATTGGAGACGATAAGGTTAACCTTTAAAAAAGATGATTGGCGTTTATTCATCGATAGTTCACTAATCAGCTTAAAAGTTGTGCTTTTGCACAAGACAAATAGAGTGCCTACTGTTCCGGTTGCGTATAGCACGGACACTAGTGAAAATTTCGTTAATTTGAAACACATTCTGGAAGTAGTAAAATATAACGAACACCAGTGCGCATTTGCTGGAATCTCAAAATAGTTTCATTGATAACAGGCTTAACAGCATCTGTTACACGAAAGTCTTATTCCTGAAATGAAAATTTTGTTGCCGTTGCTCCACATTAAACTTAGCATTGCTAAAAATTTTTTGAAATGTACCGCAAAAAGACCAGCAGTATTCAACCGCTTAAAAGACATTTACCCAACACTAAGTAACGCCGACACACGAAAACTAATGAGTCGTCAAGATTTTGACCAAGTTCTGACAGACCGAGAATTAAATGCATTGACAGCAGTCATTAAAGGACTTTTGGGTAAAGAAAGCAAAGACAACTACAGGCAATCTGTTCCAAATTATTGGCAGCTTTCGATTAAATTGGGGTTAATATGTCATACAAAATTCATCTCTTGCATCAGCATCTTGATCAACTCGCTCAACAGTTGCCAACTGAATCTGTTGAGCAAGGCGAACGTTATCACCAAACTGCGCTTCCATTTGAAATAAGGTAACTATAGAGTGTGCATATTTCGAATTCCTAGATTTTTCTAATATCTTTGTCAGAGTGCACAATTTAAACATGTTAACGATTGAAAACTATTTTCGTTTCAGGTACAGAGGAAAGAAATCTCCAGATGCAATACTCGCTGAAATTTGTTGGTGGTATAAAAACACCTTTGAAGAAGAGAAAGACGAGGAAAAAGAGAAAGAAGGGGAAGACAAAATGAAATTCCAGAATATTTGTTGGGCGAAATTATCGACCTTTCTAATGATGATGACGATGACCAAGATATTAGAGAGAGCAGTGATGTTGATCCACAGCCGCCTGCTAAACGGCAACTTAAAGCACCACAAAAATTTTCTAAATCAATTTTCTAATCAATTGTTGCACAGGTCTCTAGCAATAATTTGACTTTTACAAATTGTAAAATATCAATTAGTCGACGAGTTAAAGCCAAAAAACCATATAAACATTATGCTGAAAATCGGCATTTGACTGCAAAGTTCGAAGGTCGATTAAAAAAAAAATTCGAACTGACATAAACAAACGCCGCGATACGGGTCTTCTAATTTAGCCTCTATTTTCAACCCTCACTCTCAGAATCGAAATGTGTTAAAGCGCTGACCAAAAAGTGCAAGTACGAGTGTATGTGAGAAGGTTCATGGTTCGAAACCTCACGGCCGCCCTAAGTAGAAAAAATTTTCATATAGAAACAATCTATTCAATTAAAAACATAACAATTATCACAATGTTCAATAAATCGCTGATGAAGGCTGAAATGCCAGAAACCGGTCCGATTAAGAATACAGTGCAGTTATGAATTTTTGAAATATATGCTTTCTTCTTCTTTACCATGCACCATTTAAACAAAATTAAAAAATTGCATATTAATTACAGTAGTAATTGCAATATGTCTGAAAAATGACGATAAATCTAACAAACAAAAATTTTTTCTTCGCTTCAAAGCGTCATCTCAAATAATGTAAAGTGCATATGTAGGTATGTACAAAAACCGTACATCACATATGACAACTCTTACGAAAACTGAGAATAGTGGAAATTAGAAGTATAAATGCAAAAAATATTCAAAATTCAAAAATAACGATTGTTTGTTTGGACAGAATTGTATCTTCTGAAATTAATACAAAGTAAAGCTGTATGGTACGAAAAGTGAAAACTAACCACACTGCTCGTAGGCCTGACTTTAGGTGAGTGTGTTAAAGCGCTGACCAAAAAGTGCAAGTACGAGTGTATGTGAGAAGGTTCATGGTTCGAAACCTCACGGCCGCCCTAAGTAGAAAAAATTTTCATATAGAAACAATCTATTCAATTAAAAACATAACAATTATCACAATGTTCAATAAATCGCTGATGAAGGCTGAAATGCCAGAAACCGGTCCGATTAAGAATACAGTGCAGTTATGAATTTTTGAAATATATGCTTTCTTCTTCTTTACCACGCACCATTTAAACAAAATTAAAAAATTGCATATTAATTACAGTAGTAATTGCAATATGTCTGAAAAATGACAATAAATCTAACAAACAAAAAAAAAAAAAAAAAAAAAAAAAAGAAATAACTTTTGCTAACCTGAATTTGTTCCACAGTGTAATTCTACATTTTATGGTCACAAAAGAAAAATTTCATAAAAATATTAATTTTGAGATTTAAAAAAAGCATTAAATAGATTGAACAGAATTGGTATTTCGAATATAATAACTGATATTAAAATAGGAAGAACTGATAATAACAAAAATAATAAGGGTTAATATTAGGAAAATGAGTGTTAATATCCGTACTTATTGATAATTATAAGTTTAATTTGGTAAACAAATCCACAAAACACAACTTTCAAAAATCCAAGTTATATTTTTGGTTTATTTAACCACATTTCAATATATTTTTAACACAACAAATTCACATATTCACTTCTTTAAGTACTATTTTTTGCTGGGTGGTTTTTCAGTAAAAGTCTAAAGAAGAAAATCTCAAGAATCTCAAGAATGTATATATAACCAGATGTACTATTTAATTTTTTTAAATAAAGCTATTATTATTATTTTTTATATTAGAGCGACTTATAAAAAAAATTGAAAAAAGTGCCCCCCTAGAAATCTACCATGGTTTGTTCTATAACGATTCCCAAAATATCTTTTGTCTAGCGTTAACCCATTCCGAGCTGGACCGTTCTTAAAAAAGGTTTATTTTTTAGTTTTTTGAAAATATTTTAATTTTTTCCAGATCAACATATCCAATATGTATATGATATGATCAAGACGCATTCAACGGTATGTAAAACATGGCCAAGCATGTCCTAACTGTTTTGATATTCAATAAAATATGTAATTTTTTATGGGTTTTTTATTAAAATGAGTCAATTAGAAAATCAAATGTACATATTTTTAAACGTTACTCCATTGAAAGTAACATTTATTTATTTATTTTTGCTTAATATGTAGTGGTTCGCCTCCTAACTAAAATCTAATGGCGTTAAACATAGGCAATATGGATATAAAAATTTTTCTTTTCTCAAGTAAATTTCAGTTCTGTGAAAAAATTGAATTTTTGCTAATTTAACACATTTTTCACGCTGTAAATTTAAACAAGAATGTGGAGTTTATTAAATTTAGAAGTGAATTTAGTTTCTAAATGACACCAGGATAAATTTCAGACGAATAGCAAAAATAAAAAACACGGGACGATTTCTATAATGTCATGGTTTTTTCGCGTTTAAAAAGAGATATTATTCCAACTACATAAATTCTTATTGTAACTTACTTGATATTCTATCTTCCTCCAAATTGAAATTTTGCTTAAAACTGGTATTTAAGCCTTATTCCATATTTTCAAAATCTCGTTTATTGTTATTTTAAAATAATTGGATAAGCTAATACTTTTATTTTGTGCGCTTATAAAAAACAAATGCACTATTATTACATACTGTGTTAGTAGTATATTTTTATCAAATTTTTGAGCAGAAAAATTTTTTGTAGCCATTTTTTTAAATGAGATTTATTTTAAAATAATTAGTTTATATCATTTTAATTTTTATCATACTCAAATGCCGCAAAATAAGTGCATGGCGTGCAAAGTAAAAGTGAAACTTTGGATGACATAAAGTTTATATAAGTGAAAAATAAATAAATTTATGTTATATTTAATGTTGATTTAATTTTCTAATTGACTCATTTTAATACAAAACTCATCAAAAATTACATATTTTTTGAATATCACAATAGTAAGGACATGCTTTTAAGCCGATAGCCTAAGTTGCTAGTGTTTTTACTTTAAGATTTATTATAACTTGAATTGTAATAAGTATCTAATAAATAAATAAATAAAATGACATACTTGGACATGCTGTATATACCGTTGAACGCGTCATGTTGTACCCATATTGGATATGTTGACTGACCTAGAAAAAAATGAAAATATTTTCAAAAAACTAAAAAATAGACCTTTTTTAAAAACGGTCCAGCTCGGAAAGGGTTAACGCTACACCAGAAATATTTTGGGAGTCGTTAAAAAACAAACCATGGAAGATTTCTAGGGGGCAATTTTTCCACCTTTTTTCTTTCCATACAGATTGAGTCGCTTTAATATATATTTTAATATTTTTCGTTGACTGTACGAGGTTGGCTAAATAAGTCCGAAAGTGTCGATAAAATTCATGATACGTGTTTGCCTGATCGGAGAATGAAAGTGCGCGAGATTGTTGAAACCAAAGACATATGGCCATATGGCCATATGGCCGCATGATTCCGATTTTAAGTGATCAGTTGGGTTTAAGAAAGCCGTCCGAAACAAAGACGGGTGAAGCAAGAATACATTAAAATGCAGCAGAGAGCAAGCAGCAAACTAAACAATGGGATGATCCGGGCGAACAGCACCAAATAAGGCCAATGTAAGTTTATCGGCCAATAAGGTCAAGGTAAAAGTTTTTTTTGGAAGTATGCGGCATAATCGGCATTGAAAATTATCAAAATGGAAACGCAATAAAAAATGAATAATGTGCCAACTTATAGGATGAAGATTAAAAAACGACCGCATTTGGCCAAGAGGAAATTCATTTTTAGGAATACAATGTACGGATAGACATGTATGTAGTCCCCGTGGTAAAATTTCATGAATTCAGCTGCGAATTTCTATCTCATCCGCCATATTTTTTATTTCTTAACTTTAGTTCAGTAAAAAGAGATTTATCTACAACTTTGAAATCTTTAATCAAACAATTGGCAATTTCGAGTACCTTGAGAAATTCTATAATATGGTAGAGGGAACAAGAAACTTAGAGAAACCTTGGACAAAATATATTGAGTTAGAGAAAACTGTTTTGAAATTAAAATTAAAATTTTATTTGCACTCAAAAAGTAAATGATTTATTGATCCACCCTCGTATATTATTTATATTTATGTTGTATATGACTGATTTGCAAATGGGGTAAATGTTTTTAAATTTGCAAAACAATTAACACGTGTTAAATATGATTTATTACTTGACCCATTTAGTGAAACACTGAAATAAAAATGTTCTGGTTTAAACAAATATGAAATATTTCGAAGTTTAAATAAAATAAGCACAAACTATACTATACTATAGTAATGCCATGAAAAGTTTGGCAAAAAAGCAGCAAATAAAGGCGATAAATAAAATGGATGAAAGACTGGGTATTTAAAAATTTACAAAACTTAAATACTTCATCAGCTACAATAAATTAATTGAAAATAGTTATGTTATAAATGGATGTAATGTGTTTAAGATTAAATTATATTAAATTAAACATTATTTTTTTTTTATTATTATTGTTATTATATATTAATTTAATTTTATTACAATTAAATAAAAAAAATAATTTTTTAACATTTCTATAAAAAAAAGTGATTTTTTTTCCTGAGGCTGACATATTGTGGGTATTACAGTATCGAAGGAATGAAATTTTCGTTTGGTATGTTGCATACCGTCGGAAAGGTTAAATTGTATATTTTCTCAATTTATGTTTTATTTTTAAAGTTTTAGAAACACTTACACACTAATAGGAAAAAACTGAAATTAGTCCATATTCTAAAAATTGGAAAACCGTTGTCTTGAATTATAAAACAATTTTTTTTAGATATCCCACTCGCATCACACTAAACGACCAAAAAGCTCTTAAAGGAAAAACCTAAGCTTTCTTTTAAGCAAAAAAGGGCCTTTTCGATTGAAGCTATCTAAACTATTTGGGACAAATTTTGCTAAGAAAAATAGGTAAAAAGTTACATGGATGAGAAAAAACATCTGTTTGGCCAAAATGTCAAATTTTAACCCTCACTAACTCAGAGAGTTCTGGACCGATCTTGTTGAAAAAGCTACTATCCGATTGAACTAACCTTGGTGCAAATTTCATCCCGATCGGAAGACATCAGTTTCAAAAGTTGGATCACTTGACATGAAACGCCCCATGTATAGGGGAAGAGGTTGGGTTGTGGCCATAGTTAGGTTTTCGGCTTATAACTTTTCACCAAGTGCAAATTATTCGGACAACTGGGTATCTATGGAAAGCTAGAGACCTTGGCTAACTGCCGGTGAAGGAACTAAATCAATTTCGTCAAATGGAATTTTTTTTTCCAAATTTTGTGAAGTGGCCATTTTGGGGGCAAATTTTTTGGTTGGGTTGTGACCACCCTTGGAAAATCTGGTAAAAATAGGAAAATATGAAGAAAAACCACTTTGAATATAGAAAAACTTAAAGTTTATTTATTTTCAAAGCCTTCATTGGCATTATTATTGAGAAAAACTTAAAACTAAATAAAAAATAATAATGATGAATAAATGGCATTATTCGTCTTCCGACTCACATAAAAACACCATTAAAATACACAGTAAGCAAGTTTGATAAACTTTAGTCGACTATCGCACTCACATCTGCCGTACACACCGAGTTATTGCTTATATGTGTTATATTGCTTACTGGGTAGCTATTTTGACATCTACGACGATATTTCACCATTAAAAAAAAAAAAAAAAAAGGGTGGCCACAACCCAACCAATTTTTGTGGCCACAACCCAATTTTGCAGCCATCTTGAGATATGGTGAAAATTTTTTTTGGTGTCAACATATTGGTTGCAATCGATATTTACTCACAGAGTATAATAAATTTACTGAATAAAAATGCATTGCACTCACATTTTTGATTGATTCACTTCGATTTCTAACTCTATTGAAAATGGGTAAATTTTTATTATTGGTATTTTTCAAGCACAGAAAAATAAATTTGTTCCCAGCACAAAGCAGACGCGTCTGCCCGTTTCGGTACTCGGTACAAAAAGAACATGTTGCCATGACACACAAATGACTTTTGCAAGGTCAAAAGATACGCTGGGGTGGCCACAACCGAACCATGGCCACAACCCAACCTCTTCCCCTATACTTTTTTTTTTATAGATTTAAGTGAAGAACGGGAATTAACAGGTTTTATTTTTGGACTACTGGTAATATATATAATATATATATATATATATATATATATATATATATATATAAAAATATATATATATATATATTAGGGTTGGTCAATTTGTTCGGGTGAGAAAAAACCTGACAGGCGTATAGCAAAATCGAAATCAACACGAAATTCTAAGAGAATCACCCAAAGAGAGTATGGGTCTAAAATGATAATCAAGCTCCCACCAAGAGGCATGAAGATTTATATTTTTCTCTTTATACGAACATTAATTTTTATACGAATTACGAGTTATAAAATTTAGTAGTCTGCTATGAAAGTTATCAACAAAAAGTAATTAAATTTAATTTTTTTTATATATCGACCTTTTTTTTGTATTATTTAATGAATATTCAGAACTTTTATTTCTGACGGGCGCTTGGAAGATTATTATTTCATTTTTTCCTAAGTTTCGTTGGGATTTTCCAACTTCTTCATTTTCCAACATTAATTTCCACAACAAAAATTATAAAAATGTAAATGTAAAAATAAATAAAAAATGTTTAAGCATCACAGAATAAACAATGCTTGGTATCACAGTTGAATTATTAAAACTACTAAAAAAAGTAATTAGAATACAATATTATTAATAGTTCTAGTCATTGTAGAAATTTACCGTTAATGCATTTTATAAAAACGTGGTGTTAAACATTTGTTTTGATTGATTTATGCAATTGATAGTTAACTTTCAAAAAGTGTGTGTTAATTTCTTTTTTAAAAAAACTATTCACATTAAATTATGAAATCATCAGCGATGTCAATTTACATTTCCGGATAAAGTTTTCTGACTAATCACAACGCTACAATCATTGGCATGCCAAGTGAATTTAGTGATTTAAATTTGCCTAGTTATTGTGATGTTTTAAAGTATTATTTTTTCTTAAGTGATCGCGAAAAAGAGAAATGAAAAAAACAACACTCGTATGCAAAATGTTCTCCGATAATTGCAAACCAAATAATTGAAGTTTGGGAAAAAATTAATATTGCACTGATAAATAGAAAAAGCATTTTAAAACAACTAAATACATTTCTCAACAAATACCATAAAGAGGTAAAAAACATATCAAGAAGTAATACATTTTCAGAATATGAGACATCGTTGAACGATGTATTTTATATCGGCAAATCCAGTTGCAAAATAACAATGCCATGCTCCTGAGCATTAATTCCTAATTCTCTCAAAGCATTCATGATTGACCAACACACCAGCAGAAAGAATACAATTCCTAAATGCGTATTTAATATAGTGGACCAACTGATCAGCAAACTCCCAGCTAGCTTAGATCCTTCGTATAGGTTCGACTCTTCACAAATGGACGTCGCTTCTGGAATCGAATTTGCAATGCCAGCTGCAAGGGAGCCGATTTTGCGCAAAAGAGAAGCTTACGCTAAGAGATACGAAACAATTAATTTTGCTATGATGTTTGATAGATTCGGCATTTCAGACAGAGTCGCCTCGTGTTAGCAACAGTTTCATTTAAAGATATTGGCTTTACTGATGGAAATGGGGAACCATTTATTATGGATAAATCCAAAATAGGTCGTGAAAAAATTAAAAGCAGGGAGTCCGTTCGTCGTATGCAAAACAATGATTCAGCCTTACCTGCTTTTTCTTTAGATAGCAGAAAAAATTATGCACTGACACGGGAAGAAATAAGTGGAAAATACCATCCGAGAGTCGAAAAGGAGTCTCATATAGTGATTGCCAAAGAGCCGGGAAGCAAGTTGTTGGATCATATAAAAATTGACGCTGAAGACTCCAATACTAAACAGATGCAATTATGTGAGTTCTTCAAGGAAAAAAAATGCTTGCTTGATGGGAGTTTGCTGCGATGGGGACCCCACCAATACAGGAACTGAAAATGGAATTCTACGAAAGTTTGAAGTTTTGTTGAATAAACCATTACATTGGTTTGTTTGTTTGTTGCATTTCAACAAACTCCCGCTTCCTCATTTGTTCAATGCTTTCGAAAAATCTACTACAAGAGGACCACGCACTGCAATTGGGGCTTTGTCGAAATTAATTCAGACCTGTGAACAACTTCCCCTAAGCATGCATTTATTTCATCAACGCTTAATATAAGTCCCTTAAAGGTAAAACAAACATTTCGTTGTAGGCTTTTCCTGATTTTGAACCGATTTTATTGGGAAATATACATCCACCTTTAGACGCTAAAGATGAAAAAACTCTTTCTAAAAGTTTGGCGTTCCGTGTTATTTATTATTCATGCCTTGAAGACAGTTGTGAAAAAACAAATAAGGACCAAATGATGAAAGTTTAAAATAATTGGAAATTTTTGCAATTTATTTTAATACTGGTAAAAATATGCAACGCCGAGTTCCTGAATGAAATGCTAGTTATCATTGCAGGGTCAGATTGCATTAGATATGCCTTAGAATGGAACCCAGCCAGTTAAACTCTAAGTCGACCACAAAAAATAGTACAACCACGGATTCTCATATAGCTTAATTAGCCAAAAGGGATCCTTTTATAGCGTTACTACTATTTCCTGAGCACATTTATGATAAAATTAGTGCTAAAACATTCCGCCGTAGATTTTCATAACATGATTTGCCTGCCATAGTTCCACGAAAGTTTCCATTATAATGTAAAAATAATAAGAAAACTCGCCTTATATTCCCTACGTACCTTAAAAACAGTTCCAATGAAGAAGAACTTAAAAATATATATTGGAGCAGGGAGACAGATATAAACTTATTTGGTGAATTAGTGGTCGATAAAAGAAACGTAAAACACATGATCTGTGATACTTTCCTATGGCATGGCGTTGGGTCTGTACAGAAATTCACAGAAATTATGAAGAGAACCATATCAGGTATCTGCAATAAGTACTGAAAAAGTGAGTAGAGTTGAATCATAATTCATAATTCCTAGTACCTATACGCATTCATACTTATTAAAATGTTGTCGAATCTCATATCCACTGTTAAGTTTCCGGTACTCATCATAATCATACTTAGCAACATATATGACGTTGTTGGTTTCGATTCTACTTCACTCAATGTGTATAGATGATGCAAAATAAGTATGACTCGAATACGAACATTAAAATAGTCACTATGAGGCTGTGCGTTTGTTCTGTTGAGTTTATGTGTACAATAGGGTGTCCCTTCATTATATGGAGGGAAAAAAGTGTTCAAACTCTTGGTCGCACCCCCTAGATATATGCGAATGCAAAAAAAGTGAGAAATGCAAAGTTTTCGGCCAATCAAAAAAAATGTAGAGGTGGCTCAATGCGATTGAAAATTTTAAGTGTATTTATATAGGGAAAATATGACTTTTTTTTTCAGATTTTACGAAAATTTCATTTATAGTTTAATTTTTCCGACAAGTTGTATTATAATACGGGATCAGTATTAAATTGTCTTACCAAAAAGGCACACAACTTCAAAATCGAATAAAAAGTCGCCAAGCAAATGCCCCAAAACCACTTTTGTGCCAAAAAAAACTAGGTCATGAAATTTTATGGCATTTTTTTCAACTTTAAGAAATTATTTAAAGCCAACATTTTGTTTTAGTCTCTATACCTGTAAGTACTCAGATATGAAGTACTGTTTTATTGCCGCGTTTTTCAAGTTTTGAAAAATTTTTCTAAACAAAATTTAAAAAAAGTTGTCTAGCTCTTTTAGGTCTTGTTAAATGCATGTTAGAGATTAACTGTGTGAATTTTTTGGTAAAGCCCTATGCCAGAATTTATTTGACAAGGATTTTTTTGCGGATTCCGAAAAAAATTGGATTTTTGTAAAATATTCTGTAAATGTACTATTTCTAAATACTTTGTATCAAAAATCATCACTTTTCTACTTTTAAATGTTATATTTATATTTTATCTTAATAGCTTCGGAAAAAAATAATATGACCACATTAACCCTTTTAATATTGGGGTCACATATGACCCCAAGCTAATAAAAATCAATTTCTTTAAAAAATGCAAATATTTTGTAAACGCTATTGAATTTTTAGATGTGACGCTTAAAATATAATAACTAATGTGTAGAACTTCATAAAATTTGAGATAAGTCCGAGAACGTTAACCCATTATTTGCCAAGGCCAGCTTTGTATTTTAAGATATTTTCAAATAAAAATTACCGAAAACGAGGTTTTCTATTAAACTCGATGAAACCAATATTTAGAATTGAAAAAAAAAATAATTCGGTTAATTTTTATTTATTTAACCCTTCAGTGCTCCTGGGATCAAAGTAATCCATTGTGATATATCATTGGCGCAATTATCTGCTTATTGCTCGAATATAAATTTAAACAACTTTGAACCAATTTTGTTATAAAAGTATTTTATGTATAAAAATTATCTATATTTTTCTAAATAAAAGAAGAAGACCCACAAATGACCCAAAGCTAATAAAATACATTTTATTCAAAAGAATATGATATATAAGTTTAATTGCATTTTAATGCTGATCCCGAATTAACTTGTCGGAAGAATTAAACTATAGAAAGAAATTTTCGTAAAATCTGAAAAAAAAAGTCATATTTTCCCCACACTTGAAATTTTCAATCGCGTTGAGACACGACTAAAAGTTTTTTGATTTGCCCAAAACTTTGTCTTTCTTCGGCTTTTGTCTATTCGCATATTTCTAGGCGGTGTGACCGAGAGTTTGAACAATTTTTTTATTAAGGGCCACCCTAGTTGACATAGATGAGTTGAAAGAGTTGAATAAATTGTATTAGAAGTATTTTCCTAACGTTATAAACAAAACTGATGTTGTATATAAATCAAACAGATTTGGGATGGTATGAATATGATGTCATCGTCGCGTTCATATTTATTTCAACTTATGCTTATAAATCAACGATATTGTGGAGTGGCAATACAAAAAATGCTACAACCAATGCTTTCAAGCATGCCAGAATTAGTTAGTGTTTTGAAATCTTATTCTCAGTTGCAAGATCTCAACCCGGTGGATAATTTCCGAATTTAATTGAAGAAATATTTTTAGGGGAAAAGTTTAAGTAATAAAAGTCAACTTTGGGCGGCAGAAAAAGTTTCAAAAAATCAAAAAAAAAAAAAATTATAGTGGCTCTAGTACCCCACCGAATATATATTTGTGTTTAAAAAATGTTTCAAATTTTTTAATGATTTAAATTAATATTTTGTTATCGAATATAATTTAATTTAATTTAATTAAAAATTTTATTCTACTTACCTTGATTTTTAATCCACTTTCTCCTTATGATATTTCGTCCTTAGGCTTTCGTATTGACAATGTTTTTCAAAAACTTAATGCCTGCCAATCACTCGGTGTACGTGTATGTCTATAGCAATATTGCTGATAGATTAATTTGCGTGTGTTTGAAATGACGTCAATTTTAATCCGTGATATTGAGTCATAACGATATAAATGGATTTCTTTAGTGATAACAATATGCCGTGCCGTTAATAATGATGATGACGATGATGATGGCAGATATTTTTTTTTTTGTTTTTGTAAAAATGTAGTAAAATTAATTGGTTTTGTTATAGTATTTAATCCATACAACAGTATTACTTGTTTCTGGATCGTCACAATACGTATAATAAACTTTAGAGATGACAAGTAGATTACGATAGGATTTGGCGCAGATGTTTTGGATTCGTAGTTGTAAAAAGAAGGAGTAAGAAAAGGAACTTGTAATTGAATTGTTGGCAAATTTGAAGAATAATTCGTAGATATTCTTTTCTTTTTTTATGAATATATTTTATGGAATATCACTTTGTTATATTACAATTTTAATTTATATGATTATTGTAATGTGTTTGATATGCTTGAAAATATTGCTTTTATGTTTAAAATTGCTATGATTTGTTTATTGCTAG
Organism: Cordilura impudica; assembly: GCA_963682025.1. Taxonomy (NCBI): domain Eukaryota; kingdom Metazoa; phylum Arthropoda; class Insecta; order Diptera; family Scathophagidae; genus Cordilura; species Cordilura impudica. The sequence continues at coordinate 135,534,509 of OY821517.1, forward strand.
TCTTATTCACTGCACAAAATTGTTTTTTTTTTTTATTATTTATAATACTTATTAAGTTATTTTATCAATATGATTTGAATTCACTTATTTGTTATAATATTAAGTTAAAAATTTTAAAAAGATTTTTGTTTTGTTCAATTTGTAATATTAAAAAAATTAAATCAGACTAAAATTGATATGTATCGTTTGATTTTTTTTTAATAACGCCTTGTTAAATATTCATTTAAAATATATTTAGTTTGTTTCTTTTTTATTTATTTAATTGAATTTAGAATAAATTGTATTAGTTATTGATTTCAATTATTTCAAAAATTTTAATAGCTCATAAGTTATTCTATCCTTTTTTAAATACCGGTACTAACTCTTTTAAATTTTTATCAATATATATGTTTTTTAAATTATTTCAATGTTTTATTTATTTTTTTGTTTGTTTATGAAAAAATTTACATTTTTTTAACCTGCCACTTTTTTCAAATATGTTTTATTTTATTTTCTTTAGTTTAGATTCGTTAAGTTGCTTGTGGGTTGTACCTGTAACGATAAAAAAAAAACATATATATATATAAAAAAAAATTGTTGGTTTTTTGTGTGCAAACTTTTGAAAACTTTTTTAATTTATCATGAGATTAGGTATGATACCATTTTATACATATATTTTACAAAAACTAAAAAATCTTTTTTATAATATTCTATGCCTAAGGGCATAAGAGAAAGTTTACTGATATAAATCCTAAAAATATTGGATTGCAAGACTTGTTTGAAATTTAATTTTGCTTAATAACTAATAAGGGATGGTGGTACATTGTAATATTTTAGTTTTATTCAAATCTTACGAAGAAGAAAAAAATATTAAAATTATCATTAAGGGCCCTTTATTCATTGAAAGAATTCTAGCAAGTGACTAAATTTTCTCCATTCAAATTTTAAAATTTTTATAAGAAAAAATTTAGTCACTTATAATAATTTTATTATGAATACGGGTATAAGTAGCCCTAACATTCAGACAAAAAACATAACGTAAATTTTTTAACTGATAGTGACCGGCTATTTTATACCCTGCATTATAAGCTCCACGAAGGGATCTTTCGAATGTAGTCATAGATTTCAAGTGAATATTGGAAGGAACGCTTTTATCAAGACTAGGTCTAAAAATAGTGGTTTCAAGGTAGTATGTCCCAAAAAAATGCATAGAGTAAGTTCGGGTATTGTGGAATACTTTGTACTGTGGACTCCAACTTTATTTCGAAAACTAATGATTATTCCCTAATCTGTGTTTTTATACAGTGGGCAACAATACATTGCAAAATTCTGAAATTGAAATTTTTTTTTTAATAATTTAGCGTTAAGTTCTAAAATTATTTTTTTTTTTTTTTTGTGAAATCATTCTTTGGTAAGTTCTCTATGGAAAGAATTCAAATTCGCTGCAAGATATACAATTAAAGGATAAATAGAGAAAAGAAAAAAATCACACGATACCTTATGCCATGGTTTAGGGACCCTATCTCTTCGATCCAACTAATTGGATATAGAAAAAAAGCATTGACCAAATTTGAGTGGCATTGTTATTCATTTTTTTGGCTGCAGATATGAAAAAGTTGATATCGGATGCATTATTTATATGGGGACTAGGTCGAAAAAATGACCGATCCTGACGATATTTGGTAAAGTCTCTTATATTTTGAAAAAAAAAAAAAAAAATATACAAGCCAAATGTGAGAAAAATCTGTGCAATATGTTTGTTTTTTAATACATTTAAGTGAAAATCGGGAAGCTGCTAGCTAGCGAGGGCTATGACAAAGAACTGCCATACGTGGTCTATTTTTGGACATATGATAAGTAGATGTAAAAAACACACACAAACCCAATTTGACCGAGATCTATATGATAATTTGGATCTTATGGCAATTTAACTCGATTTCATAGGGGTCATTTGTATGGGGACTAGGTCCGAACATGGACCGAATTTCACCAATTTCAACAGCGTTCATCCTATGGCCGATAACGGCTTTTATACCAAATTTAATTAAAATATATTCATATTTGCGACCTGTAGTTTGATTACAAGGTTTACATGGACACATAGACGGACAGACGGACGGACATCGCTAAACCGACTCAGAAAGTGATTCTGAGTCGATCGGTATAATAAAACATGGATCTAGGGCAAATATTTTTGGTAGTTGCAAACAGTAGCACAAACTCATTATACCCAAACCATATAGTGGTATCTTATATAAAACAAGTAAGAAAATTATAGTCGGTCTAGACCGACTATACGATACCCTATACCATGCGTTTAGAAACCCTATCTCTTAGGCCCAACTAACTGGACATTGAAAATAAGCAAAAACCAAATTTGAGTGGGATTTTTATTAATTTTTTTGGCTGCAGATATGAAAAAGTTCATATCGGATGCTATATCTATAAAGGGACTAGGTCCAAAATTGGACCGATCCTGATCATGTTTGGTAAAGTCTCTTGTATTTTGCAAAAATACGTACAAACAAAATTTGAGAAGAATCAGTGCAATATTTTTTTTTTTTAATAGATTTAAGTGAAGATCGGGAAGCAGCTCTATATGGGGTCAAAGGGATCATTTTTGGACTACTCATTAGTGGATGTAATGAACGCATACAAACCCAATTTGAGTAAGATCTATATGACAATTTGGATCTTATGGCAATTTATGTCGATTTCATATGGGTAATTTGTATGGGGGCTAGGTCTGAACATGGACCGATTCTCACCAATTTCAATAGCGTTCATCCCATGGCCGATAAAAGCTTATATACCAAATTTCGTCAAAATATATTCATATTTGCGACCTGCAGTTTGATTACAAGCATGGACACACAGACGGACGGACGGACGGACAGACATTGTTAAATCAACTCAGAAAGTGATTCTGATTCGATCGGTATAATTAAAGATGGGTCTAGGTCAAATATTTTTGGTTGTTACAAACAGCAGCACAAAGTCATTATACCCAAACCACATAGTGGTATAGGGTATAAAAATGGAGTTGTGTATGTTTGTTTGTTTGTTTGTGGTTTATAGGAGACTAAGCCACTGGACAGATCGTCTTGACTTTTTTACAGTAGGTAACTGCCTGTCCGCAAGGAAAAACAGGCTATATTTTTTTTTTGGATTTTTCCAGTGGACGTGGCACCTTCCATACAAAGTGAATTTTTAACATCTAACTTTAACATATAATATCTGGAGTACTACGACAGCAAGAGTTCTGAAACTAGGTACATGTTCATATTTACATAATTCGAAGAGTTGCGCAAAAAATGGGCGTGCTTGGACCACTGGGCGTGGCACCCACCATACAAAGTAAATATTAAGTGTCATATATCTAGAGTACTGTAACAGATAAAGTCTTGAGACTTTGTGTGAGTTCATAAGTTATCAACGTTAGCACTCGAAAAAAATGGGCGGAATCCGATCAGTGGGCGTGGTAGCTCCCATACAAAGTAAATAACATAACCAAATGGGCGGGATTGGACCAGTGGGCGTGGCACATCCTATATAAAAAAATAGTTTTCTACAAAACGTATTCCCTGCATTTTATTTCGTTACGAGGGGTGTAGCGAAACGCATCGGGTTGCTGCTAGTAGGTTATGCAAATAGAAGATGGTATGAAGGAAACTGTATAAATTCTTAACCGTTTTTATACCCATACCACTATGTGGTTAATGACTTTGTGCTGCTGTTTGTGCTTTTATTATACCGATCGAATCAGAATCACTTTTTGAGTCGGTTTAACAATGTCCGTCCATACGTCCATCCGTCCATCCGTCCGTCTGTGTATCCACGTAAACCTTGTAATCAAACTGCAGGTCGCAAATATGAATATATTTTGATGAAATTTGGTGCATATACTTTCGACGGCCATAGAATGACGCTATTGAAATTGGTGAGAATCAGTCCACGTTCAGACCTAGCCCCCGTACAAATGACCCCTATGAAATCGACATAAATTGCCATAAGATCCAAATTGTCATATAGATCTTACTCAAATTGGGTTTGTATATGTTTATTATATCCATTAATGTGTAGTCAAAAAACGATCCCTGTGGGACAACTCTTAATCATAGGCCCCATATAGAGCTGCTTAACGATCTTCACTTAAATTTATCAAAAAACGAGAGACTTTACAAACCATGGTCAGAATCGGTCCTTTTTATACCCTATACCACTATGTGGATTGGGTATAATGACTTTGTGCTGCTGTTTGTAACAACCAAAATATTTGACCTACACCCACCTTTAATTATACCGATCGAATCAGAATCACTATCTGATTCGATTTAACGATGTCCGTCCGTCCGTCCGTCCATCCGTCTGTCCGTCTCTCCGTCCGTCCGTCTGTGTGTCCATGTAAAGTTTGTAATCAAACTGCAGGTCGCAAATATAAATATATTTTGATGAAATTTGGTATTTAATCTTTTATCGGCCACGAGATGAACGCTGTTGAAATTGGTGAGAATCGGTCCATGTTCAGACCTAGCCCCCATACAAATGACCACTATGAAATCAACATATATTGCCATAAGATCCAAATTATCATATAAATCTTAGTCAAATTGGGTCTGTGTGTATATATTACACTCATTAATCAGTAGCCCAAAAATGATCCCTATTGGACAACTCTTAGTCATAGGACCCATATAGAGCTGCTTCCCGATCTTCACTTAAATCTTTCAAAAGCCAAAAATGTTGCACTGATTCTTCACAAATTTTGTTTGTATATATTTTTGCAATATATAGATATAGCATGCGATATGAACATTTTCATATCTGCAGCCAAAAAAATTAATAAAAACCCCACTAAAATTTGGTTTATGCATATTTTCTATATCCAATTAGTTGGGCCTAAGAGATAGGGTCTCCAAATGCATGGTACAGGATATCGTATAGTCGGCCTAGACCGACTATAATTTTCTTACTTGTTTAAATATATATAGGTTCTTGACAATTGAATTCTCAATTATTTAGTCTTATAATTAATTATTTTAAAATTATGGCAAGAACCAAGTTTTGTGAAGCATTAGAAACCAGACTATTAGATAATTTCACCGCTGGTGTAAGCCAAAAATATTTCTAAAAATATAAAAAAAAAATTCCTAATTTCAAAAGTTATGAAGAAATATCGTAAAAGAGGAACAGTGGCGACGAAATAAGACCCGTAAAATGAGACAAAGACAAGGTAAGTTAATAGCAGGAGACTTTAAAAAATATCCTAAAATACTACCCAAAGAGGTTGTTAACAATCTGAAACTAAAACAAGTAAGAAAATTATAGTCGGTCTAGATCGACTATACGATACCCTACACCGTGCGTTTAGAGTCCCCATCTCTTAGACCCAACTAACTGGATATAGAAAATAAGCATAAACAATATTTGAGTGGGATTTTTATTAATTTGTTTGGCTGCAGATATGAAAAATTTCATATCCGATGCTATATCTATATGGGGACTAGGCCCAAAAATGGACCGATCGTGGTCAAGTCTCTTGTATTTTGCAAAAATATATACAAACAAAATTTGAGAAGAATCAGTGGAATATTTTTGTATTTTGACAGATTTAAGTGAAGATCGGGAAGCAGCTCTATATGGGATCTATGACTAATAGCTATCCCATAGGGATCATTTTTGGACTACTCATTAAGATCTATATGACAATTTGGATCTTATGGCAATTTATGTCGATTTCATATGGGTAATTTGTATGGGGGCTAGGTCTGAACATGGACCGATTCTCACCAATTTCAATAGCGTTCATCCCATGGCCGACAAAAGCTTATATACCAAATTTCATCAAAATATGTTCATTTTTGCGACCTGCAGTTTGATTACAAGCTTTACATGGACACACAGACGGACGGACGGACGGACATTGTTAAATCAACTCAGAAAGTGATTCTGATTCGATCGGTATAATTAAAGATGGGTCTAGGTCAAATATTTTTGGTTGTTACAAACAGCAGCACAAAGTCATTATACCCAAACCACATAGTGGTATAGGGTATAACAAGTAAGAAAATAATAGTCGGTCTAGACCGACTATACGATACCCTATACCGTGCGTTTAGAGTCCCCATCTCTTAGACCCAACTAACTGGATATAGAAAATAAGCATAAACAATATTTGAGTGGGATTTTTATTAATTTGTTTGGCTGCAGATATGAAAAATTTCATATCCGATGCTATATCTATATGGGGACTAGGCCCAAAAATGGACCGATCCTGGTCAAGTCTCTTGTATTTTGCAAAAATATATACAAACAATATTTGAGAAGAATCAGTGGAATATTTTTGTATTTTGACAGATTTAAGTGAAGATCGGGAAGCACCTCTATATGGGATCTATGACTAATAGTTGTCCCATAGGGATCATTTTTGGACTACTCATTAATGGATGTAATAAACGCATATAAACCCAATTTGACTAAGATCTATATGACAATTTGGATCTTATGGCAATTTATGTCGATTTCATAGGGGTCATTTGTATGGGGACTAGGTCTGAACATGGACCGATTCTCACCAATTTCAATAGCGTTCATCCTATGGCCAAATTTTATCAAAATATATTCATATTTGCGACCTGTAGTTTGATTACAAGGTTTACATGGACACACAGACGACGGACGGGCATCGTTAAATCGAATCAGATAGTGATTCTGATTCGATCGGTATAATAAAAGGTCGCATATTTTTGGTAGTTACAAACAGCAGCACAAAGTCATTATACCCAACCCACATAGTGGTATAGGGTATTAATATGTGCTGGAACTGTTTGCCGACTAGAATTGAACGCATGAACTGCTCAAGACGGAATTGGAATATAAGTTCAAGTTTAATATACCTATATACTCGGAATCTGCGTTGAAAAATAAAATTCGTCTGTCTTCCACTTTTTCTAGATCAATTCATATTCGGTAAAATCAACATAACGGTAATATCAACTTGTTTATTAGGAAATGTTAACACGTACATCATAGATCAGTTAATATTAAAAATGTCACTAAACGAAATCAAAGTGATAACTGAAATTGTTGCATTGATTTTTTATTTAATAATGGATTGTCCACATCGCAATAATTTTTGCTACGTCTGTGGTTAATTTGCGCGTGAAAATTATTTGATAAACAACGGAAAAAGTAATGGCTTTTGAAGAATTTTTCGTTATTTCATATGTGCGCACCCGAAGTTGTTTGTGTTATCGCGGTTTAATTGAAAAAAAAAGTGTATTAAATCCCCGTAAAATTAGGTATGTCCGACCCACAATGTGGCTGCGACGAACTGAACATTCTACAGAATTTTGCTATTTTTTCCGTAAAAACTGTTGGATTCCGATATAACACTCACTATCAAATTAAGTATACTGATGTTTAGTCCGCTATTAAAGCACAGGAAAGTTCTAATGCTGGCGTTTTTGAAGAAATTTCCACACACAATGAAATTCCAATTGAAGAACAATCGACCATAGAACCGTCTCCATCGGAATTTTTACCTTCAGCTAGTGAACTTGGGTCTTCAGTCCCTCATTTCGTGATACCAGCTGATTTTAATGATTTGATACGAGACACTGGCGTTTCGAAAAAGACGGCGAAATTAATAGGTTCCTGTTTAAAAGAATGGAAATCATTATCCGAAGATTTCAATATTACAGCTGGCCGTAAACGTGCGAAGACGAATCCATTTAATGAATATTTCATTATGCACGAAAATTCCATTGCCTTGAGCATCTTTTACGGCCATATCTTTCATAAGTGCTGTTGCCAATGCTGATGCCACTCTATCAGGCATACAAAATCTGTCACACATCATTGCAAAATTAAAAGCAGACGTAGACGTTGGTATTAGCTCAACAATTTCTGTCACGTGTACCGGTATCGTCGATTTTCTTTCATTATGTTGATCCTTCATGAACTCTTTTAAGCAAGAAAGACTTCCAAAAATAGTTCATTTCAATTCTTTTCTAAAATAACTTGTCTTTCCATTCCTTGTATTACTGAATTCAATTGAATTTTTTTCATTTACATTTCATGTGTTTCTATTTCTTAAGTTGTATTTTGATTAAAATAATTAAGAAAATTAAGAAAAAATATATTTGTTCATTCAAAGAGTAAAAAAAAATGAATTTTTTTACTTAAATTGAATGAAATCGATAAAGGTGGTATATGGGTACCCCACATAATTTTCAGCGCTGAATATTTTTGGCTATTCTGTATATGGGAATATCAAAGATTCATCGACTTGTGGAATAATTTCATAAATTTTCCCCAAAAAGGTGAAAAAAATTTACAAAAATGCACGAAAACGCCCCTTGGCGGCTGTCAAAAATTAAAATAAATGTGAAACATGGATTTCCTGACCCAAAAAACCCCTCCCGTACACATATTTTCAATAATTTTTTTACATTTTAAATGGGTCGATTTTTGATAATATGGAAAATATCATGAAAATATATTCATCGAAATTGTGGCAGGCTCGAAAATGATTTTAGACCTATGGTTCCTTGGGCAAAAATGCTATGGTCCATAAAACCAGAATCGTGATGAGCCCATGGAGATTTTTTTTGGCCCTCTACAATTTGACCCACCCCAATATATATATATATATATATATATATATATATATTTTATGCAGATTCTTTTGCAATTATAATTTTTAAAATTGTGTATAACTATATTTTTTGGTATGCACTATTAAACAAAAATAAGCCAGATAGATACGGTGCTGTAGTGGCTTAAATGGTTAATTTAATACCTACGGACTGTTAATCGACTACATAACGGACGATTATCGTCAAATTAATTCAGAGAAACTTTTTAGCCCATTTGCTTAAAAGATGACTAAGGTTATGCCCACGGATATACTCGTAGGCTAGCCACAAGGTGGTTGCAAAGTTTATTAAACTTAAAAAAGCCATTAGTGCGTGTTTCAATTACCACAAAGACTAGAAAAAAAAGTTCGTTTATAAAACACATTTTCTTCACAATACGAAGATTTTCCATTGTCACATAAATCACACAACACTTACAATAGGCAACAACCATTTTGAACAATAAGTGGACTAATTTTTTATGTACTTATAATGTGGCTTGCTAAACTCTAAAATCACATTAAAATTTTTTATGGATAAGTTATATTCTTTTTATTTTTATTCCCTCCACAACACTGTGCAGTGGGTATATAACAGTTTGTCATTCCATTCGTAACGCATCGAAAATTTTATTTGCTACTTCAGGAAGTAAATATATTTTTGATCTTTACAACAACTCTAGTCGATATAGCGATGTCCGTCTATTCAAATCATGCCCTCTGACAAACTCAATCAATATTTTTGTTTTTTTGGTAGATTTACGCGAAGAGCGGGAAGCAGCATGGGGACTATGATTTCAAATGATCCTAAAGGATATATTTTTAGAGCGTGAACTAACAGGCATAAAAACAAAATCTGACCGAGATCTATATGATAATTTATATATCATAGCAATTTAAGTCGATCTCATAGCGCAATTTGAATGTAGACTTGGTTGGAACATGCACCGATTCTACTCAATTTCGCTAAATCGTCTCAGAAAGTGATACTGAGTCGATTTATTTAACAAAAGTTGGGTTTAGGTCAAACATTTTTGGTAGTTACAAACATCAGCACAAACCCAAATAGTGGTATAGGGTATAACTAAAAACATTGAAAAATATTCATACGAAACAGAAAATTTATATATATGTATGTATATTAGGATGGCCCTTCATTATATGGAGAAAAAAAAAGTGTTCAAACTCTCGGTCGCACCCCCTAGAAATATGCGAATAGAAAAAAAACAGAAATACAAAGCTTTGGGCTAATCAAAATACATTTAGAGGTGGCTCAGCGCGATTGAAAATTTCAAGTGTGTTTATATAGGGAAAATATGACTATTTCAGATTTTACGAAAATTTCGTTCTACAGTAAAATTTTTTTGACAAATTGCTATATATTTCGGGATCAGTATTAAATTGTCTTACCAAAAAGGCATACAACTTCAAAATCGAATAAAAAGTCGCCAAGCAAATGCCCCAAAACCACTTTTGTGCCAAAAAAACTAGGTCATGAAATTTGATGGCATTTTTTTCAACTTTAAGAAATTAATTAAAGCCAACATTTTGTTTTACTCTCTATACCTGTAAGTACTCAGGTATGAAGTATTGTTTTATTAAGCATTGAGACCGAAAATGGGAAATTTTTTTAATAAAATTTTCAACTTTTGAAAAAATTTTTTAAACAAAATTTTAAAAAATTCATCTAGCTCTTTAAGGGCTTGATAAATGCATGTTATAGATTAACTGTGTGAATTTTTAGGTAAAGCCCTGTCCCAGAATTTTTTTGACAACGATTTTATTTTTGCGTATTTGAAGAAGAATTTAATTTATGTAGAATATTCTGTAAATATACTATTTGTAAATACTTTGTATCAAAAATTCATCACTTTTCTACTTTTGAATATTATATTTTATCTTAAGAGCTTAGGGTTTCGTAAAAAAATATTATGACCCCATTATCGCTTTTGGAATTGGGGTCACATATGACCCAATCTAATATAAAGAATTTATTCCAAAAATTCAAATATTTTGTAAGCGCAATTAAATTTACAGATGCGAGGCTTAAAATATATGTGTAGAACTTCCGTTCCTAAAATTTGAGATAAATCCGATAACGTTAACCCATTATTTGCTAAGGCCAGTTTTGGATTTTTGGATATATTTAAATAAATAAATAAAAAAATTAGCCGAATTATTTTTCTTAAATTCTAAATAATGGTTTCATCGACTTAATTGGCTTTGTATATGTTTATTACACCCATTAAATAATATTAAAAATAAACTATCGTACAATTTTTAGTCATAGCCCCCATGTAGAGCTGCTCCCGGTCTTCACTTAAATCTATAAAAAAATTTTAACAGATTTTTCTCAAATTTGGTTTCTATATATTTTTTCAAAACATAAGTGACTTTCAAATATGGTCAGGATCGGACCAGTTTTCAACCTAGTCCCCATATAAATATAGAACCCGATATGAACTTTTTCATACCTCCATCCAAAAAAAATTAATAACAATGCCACTCAAATTTGGTTTATGCTTATTTTGTATATTAAATTAGTTAGGCCTAAAAGACTGGATCTCTAAACGCATGGTATAGGGTATAGAATAGTCGGTCTAGACCGACCATGGTTTTCTTACTTGTTTTTATACCCTATACCACTATTTGGTTTGGGTATAATGACTTTGTGCTGCTGTTTGTAACTACCAAAAATATTTGACCTAGACACATCTTTTATTATACCGATCGAATCAGAATCACTATCTGATTCGATTTAACGATGTCCGTCCGTGTGTCCGTCCGTCCGTCCGTCTGTGTGTCCATGTAAACCTTGTAATCAAACTGCAGGTCGCAAATATGAGTATATTTTGAAGAAATTTGGTATATAAGCTTTAATTGGTCATTGGATGAACACTATTGAAATTGGTGAGAATCGGTCCATGTTCAGACCTAGCCCCCATACAAATGACCCCTATGAAATCGACATAAATTTCCATAAGATCCAAATTGTCATATAGATCTTACTCAAATTGGGTTTGTATGCGTTTATTACATCCATTAATGAGTAGTCCAAAAATCATCCCTATGGGACAACTCTTGGTCATAGGCCCCATATAGAGCTGCTTCCGGATCTTCACTTAAATCTATCAAAAAACAAAAATATTGCACTGATTCTTCTCAAATTTTGTTTGTATATATTTTTGCAAAATACAAGAGACTTTAGCAAACAATGTCAGGATCGGTCCATTTTTGGGCATAGTCCCCATATAGATATAGCATCCGATATGATCTTTTCCATATCTGCAACCAAAAAAATTAGTAACAAGTAAGAAAATTATAGTCGGTCTAGACCGACTATACGATACGATACCCTATACCATGCGTTTAGAGACCCTATCTCTCAGGCCGAACTAACTGGATATAGGAAATAAGCATAAACAAAATTTGAGTGGGATTTTTATTATTTTTTTTTGGCTGCAGATATGAAAAAGTTCATATCGGATGCTATATCTATATGGGGACTGGGCCCAAAAATGGACCGATCCTGACCATGTTTGGTAAGGTCTCTTGTATTTTGCAAAGATATATACAAACAAAATTTGAGAAGAATCAGTGCAATATTTTTGTTTTTTGATAGATTTAAGTGAAGATCGGGAAGAAGCTCTATATGGGGCCTATGGCTAAGAGTTGTCCCATAGGGATTATTTTTGGACTACTGATTAACAGGTGTAATAAACACATACAAACCCAATTTGACCGAAATCTATACGATAATTTGGATCTTACGGCAATTTAAGTCGATTTCATAGGGGTCATTTGTATCGGGGCTAGGTCTGAACATGGACCGATTCTAACCAATTTCAATAGCGTTCATCCTATGGCCGATAAAAGCTTATATACCAAATTTCATCAAAATATATTAATATTTGGTCTAGACCGACTATAATTTTCTTACTTGTTTTTTTCTTGGTGTAAACAATAATATAAATATTCGACACATCTCTATTTTTTTGCTTTTATTACTGAAGATATCAATATGTAGATTGACTAAAAGCCAGAAATAATTGAAACATTATTTTAAAATCAAGATAGAACTTTATGTGCAATAAGCAGTTATACGAAAAACATCAACTTATTTGACCAAAATTCAAATTTGACCGACTATACGATGCCCTATACCATGTGTTTAGAGAAAGGGTTGGACCTAGAACTAATTGTATATTGAAAATAAGCAAAACTAAATTAGAGTAGCATTGATTTAAATTTTCTCTTTGCTTGCAGACATGAAGAAGTACATATAGAATGCAATATCTGTATAGGAACTAGGTCAAAAATAGACCAATTATGACCATATATGATCAAATGGCATATTTTTCACAAAAACTTATACAAATAAAATTTGAGAAGAAACTATGAAACTTTTTTTTTTGATTACTCTAAGTGAGGATCGGGAAACAGTTTTATATGCGGACTATGACTAAACATTGTCCCACAGGGAATAATTTTGGAGTTATAGATACACATAAACCAAATTTAACTGAGGTTTATATGACAATTTAGATGTTATGCACATGCATCGCTTTTTATCTATTATATACACAATTTATATTTACGGCCTGTGGTTTACGTGGACGCACACACAAACAGAATGATGGAAGGACGGACGGGCGGACATCGGTAAATTATTTTGAGTTGATCATTATAATAAAAGTTACAAGCATCAGCATAAACTCATTATATCCTGAACACAGGTTGGTCTAAAAATGCAGAAGAAATCGGGAAAAATCGAAGTAAAGATCGGCCAAGAACCATGAGAGGGGTCATCATTCATCTTTACTTCACTACTGTGTGTCTACTACTGTTTGTACCAGTACTTGGCTTATTATTATTTTAACTTTATTTACTGCTTTGCAGATGTGCATACATACTCATACTTCCCAGTAACTTGTTTGTTACTAAGCTATGCATACATCCATATATTTCTTTCTAATTATTGAGTTAAAAATTGAATCAAACTCAAGATCAAATGCTTTTATTTTAAATAAAGCAAAAAACATTTATTTAAAAAATTTATCTATATTCTGTGTAACAGGTTATATAGCTGTTTCGGGAGGAAACACCAACCTTCACCAGCAACCAAAGGCAGTAGATAGTTTGTTTGGTAAAAAGTTAATTCATATACCTTTGCTGTGAAACCAATACAATGAGAATCCAAGCAAACCTTCTACAATATATAAAACTAAAATTTTTAAAAATATATTTGTTTCTTTTTATTTTTGGTGATCCCCATCTTTAATTTATATAAAATCACTTAATATTGTTTAATATTGTTTAATAACAGAAGAAATCAGAGTTCAGAAAAAAATACACACTGAATAAAAAACTCGTACACATATGTAAACAAACAAACACATATTTTTATTTTGATATCAAATATGTGGGTTTCTAAATTTTGTATGGTGCCGAACACAATCATGACTGTGTTTCGTTTTAATATTTCGTCATGTACACGAAAATGTTTCTATTACGTATTTTTTGTTTCGAAAACAGAATCGAGTGTAGCTTTATTTTAAGTTTCTGTTATTGCACGTGTACTGCTAAAAAACAGAACATGTTCTTGAGCGCGTACATCTAAAAACTAAAACATTATCCACTCGCGATCGGAAAAATCTGATACACCCCTATAAAAACGACAACAATTGTTTCAACCAAATTTATTAATAAATCAAAAATAATTCATTAGCAGTGGTTTATGTGTATTCGAAACAAAAAATACGTGATAGAAACATTTTCATGTACATAACGAAATATTAAAACGAAACAGTCAAGATTGTATTCGGCACCATACAAAATTTAGAAACACACATAATTGATATAAAAATAAAAACATGTGTTGGCTGCTTTAGAACAGAACACTGTGTGTTCGATATGTGTATTTTCTGAACCTTGCAAGAAATTATATAGGTGTCAACATATTTTACTAACATTTGATTAGCACTTATTTCGGAACATATAATTATGGTCTGGGTCGGACGTAGAATCTATATACATAAATGAAAAGTCGATTTGATTTGATTTGCATTTTTGCATAATTATTGTGAATGATAAACAGATTTATATCAAAGTTATATATTATATATGAAGTGGTGTTTATGTGATTTAAGTATGAATGTTTACTCTCGAATTATATATTAGTTATCCTTATTTATTCATTAAAATTGTTACTTGATTTACTGCTCATTGCAAAAAAGGGTTGTTACTAGAATATTATAATGTTGCGTCTAGTCGCAACATTTTGGTTCATCCAAGCACTGTCACGTGCTCGGTCAGAATTGAGAATAAAGAAAGACAAGTGGTTGTTTGCTTATCTAAATTAATTATATTTTATTTATAATTTGGTAAGGGTATTTATAGCAAAAATCTACACAATATTTTTTGTATAACTAATACTAATTCTTATCGCTAATTGCTTATTGCTACATTCTTTGTAATCATATATCTTATTCTAAAATTCGCAGGTTAAAATATACTAGTGACACACTTAATTAATATCAGATTTAAATTACAATAATTTTAGTTTCATTAATTATATCATTTGTTTTATCGTTTTAGTTTACGTTACATGTAATTTATGGTATGGTGCATTCCACTACGATAGGTACACTACATGATACAACTTATTTTACTTTGCTTGTTTTTAATTTTTTTGTACAAATTCAGACAAATTGTAATTCCTCTCAATGTTACATTTTTTAAAACTATACTAATATTCAGATTCAACAATTTGGATTCTTTTCACGTAAACCCATTAAAAATAAAATTGTTTCTGGGTTGTTGAAAAAAAAACAAAGAACTGTTTTATGAAAGTGCGTTTTTTGTTTTTTCAAACGAAAATTTTGTTGACACACATTCCAGCAATTCTTTTGGTCCATTATTTAATGATTTAGCTCTACCGCTGTGAATGCTTCAATTAAAGCGGCAAGCTTTAATGCGGATTATTTGTGTACAGTTTGAATGAAGTAGTTTCTTGACAGAATGCTTAGTCATTTTAGAGAGGACTGCAGTTACGCCGGACATATTTAACCCCCAGCTATTATATAGAAATGGTTACTATAATTTATTTAAAACAAATAAAATGACGAAACTTATAGTAGAAAATAACAGCAAATTATTTTATTATTATTCTAAGTAAAGTAATCCTTTTAGGGGATGAGTAATAAAGGCTCAGCAAATATGTAATGTAAATAATATTTATGAGCATTGTAAAAGTTCATTATACTCATTATCACAAATTTTCCTTTAAATAACAATTTGCGTTATTGTCCGTTCTTATTTCCTTTTGAAAAGGAAATTTATTCAATTAATTTTATTTTTGCGAAAAAAACAACCATTAATTTAACAGAGAATAATATTTCATAATTTTTTTTTATCAAAAACCGGATAAACCAGTTAACAAGTAACTTCATGATATTTTTTTAATTACTTTTAAATACAAAAATAAATAAAAGAAGGTTATAATAAAGTCTTTTGATATCATTTTGCATGGTTCGCAGTAATACTTACTTAATAATACAAATTTCATGGTGGCCCAAGCCAAATTTTGGAATAGTTATACTAAATGACCAGTAGAATCAAAATTACTTTGGAAATCATATGATTCTGACTGGCAGACATAGCTGGCTATTTATATTCAACTTAAAGTTCTACGAATTGGAAAATGGGATTTGGTCAATTCATGGACTATCGATATTGAAATTGGATTATACGAATATCGCCTGCAAGTTTCACTGTATTCAAGTTATGTGTTTATTTAATCGCCATTCTTTGTTATTAATACCGTTCTTAACCTTGGAGTACTGGCTGAGTAACTCTATAAAAACATAATTTATTTTCTGTTTAAAACAACATTTGGCAAATTCTTTTATCTATGTAGTTGAGTTTTTATTACTTAAATATTTATTTAAATTTTAAGCAATAAAAATTGTATATATATAAATGGTTTTTATTATTATTATTTTATCTTTATATCTCGGTAAGGATAATCTAGCGGTTTTCGCACTAACTATACTTTTAACTAACCAAAAAGCGCATTTTTTCCACTCAGCGCCTTTTTCAAAAAAGCTCTAAATTGACGCTTTTCGTTTCTATGTTTTATCATATTAGCGCTTTATGTTTTACATCTGTTTTAAAATTTCGACAGTATTGTGTCACAATTTCAATAAAATTGGAGCAACACTAACGAAGATACAGCGTATATAAATCAGTTTTTAAAAAACTTTAAATCGATTGTCACATGTTCAAAGACTGTGAGCAGCATAGCTCAAAGTCTAGAACGATTCCTTTGTAGTTTTATACACTATTTCTACACATAAATCACCAGGTAATCATGAAGAGTTTTTTTTATACCCTATACCACTATGTGGTTTGGGTATAATGACTTTGTGCTGGTGTTTGCAACTACCAAAAATATTTGACCTAGACACGTCTTTTATTACACCTATCGACTCAGAATCACTTTCTGAATCGATTTAGTAATGTCCGTCCGTCCGTCCGTCCGTCAATGTGTTCTTGTAATCAAACCACAGGTCGCCAACATGAATATATTTTGATGAAATTTTGTCCATAATGAACGCTATTTATATTGGTGAAATTCGGTCCCTGTTCAGACCTAGTCCCCATACAAATGACCCTTATGAAATCGACATAAATTGCCATAAGATCCAAATTATCATATAGATCTCAGTCAAGTTGGGTTCGTATCTGTTTATTATATCCATTAATCAGTAGTCCAAAAATAATCCCTATAGGACAATTCTTAGTCATATGCCCCATATAGAGCTGCTTCCCGTTCATCACTTAAATCAATCAAAAACAAAAATATTGCACAGATTTTACTTAAATTTGGTTTGTATATATTTTTTCAAAATATAAGTGAAATACGGTCAGGTTCGGTTCATTTTTCGACCCAGTCCCCATATAAAATAGCACCCGATATGAACTTTTTTCATATCTGCAGCCAAAAAAAAATTAATAACAATGCCACTCAAATTTTGTTTATGCTTATTTTCTATATCCAATTAGTTGAACCAAAGAGATAGGGTCTCTAAACAATGGTATAGGGTATCGTATAGTCGGTCTAGACCGACTATAATTTTCTTACTTCTTTTTCAATATATTTATTAGAAAGACGTGGCTTAAGCCAACATAAACACGAACTTGAACTTGAACTTGCCTTGAAGAACTTGGAAACAGTCTAGTGATTTCATCAATATATTCTCCTCCTAGGTTTTCTAAATCAGAAAATCAATATACAAGTTTTTTTAAATCACTAGGCCCTCGTTTCATAGCTGCTGGCGATTTGAATGCCAAGCATACAATCTGGGGGTCACGGCTTATTTCCCCGAAGGGTCGTGTTTTGCTCAACACAATTTCTAAAATGGGTATGGATGTGGTCTCAAGGGGAGAACCAACGTCTTGGCCAACATATGGGCAAAAAATTCCCGTTTTGATCGATTTCGGATTAACGAAGAACATCGCAAAAGAACTTGTGCATGTAGAACTTTCATTGGAACTCTCGTCTGACCACACTCCCGTTATTGTTACAATTTGAACCCCGAAATAATTATGTCCCCATCTGGTGATTTTACGCTTTTGAGTTATATTGATTAGCTAAAATACAAAAGGATTCTTAGTACCCATTTCACAGAAAGCTTTCCGCTAAGAATACCAGATGATATTGACCTCTCGATAGTTAACTTCAAACAAAATTTCAAACTAGCTGCTCAACTTGCTGCTAAACCTCCTCGTCACACCAGGCCATATGGACACTTCTGTAGATGTTGAAAGGCTATTAGGTGAAAAAAAAAAAAAGAATTCGAAGAGAGTGGCAACTGCACAGATCTCCTCAACTTAAGCAACAATTGAAAGAATGCACGAAGAGCCTACGGAAACGGCTTGAAACATAAGAAAAAAACGCTAAATTGAATAGTTATCTCGAAAAACTGGATGCAACAGAAAAAACTGAATACTCTTTGTGGCGTGCTATAAAAAGTCTTAAAAGACCTGTTGTATATTAGCTTCCTCTAAGAAAGGAAAGTGGAGGATGGGCTAGCAATGACAAAGGGAAGGGAGATCTGTTTGCGGAACATCTAAAACAACTTTTTACTCCAAGTATAACCCCTATTGATGAGTTACCACCTGTTTCTTCACAATATAGAGCAGTGTCCCTTCGTTTTGAGATTCAATCGTAACAAAGGAACGAGTTATTCAGTTACGCAAATCCTATTTCAAAGTGTACCTCAATTTGAAAAATGAAAAAATGGTTACCAAAACAAACTAGAGTGTTTTTTGGAGTCATCTGAGAAGCTTTTCGACGTTGCTGCTTGCAAATGCACTTCATTTGAATTTTGTTCTTGTGTAAAACCTAAGGAAGTTCCAATCAATGAAAGAGGTTTTTTGTTGGATCAAAGAAATTACAGAAAAATGGTTATATGTGGAGTTGATAAAAAAGAAACAGCTCGATTAATAAAACGAAAGCAGAGACAAACTGAACATTCCATAAGGGCAGCAAAAATGGCGCGTTCTACTCAAGAAACCGATTCTATCCCAGAAAATTGTGGCGAAGTTTCACTGTGTGAATCTTCCCTAGAAACGTATCCGATAACGAAGGCATCTCCCAGTAACACAACTTCGACAGATACATCTTCGACTTCAACGACGCACTGTGGCTCAAATTTTGATTTCATTGGCCAAAAGTCAAATTTTTTTTTGTCATCGATTTTTAAAATTTTTACTCCTTTTTGTAGCTTATATATCCAGATTAAGGTAGCCAAAAAATTAGGTTAAACTATTGATAATTGTGGGCGTGGCATGCTGTCAAACTCAACTGTTTTTTTTAATTCAGCAAAAGGTGATTTTTTTTTGTTTTTTATCAAAAATAAATGGTTACTACTCGCAAGCTATCATCGATATTGGCCTGCGGTCTTTTTTATAATGTTAGTAGGATTATAGTCTTTAGTTTTTGTAAGTAGTCACAGTTCTAACGTTTGATATTAGGGGCGTTATGAAATATTTATGAAACCACTATATTTTTCTCAAATTTAAACTTTAGTGGAATAGAACTTCTAAAGGAAGTAATGGAACAAGAAACGTATACCACCCGGAGAAAGGCGAATGTATCCTGTTTAACCCTATATATACTTTTGCACCCCCCACGAGCCCCCGGTAGAACACTTTTTTCATTTTAATGAAATTACTCTAAAAAAATTACTCTAAAAAAAATTTTGTTTTTTTACTTTAGACTACGTAAAAGTAAAATAATTAAATAAAATACCTGCGAAAGGGTTTATTGGCTTTGTTTTGATCAGCAAAAAAATAAGTCATAAAATGATCACAATAGGTTCTACAGTAAACAAATGATCTCTTTCTTAATTTACCTGTTGTCAAATTTAAGGGTCAACCAAAGTCATAAACAATTTTATAAGTTTGTCAATAATCGCGGCACTAAACCACTAAAGACAAAAAACCACCCCATATTGGCGAGAAACTAATTAGTTTTACCTGATATTGAAGTCTGGATAACAAGTGCAGTTTTGTTCAATTTAAGTACTACCTGCTATGAAATTAAAGATCAATGTGTGAATAACATGTACCTAAAAATGTATAAAATGACGGATTCTATAAGGGATTACTCAATAATAAGTTAATACTTCAAGTGTACGGACGTATATTCGCAAGTGATAAAAAGTGATAAAAAAGTGATAACAGACGCAAATAAAAATATTGAGAAAAATATGGAGAACTTTAGTTATAAAGAACTGGCCGAAGAGTATTTTCGAAACAAAAACCAGGAAGATGTTCTTAGTTACGTTAAAATAAAATTAAACTTAAATTCGTCTAGTACCGAAATACAAGAGCAATTATCTAATTTCGTCAAAGTACTAAAAAAACGATTGAAAGAAGTTAACTACTGTAAACAAAAGTTTTATAATAAAAGTGCAAACTGGTTAGAAGGCCAACTTAATGTTGGTGGAGAAACAGCAAAGCTAGATAAGGCTGGAAGACCACGCAAATCATTGGACAACTGCAGCGATAGATCTAAGAGGCGGAAACTTAAAAATTTTAACGAGGAAATTGGTTCTACAAATATAAAAGAATCTTTTCTACATCAATTACGAGCACAAAACCAATTAACAAAAGTGGATATCATTGAAAAAACTTGTAATGCTAGTCCAGTGAGAACAAAGCGAATTCTTAAAAGTATACCAACTCCGAGCGATGCAAAACAGTTCACAAATGAGGAGGCATTAGCATTATTTCTGGATTTGAAATTAACAAAACACCAATATATTCAGCTCAGATTGCGTGCGATTGAAAAAGGCTCAAATATGTATCCAGCATATCATCACATAATAGCTGCTAAAATAGACTGTTTGCCATCAAAGGACACTATTACAATCACACCAATTTCGGCAGAAGTACAACTACAATCTTTACTTGATCACACAGCCAAACGCTTGCTACAATCAATAACAGGAACTGAGTTAAAGAAATATGGAAACACAAAGTTAATTCTATTTTGTAAATGGGGATGTGATGGTTCTTCGGGACAAAAACAATACAAACAAGTTGTATGTGAAAATATTTCGGACTCAGATATGTTCATGGTATCATTTGTACCATTGCGATTGAAAAAGATTTTGGAAGATTCGGAGCCTTCGAGTAGTACAACGCAAACAATGGATATTTGGAAAAATGAGACACCATCTTCTACGAAATACTGCAGGCCAATCAAATTTGAATTCAAAAAAGAAAGTCATGATGCCATTAACAAAGGAGTTAGTGATATCAAGGCCCAAATAGCAACACTACAGCCATTACAATTACAGTTAGATGGCCAGCAAATTGAAGTAAGCTACCAATTAGTGCTGACAATGATAGATGGAAAAGTAGGTCAGGCTTTGACTAACACGAAGGCTGCATCCAGCTGCATTATATGCCAAGCAACATCAAGCCAATTAAACCAAGTCCCGACAAAATCATTCGATAATACCGATGCCTTCGAATTTGGATTATCACCACTACATGCAAGAATACGACTTATGGAACACATACTAAAAATCAGTTATGATTTGGATTTCGGGCCTTCAGGAGCAATAAGAAACAACGAAACCAACAAAGAGTTAAGAAGTTCAAAAAAGAAACATGTTCAAGATGAATATCGCAAATTTGGATTGATTATAGATCAGCCAAAACAAGGGTCAGGCAATACAAATGATGGCAATACCGCAAGAAGATTCTTTTCAGATCCAGAAACAGCATCTGAAATAACAGGAGTGGATTTAAACCTTATTTTCAGATTTAAAATAATCCTAGAAGTACTTGCGTGCAATGAAGAAATTGACTCTAGAAAATTTGGAGATTATGCTAAGGAAACTGCAAAAATATATACAACCAACTACCCATGGAGAAATATGTCTGCAACAGTCCACAAAATCCTTTATCATGGAGAAGATGTCATTAAATATCATTTGGTGCCACTTGGAGATCTATCAGAGGAGGCTCAGGAAAAAAGGAACAAGGATTACAGATTTTATAGACAGCACAATACTAGAAAAATGTCACGAAATTCCACAAATGAAGATCTATTTAATATATTATTGGCAACGTCAGATCCGTTCATCTCCAGTATTCGAAATCAATGGAAAGTGGAACATCGGGATTTAGATGAAGAAGCCAAAAAACTACTAAAGAACAGAAATAGCACAGAACAAAATATGGAATATTTGCAATCAATATTTGAGTCTAATGAATAATAATTATAATTGCCTTTCATTGTTATTTAAGTACGAAAAACATAGTATTAGTAAAAAATAATAATAAACAGAACCTACCATTGTTACAAATGCTATTTAAATCTATTGCAGTTTTTATTCTTAAAAGGTTTCCCACATATGAATGCAATGTTTTAATAGATAAGAAAGATTCAAAAAATAAGAACCCATATTTTCATACCAAAATTAAAAAAAAAATTAGAATCATTGCGCTAATGTTTAGCAGATTTATTTAGCTAGTGTAACAAATTAGGCAGCAAACACTAATAAATTTTTCTGTAGTAATAATAATATTCCTTGAGTGTCAGCAAATTGCAAATTTGATAGCAAACATTTTTAATTTTTTAGTAATACTAGTTAAATTTCTAGTGAATTTTACTATTTTGTTGCGTGTAAAAATTTTTTTGAGTGTAAAAATTTTTTTGAGTGTAAGCATTAAAAAAATTTCATTATTACAAAAAATGTTTATAATAATTATTTAACTCCAAATATGACACTTTCTAATAAATAAAAATAAATAAAAAAAAAACATATATCACGCTAAAAGTTAAAAAAAATCAAAAGTTAAACTTTGACCTAGAATTCCTTAAAAAGTACTCAATCAATTTAAATGAAATTCACACTGAGTCAAGATCAACTATCTATCTATCTATTAAAAAAAACAGTACTAAAATATTTTGATCGGTTCAAAAGTTACAGAATTTTGGCCAATGAAAAATGATTTTCAGCCACTGTGCGACGCATCGGAATACATCACCATTGCCAACAGTTGCTAATGGGTGTGATAGATACGGTTTATCGACTCGTTCTGCTGCTTCTGTTGCTTCTGCGGTTTTGGCTGACTTCGGCTTAATTTCTACCGACAATTTAACTCTGGTAATCGATAAAAACAAAATGCACGGAGCTGTATCTAAAGTCCGGAAAGAAACTTCAAAAGACATTGGAGGTATTGCTATTACACTGATGGACGAAAAGACAAGACTCTGATTAATGAGAAAATAGGGGATCGTTACCATCGCAAAGAAATTTTAGAAGAACACGTCTCCAATGCCAAGTCATGGCACTGCAAAGGGCATTCTAACTTCGATCACATCTTTATTAGAACATGAAGGCTGGAATTTAGAATACGTGATTTGCATTGATTGTGACGGAACTGCAACTAATACCGGTTGGAATGGTGGCGTTATTCAATATTTGGAGGAGTATTTGAAAAGGCCGCTACAATGGTGTGTTTGTATGCTCCCTTCGTCATTTATTCTTGACTTTAGATGGTTGCACTTCGTGACCTAGAGAATATTCTGGACTTATTGGAAAACAAGCTTCTTATGATAACGAAACTACGGTGTCTTTTTGTGCGGTGGCTGGTAATTTGCCTGACTTGCCGAAAAATGTGGTCGATGAACTAAGTACTGAACAAAAATATCTTTATGAGACATGTAAAGCTGTACAAACAGGATATTGTACCCTGAGCTGGCAAACCGTAAACCTGGAAAAATTGCGCACTCGAGACGGCTTACCTCTGCTAATCGTCTACTCAGAGTTTAAGTAAATACCCTTAATCCATCAGAAAATTTGCAACTGCTTGTCAATTACATTGTTAAAGTAGACGTTCCGATTTGGTTCCTAATCAAACAAAAAACGTCTTTTAAAGAAGGAGCCAAACATACTTTTTGTCTGATTATGTACTCTCGTATGAGATCAGTTGTGGAAAATCTACTTGTCAGTATGCCGTTTGATGATAGAGACCACATTCGGGAGCTGGCATTGCAAATAATAATCAAAGCTAGAGAAGCTGAAAGTACCACTAAACACAGAATATTTAAACCATCAAAAATTAACTTCTCTGCTGGAGATTACACCGAAATTATTATATGGCACGAGTGTAGGGTTACAGCACCGGCGGTTCTTCGGCATATTTCTAATGAGGACCTTCAAATCATGGCAAAAGATAACAGCTTGGAAATTGTTGACTTTCCTTGTTACACACAAGCTGTGGAAAGATGTGTTAAGCTGGTAACAGAGGCCTCTCAAAGTGTAACTAACGCTGCTTATAGAGATGGCCTTATTAGAACCAGGTTGAAATCACGAGCAGAAATGCCAAATTTTGGTCACAAAAATTTGAGTAAATTTTAAGTTTTAGTCATTTATTATAAGTTTTATTTCCATGTACATTAATTGCAAGTATAAAATACATTAATAAAATAAATTTGTATCTCGTTTTTTTTTTTTTTTTATTATTTTAAGCATAGGGTTTATTTAGGTTTGTAAGAACGTTTTCACTTAATTCGATTCTTATTCCTTTTACCGTAATCTGTGTAAAATTTCGCAAATTTTGATAATTCTTGCGAAAGTGTAGCTCGAAAAAACATTTTTCTCATTCAAGAACGGGACAGGTTAATGGTCAACCTTTTCATCAGGTTTAGATTTGCTATGAAATTTAAACATAATGCCTTTCTAACAAAAATGGTTACACCATCACAATGAGTATTTCTATCACAGCGAAAAATTTTGAATCCGGTTAATCCAATCAATAATCAACTTTTTCATTAAACCATGTCTCCGAAACACACATTATATCCACACCTGAGTTCTCAAAGAAAAACCTAAATTCATCAACCTTATTATTAAGACTCTGCGCATTAATATGGCATATATTTAAACCTCATCTCTGTTTGCATAAAATTAGACAGATAATGAAAATTTAAAAAAAAAATGGAATTTCCGTAGTTTATATAATTCACTTAATTATTTTATAATTCTTTAGGTAATATTAAAAAAATTTTTTTTTTAATTTTCTAATATGTACGTAGAATTTATGTGAGAAAAAAATATGGTTACTGTAGTTTTCTAACAAAATCGAAAAATGTCATTCAGTTTTACCTTAAATTTATCATAAATTTAAGAGCAAACAAATTCCTGCAATATAAATTTGTATTAAAGATAATACAATTTGGTATGAAATATTGAAATTGCTTATTTAAACGCGGTTAAATAAAATGTCTGTGGCCATTAAGAAATTTAAGGAAAACATAAAAATTGACGAATACTGAAAGATTTTTTCTTTTGCCAAAAAAATTCTTGATTGTTTTAGCTCACCAACCATACTTTCACCTCTCGGTTTTATGCTAAAAGAATACCAATTATTTTAAAAACAAAGTTATACTTTATTTGTTTCTTTTTTATTTAAAAAACAAAAGACTAATTTCTACTTTCCTGTCATTTAAATACTCGTGCATAACAACAAACACGAATTTCAGTTTTACAGTTATGTCTTGCTACATTTTATGTGGTATTGTGTTTCAGTTGTTCAGTAGGTGCTTTAGAGTCATTTCAAGGGTTTTCGTATATTTTTTTTTTGTTTGGCTTTATTGTGTCTATAGCCGTTTTGGTTAGATTGGTATTGTATGACTGGATGAAAAGAAAAATAAAAGCATAAAAGCAGGTGTTTTTAATTAGAAGCAGTTACTTTGCTAAAAAAAATGTATTTTGTGTTTTTCTTTCGTTATTAAAGCAGGCATTAAAAAATACATACAAATTAACTGAAAAGCAGACACACAAAAATCTTTGTATGTATGAATCCAATTATATGGTTTGAAGGTTTTTTTTGCCGAAACTATTTTGGTTAAATGGAACAATACAAGCCGAAAGAAAAACATTCACATGTTATATCTAAGACATACAAAAATAAGCAGTAAATTTTCTTTAAGGTGTTTCAAACGGATATGAATTATTTCCTATACTGATGATGATGATGATTTGTGTAATGATATATTTGACTAATTGGTGGTAGTTTCGAACGAATATTGTACGAGTTTTTTTTTGTTTTTTTTTTTTTTTTTGGGGTATGTTACTAATAAGAAAAATAAACTAATATATACTGTTTAACGAATATTCTTTAAATTTGAAACATTCCCGACGAAATAGTGTGGCCAGAAATTATGATATTTTATTTCTTTAATTTTATTTATTTAACTGACTTTGTATAAGTAAAAAATAATTTTACGTTACGTAGTCTGTAATCGTGTTATATATAAAAATGCTTAGAAATAAAGATTATTATAAATATTGAAAGCCGAATAATTTTTGCAAATTTTTTGATACATTTTTAAGTCCGAAATATTATTTTTTGTCTTATTTGGATCCAAAATTTATACCTTTTGTTGTAAAGAAATCCTATATCTAGAATTAAATTAATTGCGATTGTTATAACTTAAACACAAACAAGTAAGAAAATTATAGTCGGTCTAGACCGACTATACGATACCCTATACCATGCGTTTTGAGACCCTATCTCTTAGGCCAAACTAACTGGACATAGAAAATAAGATAAACCAAATTTGAGTGGGATTTTTATTAATTTTTTTGGCTGCAGATATGAAAAAGTTCATATCGGATGCAATAACTATATGGGCACTAGGCCTAAAATTGGACCGATCCTGATCATGTTTGGTAAAGTCTCTTGTATTTTGCAAAAATATATAAAAACAAAATTTGAAAAGGATCGGTGCAATATTTTTGTTTTTTGATAGATTTAAGTGCAGATCGGGAAGCAGCTCTACATGGGGCCTACGAGTAAGGGTTGTCCCATAGGGATAATTTCTGGATTACTCATTAATGGATGTAATAAATGCATACAAACCCAATTTGAGTGAGATCTATATGATAATTTGGATCTTATGGCAATTTATGTCGATTTCATAGGGGTCATTTGTATGGGGGCTTGGTCTGAACATGGACCGATTTTCACCAACTTCAACAGCGTTTATCCTACGGTCGATGAAAGCTTATATGCCAAATTTCATCAAAATATATTCGTATTTGCGACCTGCAGTTTGATTACAAGGTTTACATGGACACACAGACGGACGGACGGACATCGGTAAACCGAATCAGATAGTGATACAGATTCAATCGGAATAATAGAAGATGGGTCTAGGTCAAATATTTTTGGTAGCTACAAACAGCAGCACAGTCATTATACCCAAACCACATAGTGGTATAGGGTAAAAATACCTTGAGCTTTAAAAATTGCTAATTTATTACTTCATTTTTTCGTTAGTAAAGTAAACGATAAAGGATCGATTTTAGCTTCGAACTAAAACATAATATTCCATAAACTTCACTCACAAATTAGTTAAATACTGCAATTTAATCTTATAAATTTTTTTGATTTTGATTGGCTTTGAAAAAATAATGCAGTGTTGGGCTGGTTAAATAGCCCGTATGTTGACTCTAGAGATTGTCTAGAAAATCGCAAATATCCCGATACCCTATACCATGTGTTTAGAGACCCTATCTCTTAGGCCCAACTGATTGGATATAGAAAATAAGCATAAACCAATTATGAGTGGCATTTTTATTAATTTTTTGGCTGCAGATATGAAAAAGTTCATATCGGATGCTATGTCTATATGGGGACTCGGTCCAAAAATGGACCGATCCTGACCGTGGTTGGTAACGTCTCTTGTATTTTGCGAAAATATATACAAACAAAATTTGAGATGAATCAGTGCAATATTTTTGTTTTTTGATAGATTTAAGTGAAGATCGGGAAGCAGCTCTATATGGGGCCTATGACTAAGAGTTTCCAATAGGGATCATTTTTGTACTACTGATTAGGGTATATAATAAACACATACAAACCCAATTTGACTAAGATTTGTATGATAATTTGGATATTATGGCAATATATGTTGATTTCATAGGGGTCATTTGTATGGGGGCTAGGTCTGAACATGGACCGATTCTCACCAATTTCAATAGCGTTCATCCCATGGCCGATGAAATCTTATATACCAAATTTCATAAAAATATATTCGTGTTTGCGACCTGCACTTTGGTTACAAGGTTTACGTGGACACACAGACGGACGGACGGACGGACATTGTTAAATCAACTCAAAAAGTGATTCTGATTCGATCGGTATAATTAAAGATGGGTGTAGGTCAAATATTTTTGGTTGTTACAAACAGCAGCACAAAGTCAATATACCCAAACCACATAGTGGTATAGGGTATAAAAATTATAGTTGATCTAGATTAACTATACAATACAGTGCATTCATAAATGATAGCACATTCGGTAACCTGTGCATCAATGTCATATAAAATTTTAACTATGCATGCTATAATTATTATTTCTTTGCTGGACTTACACTGATATGTTTTCTTTCTAAAAATAAACGTATGTTACCCAAAACTCCTATTAATTAGAAATACCGTTATTAAAATTTCTTACATCCCAATACTTAGCACACTTAAGCGTTCAAATAGTATAGCACAAATGCAACAAAGTCTTTGTTTAACAAAAAAAAAAATAATTAATTCCTTTATTTATTTAACAAAAATAACAAAAATAATAAAAATCATTTTAATAATTTATAACACCAGCTTTTGCTTTAATGCAATCAAATATTCTATTTTTCATAGAATTTATTAACTTATTCAAAAGACTTTGATTAAGCGCTTCCCATTCATTGAAAATTGAAATTTTTAGTTCATTTACATTCATGCATTGACTTTGTCAGCATAAATTCGCCTGACGAGAATTCCCCATATGTTTTTTATGAGAGCAAGCAGGCCATTCCATAATATCGGCATTATTCGAGCTTAACCATTCTTTTGTGAATTTGCCTTGCTAAAAAATATATATTTTTTCTGCATTGGCATGTAGAAATGGCAACAAGCTGCATTGAAGCAATTCACAATAATTTTCGCTGTTCATTTTGGTGGGCACGATATGCAATTCCAGACAACAATCTTCAGTAAACGCAGCCCAAATCATAACAGAGAAACATTGGGGTTCTTTTTGTAAGTCACGCCAGTAACTAAAACTCCCATCAGGGCCATCCAAATAAAATTTTTGTTCATCTGAAAAAATTATCTTTTAAAAGAAAACAGATTAATTTATTATTTTCTAACTTAACATTAAAAAACTTACATTTGACCAATTTGTACCCATATTATTTCTGCAAAACTCCAAACGTGCATTAATATGACGTTTCAAAAGACGAGGAATTTTCTTCCTTCTTTGCCTTCGAATATATTTGGAACATTTAAGAACATTCCAGTTGGTACTTTTGCACACTTTTTTGGAAACGCATCCAGAAAGTTGGGCACAGCTTTTGGTGCTGTTGCTTGCTGTGTTCCAAATAAGTCGACGCTCGCGTACATTCAAATTATTTTTTCTACCACTGCCTTTATTTTCGCCATAATTTTCAATTTTTTGAATTAATTAAAAATAACTTTTCGACTTCTGCCGATATCACTTGCAATTTCTGCCTTTGATGCACCAATTTCGAACAAAATTAAAATTTGACCTTTTTATACCCTATACCACTATGTGGTTTGGGTATAA
Organism: Cordilura impudica; assembly: GCA_963682025.1. Taxonomy (NCBI): domain Eukaryota; kingdom Metazoa; phylum Arthropoda; class Insecta; order Diptera; family Scathophagidae; genus Cordilura; species Cordilura impudica. Next base: position 135,564,299 of record OY821517.1, read on the forward strand.
TGACTTTGTGCTGCTGTTTGTAACAACTAAAAATATTTGACCTAGACCCATCTTTAATTATACCGATCGAATCAGAATCACTTTCTGAGTTGATTTAACAATGTCCGTCCGTCCGTCCGTCCGTCCGTCCGTCCGTCCCTCTGTGTGTCCATGTAAAGCTGCAGGTCGCAAATATGAATATATTTTGATGAAATTTGGTATATAAGCTTTTATCGGCCATGGGATGAACGCTGTTGAAATTGATGAGAATCGGTCCATGTTCAGACCTAGTCCCCATACAAATGACCCCTATAAAATCGACATAAATTGCCATAAGATCCAAATTGTCATATAGATCTTACTCAAATTGGGTTTTTATGCGTTCATTACATCCACTAATGAGTAGTCCAAAAATGATGCCTTTGACCCCATATAGAGCTGCTTCCCGATCTTCACTTAAATCTATTAAAATACAAAAATATTGCACTGATTCATCTCAAATTTTGTTTGTACATATTTTTGCAAAATACAAGAGACTTTACCAAACATGATCAGGATCGGTCCATTTTTGGACCTAGTCCCTTTATAGATATAGCATCCGATATGAACTTTTTCATATCTGCAGCCAAAAAAATTAATAAAAATCCCACTCAAATTTGGTTTTAGCTTATTTTCAATGTCCAGTTAGTTGGGCCTAAGAGATAGCGTTTCTAAACGCATGGTATAGGGTATCGTATAGTCGGTCTAGACCGACTATAATTTTCTTACTTGTTAAAATTCACTTAACACTCTTCCTCCTTATTACTAATGTTTTAATATAATTAAATAGAATATGTTGTATTAAAATGGTACTTTTTGTCAAACAAAGACTTTGTTGCATTTGTGTTATACTATTTGAACGCTTTATTATGGTAACTACTGGGATGTAGGAGATTTTAATAACGGTATTTCTAATTAATGGGAGTTTTGGGTAATATACGTTTATTTTTGGAAAGAAAACATATTTATGTAAGTCCAACAAAGAAATAATAATTATAGCATGCATAGTTAAAATTTTATATAACGTTAATCGAATATGGGTCTGTAGTAGAAAAAATATTTAACAAGAGATTCGATGAACTGAAGAGTGACATCTTAGATATAAACCAACGTGTAACAAAACTCGAAACTGTCGCAGATGAAATTATTAGCCTTAAGAGTGAGGTACAGAATTTAAAAACACAAATACAGCGACAGGAAAATTCTGTCGTCGCATCAGATCTTCGTATTAATGGCATACCGTATAAAAAAGATGAAAACTTGTTTGAAGTATTTCAGGCAATATGCGACGTTTTAAATATTCCAACACCTGCCATTAAATCTCTATATCGTCTCCAGAACCACAATGACAAAGATAAAAATTTTTCTCCTGATGCAGTGATTATGGTCAAACTCTGTTCCCCATACGACAAAAACTTCATATTGAAATGTCTCTCTAATTACCGTAAAGCGTACAAGACTGAACTGAAACTTTCACATTTCGGCTTTGGTGGCGATCGCACCTTCTACGTCAATGAAAACTTGACCACCACTAATCATAAAATACTTCGATCTGCAATTGAATTTAAAAAGAAAGGGCTGATAAAAACAGCATACACTACTCGAGGCTTAGTATATATTAGATTCAATGGTAATGACGAACCAGTTAGAGTTGAGACTATCGAAGGACTAAACAATTTATTTCCTGATGGATGTTTTCCTGCCAACAACTGATGATTTGGTAATGGTTTCAATAGTAAATTGGTATTTCTGTCTTCATTTATTAATTCTTCTATTAGTATTATTTTTACTATTTTTTATATACGTAACAAATTTGATATATTTTTTAGATTTTCTAACACTTTTTGTAAATTTCTTCCTTCTTTATCCTTGCGTTGCTTTTTTAATCCTTCATAATGATTTTGAACGGCGATAGTTTATCTTTCAGTTCCAAAGACGTAACTTATAATCTTATTCGTATTTTATGCAAACAGAGATCAGGTTTAAATATATGCCATATTAATGCGCAGAGTCTTAATAATAAGATTGATGAATTTAGGTTTATCTTTGAGAACTCAGGTGTTCATATAATATGTGTTTCGGAGACATGGTTCAATGAAAAAGTTGATGATAAAATGATTGGATTAACCGGATTCAAAATTTTTCGCTGTGATAGGAATACTCGTTGTGGTGGTGTATCTATTTTTGTCAGAAAAGGCATTATGTGTAAATTTCATAGCAAATCTAAACCTCATGAAAAGGTTGAACATATATTTGTTGAAGTTTCGTCCCATGGAAAACAATTACTTGTTGGATGTGTTTATAGACCTAATAAAAGAATAGACCTTGATGTTTTTCAAAATATACTTGAAACTATAACTCTCAATTATGAAGATATTTTAATATGTGGGGATTTTAATTCAAACGTTATCAATGAGACTATTTTACTTGACATAATGCAATCAATTGGCCTTTCTCCAACTAACATTACAGTTCCAACTCATTTTACAGCTACAAGTAACTCGTTACTTGATCTTTTCTTTGTCAGTAGCAAAAAGAAAGTCTTACTCTATGATCAGCTCTCAGCACCTTGTTTTTCAAAGCACGACTTAATTTTTCTATCATTTGACTTTAAAATGGAAGTGGTGGATGACGTTGTTACTTATTATGATTTTAAACAAATGGATCGAAACGCGATGTTATTCGAATTATCTAAAATCGATTGGGACTCCATTTACTACATGCCTTCGGTTGACAATCAGGTCAGTTTTTTAGAACAAAATTTGGCACATGTGTTCCACAAATCTGTACCTTTAAAAACAACAAAATACAATTACAAAAATAAACCCTGGTTCAATCAACAGATTAAGAATAAAATCTGTGAAAGGGACAAAGCTTTTAAAAGTTGGAAACTGTTTAAAACAGATAATTTATATGACGAATATTCCAAAGCTAGAAAACAAGTAAATAAAATGATAAAAACTGCTAAATCTGCATACTACTCTAGCCTATTTATTTCCGCTGCACACTCTAAAAAAACGTGGAAACTCATACGAGAAATTGGTGTCGGCAAATGTAAGGAAATTTTCAATTCTGACATAAATGTTGATTCGCTTAACGAATCTTTTACAAATATCCCTGACATCCCCATAAACGATGGATATTATACCAGCAATACTGATATTAGTTCAACTTTATCGGAAAATGCTTTTTGTTTTCAATGCGTAAACCAACTGGAAGTACTTTCCACATGCCAAGCTGTGAAATCTAATGCTGTTGGTTCTGATAACATACATCCCAGATTCTTAAAGGAAATTATCCCTCAACTGCTACCTCAAATTACCCATATTTTTAACACTATTATCACAAAAAGTGTATTTCCTCAAAGTTGGAAAAATGCTAAAATTTTACCTATTCCTAAATCAAATAAAGAATATCGTCCCATTGCTATCCTACCATACTTGTCTAAAGTGCTTGAAAGGTTATTGCATCAGCAAATTGGAAAACATGTCAAGAATATGGGCCTACTCTCAGACAGACAATCAGGCTTTCGTCCTAAACATAGCTGCATAACTGCACTCATTGATGTGTCTGAAGATATTCGTGGGTATATTGATAGTGGTAACATTGCATTTCTAGTGCTCTTAGATCATTCGAAGGCATTTGATACTGTGAATCATGAAATACTCTGCATGAAGCTAAGAACTTTTTTTGGTTTCTCTACTTCCGCAACTCGTCTTATATCGTCTTATTTAGAAAATCGACAACAATACGTTAACGCCAATAATAAAATATCAAATGTGCTTCCAGTAAAAAAAGGCGTTCCGCAAGGTTCGATTCTAGGACCACTTCTTTTCACTATATATATAAATGATTTGCCTAGACAACTTTCGTATTGTAAAGTTCATATGTATGCTGATGATGTGCAACTTTATGTTTGTAGTCGTTTCGATGAACTAAATAACTGTGTTGCGAACCTAAATGTGGATCTTAATCGAATTTACTTATGGGCTCTGGCAAATGGGCTATGTCTCAATCCTTCAAAGTCTAAATGCATCGTTATTACTCGAAGATCAGTGCCTTCCCTTGTTATACCAGATATTATGCTTAACCGTCAAATTATTGAAATTACACAAAAAACCAAAAATCTTGGAATTATTTTCAATAAAACTCTCACCTGGTCTGATCGTATAAATGTCGCTTCGGGAAAAACGTATTCAATGCTTCGATCATTGTGGAAAACTCAACATCTTACACCAGTCCATGTACGAGTTCTACTTGCAAAAACCTATCTAATTCCAACTTTGTTGTACGGATGTGAACTATTTGCTAGCTGTGATTCTATTAGCTCTAGGAAATTAACAACTACGTTTTATTCTATATTGAGATACGTCTACAATTTGAAAAGATCATCCCACATAACACCGTATGCAGGAAAACTTTACGGTGTGAATTTTTGCGATCTCTTGAAGATACGATCATTGATACTGATGCATAAGATTATATTTACACGTGAGCCTACATATCTTTTTAATCGAATATCCTTTTCTAATTCAAGAAGAAATAATTCTATAATTCAAATAAGACATAAAAGTTTGGTCTCTGAATGGCAGTTCTATATACACTGCATACGCCTTTGGAACTTGCTACCGCCAACATTACAATATTTAAGCAACGTAGGACATTTTAGGAAACAAGTTTTCCAATTTTTCAATACCATTTAAATATTGTTTAAACTTTGCATTGTTTTGAATATATGTATGTAAAATAATTTTTGTTATCTTATTTTATACAAATTATAAACTATGTTATATTTTCATTAAATACTGTATCACATTATACCGATCCTGTACTTTAATTATAAGACTCTTAGTCTTGTTGTGCAGGAAACCAAATAAATAAATAAATAAATAAATAAAGTCTGGGATCCGCAATATCATATACATACATTCGAACAAAATTGAATCAGTTCAAAAACAATTTTTGTTATTTTGTCTTTGTGGTTTGGGCTGGGATCCTAATATGAGGTTGCCATCTTATGTAAATCGTCTGGCTCTAATTAAGCTTCCTACATTGAAAAGTCGCAGACATATGCTAAATGTTACTTTCCTGTTAAAACTGCTAAATGGTAGTCTTAAATCTGAATTTCTTATCAACAAAATAAATAAAAATATTCCTTTTCGATCATCAATATATTATAAGTGTTGGTTTGTGAATTGGCTAAGCTGAAAAATAAAGCTGGAATTACTTGAAAACGGTTCACCATTTTTTGGTGATTTTCAAAATTGTTTTTTTTAGGATGTATTTGTTACTTTTGAAAAACGAAAACGTTCATGACTTTTTTATGTTTCTCAGAATTAAAAAAAAACATCATGAAAATCACTGAAAATGGTGAACCGTTTTCAAGTTATTGCAATATACGTAGTGAAAGTGCCTTAATTTTGGACATAACGGTATATCGCGAAAAGTCGAGCTGATAGAAAAAAGCCAGATTTGGATTCAGCGTCTCAAATAACATTAAAAATAATAATCAGTTCTTAATCAGCAAATGCCTTGTTCCCTTGTGTTATGGGAATTTTTTGAAATCAATTTTTTATAAAAATCACTATATGATGTTATTGTTTTATTGTTGATTTTGGTACATACAATAAGTAAAAATACGTCACAAAAGTTATTTAATATTAGAGATGGGCGCATAAGTGCATTTTGACTCAAACATTTTTTTTATTTTTTTATAGCATTACATAATGAAAACCAGTGAGTAATGTAATGTCTAATGAAAAGTGTAATGTATAAACAAAGGCGAAATTTTAAATTTTAAGCTCTTCACTGTCGCAGAGCTGGCTGGCATGCTTACATGTTGGTATATAAATAATTACATATTATAAATATTCTAAAAATTGAAGTACCAAATATTTTGTGTAATTATTCAAAATATGCAACATTACACGGAACAACGGCAATATCTATAAGATGTGCTGCCCATACTTTACAATTGGCAGTTAAATATTTTCTGGACAATATATTTAAAAAACCAATAATTGATCCCTCTCGTAAGATCGTAAAAACCTTGCGAACTGCCATGTTTCGAAATATTTAAAAAACGAGCAACTTATGCAATTTTGCAAACCAAAAATTGATGTGGCAACTAGATGGAACTCATCATATGACATGTTGCAGTCACTTCTAATCCTTAGAGATGTTTACTCAGAACATATAGAAAGCCCACCAACAAATGAAGAGTGGGAAGTATTGAGGAGATCGTAGAAGTATTAAAACCTGTTTATGAAACGACAATACTTCTACAAAAAGAACAGCTAATACTAGGGGATTTTTATAAAACTTGGCTTGGCTTGGCTTTAAAAACAGTGATAAAATATAAAAATTCCGTTTTGTCGGAACTTCTCTATACGTTCATTGCAAATCGAGAGCAGTAGCTATTTGACAAAAACATTATAAATGCTGCATGTTATTTAGATGCCCCGTTCAGAAGAACGTTTTCAGATGAGAAAGGTAAGCGCGAAGCAGCATCTCTTAAAAACTTAGCAGTTAAGTTAGTTAGTAACATCAAAAAAAGGATATATTTGTATTAAAACTTGATGAACATAAATTCATCCTTCCGTTTTTAAAGCAGTTGGCATCAATTGTTCATGCTATTCCGGTGACTCAAGTAACCGTTGGAAGAGCATTTTCAGCTTTGCGTCAAATTTTAGGTGACCAGAGATGTAATTTAGCTGACGACAAATTAGCAATTAAATTTTAACTTTTCTTCGAAATTTGATTTTTTTTTTGAGCATAAATTTTCTGATTATTGTTAACTTTTTCATCTATATTAAGAGGCTAGGCGATTTCTTGTTGCCGATGTTTTGTTCTACCGTTTGATCCCTATTTTGACCAAGGTATTTGAAGGTACTTCTTTTTAGCTGTTCACCAGATTTACACATTTTTAATTCTCTTTCCTTATTTTGAGTAAATTGCATTTAAAGTTGCTACCAACACATACATTAAATTAAACATATGCTATGTGTGGGTTTATTAGATTTGTTAATGTGTTTGTTAATGAGTTTGTTTTCTTCATTCACAATAATAATAAACCAAAATAGTGTTGGTTTGTGAATTGGGTAAGTTGAAAAATAAAGTTGCCTAGAAATTGCACTCGAAATTCGTGCGCTAGAATCTGCTAGTTTACATAAATATGTGTATAAATATTACTAAATGGAGCTTCCTTCAAATATAGGTATGTTAAATACATTTAAATGAAGTCAAAACACAGTTAAGTGCACCGAAAATGAAAAGCAATTTTTATAAAATTTATAATATTTTTACAGCGTAACTATTATGAGCAATTTTTAAATTTAACTCTTAACAAACAATTGTTAAATATTTATCAAAAAATAATAGTTATCAGTAAGAAATATATTTTTTTCTTATCCATAACTATTATCATGTTAGAAAAATAATATTACTTATACAATAATAGCTGTGAACTAAGAAAAAACATACAAATTGCCTTGCAATAATTATGCCTTAAGGAATTCGTCATAAAACTTATAAAAATTAAGTCCTTGAAAAAGGCATAAACCAGATTTAAATGCTATTGTCATCAATTGCTGTTATGCAGGTATGTAAAAGTTTATATATGATAACATTTTTGTGAGGGAAGTAAGTTGAAAGTGGACCCATCATGTTTATATCAACCACATATGGAAAAAATATATAAAATATCTTTGTTTTTTTTGCCAGTTAAAAATGAAGATCGGGAATCAGCTTTATATGGGTTCGACAATTAAAAATGGTCTTACAGCGTTAATTTTTGGACTTTATAATAGTGGGCATAGTAGACGTATTAACACACCAAATTTCATAGATATACATACATGATAATCTAGATCTTATGACGATTTAAATCGGTTAGGTTAGG